>CM062814.1:847029767-848229767 GCA_031772625.1 Pinus tabuliformis
GTTGAGGCATGGCTACTTAATATCAGTCAGTATTTTCAAGTCTATGATTACTCTAGAAAATTAAAAGCTAAATCGGATCCATACTAATTATAGGGAAAAGATACCGTGTGGTGGGATGAAGTCACAACAATGCACAATTTGGAGAATGAGAAGGTTAAATGGGAAGAATTTAAAATGCTTTTCGAGGAAAAATATCTAACTGAATATTACTATAATGATAAGGCCAAATAATTTCATGATTTGAAACTTGGTCAAATGACAATGGATGAGTTGGTGAAAACATTTAGTCATCCTTTGAGAAATGTTTCGTATATACAAGAAGAAAAAGCTAAGGTGCAACATTTTATTAACAACTTTCCTATATCTTTTAAAGAGAGAATTGAATATAATAACCCCACAATGATGGATATGGACATTCAAAAAGCAAGAATTTTTTATGAACAAGATAAACAAAGAAATGAAAATGTGAAATTGTGTCCCAATAAAAGGAAATATAGGTTTGTGCATGACAAAAAGGGGGGAAAACCTGATATTTTTAATAATTTTGGTAAGCGCCACTACAACTCGAATCTCAACAAAAATAATAATGAAGCCCAAAGAACACAAAATTATACTTAGACTTAGATTGGATATAAATAGAATGACTTGAACAATAAACCATTAAGTGGGAAGGTGTTGAAATAAATAATTACTGAGGTGGGGCGTGAATCAGTAATAGTGAGGTTCTTAAAACGTTTAAGAATAAATATTTAATTCTTTCCTCTACTATCAGTTACTTTTGAGAGAATTCATACACAATACAGATGAACTCTAAGACAAGGCATTCACATGTACATACAATCCATCATAAGAGCATCATACACATATTGACACAAGTATTTTTTCTATGGAAACCCAAGGGAAAAAACCACCAATCTGTTTGTTGTTATGATGTGAATTAAGCACCAACTTAATTACATCAATTTTTTTGTGAGCACCCACTCATAGGAGGCACTGACACCCTTAAGATAGCAATCCCCTACTTTGCAAGAGGCACCATCCTCTTATGAATGTAGGTCATCACCTTCTCTAGCCATTGTTTTACCTATTGTAGCAGCTACAACCACCCTCCAAAATTTTTCCTATGCTTTGATTTTGGAGCCTTCCTTTCTATTGACATGAGCTTACCTTTGACTATCGTTAAGTATTCATGATTTGATCAAGACTTATCTTTTTATGTTGTGTTTATGTTTCCTTTTTTCATACTTAATTGATCTTTTTCTTTTCATAAACATCCTTTTGAATTGATTGTATAACAGTTATGGTCTTGCCTCCAGAAACTATGCAATCCATGATGACAAGCTATCCTTGATGATGGAAATTGCGCAATCCTAACATGCATCTCATCCTTGAGCTTGTGAATTGCATAGTCATGGATGGAAGCCCAACACTAAGGTTAGAACTTGTGCAATCCACTCTTGAGCTCATAAATGCACAATGCACTGAGTTAGAAATTTGTCGAGTTCCCCAGAATTGTGCAATCTTTCCTGGCAGTGTGCATGGCAAGTTTCATGAAATGGAAAAATGCAGAAAAGAAAAAATCAAAAAATAAATCCGTAGAAAGTAGGGATTCATCATTAGTTTCCCGAAGGTGTCACAGTCCCTATTTTTAGAAATTTCCGCCAAGTATTTCTTTTTCCTTGATTTTAGGCATGTGCATCATAAACCCCAATCTGCCCAAATCTATTTAATAGTATTAATTTTTTTTATTGTTCTATGTTGTATTAGTTACTTTAGCCCTATTTACTTCTTCATTAACAATGCACCCAATTAATAACATTGTAACCAATCATAAACTGTAACTAAAGATAGAACAATATATGCAATGACAAAGAAGACAACAACACAACCATAAGAAACAACATATTAGTCCAAGACCAGGGAAAAACCCTTTCAAATCTTCTTCTTTAATAGATCATCATAAAAAAAATTTAGCAGAGAGTACAATGAGCCCAATACATATATTTGCAGTGGATATTTATAAAATAGATATTAAGATCTATAGATATCTATACCAGCAGAGAGAAACCTAGATCTATGATATCATTGAAGCCAATTATCAAACCCAAAGTCAAAACCCTGGACGCTCTCAGCAAAACTAACTTCGTGCATCTGAGGGCTTTTGTGACTTCTCGGATGCTCTCAGGAAGACTCTGTGTATGTGTGTCTAGGATCAAACTCACCCATATCTGCTCCAAACCCTCGAAAACTCTCTTCCAGTTATTGTACGTGTGTCCGTGGTTACCTGGGCGCTGTCAGGATGACTCTGTGCGAGCGTTCGGGGATCGCCACCTTCAGATATGATTTTGAAACCCTGGACACTCCCTTAGGATTATGTGCTAGTGTCTAGGGGTCTCTAGATGCTGCCTTGACCACTATATATGTTGGCTTGAGGGGCTTAGACCCAGGTTTAGAGTTAGCTATGCTAACCAACAAAACCTTATATCACTAGCCCTTTCGACAATGACCTGCTCATGCAGACCGCAGTCTCACCCAAGGTGATATTGGTGGATGCTAGAACCAAGTTTCTACATCCAGAGGGTATATGTAGTATGGTTGTAAGGTTTTTATCAATTTAGGGCTTAATCTGACCTTCATGAACCCTTAACCTTATTGTTACAGTCGTAAAGTGTTTTCCTACTTAAAAGACTTGCGAGTTGTGTGTAACTAGTCTAACATGTATTATTTATCATATAAAACAATCTTTGAACCTTCGCGATGCAATTGCATAAGAAATGTATAGACAAACCATAAATAGGCTAAACCATAGAAACTATGTGAACATAAGAAAATACACAAATTTGACTCAAATACTTCTTTGTTAGTTCAAGTCTTCACAAATACAATCTTCTTGACCTTTCACACACAACTGCAGGGGCTTGTGCACACAGTTTCAGACTTACCAACGTCTCTTGCGCACATAGCTACAGGAGCCTTCTTCTTCACCCAAATACAGAAAGATATCATAGACTCAAAAACATATCATATCATCAAATTGATTCCTTCCCTTAGACTTGCTAAAACATCCCTTTATATATTATTTTACCCTTGCAATACCATGGTTCGCAAACCATGGGCGAAGCGCAAAATACTTTAGATAATCCCACCCCTTTACAAAAAAAGGGGCTTTGACCCACCCTAAATCCCCTTTGACTCTTATAACCCTGTGCTAGTCGCGCTCCGCTCCTCAAACTGAGGAGTCTTTACATGAATAAGACAAAACTTAGACATGGGGGACCCCCACCCAACAGGCCCCCAACACAAAGATGTGACTCATCCTCGAGTCACTCAGTTGGTACAAATCAATATTTTCCTTCAAGCCTATGTATGCAGACTTCAATGGATGAAGTGTTGATGTGTATTGCTCTGTGGCCTGTCCAACTTCCTCCACGAGCTTCTCTGTTTTTGGTCCTTCTGCTGTGAGGCCGATTGTCCTCTTTGTTTTGCTGCATGCTCTTCAATTTTCCCTCCACTTCCTGTGAGAGCTGGCAGGCCTAATCTTCCCAAGGTTGCGTCCGCACAGAGATGTTCTATACCTTCCTTTTCAACTCATCAATCTATCCTTGCAGAAGTGTTCCTTCCTGAAGACGGGAAAACCATTACACAGGTGCTAAGGTTCCTGTCGTTTCTTTAAGCTCATCGAACTGCAGTTGCTTGTCTCTGATCTCCACTTTGATCTTCTACACATGTGGGTCCTCCTACAGTAAGGCCCACACTTCCATAGTATTCTCAAAAAGTTGACTACAGTCGTTATTTGTGCCATATCAACTTTTATGGCAGCTTTGCGCTGCTCTCAAACTTCTAGTGGCATTGTAGGTTGCAACTTCATCTAAAGTTCTGCAATATGCATCGGTAGTTCAAATCTAACCTTGCCCACCTCTTCCTTCAATTCTCTGACTACTGCCACCAATTTCTAAATTTTTTCTGCTAAAGCTGCCTTGGCTGGGTTCTAGAGCTCTGGAAGTTCATTGCACACTTTGGTTATGGACTCTTCCAGATTTTGGTTGCGTAACTACCTCCTTGCGATCCTGCATCGCTTTACTCTTCTCTTTGAACATCTGTTGGTTGTTGATTTTGACTTCATTGATGACAAACAGAGCTCGCTTGTCCTATACCTTGAGCTCATCTGTGACGCCCTGATGTAGCTCATGTAGTGTCTGAAGGGGGAGCATCGTAAGATTGAATCCCATATTCTTAAATTTTTGTGTGCTCTCCCTTTCTTCTGCAGTCTCGATGTGTAGTGATCCTTCTGGTAAATGTATTGCCCATAGGTCTACAATAAGCTTTGTTGTCAAAGGTACCATGCTCTCTTGATTCATGCTCGCCTAAACCACACTCACTTAGATCACGCTTGCCTGAACTTGAAATTCTTTAAGGCCCTGTTGGACATTTTTCAATACTACCCTATATTGATCTTCAATATTCCCCCACATCCCCTTCGTCGCAACTCAGACAGTGTCGCTAATTTATTCAAAGTTCCCCTCAGTGAGGACCAATGGTTCTGCGCTGGTGGATTTATCTGATTTCTCCTTCTTTCATGCACCACCAACTCTCTTCTTCCGCTACTTCCTTATTATATACCGGGAATCAATGTCCTCCATGTCCACAATAGGGTCTTCACCACTTTAATCCCCCCCGTTAGTCTCCTTCTCTACTGCACGCTCGGTTTCCTGCGTAGTTTTTTCCTTGAGGTCGATTGTGACTATCACAGGCACCTTCTTGATATCCTTCATGGCCACTGATTTTTCGGCCTACATACCTATAGTGGTCTTACTTGTGCCTGCCTTCTTTATCACTATTGTATTTGTTTGGGTATGCCAATTTTTTGACCACTTACTGATGACCATCAAGATGTCATATTTAGAAACTAACTTACCGATGACCATCAAGTGTCATCTTCATAAACTAAGTATGGTAGCTGATGTCATACCTTCTCCAAATATTTCTTGGCGCATATAAAGAAACTGTGAAAATTCACTTTAAAGTTAGAAATGTCGCTATATTGTTGAAATAATGCAGGTGGTAGTCATGACCTTTGGTGATGACTGTGCAACAATCTATCTCGAATATAACCCAAAATATTTTGTTCTCCGTAACCTAGATCAGTTCCTTAGATGCCCACAACGAGGCAAACTTTGTAGCCTCACACACATTAGGGTCCACATTGGGTAATTGTGAATCCTCCAGTGTTCACCATGCTATCGATGTGATTAAGAGTAATAGCCACGCGTAGTGGAATGACTTCCCTTCTTCCTGTGCTTCTTGACAATCATCCAAAAAATCTTAACAATAGACTCCCAACCTAGTTAAGCTAGACCCCCTTGCTTCACAATGCAGCCAAGGATACAACTGGGGTTGGCACTTCATCCGCCCGACACTTCTACATGATCTTACTGTCCAAAGTGGATGCAGAAAAATGCACAGTCTCATCATTAATAGAACTAATAACATAGCCCTGGGACTTATTGACTAAGCCGAAGTCATTATTCATCTGATCAGATAGCTTTTTCTCCTGAGATTTACCGACAAATGCGTCATTGGGGTTCACTCCTTGGTGAGGTAGCACATTAATCCTTCGAATTAACATATCATCAATCAGGATTGGCGTTCTGAGCCACGTACACCCATCATATACAAATGGAAATAGTTGGTGCACATAGATTGTGTTTATGTTGTTGCACCCAAAGTCTGGAACATAAAACATATTCAGCAACCCAACGTGTTGAATCCTTGCTACCAACTTCATCAGGTCAACCCTTATCATTCCTGCTTCTTCGTAATAAATAGATTGGATGTACTTGCTAGGATCATATTAGGGATATTTGTTGCAGTCATCAAAATCCTAGTCCTCCATGCATAGTTGTGGAACCCTAGCCAACAACTCTCCCTTAATCGTCACTTCCTCTGGTAATAAGGGTGTAAATATCTTGTATTTGATAGAATATGGGTCCTTTGACACTTTTGAAGTTGGCTTCCTCGGTGGCATATAGGGTGGCAACTCGGAGATTGGTTCTACCTCGTCTACGCTAATATCCTCAATTTTGCCAGCTATTTCTTCCTCATCCAAATCTTGGGGCTCCATTGGTTGCTTTTGTTTATCCATTTTCTCCTTATTACATTGTTCTATGGGGATTTTCTTTGGTGATTTCCTAGCCAGGATCCTTTGGGGCTTCTTCTGCTTCTTGGCTGCTGCTACTATGGGAGTAGGTTTAGTTCTTGGTGATCTTGGTGTTGTAGTATGCACTGGATGATAGATTCTAGCCCTCCTCAGAAACTCTTATTCAGGCTCCTTCCAAATCCAACCAGACATGCAGTAGAATGCTCGGCTCACACTTAGGCGAAAAATCACACAACTACTTCTTAGTAAACAAAGTGTCTGAATGTGGAGTAGGGTGCCATATTTATAACCTTTTTCAAATTCAAACCACTCAAACCCCTCTTGATCCTCCTCATAAATACAGACTTGGTGGAAGATTTTCCCAGATATGCTCCTTAAATGCGTTTCCTCCATGCCTTTTAATGGAAAATTCCTTGTCAAATCAACCCCAATGGTCATATTCTGGATGAACTGCGTTAGAACCCTCCCTGCAATGCAGTTACCCCTTCTTTGTCGCACCTTTCTCCATCTGTGCCATCCTCCTGAATTTCATACAACTCTCATTCTTTGACAAGGTCCTTCATTGGCAGAGTACTTTATAGTCCTGTGCTTCCTTCCAACTTCCTGTAGCACTAAGACTGTCCCCCATTCATATAGTCATCATGCAGCCCCAAGGACATAATCGTCCCTATAGAGTTTCAACCTAGTCCCATTTACTTGCCCAACAAATAATTCTCCATTCAGCTTCGCGAGATGAACTGTGCCACCATCTGAGATATCCCTGATAACATATGGGCCTAGCCAATGCATCTTGAACTTACCATGGAACTTCACAAACTTACTATTGTACAACAAAACCAAATATCCATTCTTAAAAGTTCGCTTCTTAACATGTCGATCGTGCAAGGCCTTTTCCAGGGCTTTCTAGACTTGTTGGTGACATCCTGCAATAAAGCGATATTCTTCTAGTGCGAGCAGTTGTTCCAATCTTTCTTCCATAATATTGTTGTTCGCCATATTTGTGACTGTTGTAATTCAAAGAATTGGTACTATATATTCTGTCGACATTACAACTTCCTGTCCATACACCATTCTAAATGGAGTCTACCCTATCAAATTCTTGCAAGTAGTCCTGTATGTCCATAACTTTGTAGGTATGCACACATCCTAATCATTCTTGTTGATGTTGCACACCTACGTCAGAGCATTCTCCAAAATTTTATTAAAATCCTCAACCGTGCCATTCGCCTGAGGGTGATAATGCGTGCTCTTCTAGTGATGTACCTAAAACTCTTCTGTTAATGCTTCAATGGTCTGGTTGAATAAGTGTGTTCCTCTATCACTCATTAGGAACTTTGGTCACCCAAACCCCAAGAATATATATTCAAAGATGAAGTGCACAACAATGTTTTCACTGCAATCCTTTAAGGGTTGTGCCTCAACCCACCTGGTTAGATAATTCGTCGTAGTAATGATGTATCACGCACTAGTTTTCTTTCTTGGCGGATTGATTGGCCCCACAAAATAATTTCCCACTTATCAAAATCCTACAAAGTAACTTGTGGATTCAGCATCAATTCATCTCTCTGTGATGGCCTTCCGGTCCTCTGGCAAACATTGCAAGCACTACAATACTCATTAGAATCCTTGTGCATCGTGGGCCACCATATTCCTGCCCTCAAATTTTTTTGCGCAGTTTCTTTCCCTATGTAGTGCCCTCCCGTGACACCACCATGCACTTCTACCAAAATACTATGTCTTTCATGCTCAGGGACATATCTGTGCAATATTTCATCAGGGGCCATTTTATACAGATTCTGTAGAAATTTTGAATAATATAACACTTATTCACAGAGATTATCCTGATTATACACTTTGTGGAATGCATGCATAATACATAACCTCCTCTACTATTGATCATCAATTTGCAGTATTTAGAAACAATCGCATGCGCACATTGAAGCATCAATCACACATATCAACACAATATATCACGGGGAAAGCATACAGTTGAAAACCCTCAACTATCTGTATATTATATTGATTGAGAACATGTAACAATACATAGTACAATACTCCTCGCAAGTACTCAGTACTATCTCCACCTGTTACACACAAACTAGCTCAGATCTGAATCAATCACTGGTTCAAATCTCCTCTGCTACTTGCCTGCCTCCACTGCGCAATCCTGCATGAGAATGGCTGATCCAAACTCGTATTCCCTTGGCTGAACCACGCAATCCTCATTGGCAATACTTAATCCATTGATTGTGCAAATCTCATGCACAACTATAGTCACAACTGAAAATTGTCTTGCCCTTTCACTCACCTCTAACACTTATCTCCACTGAACTGTCCATGCATTGAGTTAACTGATGTATTCTTTAGTTGCTTTATGAGTTAATAATTAGTGAATTAATTATTAATTTAATTCACATCACTCATCACTAGTGTATTCTGCAGTTAGACTAAATACAACTAAGTCAAACTGAACACAACTCCATCAACTCCTCAATCAACTCCACCAAACTCAACCACTTGAGTTCTAACTAAAGTCCATCATGCAATAGCTCAACTGACCCATAAGAAAAGCGTATTTCCTTCTAGCAGTTGCATGTGCCACATCCGTAGCTCGAACTGAAGTGCTCCAAGAGGATAAGATAATGTTTATAGTCCAAATATTATTAAGAGCTAATAATATTCGACTGTTCTATTTTTAGCCTGGTAGTATAAAAATAGACTCCGCCCATATGTCTAAAAATAGAAGTCCATCTATTTTTACAAACATGACCAATCATCCACAAATAGCATCCTGCAACTCATAGACCATGATCCATATGTCTAAAAATAGACATAGTCTAAAAATAGACTTTGCGCCAAAAATAGCCTACGGGCCCACTTAGTGAAGGCGACTTCTTTTCACTAAGCTCCATCATCTTGTTGCATTTTGAACACTCCCTCTCAACAAGATATGGATTATCTGCAACCCCTATCCTACAACTCTGGAATGTTCTGCATGCAACACATTTGCCCGGTCCACTTGCTCCAACAACACTTGGAACAAAAACACTCCCAATTGACCACTCTGTTGGGCTAGGAACATACTCTGATGATGAAGCTCTACCTGCTGCTGACAAGTGCTCCCTCTCTGACATCTGCGCTACTGCAACATCTCCATGCATCTCGCACCATTACACACCTCTCTGTGCCACCTAGCACTGTGCAAAACACTTATGCCTCTCGCATTGCTGCAGCCTGCTAGCTATGCGCTGTCCTAGGATTCCCTACACTGTCGCTCTCTCTGCTTCTCCATCCGCATCTTTCTCTACCCAATCAGTCAGTTCCTGCTACTCCACATCGGGGCTCGCGTAGCAAGGTCTCATCCAAGAGGTTGGGTACCTCAAGGATCCTGCCCCTCCTCCTTGGGATGATCACTCTATATCGCCCCACCTCCTACCTGGAGGTATGGCTGCATGTGATCCCTCAGCCCACCAGGCTCGAAGTTTCCCCCTACTGGAGGTCTCTGCATGAGTAGATGTCTCTACTTGATCTCCTCTCAGCTTCCCTTGTTGTGGCTGCTCCACAACCTCCTGAAGCTGCTGCACCAATCGTGGCTCCTCCACAATCGTCTGAGACTTCTTCTGGCTCTGCATGTTGAGAGGTAATATACGCTCCCTCTCAACCACCAAGTTTCCATCAGTTGCCTCACTGCTCAAGGCTTTGCATGCATCTTGAACCTCAAGAGCATACAGGTTCTTGACCCGTGAACCAATCTGCTTCACATGTCTAGTGATGATGTGTCCAAGGAAAACCTTTCCCTTACTGAAGACTACATCATAGCCTCCGTCTTCCAGCATCGCGATTGACACCAAGCTTCTCTTCAGTCTTGGTACATACTTGACATCGGTCAAGGTAAGGTGAGCTCCATGCTCCCTCTGAAAAATAACCATGCCTACACCTGAGACACTATACTTCTCATCATTACCCATCGCTATGAGTATCTGGAGATCTTTCTCCTCCAAAGTACTGAACAAACTCTTGTCACCGGTCATGTGGAAAGAAGCTCCACTGTCAAGAAACCAACCACTTCCCACCATGGATGAAATCATGCATGCGAAGAGTGTGAAATCCAACTCACACTGTGAAGCAAGTGCCTCACCTTCAGATCCTTCCCCAGATCCCTTCTTGGATTTCCTCCATGGACAACTTGCAGCATAATGGCCCACCTCATGACAACGAAAGCATCGCACTTTCGATTTTTCAACCTTCTTCCCATCATTGGAAGAATTGGATTCAGAAAGAGAAACCTTCTCCTTCCCCTTCTTTGCTTTGGCAGCTAAAGCGCAATTTTCTTCATCAGATTCCTTTGATGAAGATTTGTCCCTGGTATTCCGCCTGATCTCCTCTTGCACAAGATCTGACCAAAGTCTCTCCCATCTTGGAAATTTCTCTCGACCATTGACAGAGTCCTGATAGGAATTCCAACTCTTCGGAAGACCAAGGAGAGCCAAGCTCACCAAGTCCTCATCATCTATAGTCACTCCCACACTTCCCAGCTCATCCCAGCATTGGGTGAACTTCGTGAGATACTTGGGCCTACTGTCTCCATTCTCACACTTAATGTTTCTGAGTTTATCCTTGAGTGCCAACTTCCTCTGGTCGCTCTTGCTTTGGAATAAATCTGTCAACGCTTTCCACATCAAGTATGGAGAAGCCTTTCCATGTAGGCTGGATACAATGTGATCCTTCATGCCCTCCAACAGAATCCTTCAACACTTTGCTGTCTTCTTTTGCCAAGCCTCAACGTGAGCAGCATCAGTAGGCTTTGGGACCTCAGCATCTATGAACTCCTTCATCCCATTGTCATCTAACACCGCCTCCATCCTGTCTTTCCATGCAATATAATTTGAGCTGCCTTCAAGTGCATACTCCAATCGCAATCCGTTGAAAGACATTTCAACTTTGACACCAAGAAAACCTACTGCAAATTCGAATTCCACCAGCTCAAAACTCAACCGCTTTTGATCTAAAATTCGTGAGAAAAAATTATTTCTCGTACAGAGATTGACTGTATGGGCATTCACCAAATATCTCACCTTCCAAAAGAAGGATGAATCCAGAGGCTACTTGGCCCGGTTACAGACTCTGCCTGAAGAAATAAAATGTAAACACTTTCTGAATAATAGATCTGATGATCAACCTGGCTCTGATACCATGTAGAAATTTTGAATAATATAACACTTATTCACAGAGATTATCTTGATTATACACTATTTGCGAAATGCATGCATAATACATAACCTCCTCTACTATTGATCATCAATTTGCAGTATTCAGAAACAATCGCATGCGCACATTGAAGCATCAATCACACATATCAACACAGTATATCACGGGGAAAGCATACAGTTGAAAACCCCCAACTATATGTATATTATATTGATTGAGAACATGTAACAATACATAGTACAATACTCCTCGCAAGTACTCAGTACTATCTCCACCTGTTACACACAAACTAGCTCATATCTGAATCAATCATAGGTTCAAATCTCCTCTGCTACTTTCCTGCCTCCACTGCGCAATCCTGCATGAGAATGGATGAGAATGGCTGATCCAAACTCGTATTTCCCTTGGCTGAACCACGCAATCCTCATTGGCAATACTCAATCCATTGATTATGCAAATCTCATGCACAACTATAGTCACAACTGACAGTTGTCTTGCCCTTTCACTCACCTCTAACACCTGTCTCCACTGAACTGTCCATGCACTGAGTTAACTGATGTATTCTTTAGTTGCTTTATGAGTTAATAATTAGTGAATTAATTAATAATTTAATTCACATCACTCATCACTAGTGAATTCTGCAGTTAGACTAAATACAACTAGTTCAACCAAGTCAAACTGAACACAACTCCATCAACTCCACCAAACTCAACCACTTGAGTTCTAACTGAAGTCCATCATGCAATAGCTCAACTGACCCATAAGAAAAGCGTATTTCCTTCTGGCAGTTGCATGTGCCACATCCATAGCTCGAACTGAAGTGCTCCAAGAGGATAAGATAATGTTTATAGTCCAAATATTATTAAGAGCTAATAATATTCAACTGTTCTATTTTTAGCCTGGTAGTCTAAAAACAGACTCCGCCCATATGTCTAAAAATAGAAGTCCATCTATTTTTACCAACATGACCAATCATCCACAAATAGCATCTTGCAACTCATAGACCATGATCCATATGTCTAAAAATAGACATAGTCTAAAAATAGACTTTGCACCAAAAATAGCCTGTGGGCCCACTTAGTGAAGGCGACTTCTTTTCACTAAGCTCCATCATCATGTTGCATTTTCAACAGATTCCTGATAATTAGAGAAAAAAATGTCTCTTTGACTACTAGTTCTTTCTTCTGTTGCATTGCATACTCCACAGGGGCTACTCTACTGGTCAAAAAGTAAATAATATGTGCAAAATGTTCATTAGCAACCCTTATCATGAAGAGGTGCACATTAGGCAATCCTTCTTCAGTGTTGGTCGATTCTTCACTAGTCTCAATTCTAGATAGATGATCTAGTTCGACGTTCAGTCATCCTATCTTGACTATTACTTCAAAATCATATTCTTAGAACAAAAATATCCATTTTCAAATCTCCCCCCCCAACACAAGCTTGTTCACCAAGTATTTCAGCGCAGAATGGTCCATGAACATCCTGAAGTATGCACCCAACAAGTAGTGTCTAAACTTCTACAATGCATACACCGTAGCCAAGCCTTCTTGCTCCGTCGTTGAATAATTCCTCTCCGCCTTAGACAATTTCTAACTCACAAATGTGATGGGGTGATTGATATCCCCCTATCCGGGCTGTGCTAAGACAACTCCCAAAGCTATACACAATGCATCCACATGAACGTGGAACACCTTCTTCCAATCTAGAAACACCAAGATCGACATATTGACCATTTTCTCTTTTAATACGTCAAGGCTCTTCTAACACTCATCGTCCCAACAGAAGGTGGCATATTTCTTGAGTAATTTCTCCATCGGTGCAGTGATCTGCACATACACCTTAATACATTTCTGATAATATCTAGTGTGTCCAAGAGTTGCGCATAGATGCTTCACATTCTTCGGTGGATCCAAATTAATAATAACAACGATTTTTGCAGGATACACTTCTTCAGGTTTAATGAGTTTTGCTTCTTCCTGCAGATATCCAACATCAATTCGAGGCTTGAGACATGCTTTTTCAACAATCCAAATACTGTCTAGCCATCAAAGTAAGCCTCCAAAAACTTGTGAATGAATTCTTTAAATGTTGTGATGACAACTCTAGAAAATATCATCGGTGCATTATTCAACCCAAATGACATGACTGTATATTGAAAGGAACCCCATTTTGTAGTGAATGTGATCTTACTCCTATCTTCCGACGCTATCTTAATTTGATGGTATCCAAAAAACCCATTTGTAAAGGAGTAGGCCTATTTTCCTCCTACATTTTCTAAAACTTCATCACTGAATGGTGTTGGGAACAAATAATGCATGCATGCATCATTCAACTTCTTCAAATCGACATAGATCTGTATTTCTCCCTTGTTCTTTTTCTCCTGTACTACCATTGGGCTCACCCATTCAGATTCTTCCACAGGTTTGATTATGTCAGATGTGACCATCTTCTCAAGTTCCTCCTTCACCTTCTCCTTGTATTTTTGGTTGAGCCTATACAGTCGCTGTTTTACAAGCTTCACATCAAGCTTCAAAGTGATTTTCATGATGCCCAGATCTCCCACAATGCCTTTTAACTCCATGAACTTTGATGGGAACAACTCATGGTACTCATGCAATAACTCAATGACCTTTCCTACTATATCTTCATCCCAGTAATCTCCTATGTGCGCTAACTTGGGCTCCACCTCTAAGCCTATGTTGACCTGCCATGTTTTAATAGGTTGCGCTACATTGGGTATTTCAACATCGGGTCCTACCACTACGCGTTGTCCTTATGACTTAGGAATATTAATGCTGCACGAATATTCCTTACCCTCCTCATTAGTCATATTATAGCATTCCAGTGCGTGCTGCAACTACGCGTTCCAGTCCAGTTGTACCCAATTCATTGGCTCATTGGGTGTCCAAAAAATTGTTACTTTAATTTCTTGAAGGGTATCATCTATACAATGAAAACCATCTTCAAAGCTAAAGGTCAATATAAAATTGTCCTTCATATCATTCCATTCGGCGGTACCATGGCACAACTTCATTTCAAGGTACCAATTCATTGGTATTGCATCCAAAGTGTGAACAAATGTATGTACCCATTTCGGTTGAGGTTCTTTGCCCCATGAATTAGTCCAATGAGACAAATGAATGACCAAACCTGAGCCTTGTTAACTTTCGGTACTCCCTCCAATCTCCTATATTATCCTTATGTGTGCTCCACCATCATGTAGGCATAGCCCTCAAGGCTATATCCAAGGCCTGGAATCGCTATTCTTCCAGTACGTTCCTTTCGAATTCATCTAGAAATAAACTGACATCACCTATTCCATCATAATATGGTAAATTGCATACCTTGGTTGATATGCAACGAAGATATTTTGTCATTCTATTACAACACGGAGTAAAAAATCCATGCAACTGGTTCTACCAGTTCTCCAATTATTCATCCAAGTCTGAATGACATGAACTATCCTTCTCCAAGCTTATCCATCTGTCTACGGTGGGGTTGATCCAATCCCCGTCGCATGCAGCTAACTTGTAAATGTGGTCAATATCTTCATCATTGTATTCTTCACGAACGAGTTATGCATAACACGCTCCTTCAAAGGGATCTAAGGGAATCATGATCCTGGTACTGTTCTTTTCAAATACCATAATCCTCCTTTTTAGATTGATTATGGTGTCCATATAAAAATCCCAATTGATTTCGAGAAAAGTCAGATATGGATTACTGTCGTCGACAATATCAATGACTTTGAAGTCTGCCTTCATACTTGCCCCTTCAATATCCACCATAACGCCCTACAACCGACCCATCGGGATAATCTTTTATTAATTGGCCATGCACAACTGAATTGGTGACCATTGCAGCTTTGGTTTCCCCATCTGCTCCGAAGTCTACTTCAGAAACACATTTTCATTCGATCCAAAGTCTGGAATCACTTGATCCATTTTAAATTCGCCAATCTGCATAGTTAATTGCATTTCCCGGCTAGTCCTTTTCTTATTTGTTGACTTTATTTTCTACACTTTGTTTAGGTTATGGCTTCTTTTTACTGGCATAGTTGTCAATCAGTTCTTGTAACCCTTCCACTACTTTTTGGTCTCTTAGAAACTTCATACATGTCTGTAGAAACAACTTCAGAACAGTTGAATCAGGGTTCTTCGCCGCAGTACCTACTTCAGGAGTGTCGTTTTGAGGTTCTAGTTGCTTCTGCATCCTTCATTTCGAAGCTCCTCGGTCTATGAAACTCTTTTTCACCTCTAAGAAAGTTGCCTTTTCCTTCTACAGATTGAACCCAATATTCTTCTCTCTTGCCTTCCTAACCCATGTATCTACCACAGGCTTTTTACCTTTTACTCTATCTTTGCCTGTAGCCACACCACTTCGTGTCACAATATTAATGCTTGGGTTATCTTCACATGACTCGGATCACATCATTTGTATATTGTGTGTAGGTTGCTGATTCTTCTTTCCCTACATCTTAGCCATTAAAATAGGGAAATCTTCTATCACATGGTAAAACTGTTTACAATACTGACATGAAGGGTGATTGGGATTCTAAAAATCTTGTGCATAATGTCCAGCTTCGCCATAATTATAGGATATGATCTAACCTCGCCCTCATCTAGCACCTCCTCCTCGACCGCGTCTGCAACCTTGGAATCCTCCACAAACTATAGGTGACCCATTATCTTCGTGCTCGCGACCTTCAGCTTGCATCCTATATGTTGGAGTTCGATCTACCATCAAGTCATAACTGCTATAATGGCTCTCACCATGTCCTACCGATCGACATAACTTACAAAATAATTGTTGCACCGTCTGCACATATTTCTGTAATAAATAACAATGATCGGTCGGGTGCTGGCCTGCAACTTGGAAAATACTACACCATACGCTCGGCCTAGTACTTGGTCCAACACTAAGCTCTGGACTTAAAGGATTGATACCTCTGCCAACCAAATAATCAGGATAGACAAGACACTGGTCCTTATAGTGAACTTCCTTTTTACACTTTAGGCACCATACTTCTGAGTGCATCTCAGACCAAACATCCTTTCCTTTCTTCAATTCTTGCAGCTCCATATGCAAGCTTTCCAACTGTGACTATCGGCGAAGCTTCTAATTGCATCATGATTTCTAATGCTTCCACTTGTGTCCCAATCTTTTGCTGCAATAGTGGTAATCTCAAGTCTGGCAATAACACAACTATATACCACTCTTTGTGCAGTTCATTAGAGATCTGGGAGTTGGCTTGTCCCATAAAACATTTTAACCTCTGATCTACATCCCAGGTAGTCTCATTGACAACTTTCTTAATTTCTTTTATTTCTGTAATACATTGTGACTATGACTTGGGCTTCTTAAACTCCATGTTCAGTGTGTTCTTCATCACAGCTAGTGAAGCAGTTGGATTCGACGTACTATACTTGATATACCACGACAATTCTCTATCCTGTAGCGTTGTGACAAGCTGCACTTTCTTCATATCATCGTCATTGATCTGTTGCACTTTCCGCAAAACTTTTGTGTTAGCCATGTCGAATAGTGGAGGTGGAGGTGGAGGTGGAGGTGTGAGTTTCCGACTGCGTCGCACCTCTAGGTGTACTAGGGTTGCTCCTTACTTCTTCACTTTCTGATTCACCCAATAATGGACTATACTCACCCTCAATAAAGTTGACATGATCTACTCTGAATATTTTTCCGCTTCGCGTAGATCCGGTCTAGCTTCTTTTAAAAATCAATCTATAGGCATAACACCCTTTTCACATAACAACATCTTAATCTAGAACGTTAAGGAATTAAGATACTTACATCATGGACTTTTGAAAAATTTGCGCTCAGCTTCACTATAGGATATTGTTGTGTCAATTGTGAATTCAGTAATGAAGCCTCCGAGGATACTATCGATCCAGTAATCAACAGCTTTTGCGACCTTATTTTCATACTCCTTAAGTTTCTTAATCATCTCTGGGGTCCATACAATAGGATTGTCATGTTTCCAACATGGCTTTTTTACATCTAGCTTTGAAATCCACCCATGCATCTCTTTAGTGAACGATGTGAAATAGATCTCATGTCATTCCATATAGATATACCTATGTAACCACCTTTCTGTGGACTAGCACAGATTTCTTCTTTCCTGTGCTGCAAATTTGTGCAACTTCCAATCTACCTAAATTTGGATCTCTTTTATAGTCAGTCGCCACATCACACATCTCTCAAATAGATTTTGGTCCTGGTAACATAACCATTTGTTGGCTTGAGGGGCTTAGACATAGGTTAAGAGTTCGCTACGCTAACTAGAAAAACCCTATACAACCGACCCTTTCGGAAACGAGTTGCTCGAACAAACCATATTCAATCTTGAGGCAGTATTGGGGGATGATAGAACCAGGTTTCTGCATCTAGACAGACTATGCAGTGTGGATGTAAGGTTTTTATCAATTTAGGGCTTAATCCAACCTTTGCAAACCGTTAACCTTATTGGTACAATCATAAAAAAAATTCCTACTTAACAGACTTGTGAGTTGTGCATAACTATTATAACATGTATTATTCATCATATAAAATAGTATTTGAAACTTCGTGATGCAATTGCAGAAGAAATGTACAAAACGAACCATAAACAGGCTAAACCACAAAAACTCGTGAACATAAGAAAATACACATATTTGTCTCAATTTCTTCTTTATTAGTTCAAGTCTTCATATATACAATATTCCTGACCCTGCACACACAGCTACAGGGGCCTACACATATAGCTACAGATTTACCAAGGTCTTTGTGCACATAGCTGCAAGAGCCTTCCCCTTCACACAAATACATAAAGATCTCATAGACTAAAACATATCATCTCATCAAATTGATTCCTTCCCTTAGACTTGCTAAAACATCCCTTTATATATTATTTTACCCTTACAGTACCATGGTCTGCAAACCATGGGTGGAGCTCAAAATACTCTAGATAATCCCATTCCTTTGCAAAAGAAGGGGCTTTAATTTGCCCTAAAGTCCCTTTGACTCTTAATACCCTGCATTAATCGCACTCCGCTTCTCAAAATGCGGAGTCTTTACATGACTCAGACAAAACTTAGACCTGGGGGAGCCCTACCCAACAGTGTGCCAGTGTCCAAGGACTAAAATGGCCAGTTTTGTGCCAGTGTCTAGGAATCAGAAAGCCTTAGATCAATGTGATTTGCACCCTTATGATTTCAGACTTGTGTGAACCAAGACAAAAGAGAAGAATAGAAGATGGCTTCATCAATGTGATAAAATGACCTTGAGGTCACTTCTATTTATAGGCTTTCTTGAGGGTCCAATTGGGGTTGAGGCTGACCTAACCAATTTCACATGTGCTTAGGGTCGATCCATTCCATAATACATGTATGAATAAAATAATTCAAAAATCAACTTCCGCTTGACAAAATAGGGTGATCTTTACATCAATTTTGGTCCTATCGAAAAGATAAAGTTAATGAAAGCTTCATATCAGTGATCTAAATTTTCCATGGTGTAATTTGACCCTAGTTGTAAAAATTAACACTCCCTCTCAACTAGGAAGAATTCCACCTGCCAATATCTGTGAGTTGATCTTCACATCATCCTGTCATGTTTTAACCATGCTTTGGATGTCTTTGCTTAACTCTATCTACTAAAAATTTCTCAGATATAAAAGAATATGAATCAGGGAGAAATAGATTCCACCCATACCAAGCAATAGGATAACTCATCATATAGGGGATCACATCTTCGACCATGAAACATCATCATGATGCTCATTCTCAACCCGAAACATCAAAAGGGGAGGAACTCTCAACCCAATCCTATTGCCTACCGATATTACCAATAATGACCCTCAATAGTCATGTGGTAGAACACCTGCATCATAATTGACTTGGGTTGTACACCCCAAGTACACTCTCAACTTGTTGGCAAAACGAGGAGCGGTATTCCCGACAAGACCTACTTGTGGTTATGATGCCAACTGGGGTATGCTCTGCAAATAACAGATAGGGGAACATCATTGTTCAATCCTATGAAGATAGGGGAGAAACATCTTCAACCCTATGGTAATAGATAGGGGAGTACCCTATTGTCCAGAGATCCCTCAACCCCAGGAGCTCTATATCTCCATTCCTCACCCTAGGAGCTCAAACAAGGTAGGAAGAGTTGGCTTAGTGTCCTTGATCAATGTTTCCCCTTATCTAGAGGGGCTACATCCATCAATCTAAGCTGCTCTTTGAAGACCAACAATTTTCCTTTTAGTAAGCCTTGGTCAGAATATCTTCAATCTGCTCATTTGTCGATATGTGATGGGAGTCTAACAACTCCTCTCTGCTCAGTCATGAATTGAATCAATGTGTTTACTGCATAACATATATATGGATAGGTGTTC
Organism: Pinus tabuliformis; assembly: GCA_031772625.1. Classification (NCBI taxonomy): domain Eukaryota; kingdom Viridiplantae; phylum Streptophyta; class Pinopsida; order Pinales; family Pinaceae; genus Pinus; species Pinus tabuliformis. The sequence continues at coordinate 847,049,531 of CM062814.1, forward strand.
ACAAGGAACATTAGAGCCCCAATCATTTGTCTATACTCAGATGGATTTTCCAAACCGGGTCCTGCAACCTCTCCACATAATTTCTTGAAGTTCATTTCCATCAGTGTAGCCATGTATTTGCATTCATTCATCCCAAATATTTCCAACAACTTCACAAATATTTTCCTTGAGAAAGGAAAATCTCACTAGGCCTTTGCCACACCTCAAGGCCTAGAAAGTAGTGCATGAGACCAAGGTCCTTCATTTTGAATTCAGAGGCTAGCTCCCTCTTACATTCAATTATCAGAGTCTCACTACCTGTAAATAATAGATCTTCAACATTTAAAACCAAAATCAATGGAATACCTTGGACTACCTTGAAGTAGAGGTTGGGATTGACATTTCTTCTTGTGAATCCCAACTTCATTAAGTAACTTTTAATGTGTGCATACCAATCTCAGGGAGCTTGTTTCAAACCATACAATTCCTTCTTCAACCCGCAAGCATGTTTCTTCGATCTTCCACTTCAAATCCATGTGGTTGTTCAACATATACTTCTGCCTATAACATGCCATGTACGAAAGTGATCATTACGTCCATCTGATGAAGAGTTCGTCCTTGAATCGCAGATAGGGAAACTATTGAACAAACAGTTGTATATCAGGCCACAAGAGAAAATATGTCATCATAATCTTCTCCCTCTTTCTGAGAGAATCCTCAAGATACAAACCTTTCTTTGTATTTCTCAATGTTGCCATCAATTCCATGTTTGATCTTGAATAGCCACTTTGAAGTCACAACAGACTTCCCATTCGGTCTTTGGATGACACCCCATAGATCATTTTTCACAACTGATTCATATTCCTCAGCCATAGAATCCTTCCAAACTTGTTCTTATACTTCTTCTTCGAATGAGGATGGTTCAGCTTGAATCATAGTGCTCATGGCTGCAACATATACCTAATACTTGCATGGTTTCTTCCTTTCTCTAAATGATCTACGAATGGGAACATTTCTTTGAGCATTATGTAGAGTATCCTAGAGGCAAAGTGGTCCCTTCCTAGTAGGAGGATCACTTGGAGGAGGATCTAACATATCCATAGGCTCCATGGGATCATCATCCATGTCAAACTTGGGCACGGAAGGACCATCTAGAATATCATAGTCATCATTCTCTTCCTTGGGAGGAGGAGGTGGAGGAGGATCTCTTTCTTTTCCAAGAGTTGCATATTCATTGAAAGTTACGTCCCTGATAATTTTGACCTTCCTCTGACCAGGAATATATATTCTATATGCTTTAGAATTTTCACAATAACCCACAAACATACCTTTTCTTCTTGTATCTTCCAATTTGTTCCTTTGGTCTTTCGGCACATGAAAATATGTAGGGAATCCAAATACACAAATATGACTAATATTGGGCTTGACTCCTGTGAATATTTCTTGAAGGTTCTTGTTTTCTAACACTTTATTAGGCACCCTGTTTTGAACATATACAATAGTAGATGTGGCTTCTGCCCAAAGGAACTTTAACACCTTTTGATCATGGAGCATGGTACAAGCAGCTTCTGATATAGACCTGTTCTTCCTTTCAGCTAAACCATTCTATTCAGGAGTATATGGCACAATTATTTCCTTATTGATCCCTTATTTCTTGCAAAATGATATGGATCCATTTGACATGTATTCTCCTCCATTGCTAGACCTGAAGACTTTGATTCTCTTTCCTATTTTATTTTTTATCAAGGCTTTCAATTTCTTGAACATTTCAAAGGCTTCATCTTTGTGCTTAAGGTAGTATATCCATGTCTTTCTTGAGAAGTCGTCAATCAAGGTGATGTAGTAGATATGACCATCAATATAATGCACAGGCATCAAACCACATATATCAGGATGAATGAGATGGAGGATGTCATTTGTGTTGTTCTTACTAGAGGGAAGTGGTCCCCTTGTTTTCTTTCCACTTGAACAACTTGGACAAACTTTATCATGATGAGTTTTAACAATGGGTATACTGGAGACTAGTTTCTTCAATTTCGGAAGAGAATCATAGTGTAAGTGAGCCAGCCTATGGTTCCATAACTCGCTCAGATGATTGGTACTATGAGCCAATGCTAGAAATTTCCTTCGAGTGACTTTATATAGTCCTTCAAATCTCAATCCTAAGGTGAATGCATCTCTCATTATTGAATCAATAGGCCAAGTCAAAAAATTCCCTTTGATGAAGGAAACCCTCATCCCTTTATCTTCCAATGCAGATATCGATACCAAATTCTTCATTAATCCAGGTACATACATAACATCATGCAACAACAAAACTGATTCCCCAAAATTTAGCTGAAATTTGATGGACCCAAAGCCTTTCACGGGATGAGTGGAGTTGTCTCAAAGAATAATATTCAGCGTAATCTCTCTCTCTACCATATTAGAGAGGACTTCCATGTATCCAGGGAACTGATGAGTGGTCCCATTATCAACCAACCAACTATCCCACGAATCCGGTGGAGAAGAACTAGTAAGGGTAGAAATAAGAATGTATTCATATTTATTTACAACATTACTTTCATAAATAGGAGCCCTTGACTTCTTTTGAGGTGGATGATCTTCTTCACAGTTGCTTGAGGGGTCTCTTCTTCCTCTTTCATATCTTCTATCGTGATTATTACTTTGATTTTATTTTCTTCTTTTGTTATTATTATTGCTTCTGGTGTTGTAACGTGGCCTCTTTCTCTTCTTGGGACAGTTTCAAGAATAATGACATTTCTTCTGGAAATTGATGCATTTAATATGAGATAATGATCTGTCATTCCTTCCTTTTGTATTTTGAGAAGGAGGCTTCCTTGATGGACCTCCTTTTGCCTTCTTCCTTTTTTCATGAGTGATATATGCAGAGGGCTCTCCCTCTTCATTCTTTTGAATCCTTCCTCTTGCTACCATCCTCGATTCTTCTTGAGTACGCTTCCCAACAATTTAATCAAATGATAGAAGGACATTTTTATTGTTGATTGTAGTAATGAAGGTTTCCCAAATAGGAGGGAGACCTCTAAGAGTCACAACTACTAGTTCCCTGTCAGACACATTTTCTCCAACTCTCTGCAATTGATCTCTAAGGTGAGAGATCCTCATGATTTAATATTGAACAAATTATCCTTTGTTCATTTTGGTTTCCTTGAGTTGATCTTTCAAGGTGATGATATCATTCAAGTTGTTGATTTCATACATGCTGAGTATCTTATCATACATCTCTTTAGACTTTCTTAAATTCCCAACATATCAAGTAAATGATCTTGTAAACCATCAACTATAATTTGTTTTGCTTTGGACTCACCTTTATTGTACCTATTCTTGAGGGAAGCGGAAGAATTTTCTGGAGACTTAGGCATCCTTCCCTAGATGTATTCTAGAACATCATTGTTCTCAGCTATGATCTCCAATCTGACTTTCCATGCGGAAAAGTTTGATGCATCACCCAACTTTTTATGCTCCTTGAAGGTAGAGGAAGACATCTTGACCTTGACTAGGAAATCTTCTTTCTGATAAAGAGGGCTTCAATTCTTGTCTTATTTTGGGCTTACCCTCCATCTCAGATCTAATACCATGTTAATTTTTGTGATTGTCCTATGTTGTATCAATTACTTTAGCCCAATTTACTTCTTCATTAACAACTCATCCAATTAATAACAATGTAACCAATCATAAACTGTAACTAAAGATAGAATAATATATGCAGTGACAAAGAAGATAACAACACAACCATAAGAGACAACAAATTGGTCTAATACCAGGGAAAAACCCCACAAGGGGGAGAACCTTTCAAATCTTCTTCTTTAATAGATCATCATAAAAAGTTTTCAGGCAAGAGTACAATGAGCACAATACATATATTTGCAGTGGAGATTTACAAAACAAATCTACAAATCGACAGATCTATATACCAGTAGAGAGAAACCCAGATCTACTAGATCATTGAAGCCACCTGAAGCCAACTGTCAAAATCAAATTCAAAACCCTGGACGGTATCAACAAAATTGACTGTGTGCATCTGAAACTCATTGGACGTTGTCTCTAACACTGTGTGAGGGCATCTGTGACTACTTGGACGCTCTCAGAAAGACACTGTGCATGCATCCAGGGTCAAACTCACCCATATATGCTCCAAACCCTCAGACTCTCTCTTCGAGTTACTATTCATGCATCTGGGGTTGCTTGGATGCTCTTAGGACCACTCTGTGCGAGCGTCTAGGGACCGACACCTTAAGATCTGCTTCTAAAACCTTGGACACTCCCTTAAGATTTTTTGCTAACATTCAGGGTTCTCTGGATTCTGTCTTGACCACTGTGTGCTAGCATCCAAGGACTAACATTCCCATTTTTGTGCCAGCGTCCAGGAATAAAAAAGCCCTAGATCAGTGTGAGATCCACCCCTCTGATTTCAGACCCTTGTGCAAACTCCTTTCATCAGACCTGTGAAAACCAAGATAAAAGAGAAGAATAGAATATGGCTTGATCAATGTGATAAAATGAGCTTTAGGTCACTTTTATTTATAGGCTTTCTTGAGGATCCACTTGGGGTTGAGGCCGACCTAATGAATTTCACATGTGCTTAGGGTCAACCCATTCCATAATACATGTGTCAATAAAATAATTCAAAAATATACTTCCGCTTGACCGAATAGGGTGGTCTTTAGGTCAATTTTTGTCCTCTCGAAAATAGGAATTTAATGCAAGCATCATATTGGTCATCTGAGTTGTCCAAGGTAGAATTTGACCCTAGTTTCAAAAGTTAACAGGTAGATGCCTCTAGATCTCATTTGTACATTCGATATTGGATCTCTAACATTCCCAAGGAGATCAAGGAACCTTCGATGGAGTTTTCATCACTTTCCCCGATGAGTTTTTCTTTTATCGTTTTTTTGTTTGTTTTCTATCTCTTTTTTTCATTTCGCTTCTATGAGTGTTGTTTTGCTTGTTTCTCTTCATGGTTGCTGTAATTTTAACTTGTTTTAGCTTGTAGAAGTGTTGTTTCAGTTTTTCATTTTCCTTTCATAAGTGTCGCGTCGATTTTATTGTTTTTGCACACTGTCGATCGTCATTTCAGTGAATCTCCTCAAATATTTGTTTTTCCTTCTGTTTGCTAAGTTTCTATAGTTGATTCACATTGATCCATCGACACTTAGTTAAATCTATGTTTTAACTTTCATTATCTTTCATATTTCCTTGTTTCCGATACTTCCACCGGGAAAATTTGCACTTTCCCTTGGCCAGTTTTCACATTTCCCAACTAGGAATTATGCAATTCAGAAGCTCAAGTTGAGGCTTAGCCTCTTAGACTACACAATGTGAAGTACAAGCTAGCCCAACTATGCATTACGCAGTTCGAGAGCTCAGTTGGCCACCTTGGCCACTGAGACTACGTAATGCGCAGTTTCCAGTCATTGCCTAGGCTAGACTATACATTTCACAGTATCAAGCCTCAGGCTACACCTTGGATGTTGGGACTGAAGAATGCACAGTTCTCACAACTTGTCTCCCTCACTTGCTCAAAAACATTTCTCAATATTTCTCACTAGTTCACTGGTTTGCTACCTAATATTGATGTGAAGTTAAGATTGCAAAAGAGAATGTTTTAGTTCCATGACTTCCTTTTCTATCCCATAGGTACCACAATTATTGAGCACTTATCTCCAACAGTCACTTTTACTATGGCACCCAAGGGAACTACTTCAAAAGATACCACCAAAAGCAGTACCAGGGAAGCAGTTGAGCAAATGCCAGTAAACTTACCAGTATACTCAGACACTCAACTGTATGTAGAAAAGGACTCAAATCTTACATTGAAGAAAATTAACAAAGCTTTTTCAGCAAAGGACTTCACAACAAATCTAGAGGACCGACAGGTATACATTAATGTACAAATATTAGGGCTACACAGGGTTTCATGCAGATATCCAACCATCCAATGTGGAGATGTCATCAGCTAGATTGTCTCACATATTGATGTGAAGACGATGAATTTGAGGAGGGCCAACAGACGGGTACTTGCTACTTTTATGGTAGCATATTACTAACGTATGTACCATTTTCTTGAGCCAGAAACACTCATGGATTCACTATTCTATGGCACCAAAAACTATGTGGGCACGAAGGATGTTGTTAAGATATAGGTGAAGGAGCCATCAAAATTTTGACAAACACCGACCAACTCATATAAGACAAGGTATCTTAGGAGGGCCTATCAGCGACTAGTCATCTTAGCTTATAGAATCCATGGTCAATAGAGAAAAGAGACCTTTTCGGAAGGGTGGGAAATATTTCTGAACCAGGTTGTGAATGAAGGGAAGTTTCCCAACTGGTCAGACTTGTTGGCTCGACAGTTAAAGATCCATGTAGGTAATGCCCTGAATCCTCCCAATAGTGGGAAAGTGAGATTCTATCCTTGAAGATAGAGGAAGAAATCTTGACCTTGAATAGGCAATCTTCTTTATGATAAAGAGGGCTTCAATGCTTGTCTTATTTTGGGCTTGTCCTCCACCTCAACTCTGATACCATGTTAATTTTTCTAATTTTCCTATGTTGTATCAGTTACTTTAGCCCAATTTACTTATTCATTAACAATGCATCCAATTAATAACAATATAACCAATCATAAACTGTAACTGAAGATAGAATAATATATGCAATGACAAAGAAGACAACAACACAACCATAAGACACAGCATATTGGTCCAAGACCAGGGAAAAACCCCACAAGGGGGAAAGCATTTCAAATCTTCTTCTTTAATAGATCGTCATAAAACGTTTTTAGCCGAGAGTACAATGAGCCGAATACATATATTTTCAATACAAATTTACAAAACAAATCTACAGATCTACAAATCTATATACTAGTAGAGAGAAACCCAGATCTACCAGATTACTGAAGCCAAATGAAGCCAACTGTCAAAATCTAAGTCAAAACCCTGGACGATCTCAGCAAAACTGACTACGTGCATCCGAAACTCATTGGATGATGTCTCAGACACTATGTGAGGGTGACTGTGACTGCTCGGATGCTCTCAGGAAGACATTGTGCATGCGTTTGGGGTCAAACTCACCCATATATGCTCAAAACCCTCATACTCTCTCTTCCAATTACTATGCATGTGTCCAGGGTTTCTTGGACGCTCTGAGAACCACTCTGTGTGAGTGTCTGGGGACCAACACCTTCAGATCTGCTTCTGAAACCTTGGACACTCCATTAAGATGTTGTGCCAGCATCTAGGGTTCTATGGATGTTGTCTTGACCACTGTGTTCTAGCGTCCAGGGACTAAAATGCCCAATTCTGTGCCAGTGTCCAAGAATAAAAAAGCCCTAGATCAGTGCGACCTCCACCCCTGTGATTTCAGACCCTTGCACGAACTCCTTCCATCAAACCTGTGCGAACCAAGACAAAAGGGAACAACAGAAGATGGCTTGATCAATGTGATAAAATGAGCTTTAGGTCACTTTTATTTATAGGCTTTCTTGAGGGTCCACTTGGGGTTAAGGTTGACCTAACCAATTTCACATGTGCTTAGGGTCAATCCATTCCATAATACATGTATGAATAAAATATTTCAAAAATCAACTTCCGCTTGACCAAATAAGGTGATATTTAGGTCAATTTTGGTCCTCTCAAAAAGAGGAATTTAATGCAAAAATCATATTGGTAATCTGAGTTGTCCAAGGTGGAATTTGACCCTGGTTTCAAAAATTAACAAATAGATGCCTCTAGATCTCATTTGTACATTCGATCTTGGATATCTAACATTCCCAAGGAGATCAAGGAACCTTCGGTGGAGTTTTCGTCGCTTTTCTCGATGAGTTTTTCTTTTTTTAGCACACATTAGTTTTCTTTCACCTTGCGACATTTTTATTGGCAATGTGTTTTTGTTTGTGCTAGAAGAAAATCTTGCACACATTAGATTCCTTTCAAAATGCAATTTTGTGATTGGAAATATGGTTGTTTTTTCCTAAAAGTAAATCTAACATTTGTTAGATTTCCTCCACCTTACAATGTTGGTATTGGCAATATGTTTGTGTTTGCGCTAAAAGGAACCTAGCATGAGATATATATTTTTTTGACAAACAATGTTGTTGTTGGTAATATGTTTATGTTTATGCTAGAAATAAATCTAGTATGCATTATATCTCTTTCACCTTACGATGTTATTATTGGCAATGTGCTTGTGTTTTTGATAGAAGGAAATGTAGCATATGGTAGATTTATTTTCCCCTCCATATCATTTTTGGAAATATGCTTATGTTTATGCTATAAATAAATCTAGCATGCACTAAATTTATTTTAGATTGTTAGATTTGTTATGTGCTAGAAAAAAAACTCTAGAAAGTGTTAAATTTCTTTCAACTTGCAATGTTGTTATTGGCAATGTCCTTGTATTTATGCTAAAAGGAAATCTAGTATGCTCTAAATTTATTTTTCCCTAAAATGTTTTTGTTGATAACAATAACCTTATGACTATCGTAGAAGTAAATCTAGCATGCATTAGATTCCTTTAACCCTACAATGATTTTATTTACTTGTAGTGGTGCTAGAAGGAATGATATCGCACAGGTTGTCTTTTTTTCACCTTACAATGTGATTTTGTTTGTGCTCGAAGGAAATATGGCATATGCTAGATTTCTTTTTCCCTATAATGTTGTTGTTGGAAATGTACTTGTGCTTGTGTTAGAACTAAATCCAAAATGCACAAGATTTTTTTTACCCTGCAAAGTTGTTATTTTCTTATGTTTGCACTAGAACTAAATTTAAGATATGTTAGTTTTCTTTCACCTTGCATTGTTGTTATTGGAAACTTGGTTTTGTTTGGACTAGAAGGAGTTCTACCACATGCTAGATTTATTTTGTCCTGCAATATTGTTGTTGACAATGCTTGTGTTTGTGCTAGAAGGAAGTATAGCAAGTGTTATATTTCTTTCACTTTGCATTTTTTTATTAAGAATATACTTGTGTTTGTGCTAGAAGGAAGTATAGCAAGTGTTATATTTCTTTCACTTTGCATTTTTTTATTAAGAATATACTTGTGTTTGTGCTAGAAGGAAATATAACACATGTTAAATTTCCTTCACCTTGCAACGTTGTTATTGTAAATGTGTTTGCTTTTTTTCTAGAAACAATCTACCACACATTACATCACTTTGACCATGCATTGTTGTTATTGGAAATGTGTCGGTATTTGTGATAGAAGGAAATCTATCATGCGATAGATTTCTTTTGGCCTTCAATATTGTTGTTCACAATATGCTTGTATTTGTGCTAGAAGTAAATCTAACACTTGCTAGATTATTTTTATCCTACAATGTTGTTATATGCTTGTGTTTTTTCTAGAAGGAAATATAGCATACTTTAGATTTCTTTCACCTTGTAATGTCGTTCTTGGAAATGTTCTTGTGTTTGTGTTAAAAGGAAACCTAGTGTGCACTAGATTTCATTTTCCTTGCAATGTTGTTGTTTGCAATATTTTAGTGTTTCTACTAGAAGTATATATGGCATGATAGACTTATTTAACCTTACAATGTTTTTATGTACTTGTTTTTGTGCTAAAATAAAATCTTACACGTGTTATATTTCTTTCACCTTGCAATGTACTTATGTTTGTGCTAGAAGGAAATATGGCTTGCACTAGATTTATTCACCCTACAGTGTTGTTGTTGGAAACATGTTTGTGTTTGTATTAGAAATAAATCTAGTACACGTAAGATTTCATCCACTATAAGATTGTCGAAACATTGGTCACCGAAACCAAAGGTCTTCGTTGAAATCCCTTCCCATACTTGTGATAAATTTGACAAAGTTTGCATCGATCTAGTGACACCAAGCATAAGGCCATTGTCACAAAAACCTACACATCTTTGTAAGATGACCGAGGGCACGTGGGTCAAGTCTACCAATGTGAGGTGCTTTTCTCCAATCGTGACGCCAGCAAAAACGTATCAAGAACTGAGTAGTATCATCAGATGACTGACTGAAGTTAGTGGTAACGTATTGTGTCATCAGAACCAACATCGGAAGACTGTCATTGTCACCAATTTAACAAAAAGAAAAATTGAAAACAAAGCGCTACACATATCAGTGCGAGACTGAGATGATTTGAGAGGGCCAAAAGGGATGGGACATATGGCCATGTGCCAAATTGATAGTAGGGGTTAATCGTCAATGGAAAGAGAAGCCCCCCTCCTTTCTTGATACTGAAGTGGGGGCAAGGCCCTCACATTTTGTCAATACGGCGGTGAACTATGGGGTCGATGGATGAGATCCATGGAACTGAGCATGGGAAGTTTGAATGTGCCTTCCCCCGGGTGATGTCAGCAAGGGGGGTTCGCATTCCAATCGTGATCATCAAATCTTAGAGTGGACACCATTAGATCATGGGATGGGTCAATACAATTATATAGATTGGTTATATAAAAAATTATAATGCGTGGGGAAATCGTAGAGGGTAGGGTCCCAACCATACATAATAGATTCATTTATATTAAGTTACAATAGTTATTTACTACGGTGCGAGAGAATAATGGATAGGTTGGGTCCAACAATTTGAGGTATTTTACTAAATTTCTATTTCTTTCCTGAAAAATGTGTTGTATTCACATTTTTTTCCTAAAAGTTGTTTTCAAGATAAACAATTTGAAGGTGCAATGAAATAGTACCCCAAGAGGGTATTGAAGAGATAGGTTTTGTTATTTCTTCATTTCCTTAACTAGAGGAAAAGGGGGTTTCTACATGCAATCTCCTCATCTACATAATGTACTTGGCATAGTAGAAAACATAACTTGGTTAGATGATTTGAGTACCTAGACATAAATTTATTACTAAGAAATAGAGTTAAGAAATCTATATTTGGGGGTTATGACATAGGATCTAGGTTCCGTCGAGCACAATTTGTTATGGAGCACACTAGGCATGCTAGGTGTTGTAGCACAAATATCCTTTTGTTTGTTTTGTGGTGAAGAGTTTTTTTTTTAAATGCTAAAAAGAAAAGAAAAAGAAGCATGATTTTATGTTATGTATTTAAAGGTCCTAAAAGTTCATTGGCCATCAAATATGTTTTGACTTATAGCTTCACAAGTGTAGCTTAAAAGCTTTTAAAACTATATAAAAGTGGGCTCTATGCCAAAATTATTCTAAAGCATAAGGAGTGCACAAGTTTTAGCCCTCATTTCCCCGCGTGTTTGAGGCCCACCATCTGACAACATGTGAGGGTTCATACATATTGGAGTTTAAAACAAGTCGAACCCCTGCACTAGTGGTTTGTTGACATTGTTGATCATCAAATTGATGGTTAAGATTGAATGCAAGACCCCCCCTCTTCTATTTGAAACTACCAAAGCTAGTCCCCACGTAGTGGTTTACGGTTTTGAGAAAACCACTAGTCAAGCAAGCCTAGAGAAACAACGTTATTTTCAAGCATTCAAAGGGCAATTGAGCCTCTAGTTCAAATTATTGCATTATTATCTATGTTGCAGTGTTGTTCTAATTCTTAACGCATATCGAGTATGTTTAATTCTTCCTATATTTTCAAATTTTCAATCCTTGGTGCATTAAAAAATGATGAAAATTAAAGAACCCTGGTCCTATGAATCATAAGCCCCGGGTAAAATCTCTCTTATAAATCGAGAACCATACCTTTATGATTGAAAATTTCCACTTGATCTTCTAACCATTCATCAAGAAGTTGTGGGTTGTTTTAATAAATCAAAAGACCTCTTTCATTTTGTCCAGTCAAGGTTATATCAAATAATTGTCCCCAATATTTATGATTTTCGAGAGTTTATTAGTTGGTTGGGAGCTACCTACATCCCTCAATAGGATGTCATTATTTCTAGAATGGGAAATAAGGTCTTTCAAGTTACCCTAACCCTTGTTCAAGATGCTTTCTAATTCCTTGTTGATGAAAATATCCAACAATTCACTTATGAAGAGTTGGTCCAGATCTATAAGTCTTTTTCTCAGGGTGATAATGAAAACCTATTTAAATTTATTCTACCCTCAAAAATCCCAATTCCCTAACCAATTTCTTATTACCCTCTTCATATATTTTTTGAGGTTGCTCAACAAACCCTGTGAGTTATTTTATGTGTTCTTGGGGAAGGTAATAGTAAGATGGTCAATAAAAAAGAACTCAATATTCTCAGTCTGACATTATAGCTAGAAATTAACTTAGATTTCCCTACTTACATATCTCATGAATAAATCATTTTTCAATTACAACACTTTTCAGAACATTAGATGTTTAAGATATCCTTTGTATTTCTAGTTCACTTGTTTCTATATCTACATGCATCTAATTTTTCTCATATCAGCTTGAATATGTTGAATTTACAAAATCAACCCCAATCAGTTATCGATTGAAAAATGTAATCAAAAAGAAGGGGGAAAATGAAGGGTTCTCTTAGTTCCTAACTTATTTTATGTTTATTTCCTTCACTCTCCTAAGTGATCAACTTCCTCCTAGAATTTGGCTAGAAATGAAAGAATGTTTGCAACTCAGTGTTGATACAAGGGTAGGAGACTATTTTATTTTCAAAGATTACACAAAATGTAGATGGTATGGTGTAGAAACTCAACCCTAACAACTCCCAGTTTTTCTGGCAATGAGGATCTTCTCTTTGGAGTTTATAAGGCAAAGTTTAATGGTGGACCAAACATATTTTTTCTCTAGGCATAAAGAACATATTTTCAAACTTGAAAGAGACATAGTGGGGCCATTTATTGTGAATATAAGAAAGTCTATAACAAGTGGAGTACATGTTGCAAAATATGATTTTTCTAAAGGGAGAGACATGGAACTATGATCCTCACCATGTCATCTTATATAGGAGACTCAAGGTTGGTTTAAGACCTTACATGCATGACAATAGACCTGAGCTAGAAAAATTAGTCAATCAAGATGATTGGATTAGTGATTAATTTTTCTAGGATCCATCCTTAGATGAAACTAAAGAACAACAAATTATTGCTATTGAGACCCCTTCTTTGAAGGAGAAAGGCTTGAAGAGAGAAATTCCAGAACAATCAAATATTGAGATGGAAGATCAACATTATAAAAAGAGGGCTAAAGTAGGAGAAAAATCCCAGAGATTTAGTTAGACAATTACCTTCACAACAACCTGGCTTTGAAATGCATTTTCAAGCTCTTAAATGGTCACTTCCTCTCTCAAGTGCAACTTAAATAGTAGAACAGTCTATTGGGAGAGATCAACAAGAAATAGAAGCCTTACAAGAGGAGTACAATCAAATAAGAGAAAAGAGAAACAAGACGGAGAAGGATATGATGATACAAACATGGATTCATTCAACCTAGGATTATCAAACCAAGTTACTTTCAGGCATGGATCTTAAAAGGAATCAATTGAGATTATCATTTAGTCATCCTACACAATCTATTCCAGTAGGCCCATAGTTTAAAGCTATGAATGTGTATATTATTATGAATGAGGTTCCTCTACCAAATAATTTTAATTTACATAGACAAGCTGGAGAAATGATTTATAATGATCTTAATAAAATTTCTTTGACTATAAGTTAAGAAAAAAACTACTTCAGAAAATGAAAAATCAATTAAAATAAGGAAGATCAAATTAAATGCAAAGCATATGCAATTAGAAGAATATAAGAATTTCATAATGAAGTTGGGAGTGGATCCAACAAACAAAGAAGCTATCAAGGTTCTTCTACAAAACATAGAAACATAAATGCAATCATTGAGGAAAAAGACGAAAATGTCGAGAATTGAACATGTAAAAACAACATGAATTTTACAGGTAGAAAAAGAAAAGGAGAAACCGCTAGAAGAGCTTATACGTAGTTATAGTGAAATTACTAAACTATAAGAGAAGATTCAACATTTAGAACTATCTAAGAAGATTCATGTGTGTGTCACTTCCACTTCAAATGTCATAGATACTCAGGATCTTGTGAAACAAATGTCCAAAACATTATAAGATCTTAGATTATCTGAAGTAAAATTGGAGAAAACATAGGGAACCCTAGTAGAAGCAAAAGAACAGTTGAATATCAAAAAGAGGCATCTAAATTTAGCAAATGAAAGAAACAACAAATCGATACATGAAAAACAAGTTGCTCAAGAAAAAATCAATAAACTTAAGGCCAAATTGAAAGGGAATGCCACCCTGTTAGAAGCAAAGTGGATAGTTTGGGAAGAAATCATACAGGTGATGCAATCAATTTGGGAATATATTTGTATTTCGGAAAATAAAATAAAATAGAAAACTCTAGTAGAAAAGCCAGATCCAGTCATCAAAAGAATTAAAAATGAGCTGCAAGATAAAGTCCCAAAAGAAAAACAAATGATAAAACTCCAAATGAGCTCAAGGCACTAGATGTGGTTGAAATAACATCTTTCATCATAGAAGTAAAAAAGGTTATGAAGAAAAGCCTTCTTTGCATCTAATCCTCTAACTAACAAAAAGAAGTTCAGAATGTGATCTAAATGTTTAGCAAAAAAATTGACCAAAGAAAAAGAGTTGGAATGCCCAACTGTTGGGATCAAAATGGAACATTTATTTCCTAGGAATCATATGAACAGGAGTTAAAGAATTTGAAAAATGAAGTTAGCGGGCCTCATGAATCATTTAATCTTTAAAGGGTCGAACAATTGTTAACTATTTGCAATGTGACTTTTATATTCTATGGTTGGTGAAGACCCTATTCGTGTCCAAGCCAATTATACTAAGCACTCAAACTTAAAGATAAATTGATAAGAGATGCTTGATTATCCACATACAAAAAAGAAATTTGGCAAAGATGTGAGAAGATGATCTCACCTCCAGTTGTGGAACTAGAAGCTAGTTTATGATATTGTTGGGAAAAATAGTGAGAGGGGGGGAGGGGGTGAATCAATATTTTAAAACTCACTAAAAACTTTCAAATTATTATTCATATTTCTATACGTGACTTTAATTTAGTGAACTAGCATATGTAGGAGACTATGATGAGGATAAGTAGCGTATATCCAGTTAACTAACTTTTCAACTAATTCATCATTTGTTTAACTTGAACTAGTGCATTAGTACTTATTTAGACATTAATTACACAATAACAATGTGCAGTAAAAATAGAATAAACCATCACACATAAGCAATACATCAACATGCATGAACACCAGGATTTTTTAGTGGAAACCCAATGTGGGAAAAAACCACTGTTATTTTGGTCTTCGTCTTCATCTTTTATTATAATGAAAAACTTCTTACAATATTGTACTGGTCAAAACTCATACCAGCACACAAGAACCCACTTTCAGAATTCTACAACCTTCTCTCATTCTCCAACACCCACTGGAAGGGAGCTCCAACCCCCTAATCTCATTTACTAGCACCCATCGAAAGGGAGCTCCAACCCCCTAATCATATTTACCTGCTACCACTAGAAGGAAGCTTCGACTTCCTCACTGAAGGCTCTAACCCTCAATACCTTTGTGGACCACGTTTCATAATATTTTATACTGGATCCACTTGAACCAAAACATAAAATTTGTAGGCTCAAATCATTGTATACCCAATCATCAAAATAACAGACCACATATTGTTAATCACTAAAACCAGATCCTGTCACTACAACCACTGATCAATCATATGTCAGAATGTGTATGCTACTATTCTAAATAATATCCACATATATACACACTTTTCCTTAAGAAAACCTGCGTACAGATCTCAAAAGATTGAACCCCGAATCTATATCACTACACTACATATTTTTGAACTACACACATATCATCACATAGCAGTGTCATCTTTAGTCAACATATCATTCCATAAACTAGTCAACTCGACTAGAATTGTCTCACACAGATTATCATGAAAGAGACATCATTGACATATAGCAGCAAACATAACATAACAAGTCAGTCATAATCATCAACTCAGACTACAAAACCCTAGCATATGTATGTCACATTTATAAGACACTTCCACAAATGTACGTGCCTTTTAATCAGCATACCTACGTACATATCTATAGATACTACAAAATCGATATGCGACTACCCAGAAGCAGATCCGCGTATGTACACGATATTTCTGAAGAAAACTCAAGTATAGATCTATAACTACCGAATCATACCTTCTCTGCACAACAAAACATCATTAAAACCCTAGATCTCAGCATATACTGTAAAAGGCATACATCATATCATCATCACAAATCTATCAACTCATAAGAAGATTATTCAACGGGTAGTCATTTCAGATCTATAAAATTTGGTCCATCATCACACTCTCGAGTACACACTTATTTCAAAATAAAAAATTAATCAATAACCCATTACATGCACACACAACACTTTGATCTCCATCTGCTTATATAGCTTAGGCCTTTGCCAATACCTTAGGCCAATTTCGTAGTTATACCGATGATGTTCTTTGATGGGATCAAATGTTTGTTATCGTGCTCATTACTATGGGTCAATACTGTTATAGACATTTTTGTGCCTTACAGCTCTAAGCATGAAATGTCCATAATCCAAGGGATCCAAAGTCCCTAAAAGTGTTGTTCCTGCCCCTAAAGGAACAAGGTCAACCAATGACAGCTTCTCCCAGAAGTTCTCCACCAAAAACCACTCAGAACTAGTCAAATCAGGATCAATTCAGAAGCTCCACTAGCTGCCTGCGTTGCAAAGCACCCAAATTCACTGGCTAGGTGCGTTGCAACGCACTTGAATGCACTACCCAGGTGCGTTGAGCAGGAAATGACAAGTGGCAGAGTCATTCAACGAGGTGGAGAGACAATGGAAGCTTCCAGAATCTTCTCCAATGACACTTGCCTCACTGAATTCGACCAGTGATGAGTAAGAGGCTCTCAGTCTCCAAGTGGAAGCAAGAACTGACAGAGAGAAGCCACAAGTCAAAACATAAGCTAACTCATCCTCTCTGCTTACATCTATATATGGATCCCTCATCCCAAAGATCCAGAGGCTGGAATTTTGTACTTTGCAGAGAATTGTTGTTGGTTTGAGATTGAGATTAGTACATTGGGTGATTTATGCTTTGTTGGAGGTGAGGAAGGGATTCCTTTACTGGGAGGTAGATGCTGGATCGGGACTCACTTGGTTGTATCTCCTCTTGGACTTTCTTATCATATCAATAAAATTATTTGAGTTTCTCCTACATGCTGTGTATCAATGATGCTTTGTTATATTTGCATGTATAGCTTAGTCTGATCCTGAGCTTTTTATGAATGTAAATCTATATCTTCGTGTAGTTTCTCTCTTCTGTGATCTTGCAGGAATTCGGTGAAGCTGGGCCGGTAAGGGAGCAGGGAGCTGGGAGCTATTGAAGAGAGGAGCGATTGGATCAACAAACTAGCGAAAGACACAGGTTAGTTACATCCTTCCTCTTCATTTACATTTCATAAAGAAGAATACTCAAGTAGTTTTCCTTGTTTGTTGCTAAGGCACTATCACACCTTAGAGTGGGATAGGGGCGTTCTGAATAGATACTTTTCCCAACAACAAATTGGCGACTCCGCTGGGGATCGTATCTAGTTAGTTTATTTGTGTTTCTATTGTTGTTCTTCTCATAAACTTAGGAGTGGCGAATCGAACTGCATTTGCCATTTACAAATGCAAAGTAGAGATCTGCTATTCTAGTCCATTCACTGGGCCTGTTTATGATCTGAACAGCTGATCCACAAATGTTCTAACTGCCCTTTGTGATAGCTCTTAGTCCTCCTTTAAATCATCCTGCTAATTGTACCTTATTGATAGCTTTTATCCGGCCAAAAACCATAGATTAAACTGCAAACCGTGACCCAAAACCCAGAGAAAATTCTTGTTTCTGCTTCAGCGCAGGCTCTGTGAAAAGGTTCTGCATTTCAACGCAGGTCCCAAGAGGGCTACCTGTGCTGCAATTCAGTTTCTCTGTGCAACAGGTGCGTTGATCAGCCTTTGCCCTGTGCAGTTGTGGTTCTTTGCTTCATTTTGTTCAGTTTCATCTCTGATTTTTGCAGCCTGTTATCAGTGGGTGTACCTATCTGAAAACCCTTTTCTTTGCCTTAATTCCGCCTCAGTTGTATAAAAGAAACTGTACTTGTTTTTGTGTATTTGTTACATCATTTGCAGTTTCCCATTACAAAATTAAACTAGTCATACTGTCGCCCTTAGATCTAGACCTGTCGTAAGTGTCGTTTTGATCTTAGGAGTAAATTTGTTTGCTGTTGACAGTTGATTGCGCTTTTACTTTTGTCTTTTGGTTTGAATTTGTGTATTTCTAGTGTTGAAACAAGTGTTTACTTCAAAATCATAAAGTGTCGTAATCGTCTTTTTGATTTCAAAAAGAAGCTTGTTTGTGTTTTCACTTGAAATTGAATTCAAATTTGTACAACAACTTTCTTTTTAGGCATCAATATTAAGAAAGTGAAAACAAATACATGCATTTGTGCATTTGCATATTGATAGTTTGTATGGTTTGATTTAGGAAAAGTGCATTTACAGTGTGCTCTATGCTCTTTGAGAAAAGATTGTGTCTTTCTTTTCCCCTTGTAGCTAGGATTTTCATTGTTGAAAAGAGATAAATGCTTGCTTATCATCTTTAGACTGCATTTAGGAATTGTATCTACATCTCGTGGTGATCCAAAAAGGCAAACTTCTAAGAAAGATCAACCTAAAATAAATTGAATGAACTTAACAACGCATTGGAACTTAACGCACAACGTAGAGGTCTAGGCTAGAGACGTGTTCCGGCGTCGTAAAACCTGGTGACTGTCGGCCTCACTGATGGTTGGGTGATTCCTCCTGAGAGACGATAAGTGCCAGTACGGATTGTGCTCCCAGGTACCATCGAGTATATATTGGGAGACCCCTATAGGCATAAAACCTTTATCCATAGGAAGCCGTGTCGGCCGCCCTACTGATCGCAATGCACTGAACACAGCATTCGGGAAGATTGACCGCCCGTACCTTAAAAAGTATTCTGCGGTTTTGCGATTGGTTTGGCACACCCTCTACCTCAAACTCCAGAGCAGTCCCTTTCATTCCTTTTCAGACTCCTTAACGGAAAAGGTCCATCTAAGCACTTGTCACTTCAGGCTCATTAAAAATCGAAGGAGACTAGAGTCATCTTTTGTTTTTTCTCGACTCTTAAAAACTGAAAAAACAAGTTGTGTCTGAAGCGTCTAAAATTCATTTAATTCGGAAACATATTTCCCCTTTTGTATTTTAGTTGATCGAGTAATCCGCAATCGTGGAAGAAAGTCAATTGAAACCCCGTCGTTCGCGGAGGCTTACGAGTCAACCGTCTTGGTCTCCGGAATCGAAAACAGTACGGACAAAGCGAACTCGTTTAACCGGTTCGAAATCTCATATTAAGGTTAGAACAAGTGTTCCAACAACATCCGAGATTCCGGTTACTCCAAACATTTCTGGAAACCCTGCCTCTACAGAAGAAGTTCAACAGCCACAGAGGGACAGTGATACTGATCCTAGTCTGAGAGTAAACACTTGTGTTACTGAACCAGTTCCATCTGCAACCGGTTCAGAGAGTCTTGCTCTTCAAACATCTGTCTTTGTCAATTCAACCCCTTCTTCGGCACCAGAAATATTTTACGGACCTGACGGTCTTCCCCTTCCACCTGGTTTGATTGCGATAGAGGAAATTGTAGAAGATCCGCAAGCAAGTACTCCAACACATTTTGGAGTCGGGATCACTCTATTTCCTTCGACATCAGAAGTTAGTCTACCACCAGTGGAAGTTCCTGTAGAATCGCTAGGTAATCTTTTGGATAGACTCAAAATGTCTGAACAACCGTCAACATCTAGGACTGTGTCGACTGACACAACGACAACAGAACTCCCTGCAGTCACTCCGACAATGTTTGCCGGCGTACCATCTGTCCCGACTAGCTCACAACCGCTAGAAGGAGTCCATCCAGGGGCTATTTCGATAGTATGGTCCGTTCCTGTTTGTTCCTCCGGAATAATATCCAACAACTCTTATGTTGAAACCCGCGAAATTGATCCATTTGGAGGTCAATTTGGGCAATCCAGTCCCCAAGGGCAGACAATCCCCTTGAGTTCCGGATTACCACCGTATGGGGGGTAGTATGCCCTTTCATTACCTCCTGTGGGAGGATATCCATACGGGAGTTCACAACAGTATTCAGGTTATACTGGAGTTACATCAAGTGGTTGGGTACCTATACTACCCCAACAAACAAGAGTTGTGTATTCTATGCAACAATGTGTACCTATGTCGAACATCCCGACTACGCCAGCTATTGTGACAATGTCACAAGTTCAAACGCTGCCTGTTGTATGTCAACCTCAGATTTCTCAGGTTGTAATGCAACAACCCCTTGACCCTGTGACTCAACCACAATCGCCGACTGGTGGGGCGACAGGGGTCTAAACGGGTACAATTACCCCACACCTTGGTCCAACAGTTAGTATAGCGCAATAGAACATGGCTTCACAACCGTGGCTGGTGTAATACCAGCAACCACAATTCCAACAAGTATACCAAGGTTCTGAGCAGCAGATCTTTGCGAACAGTTGACAGCCGTACATTCAAAACGGTCAAAATCAACCACTTTACAATGGTCATGTCCACCAACCGTATCAGTCATACCAGCATCAACTACATTATGCTGGTATGCAAAGGCCAACTGCTCAGGCAATTCCATCATATCCTGGGTATGCTTCATCAAACCTAAATCAACAGTTACCATTCGTGGCAACTTTAGAGTTACCTGATTTACACCGTTTAACAAACGATCCAATTGCTTACGCCCCTTGGTGGCCAGCGATTCCACACAAACTTCCATCAGATATTCCTAAATTTAATGGAAATTCGGGTGAAGATCCATCGAATCACGTGATGACATTTCATCTATGGTGTTCATCAAACACACTGAATGATGATTCGACAAGGCTTCGCCTCTTTCAGAGGACGTTAACGGGTCCAGCGGAAAAATGGTATATTGAATTGCCTAGAGCTTCGTTCGACAACTTCAGTACCTTAGCCACAATCTTTCTAACCCATTTTCAATTACCGATAAGGTATGAAACGGGAACAGAACTCCTTACCAACTTCAAACAGACAACGGCCACTCACATATCTGATCATATACATGAGTGGCGACGCCGTCGCAGGATGGTAAAAACGTACGTTCCCGATCAGCTATTAGCTGAATGGTTTATCAAGTCTTTACTTCCTACAATCACGGAAGATGTGGCAAAGGGGGGAGTCGTAACAGAAGAGCAAGTCATCGCTCGTGCGCAATATCTGGACTTGGTCTATACTCAGTCTGGCACGTTGTACGACAAAATACCTGACGCACCTAGACCAGAATTCTCAATTCCTCCTCCTCCTAAATCAAACAATGACTCTCACGCCGGTGATGGCGTGATTGGCACGACAAACGCGAAATCGACAAAGGCTACGTCCAAGAAAGCCCGTAAGATTTTAGATCAAAATGCAAAATACGAAATTCTTGCTTCGGAAGTAAATGCCGTATCGACAGATAAGGGCAAAGAAACCAAACAACCAGGAAGCAAGAAGAAACAAAGCAAAGGGAAGAAGAAGAAACAGGGTGAGTCATCTCCTGAAAAAACTTCTTCAGACCCTCCTAGAAATAGGAAACCCCCCGCGGGATGTCACATATGTGATGAGGATCATTGGACCTCACAATGTCCATACAAAGCTGAGCTTAAAAGATTCTTTAAGAGTTCGAAAACCTCAGCTGTGTTAACTGATCCGTTTCCAAATCCAGGAACAAATCTGGTTGATAGTGGAAATGCTTCCCCGTCACAAGTGCTGATGCTGTCGATTTCGAAACAGCAAAATGATGCTTTGATTTCGACAAGGAACAAAGATTACGGGAATCCGCAGCTGTCGAACGACAAGGATAAAGATCAACCAAGTAGTTCGACAACAACTTCGACAGAAGTTGTACCTCCCATCATTCCTGAATTAACAATAAAACCGCCGAAGGGAGTAGTACACAAGTCGACATTTAATCCCCGCGCTAGAGCGGCGCAACATTATAATATAGTGGAAGATTTGGCCCAATCGCCATCCGCTATGTCGACTCTTGAAGTACTACAAAATTGCCCATCCCAAAGGCAGGCCTTGTTATCAGCCATTGGTGGGGTTGATCCTAAGGATTCCAATCTTGTATCCTTCGACCACAAAGGATACGATCCTCAGTTACCAGCCCAACTAGCTTTCCTTATTCAAGTGAAAGCCCTCAACAAAACTGTTCATCGAACAATTATTGATGAGGGGGCATCTAGATGTATTATGTCGATGAGTTGCTGGAAAACTTTAGGATCTCCAACCTTGTCGCGATCTTCGATGACATTAAAAGCATTCGACGGAAGGTCATATACCCCATATGGTATCTTAAATAACTTGAAAGTTGAACTAGGGGGAAAAACAGTAGAAATAGATGTTGAAGTCATCGATGGAAATCTTGATTACAACATCCTACTAGGAAGACCGTGGATATATGCCATGGCAGCTGTTATGTCGACCTATTTTAGAAAGATTGCATTTCCCTTTCAGGGGGGGATTACAATCGTCGACCAACAAAACTTCCTCCCCAATGGCTCACAAGTTACAGGAAGCATTCCCATGATCCATGGAAGCCCCCATTCGCTTCAGAATATCAGAGTAGGCCTACTAAAAGATCCTATACTAATGGGAACTTTCGCTCTTCCACCTCCAATCAATCTGGCGGAAGTAGCATCGATAGGAACCTGCAATATGATATCTTCCACAAATATTTCAGAAAACGATATCAACATGGATCATACAATGGTGTTGCCCCCAAGCCCAATAGAAGTATTATAGCAATCAATGTTTCTAGCATGGGAGGCAAACCCAAATCAACGCTCATCAAGCGTTTGGGTAGATAGGTCTAGAGAATATGGTACCCCTTCAGATCCTTGGTCGCGAGTGCATGGAACCGACGAAGGAATTGCTCAATCAATGTTGATTGAAGGGGCACCATGGAATGATCACCACCATCGTTCCCTTCTTCCGGATTATGAAGAAGATACTCAAGATGACCTTTATCATCCTTCAGTTTTTGAATTCCTATCAAATACTGTAAATACGGTGGATTCCGAGCGAAACTTATCCAACATTGAAGAGACTATAGCCATAAATATCTTGACTAAAACAGATGTTGTAGAGAATATTTATGTTGGCAAATGTTGTTCTCCTTCAGAACTGGAAATATATAACGCTCTTTTTCGCGAATTCATAGATGTCTTTGCTTGGTCATATAGTGAAATGCCAGGCATCGACTCGAGTATCGTTGAACACGACATTAAGATGTATCCAGATGTCAAACCGGTATGACAACGGCTCGGGCAGGTGCACCCCAAGAAAGCCGCTGCCATTAAGGCAGAAGTTGAAAAACTTCTCCATGCTGGTTTCATCTACCCAGTTCCTCTAACCGATTGGGTATCGAATATTGTCCCTGTTATGAAAAAACAAGGGACCATTAGAGTGTGTATCGATTATAGGGATGTAAATCAAGCTTGTCCAAAAGACAACTACCCTACACCCTTCGTCGACCAGATAATTGATGAATGCGCCGGATGCGAAATCTTTTCATTCATGGATGGATTTTCCGGGTATAATCAAATAAATATCCGCCCACAGGACCAGTCAAAGACTGCATTCATTTGTCCGTGGGGCACATTCGCATATCGAAAATTACCCTTTGGTTTAAAGAACGCAGGGGCGATGTTTCAGAGGGCAATGAATTATGCCTTCCACGACATCAAAAACATCGTTCAACCATATCTCGACGACCTTCCGGCTCATTCGCGAAAGCGGACTGATCATCCGCAGCATTTAAGAGCGATATTTCTACGTTGCCGACACTACAAGATACGACTCAATCCGCACAAATGTGTATTTTGCGTCAGTTCTGGTCGTTTACTTGGCTTTGTAGTCTCCAAGGATGGGATTCGTCTCGACCCGTGCAAGGTACAGGCAATCATAAATTTGCCTCCACCTTCAAATATGCTTCATATTCAGAAACTCGAAGGGAAAGCAAACTTTCTGAGGAGGTTCATTCCAAATTACGCCGAACTTGCTAAAGGTTATACGCGTCTTTTGAAAAAAGAGGCACCTCCAAAGCTCCAACAAACCAAGTTCAAATGAAATGGTAAAATCAGAGGTAAAAACACTTTTTAATTGCTTTTTACGTAGTTCAAAGTAAAATATTAGCGTTTTAATCTCATTTTCAAGCAAATGTTGTTCATTTCTAACTAGTTTGATGAAGCAATTGAAAGAACAAGTACTGTCTTTGAAAAAGCAAAGCTATTTATGGTAAAAAATCAAAACAAGACCATGTTATCGAGCAGTTTTAGTGCATAGTTCATGCTCGTTAAAAAATAAACATAAGATCGAGCAAATGTTTCAACCCGCGTTTAAGCTCGTTAAAAAATGAACTATCCTTCGGTAAATAACCACCGTGAATGTAACATTATCAGCCATTAAAGCCTTGGTCATGTTTGCACCGTCACCTCCACTTTTCCATTGGCCGATCATTCACCTCCATCTGATTGTTTACCCATTTTGAGGAACAGCTGCGAAGAGGGATTTCACTAGCCATCCTTGTGACACTGCCGTGATTGGAAAATTCCAACCCTTACCTGGAATCAGCTGCTACCCATTTTATCACTCGTTCCTCAAAAGACGAGTCTTCTTTAAGCTCTTTTCATCTGACTCGTAAAATATGAAAAGATTGCCGAGTTTTGGCCTTCCAGCTCGTTAAAGCGACCGGAAGTGCTATCCCTCCTCTAGATTTTAATCTTTTTGGACCTGAGGGATTATTGCACAAAAAGATCGAGCGCTTGTTTTGTTCGGCTCGTTAAAGCTATCGAAAATTCATCCCTTCTGTATTGTTTTATACTTTTTCGGACTTAAGGGATTAGATGACGAAAAAGGAACTCCGAAGTTAGCTTTACGTACCTTTTTAGACTCTCTAAAAATGAAAAGGACCGAGTTATCTTTGTCGTTAGACTCGTTAAAAACATTAATAGCGACAAACTTGTCTTTAGACGAGAACGAGTTTCACTATCGCTAGGCTCGTTAAAACATAGCGATGGGTTTGCCCGAAGGGAAAATTATAGAACAAGCATATGTTATCCTCCTCAAGCTTGACAAAAATAAAGAGGTACTGGTCAGCAATGACTGGGGAAAAATTGGGAAGAAACTCAAAGAACCTTTATTGGTAGCAAGTCGCTCTTGAACATGACACTTCCACTCCGTGCCTGAGTCGGGTTGGGTTGTTTCATTCACCGGTCACATCACCATGGTCTCGCCATACCATCCAACTTTGGGGTAAATGCTACCAATCCATCATATAAGTTTCGCCGATATGTTCAAGGGAAGTCATCCAGAGAAGTCAACCGTGTCCCATCCACTACCATACATTATACTTCATTCTTTCATGACCGCCACCCTGAACCATATATCATCAGATCGTTTTCACCTCCATCAAAATCATTTGCTCCGTTCCGTGTCATTGATGTGGGATTCATTAAGGCCCTCCTTTGACGGATCGCTTCTTGTCGACATCAGCTCATTATCCAAGAAGTTGATCTAGGAATACCCCCTTCAGTACTTTGAAGCTTGCATGCCTCAATGGCAAGTTTCTCACTTCTGGCGACAGGTATACATCAATGACCTAAGACTGAAAGATTTTGCGTGGTGTTCGACGCCAAGTCCTTTATTCACACCACGTGAATTGTACTTTAGTACCTTGAGGGTCATTATCATTATCGGTGATTCCTCTCGCGCTTGTTAACAGTTTACATCATTGACTGGTAATCAAGCGATGTCTTTCCATGTTCGACTTCAAAACATTTCTCACATGGATCGACTTGTACTTAGAGTGAAAATCGGACGAGATTGAAGACCCCGGATCTAGTTTCATCCATTCGGGCTGCGATATATATTCAAGAAAAATAAAAACATTGACATGTACAGCATTGCAGAACAGATAATCATCCTACCAAAAGGATGATGATTTCATTAGAATCGTCAGTCTACCATCAGACGATTGTCTGTCCTATGTACATAAAAAATGAATTTATAAAGCTGAGCATGGGAATGCCCGCCTCAGTTAGATCATGAAAACAGTATGAAAAATAATGTATTGTATTGTATCTTATTACAGGTCTCCTCCCAGCATTGAAAGAACTTCGGATCCTCCTAATAAAGCATTTCACCCGATAAACGGCCTCATACTTTAGGGGGCAACTGTTATAGACATTTTTGTGCCTTACAGCTCTAAGCATGAAATGTCCATAATCCAAGGGATCCAAAGTCCCTAAAAGTGTTGTTCCTACCCCTAAAGGAACAAGGTCAACCAATTACAGCTTCTCCCAGAAGTTCTCCACCAAAAACCACTCAGAACTAGTCAAATCAGGATCAATTCAGAAGCTCCACTAGCTTCCTGCATTGCAAAGCACCCAAATACACTGGCTAGGTGTGTTGCAATGCACTTGAATGCACTACCCAGGTGCGTTGAGCGGGAAATGACAAGTGGCAGAGTCATTCAACGAGGTGGAGAGACAATGGAAGCTTCCAGAATCTTCTCCAATGACACTTGCCTCACTGAATTCGACCAGTGATGAGTAAGAGGCTCTCAGTCTCCAAGTGGAAGCAAGAACTGACAGAGAGAAGCCACAAGTCAAAACATAAGCTGACTCATCCTCTCTGCTTACATCTATATATGGATCCCTCATCCCAGAGATCCAGAGGCTGGAATTTTGTACTTTGCAGAGAATTGTTGTTGGTTTGAGATTGAGATTAGTACATTGGGTGATTTATGCTTTGTTGGAGGTGAGGAAGGGATTCCTTTGCTGGGAGGTAGATGCTGGATCGGGACTCACTTGGTTGTATCTCCTCTTGGACTTTCTTATCATATCAATAAAATTATTTGAGTTTCTCCTACATGCTGTGTATCAATAATGCTTTGTTATATTTGCATGTTTAGCTTAATCTGATCCTGAGCTTTTTATGAATGTAAATCTGTATCTTCGTGTAGTTTCTCTCTTCTGTGATCTTGCAGGAATTCAGTGAAGCTGGGCCGGTAAGGGAGCTGGGAGCTGGGAGCTATTGAAGAGAGGAGCGATTGGATCAACAAACTAGCGAAAGACACAGGTTAGTTACATCCTTCCTCTTCATTTACATTTCATAAAGAAGAATACTCAAGTAGTTTTCCTTGTTTGTTGCTAAGGCACTATCACACCTTAGAGTGGGATAGGGGCATTCTGAATAGATACTTTTCCCAACAACAAATACCATGGCAAAGGCCCCCGATATTTAGAATTCCATGGTACAGAAACTATACACAACTTTGCTTCACTAAACCGGCGTATGTACGAGGTTGTGCTTCACAGAACCCACATACACTTATTCAAAATTTATCTTTATCATTCCTCTTTCTTTGAATTTACATTAAATCTATACTAGCCTGAATACTCATCCTGCTACCATCAGGTCAACATCTTTATTAAGTAGGGTTCCATCAAGGATAACACATTTGTCATAATGCCAACAATCTCCCCGTTTGAACTTATGGCAACCACTTTGGTGTTTGATCACCACACCTGTAGATACTTGTAAACACATATGTAGATATGCCAAGTTTCTCTCCCAAGTCACCAAGCATTCTCCAAACACCAATCTTCTCTCCCCCTTTGACATCAAGGGAAAAGGGCTAACCAATGCTAAAGGAATTCTTCTCTCCCTTTGTTGACATGAGCACTGTAGATCTGATTTGTTGATTATGAACTCAGAATACTAACCATTCTCCCCCTAAGCACATGCTCAATTTTTTGAATATATACAAAGAATTTCATGACTCTATTACTCAACTAGACATGACCTTTCCTATCACCAATGACTCATGCTTACGTTGATCACCCAACACAGTGGGGTTACATATTTGATTCAAGATTACATCACATGCCCAAAAAGATGGGATTACATGACTTGACCACAATAGTCCGGACATGATTGAATTTTACAGTGATTTATATCATAGGTCTTTACATGACCTTTACATCAAGAGACATATATGTAATTTATAACAAATACCAAATACCTTTAAGACCAAGATAGTCTTCAACAACCATCATATACTATGTAGGATCTGTACCATAGATAGAAACAACAACAACTCATCATCAATATGCAAGATAAGACAATGTAGCTTCAATATCATCAACCTATGACCAAGTATGCAGCATCAACAACATAAGTGAGAACCAATCATGCCATCATAACATATGGCAGTGAAGCATCATTCTTCAACAACATTAAAGTATGCCTTGTTTCCAAGTATCATCCAACAGATGTAGCAGTAGTATATCAATAACCAAGTCTTTATGAAACCTGCAGCAACATCATTCTCTTGGCCCATTATCTTTATAAAAGAATTGTCACATCAAAAACCATTTCACTAATATTCATCTCAAGTATTCATCCATAAGACCCCTTTCTGAAATATGTATGAACTCATCATCATCAACAAATCATAAGAATGTGAAATCAACCCATCTCCTTGATCTCATATCAACAATATCAACATTGTGTTCTCATGTCATGTGTATCACCATATACATGCATCACAAATTTGATCAACAACATTATTGACATTTTATATGCATCCCTTCAGGAAACATATAAGAATCATCCATATTTCACCATAAGCAACTTATACAAAATGACGACATCAACATGTAGTTATCATTCAAAACTTCAGCAAAATTACCAACATAAACACCATTATTCAACAAGGAATAATAAAGAAATCATAATGCCAACAATGCATTTATTAGAAGCATAGAAAATTCTCCCCCTGAACCTATGCCGATTGTTCACTGTCAGATCTAATCACGTCAGGTCATCCATCAGTTAGGTCATAAAGCATCTTCATCTATCAGCAAATTGATCAAAGCATCAATGTCATATTGTAGAAATTCATAAACCATCATTAGTCAATACCACTTCTAAGTAGCATCCTCAGACTGTAACCATCAACATCAGAACATGAAAGAAAAATAATAACTATATGAAGCATATCATAGCTTTTCCCTGAGCATGTCTTAATGTTTCTTCATTATAGGAAAACATATGCGACTGTCTATACCAGAAATCATGTAGGTACACTATTGTCCTTCATAATATCCTCGTGCATAAATTAAAATTTTGAAATTTCATAACCACAACTCCCCTTGAGCTTGTTTTGTCTATACCCTCTCACTGTTACTGCATAGATGCGCTATCATGAATATAAAAAATAGTCACGGGAGTCATCATTAAGACAACATATGTATTACTCCCCCTGAGATTACACATCTTTGATCCTGAGGACCTAATAGTCATATTCTACTCTTGTGAGGTTATGTACCTCACATCACTTCTACAGTCACTGTGAGAAGTAAGATTTAAGAACCAATGGACTACAGTAGGGTCAATCTTCCCTATGTTTATGACTGAGATTCCTTCTTCCTCCATATCTGTTTGCAATTTCTAATTATGTGCTAGAACTTATCCCATCTCTTGGTTATATTTTTTAACTACAATCAGTGGCCTTATGCTCAAATGAGTTACAAGAGAAACAATATGCATAAAACCATCCTTTGTGCCTAGGGATAGATCTTGACCTTGGTCTAGGAGATGTGTGACTTGATTTAGATTTCATTGAACAACACTATGATGGTTTTTGTGATCATATTGTGTATGATCATACCCAATGTCTCTCTTGATCAAAGGAGAGTGTTGTTCATTAATAATATTCTCTAGAGACTCATATACTTTTTCCCATTTGTTGATATTCTCATAATCTTCCTTTAGGGTCATAATTTCATATTCTAATGTTTCACAATGTTTTTCCTTTTCTTGAAGTTGTTTTCTTAGGATTTCTATTCTTCTATTGGTTGCTTCTAATTCCATATTTAACATGTTTATTTCCTCAATCATACTGTTTCCTTTTGATTCCAATTCTTTCTTAGCATTCCTGAGTTTATCATTCTCTTTTAGGGATTTCCTTGAATAATTTACCACACAACCATCTGATTCATTTAATGAATGATGTTTTAGAGCCAGAAGTACTTGATAGTGACTGTTAGAATCTGAATATGAATTTTCTTGGTCATCAGATATGCTACCACTATCTTCATTAGAGTAAAATGTTTTCTTGTCAAAGAACTTCTTTTTAGAACCATTCTTTCCATTTTCTTTATGATTTTATCTATAAGGACATTTGGATGCATAATGGCCTACTCTTCCATAAGAAAAACATTCAAAGGGAAGCTTACCTCTAAATTTTCCCGTTCCTACTTACAAATTTCTCACGAAGTTTGTTTCTTCCTCATCTGATATGTAGCTTGTGTCTTTGGGTGCTTCCTTCTGTTTTCCTTTATATGTGGCTTTAAAAGTTGTTTCTCATGTTTGAAGGACCAACTTTCCTCATCTCAAATGATGTCAATATTCCATGGAGTTGAACAAGGGTTAGACTTTTTAGATCTTGTATTTCTTCAATAGCAGAGACTTTGGAATCAAACTTCGGAGTTAGTGATCTCAAAATCTTCTCAACAATAGTAGCATCTTTTATTTCGTCACCAAGGTTTCTCATGGAATTAAAAATTTCATCTACTCTAAAGAAAAATGTTGTAATGCTTGCATCATCATGCATTTTCAGTGTCTCATACTGTATTCTAAATGATTGGAGTTTAGCACTTTTTACTTTGGTGTCACCTTCATAAATTTGGATAAGCTTATCCCGCCTTGACTTTGCTATTTTCAGTTTCATTACTTTCACTCATTTGGACTTGGCCAGACTTCCCAAGATGGAATTCACAACCTTTGCATTGCATTCATATTGTTTCTTTCCTACAATATCTGTGGGAATGGAGGTTGGATATTGATATCCATTTTCAACAATTTCCCATATATCAGCTCCCAACGTCTGCAAGTATGCTCTCATCCTAAATTTCCAAAAGACAAAGTTAGTTCCATTAAATAAATGTGGCTTGATAGAAAATACTCCTTCTCAACTACTCATCTTGATGGATCTCCTTCAAGTGATCAAACTTCTTCTTAAGGAACTCCTCTGATACCAATTGTTGGGAAAAATACTGAGAGGGTGCGGGTGAATTAGTATTTTAAAACTCACTAAAACCTTTCAAATTCTTATTCATATTTCTGTACACGACTTTAATTCAATGAACCAACGTATGTATGTGACTATGATGAGGATAAGTAGTGTATATCCAGTTAACTAATGTTTCAACTAATTCATCATTTATTTAACTTGAATTAGTGCATCGGTACTTCTTTAGACATTAATTAAACAGTAACCATGAGCAGTAAGAATAGAATAAACCATCACACATAAACAATACATCAACACACATGAACACCAATATTTTTAGGTGGAAGCCCAATATGCGAAAAAACCATTGTTGTTGTCTTCTTTGTCTTCATAATTTATTATAATGAATAACTTCTTACAATCTTGTACTACCGCTGACTCATTCCAACACGCAGGCACCCACCTACAAAAGGCTACAACCTTCTCTCATTCTCCATCACACACTAGAAGGGAGCTCCAACCCCCTGATCTCATTTACTGGCACCCACTGGGAGGGAGATCCAACCCCCTGATCATATTTACCAGCTACCACTGGAAGGAAGCTTCAACTTCCTCACTGAAGGCTCCAACCCTCAATGCCTCTTTGGACCACGTTTCATAACATTTCATTCTGGATCCACCTAAACCAAAACATCAAACCTATAGGCCATGTTTCATCAAATTTTCAGACTGGACCCACTACCATCATTTAAGCCCAATATCAAATAACAAACTGAAACCAATCACTGAACCAACTTAATCATTAAATCATTGAATAAACCAATTTTCGAATCTCAAATAACCAAAGTAGCTATATCATATCAAATCATTGTATACACATTCATCAGAATACCAAAACACATATTGTTCATCACTAAAACCATATCATGTCACTACAAACACTGATCAATCACATGTTAGAATGTATACGCTATTGTTCTGAAGAATATCTATGTATATACGAACTTTCCTTTAAGAAAACCTGCAAATAGATCTCAAAATATTGAACCCTGAATCTAAATCACTGCACTACAGATTTCTAAACTACATACAGATCATCACATAGCAGCATCATCTTTAGTCAACATATCATTCCAAAAACTATTCAACTCAACCAGAACTGTCACACACAGATTATCATGAAAGAGACATCATTGACATACATCAACAAACATAACAGAACAAGTCAATCATAATCATCAGCTCAGACTACAAAACCCTAGCATATGCATGCGACATTTATAAGACACTTCCACATATGTACGTGCCTTTTAATAAGCATACCCACGTACAAATATTTACATACTGTAGAATTGATATGTGACTACCAAGAAAC
The DNA here is from genome assembly GCA_031772625.1 of Pinus tabuliformis. Classification (NCBI taxonomy): domain Eukaryota; kingdom Viridiplantae; phylum Streptophyta; class Pinopsida; order Pinales; family Pinaceae; genus Pinus; species Pinus tabuliformis. The sequence continues at coordinate 847,082,015 of CM062814.1, forward strand.
AAATCTGCATATGTATGCGATCTTTTTGAAGAAAACCTGCATATAGATCTGTAACTACTGAATCATACCTTCACTGCAAAATAAAACATCATTCAAACCCCAGATCTCACCATATACTGTAAAAGACATACATCATGTCATCATCACAAATCTATCACCTCATAAGCATATTATTCAACATGTAGTCATTTCAGATCTATAAGATCTGATCCATCATCACACTCTTGGGTGCACACTTATTTCAAAACAAACAATTCATCAATAACCCATTACATGCACATGCAACACTTTGATCTCCATCTCCTTATATAGCTTAGGCCTTTGCCAATACCTTAGGCTAATTTCATATTTATACTGATGGTATTCTTTGACGGGATCAAATATCCATTGTCATGCTCATTTTATGGGTTGGTACCACAGTAAAGACCCCTGGTATTTAGAATACCATGGTGCGGAAACTGTTTACGATTTTTCTTCACTAAACCTGCATATGTACGCGACTATACGTCACAGGACCCACGTATACTTCTTCAAACTTTATCTTTATCATTCCTCTGTCTCTGGACTAATATTCAATATGTATTGGCCTAAATACTCCTCCCGCTACCATCAAATTGACATATTTATTAAGTAGGTTTCCATCAAGGACAACACATTTGTCATAATGCCAATAAGCATACCATATTCAATTTTGTCTTTATTTAGATAGTATTTCCAATTTCTCATTTATGAGAAAAAATTTGTATGTAAATAGTTTAAACACTCATTTAGTGAAAGTTAGTTATAGTAGTTAAGAGTTTGACAGTTACTTGATAACTGAAAACTAAATTTTTATGTATTATTTAAAGAGAAATGAATCTGTATTGAAAAGTCAGATTATTCTCTAGTTAGTTGAGAGTATAATTCTGATAGGTTAAGTCAGTTATGGCAGTTCAATTTCTATAACTGTCTCGACTGAGTGTATGTATGTATGTATATATATATATATATATGATAATGGATGTATCAATGTACTGTCTTTTATTGGCTTCTCAAGAGATCATAATATATTATACTGCTTTGTTGGTTCTCTATTGTTTTGTGTGTCTTCCTTTATTCTTATGTTGCATATATTCATGTGAGTTCTTGTGTCCTTTCTACTGGCAACCAGTGTGCACTATCTTCTAGAGTACTACAAGCCCATTGTACATAAATAGCTAGAGGGGATATTACTAGCTAGCATCATATACCCTATTGACAAGTTAGAATGGGAAAGTCCAATGGTCATGCAACCAAAAAAACATGATCCCACCATATTGAGAATATGTGTCGATTTTCGTGGGCTTAAAAAATTGACAATAACTAATACATTCTCGACTCCTTTTGTTGATAAAATAATAAATGAAATAGACATACCTCACTGGAGTAGAATAATTAATGAGAGAGAAAACACATCTAATTATGTCATGGGAAACAATAATAGACAACATGGAAGCTGGAGCACTCGAGTGGACAAGTCCAATCAATGCATGCCATACAATACTAGGGTCACATTGCAGTCAAAACCATGTCATCCATCAATTCAAATTATAACGAAATGAACCACTAAATTTTTAGAAGCAAGGAACCACATGGTTTACAAGAATCAAATGACATGGAAAAGTTAAATTAGCATGTGAAGAGATGCTTGAGGAGGGTGACAATAGTTATAAATTATGACACAATTAATTTGATTCCTATAAAATCAAGCAAACTATTATCCTTGCTAATTATTCTTTTGGAAGTCTCCCCGATTACACATTTTGATCTTGCAAAATTCTTAGAATTTCCAAGTCCTATTATTATACTAAGCACTCAAACTTAAAGATATCTTGCCAAGAGATTCTTGATTATCCACATCCATACAGAGAAATTTAGCAAAGATGCGAGAAAATGATCTCAACTCTAGTTGTGGAAGTAGTGGAGCCAAGAGCTAGTGGAATCGAAAGCTAGTTTATGATATATCATATTCAATTTTGTCTTTATTTAGATTATTATTTCCAATTTCTCATTTATGAGAAAAAAATTGTATGTAAATATTTTAAACACTTATTTAGTGAAAGTCAATTATAGTAGTTAAGAGTTTGGAAATTACTTGATAATTGAAAACTGAATTTTAATGTATTATTTAAAGAGAAATGAACCTGTTGGAGGGGTTGGTCGACTTAGTTGACTAGCCCTGTTATCACCCTAAAATCTTTGTCTCTAAGCTTTGGAAAGTTGCCTTGTTTCTAGTCCTAGTCTTATAATTTTTTAGTCATCTCATCACAATTAGTGTCATTCTCATTTACAAACCCTTCTTCTAGTCATGGTGTTAAAGGGTCTCTAGGTCATTTCATGCTTTAAGGGTTAGGTCATAAGGTTAGAAGTCTTTTAAGGTCATATCTCTTTTCCAGATAATGTTTGACAGCTTCATTCCATGTTATAGAAGCCTTACCAGGTGTTTAGAAGTCATATCTCACATCATTTTGAAGAAATTTTGAAACTAGCTACGAAATCACTGAACTAGGAGTTTTCGTAGCGCGCTACGAAATCCCTGAAAAAGCCTGTTTCAGCATAAAAAACTCTGCTTTCTGTGTTTACTAGTCAACTTCCAGAAGGGGTCCTGAGCATCTGAGAACTCAATTTTGAAAACTGAAAGAGGCTTTTCTTCCTAACATACCAAAATACAAAAACCTCTTTCAGTTTCTTCAAATCCGTTCTGAGGTGGAAGGAATTTATGGTTAAACTTGCGCTACGAAACTGCTGAAAGTCAAGCTTGGTCTTCTGGTTTTAGCAGTCTTTTTAAAGATCCGTTTATGGTCACTTGAAAAGGTATTTTGGAAAATTGAAGGATTTTTCTCTTCATCAACTCTCCCGCTACAATAACCTATCTCAATTTCTTCATAAGTGTTTTTAGTTGGGAGATAATAAGCTTTCTTTGAAACCCAAAATTCAGAGAATGGATTTTTCCTGTTTGACATGTGTGTTTCAAGGACAGATTCTGGACATCTGGAGAAGTGTTTTAAAAAACCAAGAGAGGTTTTTGTTCTATACAGCATGGAATACAAAAACCTCCTTCAGTTTCAAAAAATGTGTCATGTATGAGGAGATAAAGGCTCTGTCCCACGTGCCATTTTCAGGGATCCTAAACCTAAAAACAGGGAAACATGTTCCCTAATTTCTAGGGTTTGTCTTCAGCAGTCAGATGACCACGTGGGAGGCTTCATAAAATTCGACTTCTTGAGGTTGCAAGTTGTCAAGAATGCTTTAAATGCTTAGATAAGCTTTTTGTAATCATGATAAGGAGTTACACTCCTAGTTGTATTAGGTCTCTAGGACTGCTAGTTAGGTGTCATTTGCATTTAATAGTTAGTTTTAAGTATCAATAGGTGTCATAGTAGGATGAATTCGAGTTCCCCTCATACTGGAGGAGGAACCTCAGTTATTTAAAGAGCTCTATATATAGAAGAAGATCTAATGTACAAAGGGTTGAAGATTTTTCAGAGAAACTCCCTTATTGTGCTTTGGTGTAATACTTTGTTTCTAGTAATACAGTACTTGGCTTTGCTTCTCAGGAATAAGAAGGGATTGAATGTTCAGAATGTCTTGTGTTGTTCTTCTATCTTTATCTACAATGGTATGAATGTTTGATTACCTAGAAATCATTGATAGTGCTCTAACTTGGCTTTGCTTCTCAAGAATCAGAAGGGATTGAATGTTCATAATGTCTTGTGTTGTTCTTCTATCTTTATCTACAATGGCATGAATGTTTGATTACTTAGAAATCATTGATAGTGCTTAGCTTGATTAGCTTGACCTAGAGCGAATTTGAACGTTGAATCTCACTATTTACATAATACTTCATAATACATGATTATATGCCCCTTAGGATAGTTTAATTCCCCTAAAAGTGGTTCCCATCCTCAAACACTTTCCATGAGATTTGAACTTATAACTTGGTAGGAACTAAACTCCACACAAACAAATTAGTTTGCACTTCATCTTTCCTTTTAATTAACTTAACCTATAAGAGATTTGGACTTTTAATCTCCCTATTTATATAATACTTCATAATACCACCATCACCGATTAAACAACGCGAAAACCGGGAACTAAGAAAGTTTGAAAATTAATGGAATACCTAAATAATAATATAAAAAAAAAATATGAGAAGGCTTGCCGACGTGGGTATGGGTGTGAGTATTAATTAAAAATATACAATTGAGCAGTTTTGAACGTGGCGCCTAACTATATGTTGAACAGCTAGCTATATATGTGCATTCTTCGTCCTTCAAGATCAAGATTGGACAAGAGAGTGGATTCTTCGTAGATCAAGATCAGGCAAGGGAGTGCAGCGTTCGTACTTCAAGAAGATCAAGATCAGCAAGACCAGAGCAATAGAATTGTGAAGTGGTAATAACAACGAGTTGAGTGTGCGAAGAACACAAACATAATTATCATGGCGGCTGCTAATGGTGACGATGGGCAAACACAGATACACATAGACGAAGATCTGCACAGCAGACAGCTGGCAGTTTATGGAAGGGAGGCTATGGGACGCCTAGCCGGTGCAAATGTTCTCATCTCTGGCCTTCGAGGGCTTGGGGTTGAAGTCGGTATGTTTTTTCGTTAAAATCCTCGTCTTCATATCAATGAAATTGAAATTGGGAATCGTATTTTCATATCTGACATCAATGAAATTTAGATTGAGATTGAGGGGAAGTTTTTATAATTAAATTTTGGGTTCAGTCCATTTCATGACATTCCCTCCTGTTTCATGTTTTGAAGCCAAAAATGTAATCCTGGCGGGAGTGAAATCAGTGACCTTGCATGACCAGTCAAATGTTGAATTGTGGGACTTGTCTGCCAATTTCTATTTTACCGAAGCTGATATCGGCAAAAACCGGGCAGTTGCTTGTAGTAATAAGTTGCAGGAATTAAACACTGCCGTTGCAGTTTCAGTTTCCACTGAATCTGAGATATCACAAGAACACCTCTCTTCATTCCAGGTAAGTTGCTACCCTGTAAATTAAATTAGCCTGAAATCAAATTAAATGATGGAACTTCAATAGTAATGAATTGCATTTGCATTTGCAGGTGGTTGTGTTCACAGACATAAGTATTGAGAAAGCCATTGAATACAATGATTTCTGCCATAATCATAAACCGCCAATCGCATTTATCAAAGCTGATGTTCGGGGAGTGTTTGGCAGTGTGTTTTGTGACTTCGGGCAGGAGTTTACTGTGTTTGATGTGAATGGTGAGGAAGCACAAACGGGTATCATTGCTTCTATTAGTAACGACAATCCTGCTCTGGTTTCCTGTGTGGATGATGAGGAGAGGCTCCAATTCGAGGATGGGGATTTCGTTATATTCTCTGAAGTTAAAGGTATGAGTGAGCTCAATGATGGCAAGCCAAGAAAAGCGGTGAATGTCAGACCATATTCTTTCCACCTGCAGGAAGACACCAGTAACTTTGGACGCTATGAGATGGGTGGGATAGTCACTCAGGTAAAGCAGCCCAAGCTCCTAAACTTTAAGCCACTAAGGGAAGCGCTTGAAAATCCCGGCGACTTTCTTCTCAGTGATTTTGCCAAGTTTGACCGCCCTCCACTTTTACACTTGGCCTTCCGGGCTCTAGATAAATTTGTTAATCAATTTGGGCGCTTCCCCTGTGCTGCATCGGAGCAAGATGCCAGTAGATTCATTGATGTGGCAAAGGCTTTAAATGATACTGACAGCTGCCTGATTAAGTTGGATGCCAGTGCCATTGATGAAAATGTAAATGTATTCAAACATTTTGCAAGTGGTTCCCGTGCAGTGTTGAATCCCATGGCAGCTATGTTTGGTGGAATTGTCGGGCAGGAGGTTGTGAAAGCCTGTTCCGGCAAGTTTCATCCACTTTTCCAGGTTTTATTTCTTTGACACCCTACATACCTTTTTTATGTATTTCTCTTAAATATAAATGGAATTGTACCCTTTAGGCAGGGCAAGGCAGCGTAGCATTCAATTATTTATGGTCTAATACAGATTTCTATATTCTTGCCTGTGCAGTTCTTCTATTTCGATTCATTGGAATCTCTTCCTGTAGAACCCCTTGGGCCAGAGGATGTTAGGCCTTTGAATAGCCGTTACGATGCCCAGATTTCTGTATTTGGAAAAGAGGTGCAGAAAAAGTTGGAAGATGCAAAATTATTTGTTGTGGGTGCTGGTGCTCTGGGATGCGAGCTTCTAAAGAACTTAGCTCTAATTGGAGCCTCATGTGGGAGCCAGGGAAAGCTGACTATAACGGACGATGACGTTATTGAGAAGAGCAATCTTAGCAGGCAATTCCTCTTTCGCGATTGGAACATTGGGCAGGCAAAGTCAAGAGTGGCAGCATCAGCAGCCACTGCAATCAACCCACATTTGCAGGTTGAAGCAATGGAGAATCGCGTGAGCCCAGACACCGAAAATGTCTTTGGCGATTCCTTCTGGAACGGTGAGGTTGACGTTGTCATAAATGCTCTGGACAATGTCAATGCCAGGCTGTATGTAGATTCAAGGTGTGTTTACTTTCAGAAACCATTGCTAGAGTCTGGAACACTGGGAACCAAGTGCAACACTCAAACGGTTATCCCTCACTTGACAGAGAACTATGGAGCATCACGAGATCCCCCTGAAAAGGAGGCACCCATGTGCACGCTTCACTCATTTCCACACAATATTCACCACTGTCTTACATGGGCAAGGTCCGAATTTGAAGGTCTCTTAGACAAAACTCCAGCTGAAGCAAATGCTTTTCTTTCCAAATCACAAGAATACATAGCAGCAATCAAGTCTGCAGGGGATGCTCAGGCCCGGCAACTGCTGGAGTCGGTTGTCGATTGTTTGGTTTCCCACAGGTGTCTAACATTTGAAGATTGCGTTTCTTGGGCTAGAATCAAGTAAGTAATTAAATCCCCTTTCTATAATTATATATTTTTCATTTGCATCTTGCATTCCAGTAAATCTCAGCACAGTTTACAAAATGATCAAATTTCACTAAACTACATCTACAAATCACTGACTCATTTGAGGATTCAGGTTTGAAGATTATTTTTCAAATCGTGTGAAGCAGCTTACTTTCAACTTCCCCGAAGATGCAACTACAAGAGAAGGTGCACCATTCTGGTCTGCTCCCAAGCGTTTCCCAAAAGCCATCGACTTTTCTTCCCATGATCCCAGTCACATCTCCCTAATTCTTGCAGCCTCAATTTTAAAAGCTAAAACATATGGCATTCCCATTCCTGACTGGGCTTCAAATCCAAATTCAAGCATATTGGCGCAGGTGGTTGACAAAATGCATATTCCTGTTTTCGAGCCAAAAGAAGGGGTGAAGATTGTCACAGATGAGAAAGCTACAGATGTGAACCATTCTTCTACATTATATGATGATGATGCTGAACAGATTGACAAATTGATCACCACACTGCAACGTGGGGTTCAAAATCTGCCCTCAGGCTTTCGCATGAATCCTATTAAGTTTGAAAAGGTTATATTCTCTAACTTTGCTCATTAAAGATTCCTATTATGCTCTACTAATTACACAGGTTCTCCTCTGTCACAAAAATATCATGTTGGGAGGGTTTTGATGTTCCAATTCAACACTATCCATGGCAAGAAAACTGTGTCTAAAATTTTGGTTGCTTCCTTGCCATGCAGGATGACGATACAAATTATCACATGGATCTTATCTCTGGACTTGCTAATATGCGAGCAAGGAACTATAGCATACCTGAAGTGGATAAGCTCAAGGCCAAGTTCATAGCTGGACGAATAATTCCTGCTATTGCAACTACCACTGCCATGGCCACTGGTTTAGTGTGTCTGGAACTTTACAAGGTTATATTAGGCCACGACGTTGAAAAGTATCGCAACAGTTTTGCAAACTTGGCACTCCCTATATTTTCTATGGCTGAGCCTGTTTCCCCACAGGTAATTAAACATGGGTATCTGAGCTGGTCTCTATGGACCCGATGGGTCATACGTGGAAATCCAACAGTGCAAGGCCTCTTGGATTGGTTCCAGGATAAAGGCTTGGATGCCTACAGTGTGTCATTTGGCAAAACATTGATTTACAACAGCTTATTTCCCAACCACACACAAAGATTGGATAAGAAAGTGATAGACCTGGTAAAAGCCATCCCAAACATAGAGATATCTACGGATACTCATCATTTCGACGTTGATGTGTGTTGTGAAGATGATGATGGAGATGACATTACTGTCCCTATAATATCCATATATTTTGCATGAGCATTATTGGTAGAATTTTAAATTACGACTAAGCATTTTGAATTATAAATTTGGATTACTTATTGGTTCCTGCAAAGGATTGGAGCAATTGATTCATCATTATCTACCGATACTCATTATTTCAACATTGAGGTCTCTCATGAAGATGAAGATATATTTTACCTAGGCCTTTAGTTAACCCATAATGGCATAATTAGTGATATTCTTTGGTTGTGTAATACATTTTGGTTATTTATACCTAGTTCACTCACAATGGCATAATTAGTGATATTCTTTGGTTGTGTAATACATTTTGGTTATTTACCTGTGACAGATATTCATCATTTCAACATTGATGTGTGTAATCAAGATGAAGATATTTTACTCAAGTCTGATATTCTCTGGTTGTGTAATACATTTTGGTTATTTATCTGTTACCTATACTCATCATTTCAAAATTGATGCCTGTTATGAAGATGAAGATATTTTACGGAAGTTTTTAGTTAACCTACAATGGCACAATTAGTGATATTCTTTGGTTGTGTAATACATTTTGGTTATTTATCAGTTCTTGCGGAGGTTAAGGGATTACAGCAATGGATTTGTTATTGATTGCACATCAGTTACCAATTGATTTATTATTATTTTTGTATTAGTTATAATTTATCAGTATTTTTGTATTAGTTATAGTATAAATTATTAAATAAATATATTTTATATTTATTTTTTTTAAATATATTTTTATTATTTTTTTAATCTAAACTTTATTGTAAAACTGATTTGAAAATTAAAAAAAATAATAATAAAAAAATAGAAAGATCAACATTAAATAAATTTACTAGTCCCTCATTATCTATATATTTTTCAGTGACTATTCTTTAGTTGTGACTTTCTCTTTCAAAATGAATATTTTAATTTAACAATCTATCGTCACATGATACATTTTCATCATTTTTTTTGTAAAAAAATAATTTAACTTCTACTTGATGGCAGTTGTTAGTTGGCCATTTATACACCTGCATTCTAAGTTTTGCAAACACTCATATGATGAAACTACATGTTATGCCTATCCTAAGTGTAAAAATCAAATTTTGACTCATGTTTTCTTGCAACTTCATGGAGATTTTGTTTATGAGCAAGCATTAGTGAGAAATTCATTCTCAGATGATACATTTTCATCATTTATTTGTTTGGCAAACGCTCATATGATGGAAGTACATGTTATGCCTACCCTAAGTGAAAATCAAATTTTGACTCAGGAGATTTTGTTTATGAGCAAGCATTAGTGAGACATTCTGGAAACACTTTGTCAAATTTTGACTTATGTTTTCCACCCAACTTGATAGAGATTTTGATTATGAGCGGGTGTAAAGTTGGCTATTTCCAAATGATATTTTTATTAATATTAATTGATAATAAAAAAAATTAATATAAAAACATTAAGTTATAAATATATATATATATATATATATATATATTTTTTTTTTTTTCTTATTATGGAACTTAATTGAATGTTAGTAGATAAATTCAGTTCACAATTATATGGAACATCCATATCATTTACATTACTTGAATTTGAATTATCTTCATTAGACTAATCATCCAACCTAATGAGGACAAACACTTTCAAGTGTTTTTAAGTCATTTTGGACCTTCCTATGATGGTTTATGTTTCTCCATTGATTGAGATGGTTTTGCATTCCCATTTAGGTTTAATTTTTCAGTACTCCCAATCACATTGATGAATTGAACTCCTTATTTTGATGAACTGGTTGGATATTCTTCATGAGGGGAAGATGGTACTCAATACGTGGAATCTCATCATCAAACTCATGATATGCATTTATATCATGGTTGAATATATCCAGATGATTGTTTCCCATCTTGTAATTGTCACTATGAATTGTAATTCATGTAAATAATGTTGAAACATTGATTGGGTTAGAGGAGTGGAAATAAATCAAAGTTTGAGGAGTTGCTTGTAAAAGTGATTAAACTCAGGCTATTTTTTGGATCTTCCTATGATGGTTTATGTTTCTCCGTTGATTGAGATGGTTTTGCATTCCCATTTAGGTTTAATTTTTCAATACTCCCAATCACATTGACAAATTGAACTCGTGGAAACAAATCAAAGTTTCAGGAGTTGCTTGTAAAAGTGATTAAACTCGGGCTATTTTTTGGACCTTCCTATGATGGTATATGTTTCTCCATTGATTGAGATGGTTTTGCATTCCCATTTAGGTTTAATTTTTCAATACTCCCAATCACATTGACGAATTGAACTCCCTATTTTGATGAAGTGGTTCGATATTCTTCATGAGGGGGAGATGGTACTTCAAAAGGATATTTTAGAGATTGATCCAATATAGCGAATCCAACTTCAATGTGTGGAATCTCATCATCAAACTCATGATATGCATTTATATCATGGTTGAATATATCCAGATGAAATCCCATCTTGTAGCTGTCACTATGAATTGTAATTCATGTAAATAATGTGGAAATGTAAACATTGATTGCGTTAGAAGAGTGGACACAAATTAAAGTTTGAGGAGTTGGTTGTAAAAGTGATTGAACTCAGGTTATTTTGTTTCCCATCTTGTAATTGTCACTATGAATTGTAATTCATGTAAATTATATGGAAATGTAAACATTGATTGGGTTAGAGGAGTAGACACAAATCAAAGTTTGAGGAGTTTCTTGTAAAAGTGATTGAACTCAAGCTATTTCTTTATTTCTTTTATGTGCTACGACACCATGGACTATGATTGCATGAAGTATTTAGCAGGTGGAGTCATGGTATGCTATGGAATCTTGTAAGTAGGTGGAGAGATTGTGAGCTCTAGATCCTTAGGTGATATGGTTTATAGGCATTGGTGTGAATTCCCTTGAGCATTTAACTCCTTTGACTTTGAATTTGGCTCAGGGGTGGTTAGTTGCAAGAAATATTCTAGTGCATTTGGCCTATGGTTTGGTGGAGAGTTTAAGTCCCTCCTTATGTTACTAGCCTCTGAAGTTATTCAAATAACTATATCTACCTATATATGTCTGCCACTATGAATAATGAATGAAGTTGTTATGTGTTATAATGATTGTATCAACATTGTTATGGAAGAATGTGTTGTTGTTAGTTGTTCATTAGATGGTAATGTGCATGTTCACATGGTTTGAGAATTGTAGATCCCCATGGTTTCTAATATGTTCCCGAGTTACAGAGCTAAATACATGGTCTTGTATGAATGCTTGACGTGCTTAATTAAACCATTACTATGTGTGTTTTCCATTGTTTGACACAACCATGGATATCTGACTAATTAATATTGTTAATAGTTCTTATGCTATAGTGCACGTTTCATAAATGGATATGATAGTACTATGTGAGATCTATGATGTGGTTTAATATGATGTAGTTACATATAAGTTCGCGGAGTAGTGTTAGCCATGGCTTGGCTTGTTTTTGTGCTTGTTAAGGCAAATGGTGTTGAGCATTGGTCAAAATGAGCCCTATTAGACTTGTGATAGTTTCAAAGTCTACATAGATGAAGAAATGTCTGTCCCAGAGAGGGGGAAATATATGTCCTTAAGACAACGATATATCTCTGCGGGATGGGAAACTGCAACATTTGGAGACAAACATATGTACATTATGGGAGACAAAGGTATGTCTCCATGGGACGTGAAACTGTGATGCTAGGAAACAACAATATGTTTGTCCCGGGAGATGAAAAAATGTCTATACTAGGGAATGGAGACATAGAATGTTGCATGATAACAAATATACAGTTAGACCCAAAAATTGATTATAACGTGGAACCATTGAATTACATGATGTGGCGTAGCCTTGTGGAACCCCATGGCTTAGTTGGAGGTGGTCAATGCCACACAAGTAGTATAAGGCTATATGGAACGCCATGTGAGAATCCAAAGGATGTGGATTGGTGATGTGGCAAGGATGCTAATGTTGCATGTTGATAATGTGACATGTGGTAGGTAGAAATATCCCTTTGGATGGCTAAGTGGCAGGAAATTGAGTGACACTTGGCACCACAGAAGGATGCCATGTGGAGGGTGATGTCACTTTGAAATCAATATGTTTTCAGCAAGTCATAGAAGAGACAGATGATGTGGAGTTAGATGACATGGATGTCAGGTGGCGCCATGAGTCATGTCATTTTGTCTTAAGACAGAAAGCGCAATGCTAAAATTAGCATTCAAAGACAAATTATTGTCAGCGCTTTCTATTTACTGTTGAGTTTATGTGTGTGTCATAACTAAGATATGGGCATGTACTAATGGGAGTGTTAGATGGAGATTCATCAATTGGTTTACGTGAATAAGTCTATTGTGTTGCGGATGTTTTGGAGCAAAATTCTCTTAGTGATTTGGATTTGTGGCATGGTGACACTATTGTGTGGTGCCATAATGGGTGCCATGTTGGAACATGAGTGAGGTGATAGATCCAAGTAGGCACTCAGGTTTCCAAGTTGAAGTCCTTCTTTATGTGGCAGTGGTTAAGGGCCCGAACTTCAAATAGGCTTAACTTTCAATCCATGAGTCAAATAGAGGTAAAATTTATAATGTTGGAAATATCTTGACAAGATGGATGCAATGGTATTATCCAATGTGAATTCCACACACTTTGGGGAAGTAAAAATTTTGTAACCTTTTCTTCATAATGACACCATGGAGGTTTGATCCAAAATTCAGAATGAACGTTTAATGAAATGATTTGCAATCTAGTTTGTCTTTTAAGCAATGGATCATGATTGCAAAACCACACAAGAAAAGTAAATTTTGCAGGATTTTAATAATTAAAATGGACAATAAGCAACATCAAAACACAACAAATTGATGATGGATTTCACCCCTCCTAGGCTATGTCTCCGAGTCTAGCTTCCAATGGCGGTTTTTTATTATATGCTCAAATGTTCAAATACATCGACATGAAAGTACCAACTTGCAAAAATAACATTTCCATTACATCCAGAATGCCTGAAAAACCACGTGTAAGCTCTTATTGGGCTAAAAAAGGTTAAAAACTGCTTGATTTGAATGGAAAATGGCATCCATCCATGGAATTTACCCATCGTATTGTAAGTGGCATCCACCCATATTATTCATCCACCCATGGTATTGTAAGTGGCATCCACCCATGGTATTTTCTCGTGGTATTGTATGTGACATCCACCCATGGTATTCATTCACCCAACCATGGTATTTACCTGTGGTATTATAACCAAAAAAGGCTATAAGTAACAAGTCGCATTTTGTAAAAGGACATATTGTCCACCATAATGTGGCTTTTACAATTATTCTCTATATAATAAAAAATTCTTTGTATCAGATTCAAGTTATGGCTCCATGGGAATGAGGGGTTGAAGCATATTTCAGTTTCAAAATTTTGCAGAAAAATTCATGCAAGTGCTAAGACCTCCAAAAATCATTCTATAAGGTACAAAATAGCTCATTTTAAATTATTTTTCATTAGCTCAAATGGGTTTTTTGTGGAATTTGATTTCGATCCCCGGTTTGAGAGACATGAGCAATTGAAGTTACACATGTTTGGAACGTTGCGCAACTGCACATCCCATGAGTTTATGCAATCATTTTCTCACTCCAAAGGTCATGAAATTTCAAGTTTCTTATATCAATGGAAATATATCTTCAATATCTCAAATGGGTCTTTGACAGAATTTTATTTCATCACTTTTAGCGGAAGTTATCAGGAATTTTGTAGCAAGAGTTCTATAATGTGAAAGAAACCTTTACAACATCTCATTGGATAGGAGAATCTACAACATCCATGGTAACTTTTGTTACAAGTCTACAACACATTTATACTTTAGGTAGATCTCTGGTGTGGCCTGGTTCTGTACCCCACCCAAAATCCATGAATTTTTATATCTAGAGTAGCATTCAGAGCGGGTTCCCTTTGGAGATGTGCCCTCCCATCCCACTGTAGTAGGCACTTGCTTCACATTCATCAGTTTCAGCATAGCAACATCTTTCTTTGGTTATTTGGAGACGTTCCCTCCCACCCCAGGCTATGTAGGCACCTGCTACTTCATCAACAATCAACATCAAGGTTATGGGTTAACCGCACAAAACCCTTATCATCGAAGTCCATTTGCTAGGTTGCACACCGTTAGTATCACAGTTAGTCACACGCATTGCAGGGTATCTCTATCCTCGAATCTTCATTTTTCATGGTTATGTGTCATTCACAAACCCACGCTTCATCGAAGTCCATTTTGTAGGCCGCACAATGTTGATATCATAGTTGGTCACAAGCATTATAGGGTATCTCTATACTCAGATCTTTGTTCATCATGGTTATGGTTTAACCATACAAAACCATTCTCTTTGGCGGCTCTTCTTCATATTCAACAAAGGATTCTTAGGAGGGAACTTCACGCAATGTGGACCATTTCTTCTTAAGGAGGGAGGAATTATTCGAATGGAAAATGACATCCACCCATGGAATTCATCCACCCATAGTATTCATCCACCCATGGAATTTACCAATGGTATTGTAAGTGGAATCCATATGGTATTCATCCACCCATGGTATTTACCCACCCATGGAATTTACCCTTGGTATTGTAAATGGCATCCACCCATGGTATTCATTCACTCGTGGTATTTTCCCATGGTATTGCATGCGACATCCGCCCATGCTATTCATTCACCCATGGTATTTACCCACCCATGGAATTTACTTGTGGTATTGTAACCAAAAAAGGCTATAAGTAACAAGTCACATTTTGTAAAAGGATAGATTTCCCACCACAATTTAAACTTTTATAGTTATTCTTTGTTTTAATAAAAAGTTTCTTTGTGGTTTTGTTTATTGTGTGTTCACCTCATTTCTTTTGCCCCAAATATATAAAAAAATGAAATTCCAAAAGAAAAGAGGAGAACACATTGTTAACAAAGCCACAAAGAAACTTTTTATTAAAACAGAGAATAATTGTAAAAGCTACATTGTGGTGGACAATATGTCCTTTTACAAAATCCAACTTGTTACTTATAGCCTGTTTTGGTTAGAATACCACAGGTAAATACCATGGGTGGATGTCACATACAATACCATGGGAAAATACCATGGGTGGATAAATACCATGGGTGGATGAATACCATGGGCAGATGAATACTATGGGTGGATGCCACTTACAATACCATGGGTAAATTCCATGGGTGGATGAATACCATTTTCCATTTGTATCACTGCTCTGCAAAAACTCATCCTCTACAAAAATCTTGGCAACAAAGTGGTTCTAGCCCAATTGGTATGGCGCTATGTTTGTATTTGGGAGGTTCTAGGTTCGATCCATTGGGAATAGGAGGAATTGGCACGTTATAGTTGAAATGCTACATAAATTTTTTAACGCATGGGTCATATCCCTCTTTGTTACCCTAATTCTTCAGTCACATGGCATCATAATACTATGGGTCATGTGCCTTAGGCCACGCACCCTCTGTGCTTCTTTCCTTTGGTTCATTCAACGTATATGTGACTAGGGTTTTGTACCTTGTATGCTTGCAGTGGCCACATGCCCTATATTTCTGCTGATGGTCATGTGATACCACTGAAATCATGGGCCAGGCCGTTCGATGCGCCCATCAGCCCACCCATTCCCCCAACTGCTCCATGGTTTCATGTTAAATATAACCCACTAGCCTATGTTTAATAATAACATTGAGTGGTCCATTGGTTGGGTGTCCATTGCACATTTGGGAGGTCATGCATTTGATTCCTACAGAGGCTTTTCGATCGATCAACCAACTTTTGGCCTCATCCAAAGTGCCACATGGTACTCTAGGGTTGTGCCACGTGTCACTTTGTGATTGGCCCATTCTTCAAAACCATCAACCAATAATAGCATGTCAAGAGTCGTCATGAGACTGGCCCAAATGGAAGATTTTGATTGGTTTCCATACTGCCTGGTCAACATATGACATCAACATGACGTCATCATATAGACTACCATGTGGCATCCATACACTGCACAGTCAACCCTACAAGTTGACTTTTTAGTTGTTCACAAAAAGGTTTAGAATGCGATAACCTCCTGATACAGTGTCAGATTGAGGTAATTCAAGCGTCATTGGAATCAAAATGATGAGATCTATGATTTTGCACTAGTTTTAGGAGGTTTTGAGTACTTTTATTTTTAGCATATTTTTGATCCCTTGGATTTTTCCTCCCCACTGGAAGCTTTTGGACCACCAAAAGTATGTTTTTAGTTAGCAAGTAAGTGAGGGTACAACTCCCTCACTTTACCGATATCTATAAACCTTGACTTTATTGGATTGGTACCTTTGAGCCCCACACACAGATACTCCATATTACCCCTATGCGAAGGTCTTATCCTCTTATCAAGAATTGAGTCTTCCTGTAACTCATTTAAATATTCAGGAGAAAAATCTTTGATAGATGGAATCTGAACATTCTCTTCTTCATAAACAATCATATGAGGCTCATACAATCTCAAGTTTTCCACATTCACAATAGAATTAATTTGCATGTAAGGTGGCAAATCTAATCAAAAATATTTCTTACCAATCTTCTCCAATATTTTGAAAGAACCATATCTGATTGGCTTGAGCATTTTACCTTCACCTTGTAGTCTTTTGTTGCTCATGTAAAACCAAACTTGATCTCCCACTTGGAAATCATGATCAATCTAATGCTTATCATGTCTTACTTTGTACTTGGCTTGGATTTTCTCCAACTGTTCCTGTACATTTTGATGCACTAGCTGAATTTGTTCAATGAAATGCTTGGCTATTACTATGTCCATCTACTGCAATATATTTACCAAAGATGAAATCCAAAAGATACTTTGGAAAACAAATCAAACAAGCTTCAAATGAAGATATTTGTGTAGATGAATTCTTGGCATGATTGTAGGCATGTTGGATGTAATGCAAATGTTCATCCCAAAGTTTAGGATGCTTACCATAATATCCTCGAAGGAGATGCACTATTGTTCTCTTCACTACTTCTGTTTGGTTGTTGGTTTGTCGATGAAATGTTTTTCTCTTCTTCAACTTTCTGTCCATTAGTTCCCATAAACTTGACCAAAACTTCTTGATAAATCGAGAATCTTGATTGGAAATAATCAAAGTAGGTAACCCAAATGAACCCATACATTTTAGAAGAACATCTTTGTGATTTTTTTAGCTGTGACCTATTTCTTACATGGCATAAACACACATTTTGTTGAAACAATCCACTACAACATATAAATAATCATGACCTTTCCTAGACATTGGTAGTCCCCCAACAAGATCCATAGAAATAATTTCCTAAGGACGAGAAGGGATAGGAAGTGGGGTGTACAAACCTAATTTCCTATTGCTTGACTTGATAGTAGTGCACATAGAAAATCCTTTTACATATATTGATATAGTTTCATTCATGCGAGGCCAATAACAATACCTTTGTAATTATACAACTATTTTTTCTACACCGAAGTGACCAACAATAAGAGAAGTATGGGATTCCCTTATGACATTGATTCTTTCACCCCGTGGAACACATAACTTGCCAAAATGATACAACAACTTGTCATGAACTTGATAAGCCAACTCTTCACATGGTTTCCTTGAATCAAAGTTGCATAAACATCTTTAAAATCTTCATCTTGAGCATATTGTTCAATATAACTTTCATGCAGTATTGAGTTATGCTTAAGAATAACAAATGCATTAACAATAGGCCTTGATAACATATCTGTAACTTTGTTGTATATACATTTCTTATACCTGATTACCAAATGAAATTGTTGTAGGAATCTCGTTCATCTGAAATGCCTAGCTTGTTGTAGCTTGGTTTGCGATTGTAAATATTGCAAAGTTTGATGGTTAGAATGAATAATTGTTTCTTTACCCATCAAATAGTGCTTCCATTTCTTCACACTTTGTACCAAAGTATATAACTCTTTATCATAAGCTGGATAATTAATTACAACATTGGAAAACATTTTAGAATGATAACATATTAGCTTACCATGCTGCATCAAAACTGCCCCCATAACATATTCTCTTGCTTCGGTTTGAATTTCAAATGGCTTCTTAAGATCTGGAAATGCTAGAACCAACGTTGTACTAATTTTCTCTTTCAAAGTATCAAATGTGTAGTCTCTAAATTAAGTTTCTTGACAATTTCTTCAGAGATAAGATTAACTTGAGATCCACTATCAAATAATGTATCAACCTTTGTATTTTTTGTAATGACCCTGATATGGAAAATATCACTTCTTTCTTTATCATTTTGAGATCCAATAGGCTTACTGGAAGAATCAGTACTTGAATTAGAAGCTATACCTTTCATTCCCATGGTTGTGATTTTGGTTTCATCATCTAAATCAGATCCTAGATCTTGTTGAGTTGTAGCAGCATTCTTTTGTTTCCCCTTATTATTGAATTGTTTTTGTCTCAATTTTGGATGTAATTTCCAACATTGGTCTTCATCATGGCCATGTTTTGAACAATGCTTACAAGTAAGTTTATCCCCCTCTTTATTGATAGAATAATTCTTCTTTCCTTTGCCTTTAAATTTCCCCTTTCCTTTGTCTCCAGATTTAAAGGGTTTCTTGTTGGACTCTTGAGGAACATTCTTGCCTCTTTATTCTGAATGAGTCGCCTAAACATACTTCATCTAGATTGGTGGTATTAAACATAAGTATTGTATGTCTAAAATAACTATGTAATCCACCTACACACTTAAGGAGAGTATACTGTTAGGTTAAATCAACACCCAAGATTAAAGCTCTTGTCCTAAATTCTTGTGTGTAACTTTCGACACTCTGACCTTTAACTTGTCTAAAACTTTTCTAATCCATAATTTCTTTTTGCATATAAGTTGATGGATAAAATTTCCTTCTTAATGTAGCTATCAAATCATTCTAAGAAGAGATAATTTTACCACTTTTCTTCAAACTTTCTTGAGTTATGGCCTCCCACCAGATGAGGACTGCACCTTCTAAGCGAAGGGAATAAAGTTGGATATTTGTAACATCATCATCAATCTTTTGAATCTTGAAATAGACTCCAATTTGACAAACCCAATTATCCAAATTTTCAACATTTACTTCCCCATTGTACATTGGTAATTCAAACTTGACATCAAGCGTAATCAAATCAAACTTAACATATCCTCTTGGAGATGTAGGAGGAGTAGGTCTATGTGATGAAGGAGGTGAAGATAGAGGTGAACGAGGAGGTGGAGGTGGAGGCTTTCTCCCATTACCACCATTACCTTCTGGTTAATTAGAACTTTATCCTTGCAATGTCGTTGTTCTCTCATTGTATAACACTTTCAGCATCTCACTTATATCAAAAAAATCCTTTCTAAAATCTCTCTCATCATCAGACATCAATTCTTTTCCTTGTCCTTCTTCACGTGCCATGCCTTGTGGAGTTTGTGGCCTCCTTGAACCATTTTGAGAGTTAGATTCTTCAAGTTCTCCTTCTCCTCTTCTCAATTTAGGCCCAGTAAGCATTCAAAAACCTTGCAAATTCTGTCAAGCCTTCACAAAAACCTTTCTCTGATACCACATTGATCAAAAAATAAAAATGAAGGTTTCATGAAATAATTTGCAAGCTAGTTTGTCTTTTAAGCAATGGATTTTGATTTCAAAAGCACACAAACTAATTAAATTTTGTAGATTTTTAATAGTTAAAATGGACAATAAGCAACATCAAAACATAAAAAATTGATGAGGAAGTTCACCCCTCCTAGGCTACGTCTCCGGGTCCAACTTCCAATGGTGGAATTTTTTATTATATTCTCAAATGTTTAAATACATCAACATACAAGTCTTATATTGTAAAAATAACACTGCCATTGTGTCCAGAATCCCAAAAAACCCTTGTGTAGGCTCTTCTTGGGCTCAAAAAGGTTAAAAAATGACCAATTTAGGCTTCTTTTTCAAAAATTTCATGTTAAATCCTATGCAAAAAATCGTCCTCTGCAAAAAACTTGGCAACAAAGTAGTTGTAGCCCAATTGATAGGGCACCCCATTGGTATCCTGAAAGTTCCGGGTTCAATTCGTCGAAATAGGAGGAATTGGCACGTTATAGTTGAAATGTTAAATAATGTTTTTAACAGATAGGCTATAACCCTCTTTGTTACCTCCACTTTGCTGGTCACATGGAATCATAAGACCATGGTTCACAGGCCTTAGGCCACACACCCTCCGCGCTTCTCACCTTTGGTTCGTTCAATGTATATGTGACCAGGATTTTGGACCTTGGGTGCTGGCAGTGGTCACATGCCCTATCTTTCTACTGGTGGTCATGTGATACCGCCAAAATTGTGGGTTAGGCTGATCAGGTGTGCCTGCCATCCTGCCCACCCCCCAACTGTTCCATGATTACATGTTAAATATAACCCGCCAGCCTATGTTTAATAAGAACGTTGTGTGGCCCATTAGTCGTGTGCCCATTGCGCGTTTGGGAGGTCATGTGTTTGATTCCTGCAGAGGCTTGTCAGTTGATCAACCAATTTTTGGCCTCATCTAGAATGCCATGTGGCACCCTAGGATTGGGCCATGTGTCACTGTGATTGGACCATTTCTCAAAAATAACAACTAATAATAATGTGCCAAGTGTCGTCACAAGACTGACACAAAGGACATATTTTGATTGGCTCACGTACTGCTCAGTCAGTAGATGACCTCAACATGACATCATTGTATGGAATACCACATTACATCCGTACATTACACAACCAAGCTTGCAAGTTGACTTTTTAGCTGTTTTCCAAAAACTTTAGAACAAGATAACTTCCTCATACGGTGTCAGATTGATGCGATTCAAGCATCGTTCGAATTAAAATGAAGAGATCTATGATTTGGCACTAGTTTTGAGAGATTTTGAGTATTTTCATTTTTGGGCATATTTTTGATCCCCTGGATCAAGGTTGGTTTAGTTAAAAGCAACACCTCCTATTAGCCTAGAAAATCCAAGGGGATGGGAGGGAGAGTTACAAAGTTTCCACTCAAACACATTATCATTCTTAGTGGATTCAAGAAAAACCACATATATGGAAAAAATAAACTTTTTGCATATCCTTTTATAAAGATGATATGTCTGGGAGGTGTATGATAACCCCAAGAAGATGAAATTTCAACTCCTTGCACCTAGTTTGTTTATTTTCTTCTTAGATATTAAGGCATAGCTATTGGAACCAAATACCTTGACATGCCTTATTGAAGGAATACATCCATACCACATTTCATAGTGAGTATTGCTTCCAAGAGCATGTGTTAGACTCTTATTTTTGACATATATTACATGAAGAACTACATCAACCCAAAATGCTAACTTCATGTTATTGAAAAATAACTTTGAACATACCATATTCAAGAGTATCATGTTCATTCTTTATGCTACACCATTTTATTAAGGATTATATGGAATAATGGCTTGATTTTTATTCCATGTTAGTTGAAATTTTTAAATGTTTTAAAATATTTAATATTTATTTTCCAAAAAATAAACCCACACATACTAATGTGGTCATTGATAAAATTTAAGATATATTTATTTTGAAATTCAGATGCAATATGCATGGGACCACACAAATCATAGTGAATTAATTCTAGTTTTCTACATGCTCTTGAAGTGAAATCATGAAAATTTTGCACATTGTGTTTACTAAGGATACAAGCCTCACATTACTTCAAATTCCTTGGAATCATAGGAAAACTAGAAACACCATTTTTCTTTAGAATTTGAAAACTATCATAGTTAATGTGCCCAAATCCCGTATGCTACAAAAGATTGGAAGCTAATGCACCTTCATCATTGTGAGAAAGATGTGGACAATTGTGTTCACATGTAGATGCCCCTTTTAACATAAGTTTGATCTCATATTATTGGAACCACAAGTCATAATCCATGCCATAACCGCTGTGTATATATTTATATATAAACATGGGAATCTAACCTGGTTTGTATGAAATTGATGGGTCATACATGGAAATATAATAGTGTTGGTCTCTTTGGAATGGTTCCAAGCTAAAGGATTAGATGCCTATAGTGTGTCATTTAGGAATGCATTGATTTATAGCAACCTATTTCCCAACGAAAGAGAGAAGATTAGATAAGAAAGTGATAGACCTGGTAAAAGACATCACAAACATAGAGATATATATAAATAGTCATCATTTAAATATTGTTGCATGTTGTGAAGATGAATATGGAAATGATGTTACTATACCCTCAATATCCATATATTTTACCTTAGCCAATTAAATGACAAAGGGAATTCTTTGTTCTCTATGCAAGAGCAATATTAACAATATTGCTAATATTTAAATAACCACCAAGAATTTTAAATTAGTGATATCCTTTGGTTGTGTAATACATTTTGGTTACTTATTAATCCTTATTGAAAGAAAATGATTATATCAATTGATTCATCATTGACTTTGCATTATTTATTTATCTGTTTTCTAAATATAAAACATTACCTAAAGAATTTTTTATTTTTTATAATTTTATTGGTAAAAAAAATCTAACAAAATATTTAAAAATAAAACATATATAATGAAATTATTATAAAAACTTTTGTTTTCCCAAAAATTATATGAATGAAAAATATATCCCAATCTTCACCTCGTTCATCAAAAGAATGACAATTTTAAAATAGTTACAAATTATTGAAAAACAAATTATATTTCTTTAAAAATAAACACTACAGTTAATATAAAAAACCAACTAAGAGCGCCCAAATCCCACATATTATTAAGGAGGAAAATGAAATAGAAAACCTGTACAAGAAAATGAATTAAAAAAAAAAAGGCTCAGAAGTCCAAGGAGTGCACTTGAGTTGTAACATCCAAATAAATTAAGCCTCATTAATCCAAAGGATGAGATCTCCTCGGTTTTTCATATGTACTTTTGCTTAACTTAAAAAATTAGTGACCCCATTTTTAGAGAAGGTAAACCTTATTAAAAAATTAGCAAAAAATTAAATAGAAAAGTGAACCAGAGAGAGGAGAGTGAACCAGATGTAGTAAGAGATAGATTAGTAGGAACACATCTAAGTTTAAATTAAATTTCAAGGTAATATACGAAGAAAAAAAATCGCATTGCATTGAGAGGTGCTTTACAACTTAGTATGAGGGAAAATCAACTCTATTTTTTTTAAAGAAACGGGTAGAATTTTCATTATATAAACTAGAAGAGGGTCAGGTCCAATACAAAATTAAAGAGCATGCTCTTTGCAATATTCATTATTTTACATTAAAGTAGGACCTTCTTGCTACCAACTTTATTTACATATAAGCTTTGTACATAGCTAAAACTATAAACTTGCAAAAAAACTCGACAATATTCTATACTTCAACATAACGTAATTATAAAATTAAAACGAACATCTATCCATTGCTACTGGGGTCGATTTGTCGTTGTCAATTATTCAACACCATCCACTCCAGTATCTAGGTCCCGATTAGTAGTAGCGGCTGTAACACCAGCATTGTTGGAGACCATAACTTCCATGAATTGGAAGAATTCCTTTAAAACCCCGACTGCAACAGTTTCCACTTTTATTTCAATGTTTTCCACCTTCTTCTACACACTCAACACATCGATGCACAAACCTTCCATTTTCTTTTCCTAGTACTGATAATTGGGCATAAAGAACTGCCATGTTTTCATTTATCTCCTTCACAATTTCCTTAATCACTTGCTTACA
The DNA here is from genome assembly GCA_031772625.1 of Pinus tabuliformis. Taxonomy (NCBI): domain Eukaryota; kingdom Viridiplantae; phylum Streptophyta; class Pinopsida; order Pinales; family Pinaceae; genus Pinus; species Pinus tabuliformis. The sequence continues at coordinate 847,105,987 of CM062814.1, forward strand.
CGAATTGTCTACCAAATTATTGATGCCTTCACCACTGCCATTACCTGACCTTGTGCCTCCACCACTGCCATTAATTGCAAAGGCCATCTTTGCGGCAATCCGATTCTGAATAATCACTATCTTTTGGTTTGCCGATCGTAGCGAACTGCAATATATAATGGCTTGGTGAAACCCAAAATTCTTCCCGATTTTATGCTTCATAAATGCTAATCGATTCAGAATCATGTCAAAGCATCTACCCTCCATTTCCTCCACTTCCAAAATTAACCAGGAATTATTTGCGATGGTACCAGCCTCCCCTGCAAATGTAACTCTATTGTAGCTGTCGGTGAGTAACCAAGACCTTGACGCCCACCTTTCCTCGCACATGAAATTCAAATTAATGTTGCCACACCTGTGCCTTAACTCTTTACCTACCACCCCAGATCCCAATGCACTACAAGAGACCATTGATGAATTAACCATATTTACTACCGATTTGATACTCTGAAAACCCGTACCCCAATATTACAACGTCAACCTAGAGCAGTTAATACAGATTAGGGAATATGACATTCTTTAACAACTTGATTGATACTTAATATAACTTGCTCCAGATCCACCCCAACACTGGCTTGACCATCCATGACGTGGTTGTTGGCCTGCAACGCATGGTACAAATCCAACTTTTCAATTTTTTTTTTAATAAATAAATAATCATAATCATGATTGAGGATGATTCATCTTCGAGAAGGTTCTCATTCTCAGATATCTTAACACATTTTTGAATAATCATCATAGAATCATCAACTATAGTCAATATTTTGATACCGTTAGCCTCATTGATATTCAGACCCTGACAAAGAGAAAAGGATTCAACTTGATTATTCGTCGCAATGCCTAGTCCCCATGCAAACTTTATTTCTTTTTTTTCTTCGAGGTTAACAATTACCTCTCCTGCTCCAGCCTCCCCGTAAATATCTATTCTATTACACACATAGAAAAAACATAATTAAATGTCGACTTCAACAAAATAAAAGTAAATGTATAAATAATAAATATACAACATAAGCCCCAAGGGATAACTCAATTGGTAGAGTTCTCGTTGCTAAGTACCTTGGCAATTGGGAGGTCACAGGATCAAATCTCCTTGACGTCCTTGGGGTTAGGCCTGACCAGATAAGCCGACGAACGGGTAGATCCCTTCGGGTGGATCTATCCGGATTATTACCCATGGATGTAGTGGCCAAATATACAACATATAATCTACCATTTAATCACTCATTTTAAATCACTTTCTTGTTAAATTTGTCGATAAACATGAGTAGGTGAGAGAAGGATGACCTGATAAGATTTATTCTACTTACTATTTTAAATTTTATTTTACAGTTTATCCTATGCAACTTTTATACGTATCTCTACAATCATGTCGATTCATGAATTAGTGACATGAAAAACTAATTGTCATCACCTTTGTGTGTAGAGAATGGCCATATGAATCGATTTACTCAGCTGTAGAGAGAAATGTCAATTCAAGAAACACATGATAGATTCAGATTTTAGGGTTTTGTCTTGATTTAGAATTTGGTTTAAATTAATATATTTTAGGATTTAACGATTTATACAAAACCTGTACCTTGAACATCTAAGGCGTTCAAAGTTCTGGGGTCTGGAGACAACAAATTTCCGGGGGCATTAGTGTTTGCAGACTATAAATTTTGAGGAATTTTAGGATTTGTGAACTCAAAACATTTAGGGTTCTTACACTGCAAGAATCTATATGGATCTAGGTTAGAGTTAATATATATTTTTAATTAATTAAATTAATATATATTTTTAATTAATTAAATTAAATAATATATATTGGTCAATAATTTTATTTTTATTTCTTTAATACTTAAACTAATAATCTATTTGATTTTATCCTTAATCTTTAGGCTTTCTTTTTTATTATTATTCAAAGAATAATATTATTATTGGATTATTTTTATTTTTATTTTTGTTTTGAACCATGTTTTAAGTTTGACTTAAACTTATTATTTTCATATTTAAATCTAAATAATTTAATTTATATTATTTCATATAGCTTTTTATTCCAAATAATTTAATTCTTGAATCTTAATATTTGATTTAATATTTCACCCTAACTTAATAATAGATTTAATTTTAATATAATTCAATATAAATATTTGATTTTATATATTAAAATATTGTTTTATTAGTTCAATTTTATTCCTATTTATTTATATTTTAATAAAAAAAAATTTACTCAGTCTTCATCTAAGTATTTGACTTTTTCAAAATTTGACTTGAGTTAGTTTTAACATCCTAAAAATTCTTTTTCAAAGCTAGCTATTTAATATAGCTGTTAAAAATATTAAGGATCTTTACATTGTTTTGTCTATTTAATCTGGTGCCATGATATGATTCTCCATCTTGTCCTGATGATGAACCACACTGGATGGTTCGAAATGCGTCGATAAATGATCTCTAATGTGATTTTTTTCAAAAGATTTCCTAACACATAAGATATGGATGACATAAACCTAAATTATGTTAGTTCAAAAGTTGTTATTACTGTTAAGACACTCTCTGATGTGAAGGTCACCAGTTCGAAACTCTGTGGGAAAAAATCCAACAATGTTAAAGGTTTATGTGGCCCAAGCAAGGTGCGATCTCCAGGTGATTTTGACAGTTTAGTTGCCCTTGGGCGACATTTTATCAAACCACATGTTGACATGATGTAATATCTAGAGAACTCAAACAACTTAAAAAAAATTTAATGTGAACCAAAGTAGTTGTGTTTATTATAGTGAAATGGTTTTATTTTTTATTTTTATGTTGATTTGAAAGAATAAATATTAAATTTATCTGGACAATTTTAGGGTTTTAGGAATCTATGGTAGCAGTGTTGAATTCTTTGGTTAGACATGTGATTCAATTTAAGTTTAATAATTTAGATATTTAGTTAAGAATTATATTTAGGGTTTTAAGTATTCGTAGTTAGGTTTATACCTAAGGTCGTTTAGGAAACTTTAATAAATTAAACTACTTTGGTTCACATTAATAAATATGGAGTTTTTATTTCCTTTTGTCAATATAGTCTCAAGATTTATCTAAATAATCAAATAATCAAATGGGCTTTAGTTCATCAAATATTACACAATATTTTAACATGAATCATGTCAATGATTCTCGATTAACAAATTTCTTTGTTTGCAAAAAAGTAGGATCCTAGAAATACTCAACCTTTATTCAATGTGTTCTCATTGCATGTACTTAAATGAGAATGTTGCATTGAAATTGCTAATCACGGGTTACCCAAAAAATTGATTGTGCTTTTCGCTCCATATGAATTTTAGTGTAGTAGAACTAGAAACATATCATTAACATATATATGTGTGTTAGTAGTAAGGTAGATAAGGCTCTCCATAATTTCTCTATATTTATTTGCATCCTCAAATTAGTTCTCTTTTTGCAATGTTAGCTTCACATTTTGTTCAGTTTTCTTTTTGCAATGTTAGCTTCACATTTTGTTCCATTGGAGTAGAGAGGGGATTATAATCAACTATACCAAATTTATTCAATAACTCTTTAATGTACTTATATTCTTAAACAAATGTATTTTTTATATTCTAAGTTACTTTAATAGCTAAGTAGTAGCCCAATCATCTCAAAAACATTCTTCTTATTTTTTATGGATGAGATATATGTTTCATTGCTCCTTGTTATCAAAGTATTATCTACATACACCACAAGATATATAATAGTTTTTCCAACTTGCTTGACAAACAAAATTGTTTCATCAAGATTAAAATGCTTGAAATTGATCTTCAAAAGATGTTCATTTAGTTTTTTTGTACCATGAAAAAGGAGCATGCTTTAGGCCATACAAGGACTTGATGAGGTTACTTACCTTAGGTTCTCGAAATTGCAAAGAAAATTATTTTGGTTGAGACATATAGGAATCATATTTTGTATTTGCATCTATGCAATGAATATTCCATCTATTTTGTGTTCCCAAAGCTTAGACAATTTTACTAGATGGGAAAGAGTATCTTCATATCCATGCATTTTTTTGATGCAGATCCTTTCACCACAACCTGCTTTGTGATTTTCAAGTGATCCATCTAATTTATACTTAGTAAATTGATTTGATTCTAGATGGAGAATCCATCAACTTACATGTCCCATTCTTAACGAGAGCATCATACTCCTTCTATATATTTTCTTTCCACCGATAATGAGAAGTGACTTATTCAATGAAACTTGTTTCAATGTTAGTAGATAAATTCAATTCACAATGACATGAAATATCCAAATCATTTACATCACTTGAATTTGAATTATCTTCATAAGACCCATCATCAAACCTCATGAGGACAAATACTTTTAAGTGTTTTTAGGAGCCATTTTGGGCCTTCCTGTGATGTTCTATGTTTCTCCACTGATTGAGATGGTTTTGCATTCCCATCCAGGTTTAATTTCTCAATCCTCTCAATCACATCGTCCAATTGAACTCCATATTTTGATGAAGTGGCTATACCTTCTCATGAGGGGGAGATGGCACTTCAAAATGATATTTTATATATTAATCCAATATTGGGATCCCAATTTAGATATGTGATGTGGAAATGTTAAAAATGTATTAGTTTGGAGAAGTGGACAAAGATCAAAGTTTGAGGAGGAGGAGTTTCTTACAAAAGTGATTAGACTCAACCTATTTATTTAATAGGTTACCGGTTCCCTTATTGGGTTTAATGATGTGTACAATAGTTAGGGAGGTGGACTATCAACTTTTTGAGTGGAGGACAAGCCCCATACCATGGTTTTCCTCATGGGGTGTGTGGGTGGTCAACATGCAAGATATAGAAGAGGAGCTGGGAAGGAAAAAGGTTGGCAGGAAATAGAAGGGGGAGTTTAGATCATATGTGAGGAGGCATATAAACACAAGTTGCATGTTATGTGTGCATGGTATGTCAGAATGCACATGACATAGTGGTGAGATAAATTGTGGAAGGGGAATGCTCTAGAGCAATGTTGACGCAAGAGTGAGAGCATGCTGAGGAGTGTGGGTGAAGTAAAGGTAAGAAAGGAAAGGGTGGATATACTATGTATTCTAGAGGCCTACATGGTTGAGCAAGTGGAAACACTGTGTATTATGGACTCTTATTTAGCAGAGAAGAGACTTTGTGTGTGTTTGAATACCGACATGGTTAGCATGAGGAAATATTGTGGGCTTTGGATCCTTTTTAAACAAGTTGAGATACTATGGACTATGACTACATGAAGTATTTAGTAGGTGGATTCACAATGTGCATTGGATTCCTGTAAGCAAGTGGAGATACCGTGAGTTCTAGATCCTTGGGTGATCTAGTTGATTGGAAATGGTGTGAATTTCATTGAGCACTTAACTTAGATTTTGAATCTGGCTCGGGGTGGCTAGCTGCAAGAAATATTGTGGCGCAATTGGCTTATGGTTGGGTGGAAGGTTGAAGTCCCTCCCTCATTTGCTAGTATCTTAAGTTCATCAGATAAGTATATATTTCTATATATGTGTGGCACTGTGAATAATGAATGAAGTTGTTATGTCTTATAACAATGATTATATCAACATTGTTATAGATGAATGTGTTATTCTTGGTTTTTAATAATAATATGTTTATATGCATGTTCTCATGGTTTGAGGGAATTGCATATCCTTATGGTTTTTGATATGTTCTTGAGTTATAGAGCTAATTACATGGCCTTTTATGAATGCTTGATGTGCTTAGTTAAAGTAGTATTGCGTGTGATTTCCATTGTTTGACATGGCCACAAATATGTGATTAATTAATACTGTCATAATTTTTATGTTGTAATATATGTTTCCTTAATGAATCTGATAGTATTATGTGAGATCTATGATGTGGTTGCGAATGAGTTCAGGAAGTAGTGTTAGCCATGGCTTAGCTTGTTTTTGTGCCTGTTATTAGGCGTATTGATGGAATCATTTATCATTTTATGGATGTGTTATATATGAAAGGTTGGAATTGGAATGGAGCATTCATTAATGTTGCGGTAATGGTTTTGAGCATTGATCAACACTGAGAAAGCATTTGCAAAGCCATTAAACTCCTTTAGGATTATAATCCTAGTCATTGTAGAGAAACAACCTTTTATTTAGGAAAAATGAGCCCTATTAGATGATCCATATTGGATATTTGTATTTTTTCTGACCCATCTCGTTGCTTTCAAAGTGTAAAAAGTAGAGGAATTAGCTCAAGTGATTCATTTTAACCAGTGGGTCCCATTTTGGAAAAACAGGGTCTAAAACCTTCTAGGAGCATTTTGAGTCATCAAATGATATTTTTTGGGGTTAAAATTTTGCCACTTTAGCACCTCAATATTTCATGTTATTCTACACATAGATACATTTCCAACGACACAAGAATCACGTTAATTAGAGTCTATATGTGAGAGTCTATATTGTAACTCTAGTTAAGAGTTGAGGTAGTGAAACCTAACCACTAGTAGGCTATTGGGTTGTGTTATAATTGAGCCTAGAAAAATTAGCCAGGAGGGATTGGAGGTTTCCTGGATAAAATATTTTGTCAAATGTGCATGAGAGATTTTATTTTTATGTTCTCTATTTTCTACATAATTTTCATTCACATGTATGCACTATTAACAGTAAATCTACAAATCCAAAAATTTAATAAAATTGTAATAGTGCAAAATTTTCAGATTTTAAATATAATATTATCAAATTTGTTGTGATGAAGTGTCTAGTGGAATATCCATGACATATTATAGATCATTAGAATTTTGATAGGGTAAGACACTATGGAGATGAATAAATGTTTATCCCAGAGATGGGGAAACATATGTTTCGGGGACAGAGATATGTCTCTGTGAGCTAGGAAACTATGATGTTTGGAGACAACCATATGTACATTCCATGAGATAAAAGTATGTCTCCACAGGATAGGAAACCTTGATGCTTGGAAACATAAATATGCCTGTCCTATGAGATGAGGAAATGTCTATCCTATGGAATGGAGACATAGAATTCCGCATGACCAAAAAACTACAATTAGACCAAAAATTTGATTATAATGTAGAATCATTGAATTTCAATAGGGGGCACAACCTTGTGGGACCCCATGGATTAGGTTGAGGTGGTTGATACCACATAGGCTTTGTAAGGGTACGTAGAATGTCACCTGAGAATCCAAATATTGTGTATTGGCGATGTGGCAAGGATGCTAACATGGCACGCCAACAAAGTGACATGTGGAAAACATAAATGGTCCTTTGGATGGCCAAGTGGTATGATTTTTATTGACAGGTGGCATAACAGGAGGATACCGTGTGGCAAGGTGATTTAACTCTGACAATAGTATGATGTCAACATTTCATGGAAGGGACAAGTGATGTGGATGTTAGGTGACACCATGAACCATGCTAGATCGTCTTGGGATAGAAAGTGCGATGTCAAAATTGGAATCCATAGATAGGAAGGTTCCTATTAGTGCTTTCTATTTAGCACTGATTTTGTGTGTGTGGTATAACATAAATATGGGCATGGACTAACATGAGAGCTAGATGGGGATTCCTCCATTGGTTGACGTGAATAAGTTTGTTGCATCGTAGATCTTTTGGAGCAAAACACTCTTAGTGGTATAGAGTAGTAGTGTGGTGGCGCTGTGGAGTCCCATAATGGGTGCTACATTGGATTAGGAGTGATGTAGCATAGCCACGTAGGAACTTGGATTTCTATTTGGAAGTCCTTGCTGATATGGTAATGATAAAGGGACCAAACTTCAAATGGACATAACTTTCAATCTAGGAGTCAGATTGAGGTAAATTTTATAATGTTGGAAAGCTCTTAATGAGTTGGATGTGATGGTATTATCCAATGTGAGTTCCTCACACTTTTGGGAAGAATAAATTTTGTAACCCTATCTTCATAATGAAACCATGGATGTTGGATTAGTTAAAAGAAACAACTCTGATCAACCTGTGAAATCCAAGGGGGTGGGAAGGAGTGCTACAAAGTAGCCACTCAATAGCCTTATCATTGTTAGTGGATCCAAGAAAAGCAACATATTTGGAATTTTATTTATTTATTTATTTATCTCGTCATAATGATTATATGTCCTATGGAGATGTATGAGAACCCCAAGAAAATTTAATTTCAACTCCTCACATCTATTTTGTTTCTTTTCTTCTTATAAATTAAAGAACAACTAGTGGAACCAAATACCCTAACATGCCTTATCAAAGGAATGCATCCATACCACATTTTATAATGAGTATTATTTCCAAGAGCATGTGAGGGACTCTTATTTTTCTCATATATTACACGAGGAACTACATCAACACAAAATGATAACTTCAAGTTATTGAAAAATAGCTTTGAACATACCATATTCAAGAGTATCATGTTTGTACTTTCTACTACATGGTTTTATTAAGGATTTTATGGAAGAATGCCATGATTTTTATTCCATGTTGGTTGAAAATTTTAAACATTTAAAATGATTGATATTTATGTTCCAAAAACTAAACCCACACATCCTTATGTGGTCATTGATAAAAATCATGATATAATTATTGTCAAAATCAAATGATGCATGGGACCACAAAAATTATACTGAATCAATTCTAGTTTTCTACATGCTCTTGAAGTGAAATCATGAAAAGGTTGCACATTATGTTTCCTAAGGATACAAGCCTCATATTGCTTCAAAATACTTCGAATAGTAGGAAAACTAGAAACACCATTTTTCTTTAGCATATGAAAACTATCATAATTAATGTACCCAAATCTAGTATGCTACAAAAGATTGGAAGCTAATGCACCTTCATCATCATGAGAAAGATGTGCATAATTGTGTCTGATACAGGTGGATATTGATGGCCACCCTCCTATTCCACTTGGACCTGCAACACTATTTCATATCAGTTTCCTAATTTCCAGCACAATTTTCTATTATAGTAGTTTTCTATTTTGGCATTTTTTTGAACCTTGAACTTCTGGAGCCGTTTTGAGGCCCTAAATGATGTTTTTTGGCGAAACAGTAAAACGAAATGACTAAAACTTGTGTTTTTATTATAAATTTTTTTCCTAGGACAAATATTTCTAACATGCTATCATGCACTCAAACAAAGATCGTATGCCAAAGTTATGACCCCAATAAGTTGATGTTATAACTAATCCTAGCGAGGCCCACAAGATTTTGGAACTTCATTTCCTAGGGTTATGTTTTTGGATGTTGAAGGTTTTCCATTGTTTTTTGATGATAAAAAGTCATGAGAGCCTAATTGTAACTTAGTTCAAAAGGCATGTAGCCATCCCATCTCTTCTTCGAGATAAGCTACCATCGCCCAAGCTAGTTTGTTTCCTTTATGCCTGTAAACCATTTTCAGTTGTTGCTATTTATTAGTGGAAGTTATCTTTTTTTGTATCTTTGTGTTATTGTTTAAATGTATATTTCATTTATTTCCTTCATAAATCCATATCAATGGTATTGTCGGGCAAAATAATTATTCCTTTAAATGAGAGCAACAAGTCTGCTCTTACATTAATTATCAATCAGGTAGGTTGGAATTAAGGCTATCACGCAAAGTATATGCAAGGGTAATGCTAACTAGAAAAATGAATCTCAAACTAAGGTCATTGCACACTCAATATTAGCCAAAATTCAAGTTATTACACTCTTCAACACAACCAAAAAGGAGTCACACAATTGCAAAATAAACCACATTGTTACTCAACCAATCTCACTTAGAAACAACACTTTGGCAACCCATCAATCACTCAATCAAATTTTGAACACACAGATTCGAGGAAAGTGTAATCCAATTTGTAACAGAAAAGTAAATAACTTGCTGCTACACTAACAAGAGGGACCAATTGAGGAATTATGTTGTCACACCAGTCAAAAGATCTCTACTATCAATAACTCATAAATAAATCTGACAATAATGAAAATCACATAATTGAGAAGAAGTAATGCAAATAACTGCATTACTCTAACTAACCAGTGATCCCTGCTAAGAAGGAGGGACATTTCTCAGAAGGGGTTGGTGCACTAAGCAACACCTAGAGAAAGATATAATTCCACAAGGTTGTGATTTGCATTAATAGAACATCATGATTACAATGTTTTAGTGCTTTCCCCTTCCTTCCAATTCTATGCTTCTAAAATCTTTGCTGCCCACGAGGGCAAAGAACTCTCTTCTCTATAATTTTTAATTACAATAAGAAAATCATCATGAGAATCTTTTGATTTTCATGTGATCTTAAAATAAAAATAAATTTTAATAATTATACAACAGTTTCCGTGATAAGGGTGAATTTGTAACAATTTCCCTTAATTACAATGATTTTATAAAGAAATGTCTCAAGTAAGTGATCTGTATGCTCCATGAATATCTCCCGATAGTTGAATTGACTTTGACTTTAAACACTTCTAGATATGGTCCATATGATTAATTAGAAAAAGATAAAATGCACAAGGCAAACTATTCATGTAACAACAACAACACATGGAACCTTTGATCCAAATTGCTAAAGGAAATTGCAAGTGAAATCTTGTAACAATAACTTCAACCTACCGCTTAAACCTGAAACAACCTATATATTAGTTTTATGATAAAATCACCTAATATAGTATTTCTTATGCCAAATTATAAGCATAATTAGGTTACAAAAATGACATATGGAAAAGGACATACTTAGGTGATAAAAGGGTATTACAATGGTAAAATATGGTCTTGTTGGTCAAAAAGGAGGAAAAGAAATAAGAAAATAGATGCAAAAATATGATAATTCCATGGCCCATCATCTCCCACTAGCTTCATAATTTACATGTCGTCATGCAAACCCTTCTGACTAGTTCTTGACATGCATAGAGTGTAGTCTTGTGAAATCAACAATATCTTCTCCTCTGTCCTTGTAGCCTCGGGAAAGGACCAACTCTGTTTCCCGTATTTTATCAGAAGGAGGGTATGGATGATAATATTGATAGGTTGGAATCCAAACAAGAGGAAACTTGAATCTAAGTCCAATCCATCCTGCACCGCTTCTCTTAATACATTCCACATATTGATGAACTCTTGAGAGATCTTGCATAAATTATTGATAGCAATAGGGGTCCTCTTCCTTCAACTCATGTTGACAAAGATCCCATCTTAGATTACTCCCTTCTAATGCACTAGCTTTCATCCCCTATATATTCCTGAGGCATCTCCATAAGACCAAATCTTGATAATCCATTAATAATGTTTTGGTGTCTGGAAATTGCCATATCTTATTGCATTTATGTGCAATAACTTCAGCTAATTTTGGCTCATTTCTTATGCATAACCTTACTCACCCCTCATTGGTTGTTACAATGTCATATGCAATCTTCCATACTACCTGATTCTGGACAAAAGATACAAAAGCCCTGAATTGAACATCCCCCACATAAGGTGTAAAATTAAAATATTGATCTCTGAAACAAGCAAGGTCATGTAGATACAACTCACACAACAAATGCTGCTCCAAGAAATAGGCACTTTGAAAAGTTCCCAGGAAATCTTGAATTCTCCTTGTTTTATATGGTCTCTTTTCCTTAATATTTACAATTGAAATAGGAAATGTATTTCTTGCATATGTAAAGGATAATATGGAGAAGGGATCCTTCCACACAATAAACCATTAATGATTTCATAGATGAGTTCCTTCTCTTGCTATAACAACTCCACCTCCTCCTACAATTCCTTTACTTGCTCTATTTCCTAGTTCCTCTCTTTTTGAAAATTTACAAAATCTTGAATTCTCAAAGTTTCAGCCCATTCGTTATTAAGGTTGTTGACCATATCCTCATTTTGGTTAAAGAAAATAACTTTATCCTTGGGAAAAACTACTATCTTCTTTCATTTTTTCATCTCCCCAAGCAGAAATGTTGTTCTCAATAATTATTTAGGTTTCAAGTGAGTTGTTTTAGATGTTGTTAGAGATTTAGACTCAACAATCTCTTCTTTATCCGTTTTCTCCTCCTGTTGTGACATCTTAGCTGCTGGTTCTTGTGTAACAACAACATCGTCAATACGTTCTTATGGGGAAAAAATCATATTAATTTTATTCTTCCCTGTTTTAGCTACTGGTTCTTGTGTAATAAAAATGTCATAAACAAGTTCTTGTGGATCAAAAAACTGTGTTTCTTCTCCATGCTCTGCTTTGACTATTGGTTCTTGTGTAGCAACAATGTTGTCACCAGGTTTTTATGGAGCAACAGGTCAAAATTATTTGTATTTTTCTCCTACTTCAACTCGTACCAAGACAATAATAGAATCCATAACCCTGACTTCATTAAAACATTTTTTACACCCCTTACAAAATTTCATAGTTGTTTCAGTGGATGATGCCATTTCTATTGCTTCTGCTGACATGTCTAGTCCTATGTCCATCTTAAATTGAAACTGTTTCTCAACCACGTAAAGTTGTTTCCTTAACACCTAATTTTCCTTTTTCAAATTTTGAATTTGATGGAAAAGAGGTGAACTTCAGTCTTACATGGTGAGGGAGAAGCCTCTTGTTCTTCTGTCATTGGCTCTCCTTCTTTATGTTGTTCCTCCAATCCTCCCTTAAAATGTGGTGTAACAACAACATATTCAAATATGGGGGCATCTTCTTCTGCAAGCTTTTCTTGCTTCCCCCCATCCTATTTTTCCTTAGGCTTCTCTAACTCAATTGTAACAATATGTTCTTCAGAAACTAGGGCATCCTTTCATGCAACAACCACTTGCACCCTTTTCTTAGGGGTCCTTCCACCAATTGGATTTTTTAGGTTTTTCTTTTTCACCTTCAACATTTCTGAAGCATCCTTGGCTTCTTTAGGGGTCTTTGTTGTATCTATAGATTTTTTTTCAAGTACCATTAATGTTGTTTAAGTAGTTTGTCCTTCTGCTTCTTCTTCTTCCATAGGACACCCATGATGGCTCTTTTTTGATGATTCACTGGACACATCCACAAGTTCCTATGTTCATTCAATTTTTCCTCTTGAGGATGTACCAGTAGAAGTTTTAATAGAGCTCCACCTCTTAGGGTTTTGAAGAAAAGTTCTAAGAGATGCATCAAACCTAATTTTCTTAGGAGCTACAGTTGTTCTATTCTTAGGGGGTATGGCTACTTTTCTTTGCTTAGAGGCTACACCTGGTATTCTGTTGGGGGTTGTAACAACCTTACTCCTAGGGAGCATGGTTTCTTTAATTTCAGGTGATGTTTCAAAACTCTGCTCATGCTCCTCACTTTCATCATCCTCTACACCAGCACAAGGTCTTACTACCAGGCGATGTCATGAAATTCCTTTCTCCTATAACCAATGAATTATGATTAATTTAATAAAGGCATGGTTGGTCAAGGAAGTTTCTAGGTGTTTTCCCCTCGCACTACTTCTGCCATATGTTGAAAGGATTTCAACATATACAATGTCAGATTTATCAGTTTCCCTATCCTTAGGTGTGCGATCAATTTAAAATGGTAATTAAATATGATCCCAAAATGACCCTCATAGGTAATAAATTTTTGAATTAAAAGGGCTACATATCCCCAAGGGTGGGGAAGAGATGTTCTATAAAACTCCTACCCTTTGTCCTCAATTATTCTCCTTCCTACAAAAATACATCCTTGGCTAATGGATTCACCACTTTCCCCTTGCGTTTTCCTACTTTCCTTTGTCTTATTTTTCCAAATCCAATGAAAACTAGAATGCTCCCAGATTTCTCTAAGTGTGCAAGAGTATGAGAGAGAGAATAGAGAGAGAGAGCTCCAAGATAAAACTAACAAAAGGCTCAACTGACAAAAGCCATGAATTGATCCTCAAAATCCTTTTTATCATTGAGGCCTCTATTTTCTTCATTTTCCTTAAATCTTTCTTCAATTTCTTCCTCATGCAATTATGTGACCTTTCACCTTATTTTTCTCCAATTTTCCATTATTTCATAAATAAAATGCCAATTAATGTCTCTTTTCCTTTGTCAATTTCTATTCCAATTTCCTTAGCCATAATAAAGCGGAAGTGACACCCAATATGATGTTTTCCCCACCATTCAACTTGGAATACGTGTCTCATGACCTTAGTCTTATATATTTTTACATGGAAATTCAATCAGGGGCTATTGCAGAACCCTCCCCCTTGGGGGAACATCAACCTTAGTTTTCTATGATGCCTAACTAGAAAGACAACTGAAAACCAAAACATACTTCCCATGGAGCTTTATAACACGGTTCATTGCAGTATTTACAATGACCACCTGCTAAAAACATGACAAACATATCGTTTAATAGATATTTATAACACAACTCATTACGGTATTTATAATAACAAGCAAATCTACACTCATGCACATTTTATTCAACCAAAAAATAACCATACAGTCTATGGAGCTTTATATACATAACTCGGTACAATATTTACAATAATATACACATATACACATATGCACATTTTCTTAGCGAGCAAATAATAGGATACGATGCCTGCATTAGCAACAAGGGAATCCAGAGGCTCACACCTCCACCCTCAAAAGTAGTACTAGGATTCACGTCCTTCCTAGGAAGTCTAGAATCCAATGTCAAGATCAAAATATGCATCCGATTTCCAGTGCTACAATCCTTCGCCACTTTTCCTCTTAGTGAACAGTTTTTGACTCATTGTTCTAGGGCACACTCCCAATGTTCTTTTTATTGCATCTGGCAATGCTAATGACCAAAATCAAAGTATTCCTCTACCTTCCTTTCTCTACTACATAGCCACTCGGGAAATCTACTCACCCCCTTTCATGCAGTCACACATCTTCCAAGTTCCACTGGCATCCCCTTCTCTACTGCATAGTCCCTCGGGCGATCCATCCCTGGGCAAGGTTTCCTCACATCGGAAGGTCCAAATACCGAGGAATATCCTTGTCTAAAAACCATCGTATCGATCATAGCAAGCTCATGGAAATCAAGGGACACTATTGGGTACCAACGTCCCACAGTCTTAAATTCTTTAGCAACATACGACTACATTTTCTAATTTTTTTTTCAATGCTGCTAATTCTTGCAGTTAGTTCCATCCACCCAAACAGGGAATTTTCAACCATGGTTTCTTGTACCAAGCACATAAATTCAATTAGATTTAAAATAAATTTAAATAAATTTAAATCATACCTCATTGGTAGCTCGTCAATAAGGTACCCCCACAACTCTATTTACTTCTTGTCACAACAAGTGAAACTAACTTTTGATTAAATCACCGTGTATAAACATATCACATCTGGTTAGCTAAAAATTTAACCAACATAATAAAAATCATATATCACATAGAATCATGATAAATCAAAGTCATAGACCATACGCATAATAAAACTAAAATAAAATATTGAATATTCTTATCCTTTAATCGGTCCTTTGCTTCTATCTTTGTCCTTGTCCTTTCTGTACACACATCATATCGGTTAACACACCCGACAAGCACCCAATACTTCTCTTTTTTTTCAATCACATACACATACACACAATGTACACCACACACAACATACAACACCAAACAATACATAATCCAACACCTAGTGTACCCCACAACATAATATATACACCTACACTCGGTGTACGATACAATACATATATGTACACAAAGTACAACAAAACAAATATATATGTCACGATACAATGAATACATAATACACATAACATAGTACCACATGTATACAACACAACACGTATACAACACCACATGTACACAACACCACCTGCACAATGTGTACACAACACCACCTACACAACATGTACACAACACCACATATACACAACACCATCCACACAATGTTTACCCAACACCACCTGCACAATGTGTACACAACACCACATGTACACGAAACTACCTACACAATGTGTACACAACACCACTTATACAAAACATCGCCTCCATAATGTGTATACTGCAACACATGCATGTAGCCCCACATGTCCACATGTACGTAGCACATATGCACATAGCACCACATGTACAACATGCACACCACACCATATGTACACAACACCGCATATACAACATGCACAGAACACCATATGTACACAACACCATACGTACAACATGCACATGACACTATATGTACACAACACCACATATCCAACATGCACACAACACCATATGTACACAACATTGCACATAAAACACACACACAACATTATATGTACACAACACCACATATCCAACATGAACACAACACTATATGTACATAATACCACATATGCAACATGAACACAATGTACACAGCGCTACACATACAACATGTACACAACACTATATGTACATAGTACCACATATGCAAGATGAACACAACACTATAGGTACAACATGTACAAAAAATACACAATAGTAGTACTGTAAATCCAAAGACCGCACAATGAATCTACCAAGCAACCTTGCTTCTAGTGTCTTTCCATTATTCATGCTTGTTCCAACATGTCGCAGATCATATTGCTTGCATTCTACTAATGTATCCCTCAACATAACCTGTCCATAACATAAACATAAACATAGTATCATCACATAATATCAATTCATATCCACATGATACTAACCTCATAGATCTATCAGGGCTACTCTGCCCACTTGATTCCTCATAAACTATGGACCTCTTCATGCCATTCACTTGCATAAGCAATCATTCCTCCATAAGAATATCCCTGACAACCTGTCAGACACCATAATACATACATACAGGTATACATATAAACACTAGCATAAGATAATCATGATCCCTAATGACCTTTTTAGAAAATAGCATACGCACAAACATATATACATATATAGACATCATCATAATCATAATCACAACATTATTACCAGATATCATAAGGTCAAGGTTAAGAGAATTTCCTTTATCTATGCACAACATGGAGAATAACAGTTCCCAAAATAGCCAAGGCATCCGATGCCTCAAATCCATTCACCTTACCTTTTCTAGTTACCTTTCTCATGACTGTCCTATCACCATCCATTTACGCCAATGGACCCCACCAATCCAACTAGTTGTCATATTCTTGCCTTCAGCTACCCTTTACACATGCACTGAGATTCATCCGAGTCATACATTACCTGTTGGGTACCACACAACTCTCCCGAGCTCCATTAAATTCCTCTTTACCAAACCAATTCCCAAGACCCTCAAAACATAAAAGGAAAGAATAAGAAGGAAAACAAGAAGAAAACCATGAAAACCAATAAAAATACAACACCACAAACAAAGTGGCATAGCCATGCACCAGACATAAACAAAACTGAAAATAAAGCGCAAAAAATCACAAAGCACCGAAAGCATAAGACTTTCAACAGACACCATGACGCAATCCCCATGGTTCCCAATGCTTCCGAGGGAAAGCTCAACCTGAGCCTTCTTTGATATTTCGTAGCAACCTCTTTTTCCATGAAGTTCCCTGCATAATACTTCCATAAATGCATAACTGTCAGTGCATAAATAAAAATAACAATATACCAGTTACATTACCTCGTTATGTCAAACATGCTGCCTTGTAACTAAACTCATACACATATCATTTCTCAAGGGACTCCAATTCCTTGACGAATCCAGCCATAACTAGAAACCAACTGTTATACTTGTTAAATACATGTTCATGAATATAGCACATATCCACATAATGTTATACAAAATCAAGGTTAAGAAGGCTTCATGTATTCATGCAAAGCACTCATTCATTTAGAATTGTGGTTTCCAAACAATAGCCAAAGGAATTCTCACCCAATTCCTTTCTTTTACCTTTTACCTTGCTGCAATTGAGTCTTATTATGCACTGTCACATCACCCAACTATTAGTTATATAAAAAAATCAACTGGTACTTTGTTATGCTAACACTAAGCATGTTTCCCTGCAACTGTTCACACATGTCAGTCAAATGTTCCAAAGATCAAGACCTTGTATCTATTAATTTGAAATCAACCTTTAACAAGACTAGAAACCATGTCATAATCAACAATCAACTCATAATCATTAATCATAATAATACAACTAGCACCCACTTACGCTCAAGTTCATATCAACTGTCTCATCACATAATTTGTTATTACAACCATCTTAAAACAATATCATTTCTTCATGAAATCTTATAGACACATATTCATATCATGCAATTAATCAAACATTCAAACAACCTGTAAACATACCATGTTAGATAAACAAAATAGACTACATAATCAAACTCATACCTCAATTTATCTCAAGGGAGGCTATCACGTCTGCACAAGTCAGTCCATATTTGGAAAACACAATATCACAAATATATCGACTCATACCTAAATATCATAACCATAACAATCTGCATAAGCCCATATAGATTAGAATGATACATAACAACATCAATATCTTAAATGCAATGACCATAATCATCATGCATATGACCATAATGCATATAAGACCAAGTTAACTACCATGCATGAATAACCGACACACGTACATATGACCGCACTGATCAACTAACATCTATCATGCATGTAACCAAAAAAACAATAGAATGACATGAATGTACATAACCATAATGCATATAACAACCATTAATCATCATATATTCATGCAAAACTTATAATACCTATATGACGATCTATTGTTACCTCGAGGTCTAGTGCTGCAATGTCGCTCTAATAATCTTCTTCTCCTGCTTTATCTCAGCCAACATATCAACATCATAATATACCAACAACATGATGATGACACAAAATGCAACAATGCATATCACAATTCATGCATAAAAATCACATAGACAACTAACATGCATGCATGACAAACACATTCCTTCTATCCAATTCAAATGTTTGAACCTGGAAGCTTTGATACCACTTTGTAACACCCTGCTTCCACATTTACCCAAGCTCACTGGTCTATTGGGGTAAACATGTGATGAAGAGTTACTATGATATCATTCAACCTACTAAGTATAATTAAGGAAGTGGAATCGACAAACTGAAACCTTACTAACCTTCCTCGGGACCCACAGGACTAACATGAGCTAAAACACCCCTCCACGTGCCCAAACCCTGAGTCAGATTTCTTTTTCATTGAAATTGAATCCCAGTTGCATGAATCATCCTCCATCCATGTGACTATTGGCCTCTAGTCACATGCATAAGCCTCCAAGCTAGTGAATGTTGTCCTAATTTCCCAATTTTGTGCTTATAACCATGAAATTTGTGCCATCATTCCAAGGTTAGACTCCAGATCACTACCCAGAACTTGATGAAACTTTCCAAAACAATAAATGACACAAAGACGAAGCCTCTAACATAAAACTTGATCAAGGACTTGACATAACCAAGCCTAACCATGACAGTCATTTTGTCAAACATATGGCAACCTTGTAATCTATAGGTCATGAATGCATATCTTAACGTAGGGGTATGAAACTTATCTGAGATTAACCAAGAAGGTATAATTCCATCTCATAGTAGTTGCATACATTCATCAAACATGTCAAGAGCCATAAATATTATACAACATATAACTGAAAAAATCCAACATAGAAGCCATCAAATAACCAACATATAAACCATGGAAAATCAGCCATAATATAACCATCATAATCAATACATATGCTTATAAATCACAATAGAAAATGCCTCTTAGTAAAATATGAAAATGCCAAACAAGTTAGGGACTTCCACGTACCACCTGACCATAGATTGGGATGAACCAAATATTTATTTCAGCCAATCACTGCCATGCCATATTCCAATCATGAATGTGGGATCTCATGGAATAAACTAACCAAAACCAAACCAAGGCTTCAAGAGGCCAATCCACCTCAAATCTTAACCATGGATTCCACCTCAATGTTGGACATCACTAACCATCACCAGATTGGTCTCTACCCAAGCTATCTAGGGCTTCAGAGAATTTGTTCCAACCTAGCTCTAGGACTAGTAACTCAACCCACTAAGGGCTCCAGAGAATTTTTCCAACCAAGGCTTCGAGGACTAGTAACTTAACCCAAGTTCTTGTAGGGATTCCAAAGCGTTTGTCTAGCCAATGTTCCAGGAACTAGTAACTCAACCCACAACCATAAGGAACATGAGCAACAATTAGAAAATAAATGGAAAAACCCATAACACCATGGTTATCCAGGAAATGGAGAGGCTAGGAAAACCCACTATCAATCCAGGAAATCCTCCATGCCAATGAAACCTCATAACCAAGAAACCACATGCATGTACCATGCATGCCAAAAATAGTAATGAAACCATACATGTAACTCGATACCTACAAAGAAATCCTGTTTTTGTTGTTGACCCTGATGTTCCCTTGCACTTTCCTACTTTCCTTTTCCTTCATTTTCCAAATCCAATGAAAACTAGAGTTCTCTAAGCATGCTCCAATATTTCTCTAAGTATGCAAGAGTATGAGAGAGAGAATAGAGAGAGAGCGATCCAAGCTAAAACTGAGAAAAGCCATGAACTTATCCTTGAAAGCCTTTTTTATCATTGAGGCCTCCTCATGCAATTCTGTGACCTTTCACCTTCCTTTTCTCCTATTTTCCATTATTTCATAAATAAAATGCCAATTAATGCCTCTTTTCCTTTGCCAATGCCTTTTCCAATTTCCTTAGCCATAATAAACTGAAAGTGACACCCACTAGGATGCTTTTACTACCATTCAACTTGGAATACGTGTCCCATGATCTCGGTCTTATATTTTTTTTACATGGAAGTTCAACGAGGGGTTGTTACAAATGAAGTTTGTAAAGTCCAATAATACATTATTATAATAGGGTGAGGTGATTGTCCATCGAATGATTAATGATTCAGGTGAAATCATAGTGTATTATTTAATGTCATGATACACTCCTCACCCCCACTTATTGTAACAACCATCCTCGACATATGTATATTAGGGTAGTGATGTCACTTCTTAAGTACAAATCATACAAATAAATGACAAAAAAACAAACCTGTCCTTGGCTTACCGTTATGGTGACGTGGGACTGTCCTAGTCAAATTGTTGAGAAGATCTCCTTGTGGCACAAATTCAAAAGTGAAATTATATTGGTATGATGAGATGAAGGATCTCTGTTGTGACAACTGATACTGTATTAGATTCGAGACTAAACTATTATCTTGAAGCAGGAACAATGGACCTCCAAAAACGTCTTTGACTATAACAATGATGTCAATAACATACATATGAAATTGTAAACAAATTTAAAATATGGTCACATATTCATGTGTAACAACAAAATATTAATCAAGGATAAACTATATGAACCAAATGAGTCCCTAGTTGGATACATAACATTAAAACTTAAAATAGTAATTTAATGATTATGAAGAATTGTCACAATGATGTTACAGAGAAATAAAAAGGTGATGACCTCCAACAAGCTAGTTTTCGATCATCACAATCATCCAATAGTTCCCCAAAGGAGTTTTCACCATTGAACACTTCTTTTCTCTTATCATCATCATTATTATTATTATTTTCTCTTCTTTTTTTTATTATTAATTTTTCTTTTTTTCTCTTATTATTATTATTATTGGAAAAAAACTAAGTAATTGGAAGAACAAGACAAACCTTCTCTACACCAACAACTCCAAGGTATGGACTTTCAATTGAGACAATGTTCACAAATGAATCCTTAGAGGTAGGTTTATAATACAACCTGAGACAATGTCCATTTACTAGAAAAGATACTCGAGAAATACCAATGACTGTCAATTTTACAATCTTGTTGTCAAAGACTACTTCTACCTCATAGGGACCTTACCACCTAGTTTGCAGCTTACCCTTAAAATCCTTGAACCTAGAATCATAGAGTAAGGCCTAGCCACCCTTTTGAAACAATTTCTTTTTAATAAAATTATCATGCCATTTAGTACACTCCTATTGAATAATATATGTTCATTGCACAATAACCAGGTGATTTTCATCCAACTCATTCAACTATTTTAGCCTATGCTCTTGAGTTTATGTTAGATTTAAATCTACTTCAAAGGCAATGATCAATTTTTTAATATCAAACTTAATGGGGAAAATGGGATTATTACCCAAAAAAAATTCATGAGGGGAAAAACTTGTGGTATTTATCCAAGTTGTCTTGTAAGCCCATAATACCTTAGTAAGTCTCTCTAGCTAATCTTTTCTATGCCCTCACAAAATTTTTGTAGGAATAACTTCAAGTAATTTATTAGTACTTTCCACCTACCCATTTTCCTAAGGATGGTGGGGTGAGGTAATCCTAATGATGAACTACATATTTTCTGACAAGATCCTATATCAAATGAGAGGTAAATTATGCTCCTCCATTTGTTACTATTTTCCTTGGCACTCCATATTGAGCAAAAATTTCTTCAAACAAGTCTGAAACAACACAATCAATTTCCCTATTAAGTGTTATGGCCTCTACCCACTTGGTAACATAATATGTGCAAACAAGAATGTAAATTTTCTATTGAGATGGGGGATTGATCGATCCCATAAAGTCTAATGTCCATCTCTCAAAATATTCCACCACCATCTAGGGATGTAACATCATCTCATTTTATTGCGTAGGCTGAAACATTCTTCAATATCTATCATAGCCATGAAAATACTTTTTTTCATCTCGAAATCTAGTGGACCAAAAGTATCGCATTTGCAAAACCTTATGACCTATCCTTATATCTACAAAATGCCCTCCACAAGGTCCATCATGGTAGGCCTTGATGATATCATGGATTTCATCCTCTATCGCACACCTCCTAATTTGTTGATCAAAACTTGTGTGAAAGAGGTTTCCATCCACACATAAATATTTGGCTTTTGTGATACAATCTTCTTTCTTTCTCTAGGAGAAACATGATGAGGTAGCTTTCTTACAATGAGATAATTAGAAATATCTAAATAGTAGGGTGAATAAGTGGACACTACAAATAGATATTCATCCAGGAAAAGAATCCTCAATAGGATGATAATTAGTAGCATTAGTTAGCTTAGAAAGAAAGTTTGAAACAACATTATATTTTCTAGATTTATCTATGATAGTAATATCAAACTCTTGGAGTAACAAAAACCACCTAGTAACCCTAGTATTTGTAATATGTTTGTTCATTAAAAATTTGATAGTTGAATGGTTTGTATGCACACAAATTTGGTAACTATGGTATAGTGCCTAAATTTATTAATAACATGTGCAACAAAAATAAACCCCTTCTCCATAAAAATATGATTTACCTCCATGGGAGCCAAATGATTCCTGATGTAATAGATGGTCTATGGTTTATTTCCTTCTTTCCAAGTATAACTCCAATGGATGTATCAAAGGCAACTGTAGAGATGTGGAACAATAGATTCCAATCCGGTCCTCTCAAAACATGAGTTGTTGTTAAATGCTTCTTTAACTTTGTAAAAGCATTGTTACACTTATCAATCCATTCAAACTCCTTGTCCTTTGTCAATAGGGAAAGTAAAGGAAATGAAATTTTAGAAAAATTCTCTATAAATCACCTACAATAATCTACTTTCCCTCAAAAAATACATACCACATTTTATGTTTTATGAGTAGGAACTTTTAAAATTACCTCTACCTACGATGGATCCACTTGAATACCCGTGACAAAATGATAATGTCCTAGAACAATACCCTCATTCTTCATCATATGGAATTTTTTGATGCTGAGATAGAGGTGGGTTTGAATACAATGCTTAAGTACTTTTTCAAGTTTGTTCAAGGCTTCATCATATCCACTCCCATAGGGTGTAAAATCATCCATAAATATTTATAAATAGTCATTAACCATATCAACAATAATCTTTAATATTATCGGCTAAAAGGTTGCATGTGCATTGCATAGTCCAAAAGGTAGGACCCTATAAGCATAAGTACCCTAGGGGAAAGTAAATGTAGTTTTATCTTGATCTTAAGGGGAAATCTAAATATGATTGTAACCACTAAATCCATCCATAAAAGAAAATAATTTATTACCGGACTGAGTGTCTAGGACTTGATAAATGAAAGGTAATAGAAAATAGTCCTTTTGAGTGGCCTTATTTAGCTCCCTATAATCCACACAGATTCTCCAATTCCCATTTTTCTTAGGAACAATGACTAGTGGAGATATCCACTAGCTGTCAAAAATAGGATATATGAAATTTTCATCCAAAAGTTTCTAGAGTTCTTCCTTCACAATACCTTTTAAAGTTGGATTCTTTCTACGTTGATGTTGCCTGACAGACCAGGATCCTTCCTTTAAATAAATATGATGAGTACATAAAGTAGGATGGATACTCTTCATGTCTTTATAATCCCATGCAAAATATTCCTTATTATTTCTAATTAACAACACTATTTTTTCTCTATGTTCGACATATAAATTAGGATTAATATTAAGGGATTTTCTAGGCTCAATTTCTACATGTACACTTTTAAGACCATAAGTGGTAGGTATGTCATGTGTATCAGGCTCATCATGTTAAATTGTAGCAAGAAAAGGATTTATTTGACTTTTTACTTAGTCAAATGGAGAAATTTGAATTTCCACATCAACAGGATGACTTGAGTTGCAGTTAGCAGGAGTGACATGCCAAGTCACTTAGTTAAACCAGTCAATTCAAGTTTTTGGGCTAGAAGTAGAGTTGTGCATGAGTTGATTGCTAAGATCTAGCAATCTAGTGGATTTATAGTTAGTGAAACTTATTTATCTGAGATCTAGTCATGAATAGAGTCAGTAGGAGTTCAATTGAGTAGTAGCCTAACTCTTGTTATCTCACTGATATCCTAGTTAACTAGTGAATTTACTAAAAATAGCCCTAGTCATGCATGCAATTCGAATGTCCTAGTTGAGTGGAGGAAAAAGGCATCATTTTGATTATCAATGTATACTATTGAGTGTAAAGGTTTTGCATTGGAGTAGGTGAGAAATTTATCTTGGATTTTCACAGTGAAATATGAGATTTTTCTAATTTTTAGGAGCTAATTTCCTCAATAATTTCACAAGGAAATAGGAGGAAGTTGGAGGCCTATTTTAGCTAAGTGTTGGTGAGAGAAGGTAATGCAGGAGATCAATATTGCAGTGTAGGTTGAGCTTCAAGGATTAAAGTTGTCATTGTAAATAATCATTGTCTCATCTGATATAATACAAAACAGAGGAGGGGTTCATTGTGTTTGAATGATTGCATGTGTTTCTATTGTATGTTTTCCTTTTTGTAGATTGAGTAGAAGAAATTTGTGTCTATTTTCCTCAGTATGAATCAATTAGAAGCTACAAATTTAGAGTTATTTCTACATGGTATCAAGCTATTGAAGACTACATGGAAACCAAGTTCCAAATCTTCTCTGAGAAAAAATTTGAATAACATAGTTTTTGGAGTATATTTTCTTCAGTGCATGAATAATGTCTTTCAATAGATTGAGGCTTGAGTATGCATTGGATGGAACCTCAAATTTTTGTGCTATGAAATAAATAATGGAAGTTGTGATGGATGACAATGGAGTATGAGAGTACACACAAACTGATATTCCAAAACCAATAACATTAGATGCACAACAACTGGCCTAGTGGAAGAAAGGCACAACAAAATCCAGGAGGATTATCCTAGAGGGCGTAAGAAATCATGTGGTTTCAAACTTGCATGGAATGGAGACTCTATTTGCAATGTGGAACACTCCCATAGATATATTCCAAAGTAGCACTGATGTCAGGAAATTGGTATTGAGAGATAAACTCAGGAGAATTCAAATGTAGAAAAATGAAACCATTGTTTAGTACCTATCCAGATTCACTCAGGTCAACGATGAACTTGGAGTAGTAGGGGAAAATGTTCCATCATATGAAATTGTTAGCCTAGCATTCCTTGGCCTTCTGAATTCCTAGCACAACTATCAAGATTCAGTTAATGGAAGAGACAAGCTCCCGGATTGGGAGAGACTTTGGTCTAATTTGGTGTAGGAGATTAGAAGAAACATTAGAGATGGTGTCACATCCAAAACTAAAGAGGAAGCAAAATTTGATCTAGTAAGAAAAGGAAATAAATCCGAGGGAAAGAAGTCCCAAGGCAAGGCAGAATCCGTCCAAAAGTTAGAACCATGGAAGTAAGAAAGATCTCAGTAAAATTAAATGTTTTCACCACCATGTATATGGACATGATGCAACCAAGTGTCCATGAAAGTAAGCCATTAAGAAGCCTGCAGGAGCAATAGGAGGAGATGATCCCAAATCACAATTCGATTTGGATTTCACCCTCATTTCATGCATGGGAAGTCATGCACAAGGTAGTGTATGATATTTAGATTCTGGTGATTCATTTCATATGACAGGAAGTAAGGAGTTCTTTAGCAACTTAGAGGAGAAGGAACTACAATTACACATAGAACTCGGAGGTGATGGGAGCTATAGTACCAAATGGATTGGCACCGTCACCCTTAAGAGGGACTCAGGCTCTCATCTTCATCTAAATAATTTAATGAATGTGTATGGTCTAAGGGAAAAATTATTTTTTGTACCTATACTTGAATACCATGGATATGATGCGGTGTTTAGTAAGGGGAAAGCTTATCTGAAGCATGTTTCTACTGGACAAGTAAAACAAATTAGTGTTCAGGTTAAAAATATCTATTAGCTAGAGGTGGATGCATGTGCTGTGTTATCATTCTATATTTTTGAGGTTGAGGGAGTAAATACATTGGACAATATCAAACCACTTTTGAAGCTGGGATCTAGCCCCGCCAGCTTCAGAGAGGGATCTCTCTTTATGATTTAACTTGGTTTTTAGGCTGATCTTAGGCTAGTTATAATTATTCTTGGTTGTTTGTTTGAATTTGGTTGGTTGATCTGATCAAATTATTTACTTTCCATTGGGATATGGAGTTAGATAAAGCTGGATTTTGCATCAAATGTTTAAAAGAGTAATCACAGGGCAAGCTAGTTATGTTTACTGGATCCTTAAAATGAATTAAGAAATGGAGAAAAGGTGTGTTTAGTAATGACCGAAAAGAATTTAAGATTTTTTCAATCAGAATTTAGAAGAAAAACATACAGATTGTAAAAACAGTAAAAATAAGGTGTTCGATTAACAAATCTTATTTTTCACATTTCCTGTTTTACAATTAGGTTTTGATATGATTATTATGCAGGGAGCAACAATGAATACAACAATTACAATAAGAAAAATTTCACCAGTAAATTGTAGCACAAGAATCCTGTGAAAGTCTTTGTATTAATGACACTCTAGTTGTGTGGGAAAAGTACAGTGATCAATAAGAAGAATTACAATGATCAGGAACCGACCCCCAATACTTCGAATGAATGAAGTATTCAAATAAAATTTCCAAAAAGATTACAATGAATGCCACATTGACATGGAAATCTATTATTAACTAAAAAATAATAGAATGACTAATGTGACCAAAAGAGGTGAATTTGGTGAAGTGATCTGGATGTCTGGCACTATTTTTGCGGAGAATAGTTGCTGAGTTGCCACGATTTGGGTGTTTCACTGGTGGAGCTGATCTATTTATTTACTCTTGAAATGCACACAATTTATCCCACTTCTCTTCATCCGAGATAGTGATTTTTGTTGCCTTGTGGTAGATCTCATCTACCGCGGTATATCGAGAAAATGTGGGCTTTACCGTGAAAATATGCTTTATCTCATGCTGAATGAAAATAATGTTCTTGATAGCTTCGAAAAATGCTCTCCGTGTCATATCATCTTTAATGTGGGAAGATTTAGCTGTATCCTTTGAAATGTCGTTAAGCTTCTTTATATAATCTTCCCTGGTCATTTGTTTGTCAATAATTACAAATAAAGAAGGCGTTCCCCTCTTTGTCAATGCGTCTATTTTGCTGAAAAACCTGTTAACTACTATTTCCAAACTGTGACATTTTTCTGTAAGCTCCACAATCAAATTTTTCTTTGTAAGAACTTTCTTTACTTCCAAGATTGTTTCTGTCCTATCACCCACTCCAAAATCATCCAACTCATATCTATTTTTTGAATTTAGAAACTTGATGATGTTGTTAGCTGTGGCAGGCATATCTCCTAACTCTTTGTTAATAGTGGAAATGGCCTGATTGGCTCTCTCAATCAACTCTTTCTGTTCAAATATAGTCTAAATACATGGCGATATTTCATCCATGGCTTCAATAATATTGTTCCATATAATTTCCTTAACTTGAGCCAGTGTGTGGCCAATTGAGGATTCAGTTGCGGATTTCTGCCATGCTTCTATCTGGTTTTGAGCTCTCTGTAGCTCTGCTGCATGGAACGTTTCAGTCCTTGCCTTTTGGTCTTTTAGAACATTAACTTGAGCCTGTAATCTTTTAATTTTTTCTGTTTGGAGAGACAAATTCTCCACTGCACTTGCCAACTGATCTGCAGTATTCCCTGTGTTTGATGTAGGAGAGGTAGATGTACTGGTTTGGATAACTTGCTTCTAATCCTGTGAAGCTGTCGAGGTGGTAGGAGAAAGTGTAGTCCGATCACCTACTAGTGAGGAAACAAGTATCTATTTGGTGGTGATAATATCCTCTTGATCTGAATCCTTTCTTAGGTTTAGTTTGGAGTTGAGCTTGGTCCTCTTCCTGTACATGATTTTTAAGTCTTCGCTGGGAGTATTAGTCACTGGAGGTGACTCTTCTTCTCTGTTCCTTTTAACTATTTTCTCCTGTATAATAGGAGTCTGTAATGTTGAAGTTGATACCAATTTCTCCTCTTCCTCTTGTAGACTGTTTTCAGTCCATTCTAGCTTGTCCTTGTATCTCTCAATCTCTGGTCTGGATGTATGAAAATAAGCTGTAGATTTATTCTATACCCTTAACTTGGAGATGACCCCTAATGGATCATATGACCATGTGAAGCTGAGGCTGAATTGCATTTCTTTCAGCAATTTGTCTGCTTCTTCCCCTGCTTCCCTGCTGTTACAAATGTGAGGTCCTATTTGGGTTTTGACCTTGAACTGATATTCTTCTTGGTAGATACAAAATGAATCTCATAAACATTGAGCATTTTCCTGATGTATTCTAGGGAAAAAATCCTCATCGAGAGGAATTTTGGCAGTTTGTAAGGAGCAAGTTCACACCCATATATCCTTAGCTCTGTGTAATTTTGGTAAAGATACCAATCTCCTATCTAGACTTGGTCTAATAACTGCAAAAGTTTCCTGATTTCTTCACTGATTCTTGGATCTGACTTGCTACTTAGGAGGTTGATTGTTGGATGTACACACATTTCTATGAATTGTTTGTATGAATATTCTTTTTTCTCCTTCATTACTAGTGTAGTCCAGAAGATGACTGATTGTTGATTTCCCTCTTCATACAACTTTTGTAATGCAATCTTGAGGTTGTCTCCCTGAAAATACAAAAACATATATACTAACACTGAAGCATATTTAAATACTTCCTCAATTTTGAACTTGACAAATTTTTCATGGATGGAATCTGCAAGGAATTGGCTGAAGTTGAATAAGATGGAAGGTTTGGAATCTGTAGAGAAAATAGAAAGAAATCCTATAATGGATTCATCTACCCACTGATCTAATTAATAACCAAGGAGGTAGGAAGTGATAGTAATGATTTCCTTGGCTCTCTTTCGGAAAATGGAGGATGGATAGGGAGGAATTTTCTTGAGTAATGGGGCATCTTCAATAAAGAAAAGCTCAAGGGTTTTGGCTCTTTTTGCAAAGTCTAGTTTTTGATACAATTCAATAAGTGCTTCATGAGAGAAAGGAGTGGAATTCTCTATAACAGGAGCTTGCATCATTTGATCTATTGATTGGGCAGTTATGGTAAATAAAATGTCTCCTGTAAGGGCAATAACAACTCTTTGATTGTGTAGATGACAAGCATGACATTTCCTGACGAATTTAGGGGCATTGTGCGTGCGGGGAAAGATATAATGGGGAAAATTGGATTCCCACAGTCCGATATCGCCAGACTTATCAATGAATTTTTCTTCAAGCCAACAATACATTTCAAATAAATCAAATTCACATAGGGTTTCATGGATTTTGTATTCCATGTCTGCCAAATATATATGATGAAAATCAATTAGAGGGTGGATTAGAGGGCTTACAGGTTCTTCCTGTCCCTTATCTTTAGGAGGCATGATTGGATAGGCTAAGAAAATTGATGGAATATTGATTATGCAGGTTTACAGGGTGCAGAGAGGACTCTGATTTGAGCAGACAAGAAAACAAAGGTAGTAGTTTGAATGAAAGTTAGCTGGTGTGATCTTCAGGCGGGTGAAACTGTGCAATTTAAATTGGCACACTTGTCATAGAGAAATGGTATTGGTAGAGTATGATATCAGAATCCGTGAATGGGTGAAAGGTGGGGGTTTATAGTTTTCGGGCTTTCCCATTGATGATGGCACAAGTCCGTTATATTAACAGTTAAGTAATTAAATTACTTAACGGGTTGATTTGGAGGGAGAAAATGTTATTTGGGGGAGAAACAGATAGATGAGGTGGTGAGATGGGATTGGTAGGAGTGTAACGGATAGGATGGTGGTTTGGTATGGCGGAGAAAACATCCTTCGGAGGTGGGGAGGTAGTTAACGGTTTTGGCAAGGGGGGGTGCAAAAACATATAATGATGCCACGTTGCTGCGGGTCCAGTTTTGAATACTGCCCATTTCGGAGCCCCTTTGGATAGTGAGGGAGGGCCGAAACATAAACTTTAGCCATTAGATATGAAACAGGGATTTCAAATGAGGTGAAGGTGGCAGGGTTTTATCGTGATGTGATGGAGATATGGTGGGGTAGGGGAATGAATAAAATGGAATATGATTAGATGCATGGTGAGGGAGGTGAATGAATGAAATATAAGTGGAGGAGTGATTTTCAGGTGGTAAAACTTAGGAATAGTGGGATAATATACCAAATATCATTTGATATACCGAACCTTAGAAAAAAACCTTTATCCCTTTGCTTTTCTCCTGCACATGAAAATAATCTTTAACATTTGACTTAGGATAAAATTTTCATTCTTATTATGAAATCATCATTCTATTTCTACCTACCCTCTCATTTCAATTCTTTTTCTAAGCTAAAATTTTTCTTCTTGCTTTGCAGGGTGCATTTAAACTAGTAGAACCAGATCACTTTTTTATTATTATGAAAATCTACCTTATCTTATGACTTATCTCACCATCGATTCAGATTAAACTGTTGAATCAATTTTATTTCTACCTAGATACTGATTTACCAGGATTAAACTGTTTGGTAAATATTTATTCACTAACCTATTCAATAGAAATTTAAACGTGTTCAATCATGATTAAATTGCATGATTTGAATAGAAGTTTAGTCATTGTGGAATTCAAAAACAAGTTGCATACAACCTTATTTGATAATTAACTAAAAGAACTAACTTATCAGTAGTGTCATTTAAACTTGCAACACTTTCCGTATTATTTTCTATTTTTTCTTTTGTGGGGTTCTCATTTCACTTTTTATTTATTTATTTTTAACATACCCTCTTTTCATTTTCTTTTTTCATATATTTTTGGAAATCATTTGAATATTTAAATTATGTACAATATGAAATTACAAATACAAAATACTCAATCACCTTAAGATCCTATAATTTATAGGACCCTAACAGTGGCTCCAGTTGGGGATGGGACTTCTCCAAGTGAAGTGTCAAGAACATATGATCAATAGCCTTGAGTACTCCATGTCTGTAATGTCTTCATATGATTTATTTGTTGTTTTAAGATACTTTTAGTAGATCATCAATCCAAGCTTAGGGCTTTCACTGCGGGCTTTAACCTTTGTTAATAAGCTACCCAATCAAAACCATAAAGACTATGATATTTACAATGAAGTAAGAAAAATCTGTATGCTAAGAAAAGTAGTTCTTCAGCATCCTACTATTGACAAGACCTCCGGGTATTTCTGCTCCATCTAGCTCTTTAAGGAAGAATGCATTATTTCCCTAAAAGCATGAACAATATATGGCCCTTTCCAAAGATTATCAAACTTGCCATGTTTGCCTTTGTCCTCTCTCCTGGAATCCCATCTCAAAACTTTGTCCCCAATGTTAAAGTCATCAAATTTTGTTTTTTTCTCAAAGATCCTTTTAATATTTTCCTGAATAACTTGGGTCCCATTGCATACTTCCTCCCTAGATTTTTGTAGCTGGATAGTTTGATTGATCCTTCTCTGTACATCATTGGGTTTAACTTGCACTTCTTGAATGATCTTCATGACTGGAATTGCTAAGGAGGATGGAAAGCTACATCCATTCCATAGACCAATTGGTTTGGTGACATGCCAATTGATTTTTTAGTAGTAAGTCTGTCAGCCCAAAGTGCATTGACCAACTTGTTATGCCAAGATTTTTTGTTGTCTTCTAACATATTTTTGATAAAGTTTACCAAGATTTTATTTGAGGATTCAACCAACCCATTACCCCGAGGGTAATAAGTTGTTGAATGTCCCAAAGTAATGTGGTATTTATGGAAAAATTCAACCATCTTCTTAGATTTGAAGGATGCAACATTATCAGTGATGAGTTTTCTAGGACAACCAAATCTAGAGAGGATATTAGTCTCAAGGAATTTAATAATGATAGCATCAGTGGCAACTCTAGAAGGGGTGGCCTCTATCCATTTGGTAAAGTAGTCAGTGGCTCTAAGAATCCACTTATGTTGGGCAGAGGAAGAGGGATGAATTTCACCAATGAAGTCCAATCCCCATTGCTGGAAGGGGCTTTCAACAAAGATAGGCTTTAATAGCAAGGGTAACAATTTTCACTTCCCTAAAAAATTTGGCATTTATGGCATGAGGTGACTTGTTTGTGAATGTCAGGAAAAAGAGTAGGCCAGTAGAAACCAGCTCTAAGGATTTTATTGGCAGTGGTTTTCCAATAAAGATGTCCACCGCAATCTCCTTCATGGAATTCATACATAACTTTTTCTACACCATCCTTTAACAGGAATTTAAGTAAAATACCCCCAACAACTTTCCAATACACAACATTTTCTATAATGAAAAAATTAACTGCTTTTAACTTGAGAAATCTTTCCTTTGTTTTGGTCAAACCAGGAGGAGCATTTAAATTAAATAAAACATAAAGAAAGTCTGCATACTAGGGTGAGTTCAGAAATGCCTCATCAATTTGTGGAGTCACTCGTTCCTCTTGATTATCTAATGAATCAACAAAGTTAATGTCTAATGCATGGAAATTTGACTCAGCCATCAATTTGGCTAGTCCCTGACCTTTGATTAGCTTGATAGGCTTGATTTCTAGGTCATATTCAAGAATGACAACAATCCATTTGCCTCGTTTTCCATCAGGACCATTATGTGTCAAAATGTCTTTGACCACTGAATTAGGTACATAAGAAATAAAATGGGAATGCAAGATATATACTCAAAAATATTTTATTGCTTTAACCAATGCAAAGGCCTATTTTTCCATAATGTTGTATTTCAAAGATGCATCTCTTAAAGCTTTACTAAATAATGCAATAGGCTGCTCAAAACCTTCATCGTTTTTCTGCAGTAAGACTGTTGCAATAGTGTGTTCAGAAGCAAAAGATAAGATTATGAAATCTTTTGTAAAATATGGGCTAATCAACACTGGTGCTTTGGTCAATGCCTATTTAACTAAGTTAAAGGATTGTTTAGCCTCAATATTCCACTTGATTTTTGAATCCATTTAAAGCATGTTTTTATGTTTCTAAGAATTTCTACAAGTTTAGGAATGAATCTCCTTAGGAAATTTATTTTTTCAATAAAAGATTGAAGCTCTTTGATAATTCTTGGATGGCTGATTTTTATTATTGCTTCAATTCAACTGGGATCAATCCTAATTCCATCCTTGGAAATAATGTGACCAAGAAGTTTTCCTTCCTCAAGGCCAAACAATGTTTTCTTAGGATTTAGTGAGATGCCAAAGCTTCTACATTTTTCAAACACTCT
Source organism: Pinus tabuliformis (assembly GCA_031772625.1). Lineage (NCBI taxonomy): Eukaryota > Viridiplantae > Streptophyta > Pinopsida > Pinales > Pinaceae > Pinus > Pinus tabuliformis. The sequence continues at coordinate 847,139,897 of CM062814.1, forward strand.
TCTCAGATGTGCTAAATGTTCCTCATCAGTTTTAGAATAAATAGTAATGTCATCTAGATAAATCACAATAAAATGGCCAATTTCATTAGCAAAGGCAATATCCATTGCTCTTTGGAAAGTGGCTCCAGCATTCATTAACCCAAAGGGCATTTTCACATACATGAAAGTTCCCCATGGAGTAGTGAAGGGAGTTTTATCCCGATCATAAGGATGCAATAAGACTTGGTTATAACCCGAGGAACCATCTAATAAGGAAATTCTACTAGACCCTACTACCTTTTGCAATATATGATCCATTTTAGGTAAGGGTTAGTTGTACTTAAGGGATACCTTATTAAGATTTCTGAAATCAATACACAATCTGATTTCTCTATTTTTCTTTCTAGTAGGTACAATGTTAGACACCCATTTAGAGTATCTAAGAGGAAGTATAATTTTAGCATCATACATCCTTTTCACTTCTTTCTCAACCAAAGGAAACAGGACATGATTTATCCTATGGAGTTTTTGTTTGAATGGTTTTTGATCTTCCTTGATTGGGATTTTATGTTGTATGATACTCGTGTCATATGCTTTTAGATCCTCATAACTCCAGGAAAAGACATCTATCAACTCTTTGAAAAGAGCTATGTATCATTGTTTTGTGACAATAGGAAGTGATTTCGAGAGTTTTATCATTTTGGGATTCTTCTCACTACCTATATTGCATTCTTCTATGTTTTCCCCTGTGGGTTCCATTTTTGGCTTTTTTGCTACATCATTAAAATAAAAAAGTTCTTCTAATGGAACTAGACCCCTAAGGAGAACATTATCCTTAAGATGAAGTACTTCAAATTCTTCTTTTTCTGGATCTATTTCATGCAATTCTAATTTATGTACATCTTTATTGACTGAAATATTTACATCAGAATCATCAAATTGCTTATCTACACTAACATATTCAACAATCTGATTTTATACTTCACACTCTAAATCTGTGCTACTGTCTTCATACTCATCCTTCGATTGCAAAAAAAATTCAATTTGTTTGTCACTTCCAAATACCTGCCAATATCTCATATTATCGGGTACAACTGGACGTTGTTTAACTTCCAATGCATGTGCTAGCTGAAAAAGTTAAACCATTAGCCAAGACATTCTGATTTATGGCAATGACAAGAAGATCATATTCTACAAAAGTTCCTAGAAAGTCAAGCACGACATTGTTGTAGGCTCTCAACCTAGGATCTTTTGCAACATATTCTCCTTTGATCTTTTTTAGAATTAATTCAGAATCCCCCTTAACTGAAATTCTTTTAGCACCTAGCCTTTTCAATAATTGCAATCCTAAGAGAAGTGCCTCATGTTATGCTATATCATTGGTGGAATGAAAGTTGAGTTTATAGGAATGACCTTCTGCATGATTGGTCCCTGAATTGGACACCTAAACACCTGCCCCTAAACCTGCTTTGCTACAAGAGCCATCAAAGCTCATGTTCCAAAAAGGTTCAGTTTTAGTGTTTTGTTGATCAATTTGTGTTTGATTTTCATGTTTTTCATCAATGTCATTTTCTTGTTTAGTACCCTATGCATCAATGTACCCATCATTATAAAGAATGAAAGAGTCCAGGTCGGAATGAAGACAGTAAAGAGGATAGTTATGTGGTCTCTCTTGACTACTGACCATATACTTCATTAAATTTCCCTATACAGTCTTCTCTGTTAACCAAACAATGGTATAGTGGCATAAGTCATATCCATTTGTAGGGTTCCTTGTAATTTTGCTTCCCATGAGCATGACAACATCATGCCATACTTAGGGGGAATGTCTGCAACCACTATATCTAGCACTAGACTTTTAGTAGGGATTTGGGCTAAAGTAACACATAGGTCTTTGATAAGACCTAGGCATCTAACTTTGCTAGAATCAAAGGAATACAAATCTTTATATTGTCTAGTAATGTCAAGTCCTAGTTTTTCCATGACAGCTTTGGGCATTAAATTATGGGATGCACCTGAATCTAGCATAGCATTATGGAGAATTTTATCATGAATATTCAAACTGACATAAAATGGAGGGACTCCTCCTTCTTGTGGTTTGCCTTCAACTTCTGGCCCAAATAAGAGTTCAGGTTGATCATCATTCAGATTTACATCATCATTTTTCTCCCCAATGTTTAATGCTTTCATGACCTGAGTCCTGTATGTATTTTTGTTCATTAATTCAGTTAAGGGGATAGAAATTTTCAGCTTGGCAAGTTCATTTTCTATAATGAATGGTGTTTGATTCTTAAGCAGATTTGAAAAATCAGACTTGTCAACAATTATTTTTGTGGCCAGTTCTGTTTGTTGGCTGGTAGAAGGGAAATTAGTTTGATTAGTTCTGGAAGGAGTATCAATCGTCTTTTTCATAGTAGCTTTTGTTGGCTTCTTTCCAATATTTTCAATGATTCTCTTAGGAGGATTTTCTGTTGTTTTCTTGGAATCAGAATCAGAGACCTTTTTGATAAGATTTTCAGTATTCTTTTTATTGGCAGTATCTTGATTTTTCTTACTTCTAAGATTATATTGCCTATGGACTTCCATTATGGCATTTTCAAACCCTTGTTTGTATTCATTTGACTCTTGAGAATCCATTTCAGTTTGGGCTATAAGAAAAAGTTTTGCTTCTCTTAAGTGAGGAAAATTGTTTCATTATCACTTACCCCTAACAAATTTATTTGATTATCATCCAAATCTTCCACAATATTCCCCTCATCAGTTGTGTAATTTTCCTGAAAAGGAGGCCAAACTTGCTGGTCTAGACCCTTTTGTTCTCTTTGTTTAATTTGGGGAACATTCCTTCTAAAGTTTTGGTTTCTAGTTTGAGCGGAATTTTGGTTTTCTCTTGCTTGAGTTTGGTCATTAATGTTCACTCATTGCATCATTTGATTCACTACTATGACTAAGTTATCAATCTTATGGTCAACAACAGAAGTAGAAGGTTCTTCTTTTATGGTTACTCTGCGTTTAGACTTTTGTTTGGCCTTTTTGGCTAGGATGTTAGCTTCAACTTTAATTGCATTTTCTTGCATTTCTTCCAAATTTGTCGGGTCTCTCTCTCTAAGTTGATATTCCATGTCTACATCGAAAGCATCTGGAAAATCAGTCAGAGCTAGGCCAGGGGAGGGCTTGATGTCTTGTGTAATGGCATTGTAAACAATATTGAATCTTTCACAATATTCTTCCACAGATTCATTGGGTTTTATTTTCAACCTTTTATATTCATTTAGGAGCTGAAGTGGATTCTTCTTGATCTCCCATCTATCTAAAAACATTTGATGGAAAGCATCAAGGTTGGCTATACTTCCTACAGGTAAACCCCTAAACCATTTCTTGACATAACCTCCTAAGCTTTGGGCAAACAATCTCATTTTAACATCAGCTTCATCCACTTCTTGGAGGTTAAGCACATCATTCATCCTATCCACATGTTGTTGGGCAATATTAGCACCAGTATTATCAAACGTCATAATTTTGGATCGATAATCCATAAGCATAGCATTTAGCTGGCTTGTTAACACCAAAGGTACATACCTTCCTGCCATAATTGTCCTGGTAGATTGACTTGAGGATGGACCTAATGGAGGTGTCGTTTTGATAACTACAGGGATAGTAGGGATATTAGTTTGAGAGATCACAGGTATGAAAGTTGAAACTATGGAATGAGTAGGATTGGGAGGCTGTAGATGTACAAACTGAGAAGACTGACTAGACAAAGAGGCTGTTGCAACAGTTAAAACAAAGAATTCAACAGACTGCTGAATAAAATCTTCTTCAATAGCTTGGTCCAACACTGAAACTAGACCTTGTAATTTGTCAAATTGTTGTAAAGATTCAAGATCAGGATCTATTTCAAGGACTTAGGTTTGGGATATATATGGTTGTAGTATGGCTTTGTCTATGAAAATTTGATCTACAAAAGCCTCAGACTTTGGTCTAAACAAACTTTGATGGAAAGGAAAATCAAATTCTATGCCTTGTAAAGTTTCAAATTTCTCTGGGAGAGAATTAGACCTTGACAAAGGAATATTATCAGGGAGAGAATTGAATCTAGACAAAGGACTATTACTACCTTGACTCTCGGTAAAGATTCTCTTTCTCACTAGTTTCTCAGGGTCATCTACAATTTCAGCAGGGTTGGGATCAGAGTGAGATCTAGTGTAAATTCTTTTGGGAGCTAGGGATATGAAAAATCATCACACAAAAATCAAAATAAGAACCAATGATACAACAAATATATACAAAATAACAACCTCATATAATTTATTTCATAATGATACAACAATTGCTTATTGAAATACTGATTTTAAACCAGGGAATAATAATGTTTCAGATTAAAATATATTCATGCCTAGTATGGTCGCCACTATCGTTTTGTATTTTTGAGGTTGAGGGAGTAAATACATTGGACAACATCAAACCACTTTTGAAGCTGGGATCTAGCCCTGCCACCTTCATAGAGGGATCTCTCTTTATGATTTAACTTGGTTTTTAGATTGATCTTAGGCTAGTTATGATTATGCTTGGTTGTTTTTGTTAGGTGTGTGTTATAGACATTTTTGTGCCTTGCAGCTCCAAGCATGAAATGTCCATAAACCAAGGGCTCCTAAGTCCCTAAAAGTGTTGTTCCAACCCCTAAAGGAACAAGGTCAACAAATTACAGCTTCTCCCAGAAGTTCTCCACCAGAAACTGCTCAGAATAAGTTAAAACAGGATCATTTCAGCTGCTCCACTGGCTAGCTGCATTGCATAGCACCTAAACACACTAGCTAGGTGCGTTGCAACGCACCTAAATGCACTATGAGGGTGCGTTGAGCGGGAAATGACAAATGGCAGTGCCATTCCGCGAGGTGGAAAGACAGTGGAAGCTTCCAGAATCTTCTCCTATGACACTTGCCTCACTGAATTCGACCAAAGATGAGTAAGAGGCTTTCAGTCTCCAAGTGGAAGCAAGAACTGACAAAGAGAAGACACTAATAAAATCACAAGCTGACTCATCCTCCTTGCATACGTCTATATATGGATCCCTCATCCCAGAGATCCGGAGGCTGGAATTTTGCACATTGTAAGGAATTGTTGTTGGTTTGAGATAGATATCAGTGTATTGGGTGATTTATGCTTTGTTGGAGGTGAAGAGGGGCTTCTTTGCGGGGAGGTTGATGCTGGGTCAGGAATCATCGGTTGTAACTCCTCCTAGATCTTCTTGTATTTCAATAAAAACTATTTGAGTTTCTCCTCCATGCTTTTGTATCATTGATGCTTGTTACATTTGTATGGTTAGCTTAAATCTGATCCTAAGCTGTTTATGAATATAGATCCATGTCTTTGTATAGTTTTCCTCTTCTGTGATCTTACAGGTACTTGGTGAAGCTGGGCAAGTAAGGGAGCAAGTAGCTGGAAGCTGTCAAAGAAGAGAGGGATTGGATCAAAGGACTAGCGCAAGACACAGGTCGGTTCTTTCTATCCCCCTCTATCTTTAACTCATAAAGGAAATACAAAAGTAGTTTTTTCTCTGTTTGTTTCTAAGGCAGCTGTCACACCTTAGTGGGATAGAGCAGTTCTAAATAGACACTTTTCCCGGTAATAAAATGGTGACTCCACTGGGGAAGAATGTCTAATTAGTTTGTTTGTGTATCTTGTTTTTGTTTGTTTCATAAACTTATAAGTAGCATTCGAACTGCATTTGCCATAACAAATTCAAAGTAGACATCTGCTGCTTCAATCCATTCACTGGATCTATTTATGATTTGAACAACTGATTCACAAATGATCTGATTGCCCTTGTGATAGCTCTTAGACCCTCCTTAGATCTACCCCTGATTGTGCATTATTGATTGCTTTTACTCAGCCAAAAACCAAAGACTAAACTGCAAACCATGACCCAGAACCCGGACAGATTCTTGTTTCTGGCCCAGCACAGGTACTGTTAAGATTTCCTGCATTTTAGCGCACTTCCCGAAAGGGAAACCTGCGCTGCAATCCAGTTTCTCTGTGTTACAGGTGCGCTGATCAGACCAGCCCTGTGCAGCTGAGGTTCTTGTACTTCATTCTTTCCAGTTTTGTCTCTGAATTTTGCAGCCTGTGATCAGTATATGTCTGTTTAAAAACCCCTTTTCCTTACAGTTATTCCGCCTCCTTTGTACAAAAGAACTGTAGATGTTTTTGTGTGTTTGTTGCATCGCTTACAGTTTTCCATTGCAAAAGTACAATAGTCGTACTGTCATCCTTTGATTTATATCTGTCGCAAGTGTCGATTTCGATCATAGGAGAAACTTTGATTGCTGTTGATGGTCGATTATACTTTTACTTTTGCCTTTGGTCTGAATTTGTGATTTTCTAGTGTCAAAAACGAGTATTTATTTCAAAATCTTAAAGTGTTGTAATCGTCTCTATCTTTTGATTTCGAAAAGAAGCTTGTTTGTGTTTGTCGCTTGAAAGCAAATTCAGATTTGTACATCAACTTTCTTTTTAGCATCAATACTAAGAAAGTCGAAAACAAATACATGCATGTGCATTTTGCATATTGATAGTCTGTTTGGCTTGATTTAGGAAGGTGCATTTACAGTGTGCTCTTTGCTCTTTGTGAAAAGATTGTGTCTTTCTTTTCCCCTAGTAGCTAGGATTTTCATTGCAGAAAAGAGATAAAAGTTTTCTTATCATCTTTAGATTGCATTTTAGGAATTACATCTATATCTCGTGGTGAACCCAAAAGGCAAACTTCATAAGAAAGATCAACTTAAAATAAATTCAATGAATCTAACAACACTTTGGAACTTAACGCACAACATTTAGAGGTCTAGGCTAGAGACGTATTCCGGCGTCGTAAAGCCTGGTAACTGTTGTCCTCACTGATGGTTGGGTGATTCCTCCACTTTGAGACGATAAGTGCCAGTACAGACTTGTGCTCCCACGTACCGTCGAGTATATTTTGGGAGACCCCTATAGGCTTAAATCCTTTATCCATAGGAAGCCGTGTCTGCCGCCCTATCGATCGCAATGCACTGAACACAGCATTCGGGAAGATTGACTGCCGTACCGTAAAAAGTATTCTGCAGTTTTGCGATTGGTTTGGTACTCCCTCTACGTAGATCTCCAGAGCAGTCCCTTTCGTTCCTTTTTAGACTCTTTAACGGAAAAGGTCCATCTGAGAACTTGTCACTTCAGGCTCATTAAAAATCGAAGGAGACTAGAGTCATCTTTTGTTTTTTTCTCGACTCTTAAAAACTGAAAAAACAAGTTGTGTCAAAGCGTATAAAAATTTATTTTAAATGGAATATTCATTACCCTTTCCTACGTTGATCTTGGGTTGAGAAAATGGAGTCTACCAGCCAAGGAATTCCCCTTGGAGGAAATCCTAGTCCCTTCTCCTCTTGGGGAGATGTTGGTGCGCCCCATATGGCCACATTGTCACTTCCAGGACTAACAATTGGTTTGCCTGTATGGCTCTTTTCAACCTCTGTCGTTCAGAACACCACTATTCCTAAACAATCGAATCAGCAATTAGACGAGTCCAGAGTTTCCCACCAACCTTCTACTTCCTCTAATTCTTCCTCTCCTCCTTCCTCTTCGCTTGATGGGGCTGGTAAAGCCAAAAGTCAAGTTCCTAAGGAGAAGAAGGAAAAGAAGAAGAAAGAGAAGAAGAAGAAGGAGCCAAAGGCAAATGGTGGGAAACGAGTGTCCTCTAACGAAAATACACACACTGCACCGACCAGGCCTAAATCGCCATGTGTCATTTGCAAAGGAGGCCACTTTCACAGAGATTGTCCTTGCATCCCTCGGATATTAAGGGATTGATCTCCTAGATTGCACAACCCGGTGTCGTCAACCTCTGATGACCATGTTGAAAGTACACCGTCGACTAGTGAAAGTGAAGCCCCAGGACAAAAAGGAAAATATAGATTTCCTTGTAAACTGTGCGAAGGCAATCATGCCGTCCACCGTTGTCCCTTCTTAGACGAAGCTAAAGGAGTTTTGGATGATCGTCCGGTTTCACCGTTACGACTTCCTCGTGGATATTAAAAAACTCTTGCCGAGTTCGTCACTAGTTGAAAATCCGGCTGGCCCGCTCAGGTGGTCAGTTGAAGCACCTATCATTGAAGATAAACCATCTGGATCCATACCAGACGAAATTCAAAAGGTCGAGGCGGCAGTTGACCTGGTCTTGCCTTCAGAGGTTTCGTCTTCAGATGTTACACTCACTGGAGAGAATAAGGATGACACCGTCCAAATTCTTTTCATAAGCACAGACTCCAACGAACATGGGGGCAATTTACCCATTCCTTTACCACAGGAAGGAAGTTCGTCAGAGTTGTACCTGGCCGTCTATTCGGTCCCACCTCCAAGCAACCTAGTTGTCTCCTTCGACTGGAATCAACTAGGCAGACCCCGTTTACCAGCAAGCATACCATTCCAAATTATCGTTCAAATATATAGAATGGTTATGGTTGGTACCATCATAGATGAGGGGGCTTCTATGAGTATCCTTTCCTCAACTGCTTGGAAAGCACTTGGTTCGCCATTGCTTTTGCCTGAGATGAGAAATCTGACAGGTTTTGATAAAGGAACCAATCGACCTTTAGGGATCCTTCCCGATGTGCCCATAACATTGAGAGGGAAAACCATTCACCTGAGCGTAATGGTAGTTCAAGGACCCCTAGATTAGAATCTACTCCTTGGATGAAACTATATTTATTGCATGGGAGCCATTGTCTCCTCACTCTTTAGAGTAATGTGTTTTCCGCACGAAGGAAGAGTGGTCAAGCTCGTGGACCAGCTTTCATTTCCCGGATCATACAGAGCAAATAGTCATATACCATCCCTGAATGGTCTTTTCACGCAAGAAATGTCTCAATCTCCAGTCCGTCCTCCCGATGAGCGCGAGTAATTCGGAGGGATATGACTGAAACCCAGGGGGCATGCATCCTGGTCTGCTTCGGCAGGAAAACTTCGGGTATAGAGTAGGTTTCCGCGGGAGAATATGCCTAGTCTGTACCCCCGTCCGTGAGTGGAAGAGGGGGTTATTCTAGTACAAGATTCTCTTGTCAAAGTTATGTAAGTTGGCGAGCGCCGCCACTCACCTTTGTTTATCTCGGTAGACATCGCCGAAGAAGTGTTTTGTTTGCGCCGCGAATAGAACAATCTTTGGGTAACCTGTAAGAGGTAGGCCTCTCTCGGTAAAACAAATGTTTTAACGGACTAAAGAAGGGGTAACCTTGAAACTCTGTTTTATACCTGGGGGCATGCAAACCTTTTGGAGTGCAAGCAAAGAGCGACTATTTATTTTTTAAATTTTTAGGACCTCTAACCCTTTAAACTCGTAGGATTGGTCGTCTCCTAACTTGCATAAAGAAAGGATGTGGGGCAAAACTCTAAAAATTGCCATTTTTATATGAGACATTCTTATCATATGACTTGATTAATCGAGCAGTTTTAGCACATAGTTCAAGCTCGTTAAAAAATAAACATAAGACATGAGCAAATGTTTCCACCCGCATTTAAGCTCATTAAAAAATGAACTATTCCCCGGTAAATAACCACCGTGAATGTAGTACTTCAGCCATTAAAGCCTTGGTCGTGTTTGCACCGTCACCTCCACTTTTACATTGGCCGATCATTCACCTCCATTTGATTGTTTACCCATTTTGAGGAACAGCTGTGAAGAGTGACTTCACTAGCCATCCTTGTGACACTATCGTGATTGGAAAATTCCAAACCTTACCTCGAATTAGCTGCTACCCATTTTATCACTCGTTCCTCAAAAGACGAGTCTCCTTTAAGCTATTTTCAACTGACTCGTAAAATATGAAAAGATTGTCGAGCCATCGGCCTCTCCAGCTCGTTAAAGGGACAGGAAGTACTATCCCTCCTCTAGATTTTAATCTTTTTGGACCTGAGGGATTATTGCACAAAAAGATCGAGTGCTTTTTTTGTTCGGCTCGTTAAAACTATCGAAAATTCATCCCTTCTGTATTGTTTTATACTTTTTCGGACTTAAGGGATTAGATGACGAAAAAGGAATTTTGGAGTTACCTTTACGTACCTTTTCAGACTCTCTAAAAATGAAAAGGATCGAGTTATCTTTGTCGTTAAACTCGTTAAAAAGATTAATAGCGACAAACTTGACTTTAGACGAGAACGAGTTTTACTATCGCTAGGCTCATTAAAACATAGTGATGGGTTTGCCCGAAGGGAAAATTATAGAACAAGCATATGTTATCCTCCTCAAGCTTGAAAAAAATAAATAGGTACTGGTCAGCAATGACTGGGGAAAAATTGGGAAGAAAACTCAAAGAATCTTTATTGGTAGCAAGTCACTCTTGAACATGACACTTCCACTCCGTGTCCGAGTCGGGTTGGGTTGTTTCATTCACCGGTCACATCGCCATGGTCATGTCATACCATCCACATTTGGGGTTAATGCTACCAATCCATCACATCAGTGTCGCCGACATGTTCAAGAGAAGTCATCCAGAGAAGTCACCTGTGTCCCACCCACTACCATACATTATACTCCATACTTTCATGACCGCCACCCTGAACCGTATATCATCAGATTGTTTTCACCTCCATCAAAATCATTTGCTTCATTCCGTGTCATTGATGTGGGATTCATTAAGGCCCTCATTTGACAGATCACTTCTTGTGGACATCAGCTCATTATTCAAGAAGTTTGTCTAGGAACACCCCATTCAGTACTTTGAAGTTTGCATGCCTTAATGGCAAGTTTCTCACTTTCAGCGACAGGTTTACATCAATGGCCTTCGACCGAAAGATTTTGCGTGGTGTTCGATGCCAAGTCCTCTATTCACACCACATGAATTGTACTGTATTACCTTGAGGGTCATTATCATTATCGGTGATTCCTCTCACACTTGTTAACAGTTTACATCATTGACTGGTAATCAAGCGATGTCTTTCCATGTTCGACTTCAAAACATTTCTCACATGGATCGACTTGTACTTCGAGTGAAGATCGGACAAGATTGAAGACCCCGGATCTAGTTTCATCCATCCGGGCTGCGATATATATTCATGGAAATAAAGACATTAAATGTACAGCATTGCAGCACAGATAATCATCTTACCAAAAGGATGATGGCTCTATCAGAATCATCAGTCTACACTCAGACGATTGTCTGTCCTATGTACATGAAAATGAATTTATAAAGCTGAGCATGGGAATGCCCACCTCAGCTAGATCATGAAAAACAGTATGAAGATAATGTATTGTATTGTATCTTATTACAGGTCTCCTCCCAACATTGAAAGAACTTCGGATCCTCATAATAAAGCATTTCACCCGATTAACGGCCTCATACTTTAGGGGGCAACTTTTATAGACATTTTTGTGCCTTGCAGCTCCAAGCATGAAATGTCCATAAACCAAGGGCTCCTAAGTCCCTAAAAGTGTTGTTCCAACCCCTAAAGGAACAAGGTCAACAAATTACAGCTTCTCCCAGAAGTTCTCCACCAGAAACTGCTCAGAATAAGTCAAAACAGGATCATTTCAGCTGCTCCACTGGCTAGCTGCATTGCATAGCACCTAAACACACTAGCTAGGTGCGTTGCAACGCACCTAAATTCACTATGAGGGTGCGTTGAGCGGGAAATGACAAATGGCAGTGCCATTCCGCGAGGTGGAAAGACAATGGAAGCTTCCAGAATCTTCTCCTATGACACTTGCCTCACTGAGTTCGACCAAAGATGAGTAAGAGGCTTTCAGTCTCCAAGTGGAAGCAAGAACTGACAGAGAGAAGACAGTAATCAAATCACAAGCTGACTCATCCTCCTTGCATACATCTATATATGGATCCCTCATCCCAGAGATCCGGAGGCTGGAATTTTGCACATTGTAAGGAATTGTTGTTGGTTTTGAGATAGATATCAGAGTATTGGGTGATTTATACTTTGTTGGAGGTGAAGAGAGGCTTCTTTGCTGGGAGGTTGATGCTGGGTCAGGAATCATCGGTTGTAACTCCTCCTGGATCTTCTTGTATATCAATAAAAACTATTTGAGTTTCTCCTCCATGCTTTTGTATCATTGATGCTTGTTACATTTGTATGGTTAGCTTAAATCTGATCCTAAGTTGTTTATGAATATAGATCCATGTCTTTGTATAGTTTTCCTCTTCTGTGATCTTACAGGTACTTGGTGAAGCTGGGAAAGTAAGGGAGCAAGTAGCTGGAAGCTGTCAAAGAAGAGAGGGATTGGATCAAAGGACTAGCGCAAGACACAGGTCGGTTCTTTCTATCCCCCTCTATCTTTAACTCATAAAGGAAATACAAAAGTAGTTTTTTCTCTGTTTGTTTCTAAGGCAGCTGTCACACCTTAGTGGGATAGAGCAGTTCTAAATAGACACTTTTCCCGGTAATAGTGTGGAGCCTCATTATCTTCTTTATTCATAGGTATCACCGAATTGGACCCCAGTTTGTAATGTGGCAGCAATGCCACCCGTAATATTTGTGCTGCAAGGGGGGTCCAGTGGGGGTGGCTGTGATCTTTGGGAGCCCCCCCCTGGCGGGGGATCGAGGGCAGTGCCCCCAAAGCTAAAAATAGATGTAAAATTGCTTTGTAAAATGTTGTAATTTCGTAGTCAATCTGGGTCGTTCATTAGGCGGAGATCTGACGGTAGAAGTTATGTTTAATTTAGGGTTTTTTTCCTAGAAGGAAACCCCTCACTATATATGAGGGAATTGTATTGCATCTATGTAGATCTGTATTCTGAGTGTGAGAGAGAGAGGAGATTGTGTGAGAGTGAAGAGGGAATTACAACAGATCTGCTGTAAGTTGTATCTCTTCATTTTACTAGATAATATAAAAGGAAGGACTGGCTATTTCTCCGTGGACGAAGCCCAAATTGGGTGAACCACGTATATCTGTCTCTCTCTTGTTTTATGTGTTTTTAGTGTTTATATTTTTGCAATATATTTTATGTGCTCCATTCCTCTGTAATATATAATTTTCTAACAATTTTTTTGAATTTGGTTGATTGGTTTGGTTGGTTGATCTAATCAAATTATTTACTTTCCATTGGGCTATGGTGTCAGATAAAGTTGGATATTGCATCAAATGTTTAAAAGAGTAAACACAGGGAAATCTAGTTACGTTTATTGGATCCTTAAAGTGAATTATGAAATGGATAAAAGGCATGTTTAGTAATGGTGTTAAAGAGGGAGTCCATACAGGTTGTTAGAATTTTTATTTTTGTGGAAAAACCTGTGAACAGTTTTGAAACAAACGTTTCGGACTAGCTTAGTGAGTCCATCATCAGGGCAATGAGATTTGTATTTGGGAAGAGAGAGCGTGAAATTACGGAGCTTATTAATAGTTATTTGAAAAATATTTCTGATGTCTTCGTTTGTAGTCGGCTTAGAAATGATAAATTAATTAATAATTATTTAATTTATCTATTTAGATAAGTATTTATTTTATTTATTATTTATTTATTTAGTTTTAATTTATTATATTATTGTTTGTTTATATATATATAATATTATTATATATATATATATATATATATATATATATATATATATATATATATATATATATATATATATATATATATATAGATATAGATATAGGAGTTGTCTATAATGCGACTTTTTGGAGATTCCGGTGACGGAATCCGAGGAAAAATTTGAGGTTAAATCTTGATTTGTATTATTTAAAATGGTTTTTTAACTGCATATTTGGATTCAGCACCCTGAAAAACCCCTAGGACGCTTTGACTGTGTAGAAACTAGCTATCAAACTTGCGATTCCAATAAATTGCTGCCGGATTTTTACCAGAAAAACCCACCGAAAAAGCTTCCAAAAAGTCGCATTATAGACAACTGCTATATATATATATATATATATATATATATATATATATATATAATTAATTATTTAATTATTTTTTTTTTTTTTTTTTGAAATTTATATTATTTGTTTAAGATCCTAACTATATGTTAATTGTTTTACAGGAATCTATATAATTTTAAAGATTAGTTTTGAAAATTTATGTTAACTAATTCATTATGTGATTAAATTATTATTTAAAGGATTAGATAGGGAGTTAGCTATGACAGGTTATGTTTATCAATTTTAATTAACTAAATAATTTTGTTTTTTCTCCTTAATATTGATGTTTACTTATTTATTTATTCTTATTTTATTTATTTATTTTTAATGAATGTGTGTAAATCTATGTTTATTTGAAATTTATATTATTTGTTTAAGATCCTAACTTTATGTTAATTGTTTTACCGGAGTGTATATAATTTAAAAGATTAGTTTTGAAAATTTATGTTAACTAATTTATTATGTGATTAAATTATTATTTAAAGGATTAGATAGGGATTTAGCTATGATAGGTTATATTTATCAATTTTAATTAATTAAATAATTTTGTTTTGTTTTGTTTTTTTTTTTTTTTTCTTTCTCTTAATATTGATATGTACTTATTTATTTATTTTTATTTTATTTATTTATTTTTAATGAATGTGTGTAAATCTATGTTTATTTGAAATTTATATTATTTGTTTAGGATCCTAATTATATGTTAATTGTTTTACAGGAATGTATATAATTTTAAAGATTAGTTTTGAAAATTTATGTTAGCTAATTTATTATTTGACTAAATTATTATTTAAAGGATTAGAAAGGGAGTTAGCTATGATAGGTTATATTTATCAACTTTAATTAATTAAATACTTTTTATTTCCTTTAATATTGATATTTACTTATTTATTTATTTTTATTTATTTATTATTAATGAATGTGTGTAAATCTATGTTTATTTGAAATTTATATTATTAGTTCAAGATCCTAACTATATGTTAATTGTTTTACATGCATGTATATAATTTTAAAGATTAGTTTTGAAATTTTATGTTAACTAATTTATTATGTGATTAAATTATTATTTAAAGGATTAGATAGCGAGTTAGCTATGATAGGTTAAATTTGTCAATTTTAATTAATTAAATAATTTTGTTTTATTCTCTTAATATTGATATTTATTTATTTATTTATTTTTATTCTATTTATTTATTTATTTATTTTTAATGTGTGTAAGTCTATGTTTATTGCTTTTTTATTTTATTTAATAGGGGTTTCAAGGTGTCACTTACCTTTAGTCTGTCGTCTCTATTCATATTATTGGAGGATTTTTTGATTTCAATTGCTTCTTTTACCCTTCTTTTTAAATAATGGTCTTCCTTGTGAATTAACTTTGTTTGTTCCATGCAAATATAGTGTGAGGAGGAACAAGCATGCTCAACTAGACCAGATTTTTCTGACCTATTTCTTGAAATGTCATTAATATGCTCTTTTAGCCTAATGCCAAAGGATCTCCTTGTTTCACCTATATATATTTTGCCACATGAGCAAGGAACCGAGTAAACTCCTTTGTGATTTTTTGGGTCTATTAGGTCCTTGGCAGAATCTAGCATGTTTTTGATGGTGTTAGGGGGTGTGAAGGAAACCATCAAGTGAAGGCAACTCCATGAGTTTTCTCATAGATTTTACCTTTGAAGCTGAAGTATGAAGATTTAAGGCAAATGGCTACTAGTTCTACAGTTTCATGGTCTGTAATATTCTTCAAAACTTCTATGGCTTTATCTACTGGAATCATAGTGTAGAGAGACACTACGTCAAAGCTAACTAGGAGATCATTGTCACTAATTTCCAGGTTTTTAATCCATTCTATGAAAGAAGCAGAATCTTTGATATAAGAGGGAGTGTTACCTGATAAAGGTCTAAGCTTGTTTGCAAGGTATTTTGCTAACCAATAAGTGGGTGATCCTATGGTGTTCACAATGGGTCTCAGAGGAATTCCAGATTTATGGATTTTGGGTAAACCATAAATTCTAGGGATGATGGCACTATTGGGTATTAACCTGTTCTTAATAGTAGAATCAAGAGAGGAGTTTTTGATTTTGTTACTAACTAAGCGGAGAATTTTGTTGCTAGGGTCCTTGTTAAGAATTCTATAGGAGCCACTTTTGTTAAGGTGTTCTTCCATCTTATTATCATAATCTGTCACATAATAAATTAGCTAACATAAATTTTCAAAACTAATCTTTAAAATTATATACATTCCTGTAAAACAATTAACATATAATTAGGATCCTAAAAAAATAATATAAATTTCAAATAAACATAGATTTACACACATTCATTAAAAATAAATAAATAAAATAAAAATAAATAAGTAAGTACATATCAATATTAAGAGAAAGAAAAAAAAAACAAAATTATTTAATTAATTAAAATTGATAAATATAACCTATCATAGCTAAATCCCTATCTAATCCTTTAAATAATAATTTAATCACATAATAAATTAGTTAACATAAATTTTCAAAACTAATCTTTTAAATTATATACATTCCGGTAAAACAATTAACATAAAGTTAGGATCTTAAACAAATAATATAAATTTCAAATAAACATAGATTTACACACATTCATTAAAAATAAATAAATAAATAAATAAATAAAATAAAAATAAATAAATAAGTAAACATCAATATTAAGGAGAAAAAACAAAACTATTTAATTAATTAAAATTGATAAACATAACCTATCACAGCTAACTCCCTATCTAATCCTTTAAATAATAATTTAATCACATAATAAATTAGTTAACGTAAATTTTCAGAACTAATCTTTAAAATTATATACATTCCTGTAAAATAATTAACATATAGTTAGGACCTTAAACAAATAATATAAATTTCAAAAAAAAAATTAATTAATTAATTAAAATATATAATAATAATAATAATAATAAAATAAATAAATAAATAAATAATATATATATATATATATATATATATATATATATATATATATATATATAAACAATAATATAATAAAATTAAAACTAAATAAATAAATAATAATAATAAATAATAAATAAAATAAATACTTATCTAAATAAATAAATTAAATAATTATTAATTAATTTATCATTTATAAGCCGACTACAAATGAAGACATCAGAAATATTTTTCAAATAACTATTAATAAGCTCCGTAATTTCACGCTCTCTCTTCTCAAATACAAATCTCATTGCCCTGATGATGGACTCACTAAGCTAGTCCGAAACGTTGGTTTCAAAACTGTTCACAGGTTTTTCCACAAAATTAAAAATTCTAACAACCTGTATGGACTCCCTCTTTAACACCATTAAGTCCCACCATGGAAGGGACATAATGAACAATGCTTTAAATTTTGAGAAGATGAGAATCTCCAGAGCTAGAAGTATTTCAAATCTCATATTTCTAAAAGAATGTAGGGATAAAAACCTCATTCCAAATTTCTCCAAATGTAACCATCCCCTTAAATGAGGTCAGAACATTTCTGTCTTCAATGATCTCAGTAAAATCCTCATCAAACATGAAATCAAATTTACCAGAGTCCAATTAATTAAAATTTCTGAAAAACTTCTAAGATTGCATCTTGTGCTAGCATCAGCTCTTCGTTTTGATCTCTGGAAAACCTTGGATGCCTTCACCTTCGCCAAAGCTGAAAGGATTTTTAATTACAACTTAGCAAAGAAATCCATAAAGCTTAAAAACCTGGGAAACGTTGACTTCATCTTTAAATCTTCATCTCAGACGCAGAAAATAGGCCATGAATATAACTACACTTACCAGCACAATGTTAACCAGCATTATGATGCCACCATCATGCAGTTGGACAATTTGAAAGACCCTCTGACAGCGCAGTCTGATTTTAATATCGTAGAGAAAGGTAGCGACTTTAACACTCCCATCTCACAAGGTGTTCTTTCCAACATTATAAACAACACGCATACCAACATAATGAATAGCCTGAAAGACACCCTGACAGCGCAATCTGATGTTAATATCGTAGGAGAAGGCAGCCCCATCACGCAAGGCATTCTGTCCAGCAATGAAAACAACATGCAAAAAGAATGCATTAAGCGTACCTTCTCGCAATTGGACAGCCAGACAATGCAGATTAGAGTCGATGAAGATTCACTCAAGAAATTAAACAGCGAGATAGCGCAAGGGATAACTAAAGTTGCAGAATACAATACGCAGAAAGAAGACATCGATGATATCCAACACGGCGCTCCCATCAGACATCACGCTCTCACCGATACTCAGGTTATTTATAAGCAGATAGATGGCAAATCGCAGGTTGAAGATACTCTCACACAAGTAAACAGCCAGACAGCGCAAGGGATAACTAATACGCAAAAAGAAACTGTTATCAACCTCTCAAATCTGGCATTAGATGACAATTTGAAAACGCTGCTAGAAAAAGGCCCTAATTTTTCTTTATCTCCAGCAAAAACATCTGTGCATGATATCATTAGTAACATTGAGGTCATCATCAGAAACACAGATCAAAATGTTGCAGAAGAAATAAGACAAGACGTGGCTAGAATTCTCAGAAATGCCAGACCTCCTCCCAGCAACATCTCCAAAGAAGAATCCATAGCTTTAAAAAACATCAGGAAGAACAAGGACATCATAATTTTAAAAGCAGATAAAGGAAATTCCATTGTTATTATGGATAGGATAGATTATGATAATAAGATGGAAGAACACCTTAAGAAAAGTGGTTGCTATAGAATTCTTAACAAAGGACCTAGCAACAAAATTCTCCACTTAGTTAGTAACAAAATCAAAAAATCCTCTCTTGATTCTACTATTAAGAATAGGTTAATACCCAATAATGCCATCATCCCTAGAATTTATGGGGTACCCAAAATCCATAAATCTGGAATTCCTCTGAGACCCATTGTGAACACCATAGGATCACCCACTTACTGGTTAGCAAAATACCTTGCAAACAAGCTTAGACCTTTATCAAGTAACACTCCCTCTTATATCAAAGATTCTGCTTCTTTCATAGAATGGATTAAAAACCTGGAAATTAGTGACAATGATCTCCTAGTTAGCTTTGACGTAGTGTCTCTCTACACTATGATTCCAGTAGATAAAGCCATAGAAGTTTTGAAGAATATTACAGACCATGAAACTGTAGAACTAGTAGACATTTGCCTTAAATCTTCATACTTCAGCTTCAAAGGTAAAATCTATGAGCAAACTCATGGAGTTGCCATGGGTTCTCCTTTATCTCCTCTGATTGCCAATTTATATATGGAATATTTTGAACAAATGGCCCTTAAATCTTTCCCCTTTACCCCTGATGAATGGAAAAGATATGTAGATGATATTTTCGCTAAATGGAGACATGGTTTAGATAAACTTAATGAATTCTTATCCCACTTAAACAGCCTCTCAAAACACATTATATTCACTATTGAGATTGAAAAAGACAACTAGCTCCCCTTCCTAGATGTCCTCCTTACCAAGAAAAATGGCAAACTAAGACACCAGGTCTTCAGAAAACAAACTCACACCGACAAATATCTTCACTCTAATTCCCACCACCATCCGAAGCAAAAAGTAGGTGTCATCAAAACCCTAGCTACCAGAGCTTCAAGAATCTCTGACCTTGAACATTTAGAAGAAGAACTTAACCATCTCTACAAGGTCTTCACCAACAGTGGCTATCAGAAAAACATTATCCAAAAGATATTTAAAGAATCCACAACCAATACCCAAAAAAGGAAAACTCTGGAAAACCCTAGAATCTCCTTACCCTATATTAAAGGAACCATTAACAAAATCGCCAGAATTCTCACGAAGCATAACATTATGGTTTCCTTCACACCCCCTAACACCATAAAAAACATGCTAGATTCTGCCAAGGACCTAATAGACCCAAAAAAATCACAAAGGAGTATACTCGGTTGCTTGCTCATGTGGCAAAATATATATAGGTGAAACAGGGAGATCCTTTGGCATTAGGCTAAAAGAGAATATTAATGACATTTCAAGAAATAGGTCAGAAAATTTGGTCTAGCTGAGCATGCTTGTTCCTCCTCACACTATATTTGCATGGAACAAGCAAAATTAATTCACAAGGAAGACCATTATTTAAAAAGAAGGGTAAAAGAAGCAATTGAAATCGAAAAATCCTCCAATAATATGAATAGAGACAACGGACTAAAGTTAAGTGACACCCGGAAACCCCTATTAAGTAAAATAAAAAAGCAATAAACATAGACTTACACACATTAAAAATAAATAAATAAATAAATAGAATAAAAATAAATAAATAAATAAATATCAATATTAAGAGAATAAAACAAAATTATTTAATTAATTAAAATTGATAAATTTAACCTATCATAGCTAACTCCCTATCTAATCCTTTAAATAATAATTTAATCACATAAGAAATTAGTTAACATAAAATTTCAAAACTAATCTTTAAAATTATATACAAGCATGTAAAACAATTAACATATAGTTAGGATCTTAAAATAAATAATATAAATTTCAAATAAACATATATTTACACACATTCATTTTTTTTTACAAAATTCAGTTACTATATTCATGGCTGAAAAAAAGAAGAGTTAGTTCTCCTAAGGTACAATATACTTCTGGTGATTTGGACCAAAGGAGTTACAAAATGGGATCTCTCCTTGATCCTTGTTCTGCTAGTTTTACCTCTAAAGCTTCCGGAGCTGCTATAGACTCTTACATAGTGAAATAACCAAAATTTACATTTGCATAACATCTTTAATCTATTTCTATGTGGCTTATCTGCCTTGCTGTAGACTCCTTCGGATTTGGGTCCGGTTCTATCTGCTTGGCACTGGAGGAACTAGTTACTGCCTTGTTCCTTTTGTCCATCATATACTGCAGTATTTCTATGGATTCCTCAGCATGGATACACCGATTCGACAAATTTCTAAATTGATCGTGAAGAGAGGCTACCCTATGCAGAAAGAGATCTATCTCTGCTCTGTATTTGTCATTGATGGTGCGATATTGATACTCCATTTTGGTCTCCAGGTTCCTGAACTGATTGTCCAAGATGCGTTGTTGCAGCCTTACTTCTTCTAGTTCATCTTGTAGGTCCGTACAATCTAGGCAATCCTCGGAGCGAGCCATGCTTGCTTCAGGTTTGTTGCTATCCAAAATCACTGCAACATAAAAGGAAATAGAACACAGAAGAACACGAGCCTGCTTGAAGGTGCATATGGTCAAACGGGAGCAAAGAGGAGCTGTCCAGAGGTTATGACTAACGCAGGTGGGGTAGTAATAGTTTCTAAGGGATGAGCAACAGATCGTTAAGGAAGACAAGGCAGAGCGGACCTCAGAGACCAGTCGCTCGCGGAGGCAACAAGGAACAGAGTAATGAAAATAGCGATAAGAGGGACAATAAATAGGAGGAGAATGCATAGAGCGAAGGCGGGAAGGGAGCATGCTTATCGCACTGAGGAGATAGTGTATCTGCAGAAAGGACTGGAGAAAATCCTGCTCGACTCGAGGATTGGGTCCGAGAAGACATTTACCGGTTGGGATGTTGAGACTTTCAATGCCCTTGAGTGTTTTACGAACTTCATATCTGTTCCAAATCTTTATACCATAAGCTGCTCTGCTGACGGCCGAAATCTCATGATTCATCTCAGTGATTCTGTCAGTGATGCGGTGCTTGATGCTAAGGGGATGTGACTGAGTCATGGCAAGGGTTGGAAGGATTCGCTGGAGTTACAGCTCAGGATACCGATGGGTCTTTCACATGCTTTGTTGGCACGTTCATCAGCTTTCTTATTCAGTTTACGGAGAATATGATAATATTTAATATCTTCCATTGCCTGATGAAGGATCTGGTTGCGTCTGTTGATTTGCTGAAGGAGAGTATTTGGTGTGTTCTGCTGATGCACCATAAGGTGAATGACGACTGAGGAGTCCCCAAATACCTTCGCCTTTTTTATTCCTAGCTTGCTTAACTGGATTAGGCCCTGGAACAGAGCTAATGCTTCAGCTCTGTTGTTAGAGTTCTTCCCGAGACCCCATTCATAATGGAGAATACATTCTCCATTGGCATTACAAATCAACCCTCCTGCTCCGGCTAGACCTGGGTTTGACTTGGATACCCCATCGAAGAATAAGTGGAAGATGTTACAGTTGCATATCCAGTTAGCAAATTCTTCTTCTTTTAATCTCAGTTTCCATGCACTGACTTCTCCTTTTGTCTGAACCTCCCTCCTGCGGGCTTCCTGAGCGTTGGGATTGTTCTCCAAGATGTAACTGATTAAGTTTCGCTCCTCTATGCTATAGTTTGCTGCATCAATCTTGCCGGTGGTGTTACTTGAGATTGTTTCCAGAGCGAGTGTTTTAGCTTTGTGGCAGATTTTATGAATGCTTGAGCCTTTATCCTGGAAGACTTTATGGTTTCGAGCAAACCAGATGCGCCAGAGTAGAGTGTGTGGGAGGGTGTTCCATACACTCTTCACCAAACTACTTCTTTTTTCTTTCCAGGGGAAATCTTTTCTCCATTTATATATTGTCTCTGCTATAGTGCGCTGGGGTTCCCAATTTGTATTTCCTATTGAGGCCATTTTCTCCCAACAGCCAACGGCTACTAGACATTCTATGAATAAATGGTGCATCGTTTCCTTTGATTTGCAACAGTTCGGACATATGGATGGACCAATAATGCCTATTCTTCGTAGATTTTCAACTGTTAGTATTTTACCTTTCAGTAAGACCAAGATGAAGAATTTTATTTTTGGAGGAGCCTATGTTTGCCATACTATTTTCCAGTGATTCCACAGGCTTATTGGATAGATGTTATTGCAGAGGTATTGATGACCGACTTTAACTATATAATTTGTTCCAGTTGCATCCCATCGAAAACCATCCATTTCGCCTTCTTGGATGGGAGCCTTAATGTGAAGGAGCATCTTCAGAGAGTTGAAGCTAGGTTCTAAGGCATTGGGAAGCTCAGGAAAATTCCAGCCAATCCAAACATGGGAGAGGGAGTCCCATCTTGAGATTTGAGACAAATGGTATAATCCTTTATTGTTGAGCCAATTTATAACAGGAATGGCCTCTACATTCATGACCAGAGGTTGCTGCCCCAGAATTTTGTCTGTTCCAAACTTAATGCTGGTTCCCCCGCCAGGGACTCTCGAGATGTTTTGATGCATAAATGGAAGTGCCTTCTTGCAAAGTTTCCAGATTTTTTTTGATTCTCTGTTAGGAATGTTGGTGTCTAAGAGTTGTTGTCTTGGACAACTCAAGTATTTTACCTCCAGTACCTTTTTCCACCACATTGTAGGCCCTGTGATCAGTCTCCATATAATTTTTGCGCCAAATGCCAGGTTTAGGAGCTTTGGTGATCTGATACCAAGCCCGCCTCTATCTTGGGATTGGATTACTTGCTTCCAACTAACTAAGTTGAACTTGTTCTTATCAGTTTTCCCCCCTTTCCAGAGGAAATGCCTGAGAGCAACTTCCATTTTATGATGAAAAATAGCCGGAGCTTGATATAAAGAAAAGCGATAGATGGGAAGAGAAGCGATACCTGATTTAAGGAGAATAAGCCTGCCTACAGGATTAAGCCACATTGTACCCCATTGCTACACTTTCCTCTTAATCTTGTCAAGGATTCCATTCCAGGTTTTGGCCTTCAAAGGCCCCAGGCTCATAGGCATACCTAAATAGGAGAAGTGGGTCCATTCCAGGTTGCATGTGACTCCGAATATGCTTGCAATTCTGTGTATAACATGATTTGCAGTGTTCCATCCATAGATGCAGCTTTTGAGCTGATTGACCTTGCCTCCGGAATATTCCATGAATTGGTTCAGGAGTTTCTTGAATCGCCTTGCTATTGTGGTAGATTCCCCCCCAATTAGCAAGGTGTCATCAGCAAACTGAGAATGGTTAATGTTTCTTGCTCCATTCCCAAATTTGACACCAATTATGAGCCCCACTCTATGATTGTAATATAAAGCTTGACTGAAGGATTCAACCATGAGGATGAACAGATAAGGAGATAGGGGGCAGCCCTGTCTTAGCCCCCGAGAGGATTGGAAAGCTTTACAGGGCCTCCCGTTGATCAGATGGGATATCCAGGGCCCAGATATGCAGGCTGCAATCATGTTGATGAAGGATGGCTCAAAGCCCATTTTGATTAAGACAACAAAAAGGAAGGAATGCCTTACTCTGTCAAAGGCATTTTGTAGATCCAGTTTTAAGAAAAATCCTTTTTCTTTCCTAGATAAGCTTGAGTGAATGGCTTCTTGGACAAGAAGGATGGAGTCGGTGATATGCCTGTTAGGAAGGAAACCTCCTTGATTTTTAGAAATCAAGGAGGGAGGAAGAGGTTTGAGCTTGGTTGCTAAGATTTTGGATATAATTTTATAGGACGAGTTACATAAAGGAATGGGTCGGAATCTTGAAAAGGAGGAGGGGCGGTTTTCCTTGGGTATGAGGGCAAGATAAGTGGAGTTAGTGAATCCTCCTAACTTTCCTTTTTTCAGTACCCACCGGATCATTTTTATCAGGTCCTTTTTTATCATTGTCTAGTACTCCCTAAAGAAGCAGATGAGAAATCCATCCGGTCCTGGAGCCTTGTCAGGATGCAAGCTCCAAATTGCTGCCTTGACCTCCTCTTCCTCTATTTCTTTGCTGAGCTTGTTGTTCATCTCTTGAGTAACCCCTTTGGGTAGATGCTGGAGCAAATCAGAATAATCTTCTTCCTCTTTATCTTCAGTTAGTAGGTCCCGGTAATGTTTAGTGGCAGCTTTCTTTATAGTTTCCTGAGTGCTGTATCGACTTCCTTCAATATTCGTGATTATGCTTACAGTATTCCTGAGCTTTCTAAAAATAGCTTGTTTGTGGATGTATGCTGTATTTTTATCTCCTGATTGAAGCCAAAGTTGCCTAGATTTTAGGCGCCATTTTATCTCTTCCTCCCTGTTAATTTGGCTTAGTTGTGCATATAAGTTGCCTTCATGATCTTTGTTTTGCTGAGATAGTCCTTGTGCTTCTATTTTTTGTTGAACATCTTCTAGCTCTCTTTTGACTTTCTTTTTGTTCTCTTCTGGTTCCTGATAGTTGTCCCTAGCCCAATCTTTTAGTGCCTGCTTGACTCTTTTTAGCTTTGATTCCCAAATAAAGCTTGGTGAGCCTTCGACATGTTGGATCCATGTCGTTTGGACCACTTCTCTAGCTGCTGGCATCCGGTTCCAAAGAGGGCTGTATTTAAAGGGGATGGGACCAAGAGGGAAGTGATTCTGCAGAGTCAACGTAATAGGGTAATGATCAGAGGCCGATGTGTTGAGAATATTAGCGTATCTCGCTAAGAAAGAAGAGAGGAAAGCTATATTGATTAGAAATATGTCTAATCGTTCCATTATGTTACCAACACCGATCCTTCGATTGCTCCAGGTGTATCTGCGATTTTTGGGGATAACATCAACTAAATCGTGCTCCTGGATGATGGTTTCTAGCCAACCTCTGGAAGGATCTGGAGTGAAAGTTCCTCCTCTTTTTCATTGGTGTGAAGGATCAGATTGAAATCTCCTGCAACTATGAGATTATTGTTTTGTTCCCCTTCTATGCTTGCCTTCAGATCGTCCCAACATATTTCTTTTTCTCTGTAATGGTTGGGAGCATAAACGTCCTAAATGGTTACTATTTGACTGTCTGTTCTGTTGTCGAGGGTGGTTTTGATCCAGTTCTGATGAATGTTTGTAGAGCTGCAAACCCATTTGTTGTTGTCCCATATGGTTACAATGCCTCCGGAAGCTCCTCTGGCTTCACTGATGCTTCCAAAAAACTGTGTCTGCTGGCTTATAATTTTTTTCATCTCATGCTGATCTTGTTTTGTTTCCTGTATTAGCATGATTTCTGGTTTTTCATTATGAATTAGTTCTCTGAGGGCAGCTAGCTTGGAGGGGTGACCTAAACCCCTGCTGTTTCAAGAGAGAATTTTCATCATGAGACATTGGGCGTGCGGAGAGGTGCTCGCCTCTCTTGGCCTTTGCTGCTTGTTTCTTTTTCTTGATGCCCAAGAATGAAGGATTCTATTGGGGTTTGCATGCCCATAGCTATATCTTTTTGGGCGCTCTCATCCCTCTGTTGCTTGGCTGATTTTCTGCCCGGTCCCTGTTTTTTCAAAACATCACTAGCTGCTCCATGTTCCTTGGAAGAACTTCTGGTAATTCTAGATGAAAGGGTATTAGGAGGGGGCTGAGAGGAGATGGAAGGAGATTGCTGAGAGATTGGGGGTTCAAAGGAGGGGTTGTCGGGGGCAGATTCTACCTCAGAGAGGATAGCGAAGGGATTGGTAGAGGGAGGAAGGGGCGGTTCTGGGGGTTGAAGATCTGAGGGTGAAGGGAAAGAGGAGGAAGGGCGTGGATTGGATGGTCCAGGGATTTCAGGATCCAAAGAAGGCTTGGAGGGAGGGGATGGTTTCTTCTTTTTGATAGTTTCCCATTGTCCATCTTGCTCTTCATTGTCTACATTAACAACTTTTGTGCATCTATTAGCGAAATGTCCGTATTCGTGACATACCTTGCATTTAAAAGGAATATGTTCGTAGTCGAGCTACTGGATATGGCTCCAATCGTCCACTTTCAGTTTTATCGCTTCCGGCAATCCTCGACCTAGATCCACTTCAACACAGATCCTTGCACATGCTTGCATGTTGTCCTTGGGCTCACTGCGATCGATGTACTTGCCAATAGTGTTCGCTATGGCCTTGACCGAGTCATCCCCCCAGCAGTGCAGAGGAAGGTGAGGTAGGCGAACCCAAACTGGAACAACACTTGGGATGTCTAGTTCCGGGTCGAAATCTGGGGTCCATTTGTTGAGATAGAGTCCCCTTGAGTCCATGAAGTATGGCCCGTTCCTGAATATGAGATCTTTGTCCTCCTTTGATTCAAAATGAAATGTGTAATACCCTTTGCCACAAAATCGGATGGATATTTTTCCTTGGATCTTGTCTGACCAATTTCGCTCGACCCATATTTCAACTATTCTAGGCGATGGCCAAAGCCCTGTAAACTGCCCTATTAATCCTTTCTCGGTAAGGGAAAGTGCTGCCATATGGGGAATAGTTGGCGGCAGTTGAACTTCCTGCAGCACATCGAGTTTCTTGACAAATTTCGTGGTAACAGGTCTAGGTCGTTGCGGGGGAGGGACTTCACCACTTCAGAGAAAGCTCTTTGCGGATCAGGATCCTCGTGGGATGGATCCGAAGGGCCCATGGCTGGGCCAAGGCCCAGGCCGAAGTAGATCTGTGTTCAGAGGCACGCGGTTCAGGCAAACACGCGGAGTGCAGCAGCAGGAGTTGGACCTTTTTAGATTTACACACATTCATTTTTTAATAAATAAATAAATAAATAAATAAATAAAAATAAATAAATATGTAAATATCAATATTAAGGGGAAAAAAAGGTATTTAATTAATTAAAGTTGATAAATATAACCTATCATAGCTAACTCTCTTTCTAATCCTTTAAATAAAAATTTAGTCACATAATAAATTAGCTAACATAAATTTTCAAAACTAATCTTTAAAATTATATACATTCCTGTAAAACAATTAACATATAATTAGGATCCTAAACAAATAATATAACTTTCAAATAAACATAGATTTACACACATTGATTAAAAATAAATAAATACAATAAAAATAAATAAATAAGTACATATCAATATTAAGAGAAAGAAGAAAAAAACAAAATTATTTAATTAATTAAAATTGATAAATATAACCTATCATAGCTCAATCCCTATCTAATCCTTTAAATAATAATTTAATCACATAATAAATTAGTTAACATAAATTTTCAAAACTAATCTTTTAAATTATATAGATTCCAGTAAAACAATTAACATAAAGTTAGGATCTTAAACAAATAATATAGATTTCAAATAAACATAGATTTACACACATTCATTAAAAATAAATAAATAAATAAATAAAATAAAAATAAATAAATAAGTAAACATCAATATTAAGGAGAAAAAAAAATTATTTAATTAATTAAAATTGATAAACATAACCTATCATAGCTAACTCCCTGTCTAATCCTTTAAATAATAATTTAATCACATAATAAATTAGTTAACATAAATTTTCAAAACTAATCTTTAAAATTATATACATTCCTGTAAAACAACTAACATATAGTTAGGATCTTAAACAAATAATATAAAAAAAAAATAAAAATTGAATATATAATAATAATAATAATAATAATAAATAATAATAAATATATATATATATATATATATATATATATATATATATATATATATATATATATATATATATATATATATATATATATATAAACAATAATATAATAAAATAAAATTAAAACTAAATAAATAAATAATAATAATAAATAATAAATAAAATAAATACTTATCTAAATAAATAAATTAAATAATTATTAATTAATTTATCATTTATAAGCCGACTACAAATGAAGACATCGGAAATATTTTTCAAATAACTATTAATAAGCTTCGTAATTTCACGCTCTCTCTTCTCAAATACAAATCTCATTGCCCTGATGATGGACTCACTAAGCTAGTCCGAAACGTTGGTTTCAAAACTATTCATAGGTTTTTCCACAAAATTAAAAAGTGTTTAGTAATGATCGAAAAGCATTTAAGATTTTTTTAATCAGATTTTAGAAGAAAAACATACAGATTGTAAAAACAATCCAAATAAGGTGTTCGATTAACAAATCTTATTTTTCACATTTCCTATTTTACAATTAGATTTTGAGATGATTATTATGCAAGGAGCAACGATGAAGGCAACAATTACAATAAGAAAAACATCACCAGTTGTTATAGACATTTATGTGCCTTACAGCATTGAGCATGAAATGTCCATAATCCAAGGGATCCAAAGTCCCTAAAAGAGTTGTTCCTGCCCCTAAAGGAACAAGGTCAACCAATGACAGCTTCTCCCAGAAGTTCTCCACCAAAAACCACTCAGAAACAGTCAATTCAGGATCAATTCAGATGCTCTACTAGCTGCCTGCGTTGCAATGCACCCCAATACACTAGCTAGGTGCGTTGCAACGCACCTAAATGCACTACCAGGGTGCGCTGAGCGGGAAATGACAAATGGCAAGCTCATTCAACGAGGTGGAAAGACCATGGAAGCTTCCAGAATCTTCTCCAGTGACACTTGCCTCAATGAATTCGACTAGTGATGAGTAAGAGGCTCTCAACCTCCAAGTGGAAGCAAGAACTGACAGAGAGAAGCCACAAGTCAAAACATAAGCTGACTCATCCTCTCTGCTTACATCTATATATGGGTCTCTCACCCAGAGATCCAGGAGGCTGGAATTTTGTACTTTGTAGAGAATTGCTGTTGGTTTGAGATTGAGATTAGTACATTTGGTGATTTATGCTTTGTTGGAGGAGAGGAAGGGATTCCTTTACTGGGAGGTAGATGCTGGATCGAAACTCACTTGGTTGTATCTCCTCTTGGACTTTCTTATTCTATCAATAAACTATTTGAGTTTCTCCTACATGCTGTGTATCAATGATGTTTTGTTATACTTGCATGTTTAGCTTAATCTGATCTTGAGCTTTTTATGAATGTATATCTGTATCTTTGTGTAGCTTCTCTCTCTTGTGATCTTGCAGGAATTCAGTGAAGCTGGGCCAGTAAAGGAGCAGGGAGCTGGGAGCTACTGAAGAGAGGAGCGATTTGGATCAACAAACTAGTGGAAGACACAGGTTAGTTACATCCTTCCTCCTCATTTACATTTCATAAAGAAGAATACTCAATTAGTTTTCCTTGTTTGTTGCTAAGGCACTATCACACCTTAGAGTGGGATAGGGGCATTCTGAATGGATAGTTTTCCCAAGAACAAATTGGCGACTCCACTGGGGAACGTATCTAGTTAGTTTATTTGTGTTTCTAATGTTGTTCTTCTCATAAACTTAGGAGTGCCGAATCGAACTGCATTTTCCATTTACAAATGCAAAGTAGAGATCTGCTACTCTAGTCCATTCACTGGGCCTGTTTTTATGATCGGAACAGCTGATCCACAAGTGCTCTAACAGCCCTTTGTGATAGATCTTAGTCCTCCTTTAAATCATCCTCCTAATTGTACCTAATTGATAGCTTTTATCCGGCCAAAAACTGTAAATTAAACTGCAAACCGTGACCCAGAACCCAGAGACAATTCTCGTTTCTGCTTCAGTGCAGACTCTGTGAAGAGGTTCTGCATTTCAACGCAGGTCCCGAGAGGGCTACCTGCGCTGAAGTTCAGTTTCTCTGTGCTGGGGGTGCGCTGATCAGCCTTTTCCCTGTGCAGCTGTGGTTCTTTGCATCCTTGTGTTCAGTTTTATCTCTGTTTTTTGCAGCCTGTTATTAGTGTGTGTACCTATCTGAAAACCCCTTTTCTCTGCCTTAATTTCACCTCAGTTGTATAAAAGAAACTGTATTTGTTATTGTGTATTTGTTACATCATTTGCAGTTTCCCATTACAAAAGTAAACTAGTCATATTGTTGCCCTTAGATCTAGACCTGTCGTAAGTGTCATTTTGATCTTAGGAGTAAGTTTGTTTGCTGTTGACAGTTGATTGCGCTTTTACTTTTGTCTTTTGGTTTGAATTTGTGAATTTCTAGTGTCGAAACAAGTGTTTACTTCAAAATCATAAAGTGTCGTAATCGTCTTTTTGAGTTCAAAAAGAAACTTGTTTGTGTTTTCACTTGAAATCGAATTCAAATTTTGTACAACAACTTTCTTTTTAGGCATCAATATTAAGAAAGTGAAAACAAATACATGCATTTGTGCATTTGCATATTGATAGTTTGCATGCTTTGATTTAGGAAAAGTGCATTTACAGTGTGCTCTATGCTCTTTGAGAAAAGATTGTGTCTTTCTTTTCCCCTTGTAGCTAGGATTTTCATTGTTGAAAAGATATAAAAGCTTGCTTATCATCTTTAGACTGCATTTAGGAATTGTATCATACATCTCGTGGTGATCCAAAAAGGCAAACTTCTAAAAAATATCAACCTAAAATAAATTGAATGAACTTAACAACGCTTTGTAACTTAACGCACAACATAGAGGTCTAGGCTAGAGACATGTTCCGGCGTCGTAAAACCTGGTCACTGGTCGCCTCACTGATGGTTGGGTGATTCCTCTTGAGAGACGATAAGTGCCAGTACGGATTGTGCTCCCACGTACCGTCGAGTATATATTGGGAAACCCCAATAGGCATAAAACCTTTATTCATAGGAAGCCGTGTCGGCCGCCCTACTGATCGCAATGCACTGAACACAGCATTCAGGAAGATTGACCGCCCGTACCTTAAAAAGTATTCTGCAGTTTTGCGAAAAGTTTGGCACACCCTCCACCTAGATCTCCAGAGCAGTTCCTTTCGGCCTTTTTCAGACTCTATAACGGAAAAAGTCCATCCCAGCATTTGTCACTTCGGGCTCGTTAAAACATCGAAGGCGACTAGAGTCATCTTTTGCTTTTTCTCGACTCTTTAAAATTGAAAAAGCAAGTTGTGTCTAAAGCGTCTAAAATTCATTTAATTCGGAAACAAATTTCCCCTTTTTTGTATTTTGGTTGATCGAGTAATCCGAAATCGTGGAAGAAAGTCAATTGAAACCCTGTCATTCGCGAAGGCTTACGAGTCAACCGTCTTTGTCTCCGGAATCGAAAACAGTACGGACAAAGCGAACTCATTTAACCGGTTCGAAATCTCCTATTAAAGTTAGAACAAGCGTTCCAACAACATCCGAGATTCTGGTTACTCCAAATATTTCTGGAAACCCTGCCCCTACAGAAGAAGTTCAACAGCCACAGAGGGGCAGTGATACTGATCCTAGTCTGAGAGCAAACACTTGTGTTACTAAACCAGTTCCATCTGCAACCGGTTCGGAGAGTCTTGCTCCTCAAACATCTGTCGCTGTTGATTCAACCCCTTCTTCGGCACCAAAAATATTTTACGAACCTGACGGTCTTCCCCTTCCACCTGGTTTGATTGCAATAGAGGAAATTGTAGAAGATCTGCAAGAAAGTACTCCAACACATTTTGGAGTCGGGGTCACTCTATTTCCTTCGACATCAGAAGTTAGTCTACCACCAGTGGAAGTTCCTGTACAATCGCTAGGTAATCTTTTGGATAGACTCAAAATGTCTGAACAACCGTCAACATCTAGGACTGTGTCGACTGACACAGCGACAATAGAACTCCTTGCCGTCACTCCAACAATGTTTGCCGGCATACCATCTGTCCTGACTAGCTCACAACCGCTAGAAGGAGTCCATCCAAGGACTATTTCGACAGTATGGTCTGTTCCTGTTTGTTCCTCTGGAATAATATCCGACAACTCTTATGTTGAGACTCGACAAATTGATCCATTTGGAGGTCAATTTGGGCAATCCAGTCCCCAAGGGCAGACAATCCCCTTGAGTTCCGGATTACCACCGTATGGGGGGTAGTATGCCTTTTCATTACCCCCTCCGGGAGGATATCCATACGGGAGTTCACAACAGTATTCAGGTTATACTGGAATTACGTCAGGTGGTTGGGTACCTATACTACCCCAACAACCAAGGGTTGTGTATTTGATGCAACAATGTGTACCTATGTCGAACATCCCGACAACACTAGCTATTGTAACAGTGTCACAAGTTCAAACGCTGCCTATTGTATGTCAACCTCAGATTTCTCAGGTTGTAATGCAACAACCCCTTGACCCTGTGACTCAAGCACAATCGCCAACTGGTGGGATGACACAGGTCCAAACGGGTACAATTACCCCACACCTTGGTCTAACGGTTAGTATAGCGCAACAGAACATGGCTTCACAACCGTGGCTGGTGCAATACCAACAACCACAATTCCAAAAAGTGTACCAAGGTTCTGAGGAGCAGATCTTTGCGAACAGTGGACAACCGTACATTCAAAACGGTCAAAATCAACCACTTTATAGTGGCCATGTCCACCAACCGTATCAGTCGTACCAACATCAACTACATTATGCTGGTATGCAATGGCCAACTGCTCAGGCAATTCCATCGTACCCTGGGTATGCTTCACCTAACCTGAATCAACAGTTACCATTCGTGGCAACTTTAGAGTTACCCGATTTACACCGGTTAACAAACGATCCAATTGCTTACACCCCTTGGTGGCCGGCGATCCCTCATAAACTTCCATCAGATATTCCTAAAATTAATGGAAATCCAGGTGAAGATCCATCAAATCACGTGATGACATTTCATCTATGGTGTTCATAAAACACCCTAAACGATGATTCGATAAGGCTTCGCCTTTTTCAGAGGACGTTAACGGGTCCAGCGGCAAAATGGTATATTGAATTGCCTAGAGCTTCGTTTGACAATTTCAGTACCTTAGCCATGACTTTCCTAACCCATTTTCAGTTACCGATAAGGTATGAAACGGGAACGGAAATCTTAACCAACTTCAAACAGACAACAGCCACTCACATATCTGATCATATACATGAGTGGCGACGTCGTCGTAGGATGGTAAAAACGTATGTTCCCGATCAGCTATTAGCTGAATGGTTTATCAAGTCGTTACTTCCTACCATAACGGAAGATGTGGCAAAGGGGGGAGTCGTAACGGAAGAGCAAGTTATCGCTCGTGCGCAATATCTAGACTTGGTCTATACTCAGTCTGGCACGCTCTATGACAAAATACCTGACGCCCCTAGACCGGAATTCTCAATTCCTCCTCCTCCTAAATCAAACAATGACTCTCACGCCACCGATGGCGTGATTGGCACGACAAACGCGAAATCGACAAAGGCTGCCTCCAAGAAAGCCCGTAAAATCTCAGATCAAAATGAAAAAGACGAAATTCTTGCTTCGGAAGTAAATGTCGTATCAGCAGATAAGGGCAAAGAAACCAAACAACCAGGAAGCAAGAAGAAACAAAGTAAAGGGAAGAAGAAGAAACAGGGTGAATCATCTCCTGAAAAAACTTCTTCAAAACCTCCTGGAGATAGGAAACCCCCTTTTGGGTGTCAGATATGTGATGAGAATCACTGGACGAAAGAATGTCCATACAAAGCTGAGCTTAAAAGATTCTTTAAAAGTTCGCAAACCTCAGCTGTGTTAACTGATCCGTTTCGAAATCCAGGAAATAATCTGGTTGATAGTGGAAATGTTTCCCTGTCGCAAGTGCTAATGTTGTCGATTTCGAAGCAGCAAAATGATGCTTTGATTTCAACAAGGAAGAAAGATTACAGGAATCCGCAGCTGTCGAACAACAAGGATAAAGATCAACCAAGTAGTTCGAAAACAACTTTGACAGAAGTTGTACCACCCATCATTCTTGAATTAACAATAAAACCGCCAAAGGGTGTAGTACACAAGTGGATGTTTAATCCTCGTGCTAGAGCAGCACAGCATTATAACATAGTGGAAGATTTGGCCCAATCGCCATCCGCTATGTCGACTCTTGAGATGCTACAAAATTGCCCATCCCAAAGGCAGGCTTTGTTATCAGCCATTGGTGGGGTTGATCCTAAGGATTCCAATCTTGTATCCTTTGACCATAAAGGATACGATCCTCAGTTACCAGCTCAACTAGCTTTCTTTATTCAAGTGAAAGCCCTCAACAAAACTGTTCATCAAACAATTATTGATGAGGGGGCATCTACATGTATTATGTCGATGAGTTGCTGGAAAACTTTAGGATCTCCAACCTTGTTGTGATCTTCGACGACATTAAAAGCATTCGACGGAAGGAAATATACCCCATATGGTATCCTAAGTAACTTGAAGGTTGAACTAGGGGGAAAAACAGTAGAAATAGATGTTGAAGTCATCGATGGGAATCTTGATTACAACATCCTGCTAGGAAGACCGTGGATCTATGCCATGGCAGCTGTTGTGTTGACCTATTTTAGAAAGATTGCATTCCCCTTTCAAGGGGGGATTACGATCGTCGACCAACAAAACTTCCTCCCCAATGGTTCACAAGTTACAAGAAGCATTCCTATGATCCATGGAAGCCCCCATTCGCTTCAGAATATCGGAGTAGGCCTACTAAAAGATCCTATACTAATGGAACTTTCGCTCTTCCACCTCCAATCAACTTGGCAGAAGTAGCATCGATAGGAACTTGCAATATGATATCTTCCATGAAGATCTCAAAAGACGATATCAACATGGATCATGCAATGGTTTTACCCCCAAGCCCAATAGAAATATTGTAGCAATCAATGTTTCTGGCATGGTAGGCGAACCCAAATCAGCGCTCATCAAGCGTTTGGGTAGATAGTTCTAGAGAATATGGTACCCCTTTAGATCCTTGGTCGCGAGTGCATGGAATCGACGAAGGAATTATACAATCAATGTTGATTGAAGGGGCACCATGGAATGAACGCCACCATCGTTCCCTTCTTCCAGATTATGAAGAGGATACTCAAGGTGACCTTTATCACCCTTCAGTTTTTGAATTCCTATCAAATACTGTAAATACGGTGGATTCCGAGCGAAACTTATCCAACATTGAAGAGACTATAGCCATAAATATCTCGACTAAAACAGATATTGTAGAGAATATTTATGTTGGCAAATGTTGTTCTCCTTCAGAGCTGGAAATATATAACGCTCTTTTTCGCGAATTCAGAGATGTCTTTGCTTGGTCATATAGTGAAATGCCAGGCATCGACTCGAGTATCGTTGAACACGAAATTAAGATGTATCCAGATGTCAAACCGGTAAGACAACGGCTCAGGCAGGTTCAGCCCAAGAAAGCCGTTGCCATTAAGGCAGAAGTTGAAAAACTTCTCCATGCAGGTTTCATCTACCCGGTTCCTCTAACCGATTGGGTATCGAATATTGTCCCTGTTATGAAGAAACAAGGGACAATTAGAGTGTGTGTCGATTATAGGGATGTAAATCAAGCTTGTCCGAAAGACAACTACCCTACACCCTTCATCGACCAGATAGTTGATGAATGCGCCGGATGCGAAATCTTTTCATTTATGGATGGATTTTCGGGTATAATCAAATAAATATCCGCCCACAAGACCAGTCAAAGACTGCATTCATTTGTCTGTGGGGCACATTCGCATATCGAAAATTACCCTTTGGTTTAAAGAACGCAGGGGCGACGTTTCAGAGGGCAATGAATTATGCCTTCCATGACATCAAGAACATCGTTCAACCATACCTCGACGACCTTCCGGCTCATTCGCGAAAGCGGACTGATCATCCGCAACATTTAAGAGCGATATTTCTACGTTGACGACACTACAAGATACGACTCAATCCACACAAATGTGTATTTTGCGTCAGTTCTGGTCGTTTACTGGGCTTTGTAGTCTCGAAGGATGGGATTCGTCTCGACCCATGCAAGGTACAGGCAATCATAAATTTTCCTCCACCTTCAAATTTGCTTCAGATTCAGAAACTCCAAGGGAAAGCAAACTTTCTGAGGAGGTTCATTCCAAATTACGCCGAACTTGCTAAAGGCTATACACGGCTTTTGAAAAAGGAGGTACCCTTCGTCTGGGATCAGGTTGCGCAAGCTTCCTTTGATGCTTTAAAAGATTCTTTAATGAAAGCATCATTAATGTACGCCCCCGATTACCAAAGTGATTTTAACCTGTATCTGGCTGCAGCAGATACGACCATCTATGGTTTTAGTTCAAGAAGTCGATGGAATTGAACACCCTATATATTATTTAAGTAAAAACTTAAATGATACAGAAAGTAAATATTCTTATGTTGAAAAACTAGCGCTTGCAACTGTTCAAGCGATACAAAGGTTTCGACACTATGTCCTCTTTCGGAAAACTACCATTTTGTCTGATTGCAACCCCATGACTTATATATTGTCGCGACAGTTGCTGGGGGGAAAATATTCAAAATGGATAGCAATCCTTCAAGAGTTTGATCTGGAATTCGTAAAATCCAAATCAAAGAAAGCTCTAGTTTTTGTAGAATTGTTATGCGATCTCCCATCGTCGTCCAACGATGAAACATCCGAAGAATCGATCGTGGACGAGAATTTGTTTCTGATATCCATAAGCAATGAGTGGTATGGAGATATAATAATTTATCTCCAAACCCAAAATTTTAGGCCCAACACCTCTCACTCAGAATAGAAACGTATACGATACCAAGCAAAAGACTACATGATCGTCGGTGATACACTTTACCGTCGTGGTGCCGATACAATTCTGAGAAGGTGCCTCACCCATGAGGAGGTTGAGAAAGCTCTGAATGATTGTCATTCAGGAGCTTGTGGGGGGCATCAATCTAGTTATGCTACAGCACAAAAATTTATACGAGCAGGATACTTCTGGCCAACCATGTTCAAGGATTGCATAACCGCAGTCAGAAGTTGCCATGCTTGTCAAATTTTCAATAGCAAAACCAGAAGACCACCCGCACCTCTACAGCCAATAGTTGTTGTTGGGCCGTTCGCCAAATGGGGCATCGATTTCATGACATGTAACCCACCTCGACCGGGGGGCATGGGTATATCATAGTCGCAGTTGACTATTTTACCAAATGGGCCGAGGCGATGCCTACATTAGATAATACTGGTGAAACAACTGCCCTTTTCTTTTTCAATCATGTAGTCGCCAGATTCGGCGTACCACAGGCTATAGTCACAGATCATGGATCGCATTTTCGCAATCACATGATGCTTGAATTAGCTGCCAAGCTAGGATTGTCTCACGACAGCTCTACTCCGTATTATCCGCAAGCCAACGGACAAGTTGAAGCAATCAACAAGGTCCTGAAGCGTATGTTGCAAAGAATGATCGGAGTTCACAAAAGAAGGTGGCACCTAATCCTGTACTCAGCCTTGTGGGCTTACCAAACATCGGTAAGGAATGCAACCGGGTTCACACCCTTCCAACTGGTATATGGCCTGGAAGCAGTCTTACCAGTCCAGTGCGAAATTTCGTCTTTTAAATTCGCAATCGATCTCCTCCCCGGAACTTCAGAAGAAGAGACCCGTTTCTTGGAGTTAATCCAATTGGATGAAACCTGTCGTGATGCTGCTTTGGCTAACGAAGCCCATAAGAAACGAGTCAAGGCGCAGTTCGACAAAAATGTCAAACCCCGTGTCTTCTCAGAAGGTGACTTGGTCTTGCTTTACGACCAAGAATCTGATAAATTGGGAGCAGTAAATTTAATTCTTTATGGATGGGCCCCTATACTGTTAAACGAGTGTTAGCAAAAGGAGCCTACGAGTTAATGGGTTATGATGGAATTCCACTGGCGCAACCCCGCAACGGGTTGTACCTCAAGCATTACTATGCTTAAATAGTAACCAATGTGCTTTTGTTGTATTTTGTTTTCGCTAAAGTGTTCGTTTTGGTCGAATAATCCACCTTTTTACATTTATTGCAGATGTCAAACCTTTTGGAGACGTGTGTTGGATATGCCGACGGAGCGAGTTGTAGTTCGCGGAACCTGTCCTCCGCAGCCTAGGCCATTTTTGATCCAAGCGGCGAGTTAGTAAGTTTCAGAGGTGTATGTATCGGTCAATCAACGAATAACATCGCTGAGTATAGCACGTTGATAGAACTTCTCTCTGATGCCATCACCCATGGTATACGCCGACTAATCGTCAGGCTAGACCCACAACTCGTAATACTACAACTCAATGGTATATATTCCATCCGAAATCCAGCTATTTATCGCATGTTCCTAAGAGTTAAGATTTTGGAAAGACAATTTGATTTTATTCAATATCAACATATTTCCAGAAACTTAAACACATTAACCGACTCATTAGCAAACTATGTGTTAGATAGACATTTGCGACATTTATAAAAAGAAACACATCATCAATGTTTTACATGTGGATCACATAACTCAACCAGAATAAAACCCCGAAAATCAAAATATATATAAGCTGTTTATGGTTTACATATAATGTTCTGTAACGAAGACAAAATCGGTCACATGACCCAAAAACTCAAAATGCTAGGGGGCACCCTAGTTTAATGATGCTCGTGATAGCACGTCACAGCCTGTGCGATCATGCGTAAGAGACGAGTCCATCGTCTAGGCACACCAGTAGTATGCCGCTGCAACTGTAAAGGTAACTCGTCGATCCTCACATCTAGAATACTGAGAGTAAGGCTCTCAACCTGCTCCTGCACAGCTGTGAGGGTCTCGGCCACATCAAGGTCGCGAAGAATAACCCTCCCGGCAGCCTCTCCTGCTGGGGCAGCGGCTGGCACTCTCAGGCGAACTACTGGACGAACAGGACCAACATCTGCATGTACACATGAGTTTGATTAAAGTCTTGATAGAATAAAGCACAAGGACATTATAAATAAAAACAGTAAACAATGATATGGTCGAAGATTTTACCAATAGCACCCCACTGCTCGCCATCTGGCAGTACTAAATCCGGATCACCCCGGAAGTCCATGCCAGCATATGGATACTCAGAATAGACCATCTCCTGACGATCAAACCACCTGAAGAAGGTATCAGAAAAAGAAATCTGAGATTGACCAGCATGCCTAGACATGTGGTCAACCCATCTCTGCATGCGTGGTTCAGTAGGAGAAGGCAAGTCGAGTGCAATGTACTGTGGCTGCATCAGTGGTATCTTCTCCAAGGCAAAGGCAGTCAAAATAGAACCGAACCCAAAGTTCTTCAGCCTCCCATCCTTTATCTTGGTCAACTGACTCTTCATCACAAGAAGTACTGCATCACACCAGTTGAATATTTTCGGTTGGAGACACTCCAAGGCATGCTGCATATAGGACCTGTTGGCTACATGAAGAGATGCACTCCCGGCCATCCTACCAAAAGTGAATAGGATAGACCCGAGGGACCTGTCAGCGACGTCTCGGATGATGATCTTTCCGTCTTTACTCGGCTGAGATCCTTCCCTGCAATACTGCCGGACATAATCTCTCACAGAGTCACTCCCTCGGGCCGAACCTGACAAAGAAATGGGGGCACCCCGCCGCGACAAGCCAGTCAAGAAGTAAATATCTACTGCAGTCAAGGGGATGGATTTGCCCCTAATCTGGAAAACTTGGTTGATAGGATCCCAAGCATCAAGCAAATACTGCAAAAGGTTGATCTGTTGTCTCATGCTAGAGATGCGGAAGAACTTCAGCAAACCACAGTTCCGCAGCGCGTTCACTGTAACAGGATC
Source organism: Pinus tabuliformis (assembly GCA_031772625.1). Classification (NCBI taxonomy): domain Eukaryota; kingdom Viridiplantae; phylum Streptophyta; class Pinopsida; order Pinales; family Pinaceae; genus Pinus; species Pinus tabuliformis. The sequence continues at coordinate 847,179,947 of CM062814.1, forward strand.
ATGTAGGGAAATCATGTCCTCTTCTTCATGTTCTCGTTCTCGCCATGTAAGGGTCATTTTTCTCCAATATCTCTGCAAAAACAAACAAGAGAGGAGATTAGATCCTAATTTTGATGAGAAACAGGGATAAATTTCATTAAAAAACTGTGCTATATCTTTCCTCTCTGCGCCCAACGCACCTACACAGGTGTTATGGGTGCGTTGAATGTCAAGTCACCTTCATGGTGACCCACTTTCAGCGCATGTTTCGACATGCCTAGGGTGCGTTGATGGCAGAACGCTCCCATCAAACCCCAGGGGCTCAGAAAAGCAGGGACTGAAGCACACAATGCAGAAAAGAAACCATGAAATGAAAGAGCTCAGGTTTAGCTCCTACCTGGTCCAGACGGCGCCGAGAATCGTCCACAGAATCTCCCGAAATCAGCTGATGAAAATCAAGGGGGAAGAGGCACCTCCAAAGCTCCAACAAACCAAGTTCAAATGAAATGGTAAAATGAGAGGTAAAAACACTTTTTAATTGCTTTTTACGTAGTTCGAAGTGAAATATTAGCGTTTTAATCTCATTTTCAAGCAAATGTTATTCATTTCTAACTAGTTTGATGAAGCAATTGAAAGAACAGTACTATCTTTGAAAAAGTAAAGCTATTTATGGTAAAAATAAAAACAAGACCATGTGATCGAGCAGTTTTAGCACATAGTTCATGCTCGTTAAAAAATAAACATAAGATCGAGCAAGTGTTTCAACCCGTGTTTAAGCTCGTTAAAAAATGAACTACCCTCCGGTAAATAACCACCGTGAATGTAACATCATCAGCCCTTAAAGCCTTGGTCGTGTTTGCACCGTCACCTCCACTTTTCCATTGGCCGATCATTCACCTCCATTTGATTGTTTACCCATTTTGAGGAACAGCTGCGAAGAGTGATTTCACTAGCCATCCTTGTGACACTGTCGTGCTTGGAAAATTCCAACCCTTACCTGGAATCAGCTGCTACCCATTTTATCACTCGTTCCTCAAGAGACGAGTCTTCTTTAAGCCCTTTTCATTTGACTCGTAAAATATGAAAATATTGCTGAGTTTTGGCCTTCCATCTCGTTAAAGTGACCGGAAGAGCTATCCCTCCTCTAGATTTTAATATTTTTGGACCTGAGGGATTATTGCACAAAAAGATCGAGCGCTTGTTTTATTCGGCTCGTTAAAACTATCGAAAATTCATCCCTTCTGTATTGTTTTATACTTTTTCGGACCTAAGGGATTAGATGACGAAAAAGGACTTTCGGAGTTAACTTTACGTACCTTTTCAGACTCTCTAAAAATGAAAAGGACCGAGTTATCTTTGTCGTTAGACTCGTTAAAAACATTAATAGCAACAAACTTGTCTTTAGACGAGAACGGGTTTCACTATCGCTAGGCTCGTTAAAACATAGCGATGGGTTTGCCCGAAGGGCAAATTATAGAACAAGCATATGTTATCCTCCTCAAGCTTGACAAAAATAAAGAGGTACTGGTCAGCAATGACTGGGGAAAAATTGGGAAGAAACTCAAAGAACCTTTATTGGTAGCAAGTCGCTCTTGAACATGACACTTCCGCTCCGTGCCTGAGTCGGGTTGGGTTGTTTCATTCACCGGTCACATCACCATGGTCTCACCATACCATCCACCTTTGGGGTAAATGCTACCGATCCATCACACAAGTGTCGCCGATATGTTCAAGAGAAGTCATCCAGAGAAGTCAACTGTGTCCCATCCACTACCATACATTATCCTTCATTCTTTCATGACCGCCACCCTGAACCATATATCATCAGATCATTTTCACCTCCATCAAAATCATTTGCTCCGTTTCGTGTCACTGATGTGGGATACATTAAGGCCCTCCTTTGACAGATCGCTTCTTGTCGACATCAGCTCATTATCCAAGAAGTCGATCTAGGAACACCCCCTTCAGTACTTTGAAGCTTGCATGCCTCAATGGCAAGTTTCTCATTTCCGGCGACAGGTATACATCAATGACCTTCGACCGAAAGATTTTGCGTGGTGTTCGACGCCAAGTCCTTTATTCACACCACGTGAATTGTACTGCAGTACCTTGAGGGTCATTATCATTATCGATGATTCCTCTCGCGCTTGTTAACAGTTTACATCATTGACTGGTAATCAAGCGATGTCTTTCCATGTTCGACTTCAGAACATTGCTCACATGGATCGACTTGTACTTAGAGTGAAGATCGGACGGGATTGAAGACCCCGGATCTAGTTTCATCCATCCGGGCTGCGATATATATTCAGGAAAAATAAAGACATTGACATGTACAACATTGCAGAACAGATAATCATCCTACCAAAAGGATGATGATTTCATCACAATCATCAGTCTACCATCAGACGATTGTCTGTCCTATGTACATAAAATGAATTTATAAAGCTGAGCATGGGAATGCCCGCCTTAGCTAGATCATGAAAACAGTATGAAAAATAATGTATTGTATTGTATCTTATTACAGGTCTCCTCCCAGCATTGAATGAACTTCAGATCCTCCTAATAAAGCATTTCACCCGATAAACGGCCTCATACTTTAGGGGGCAACTGTTATAGACATTTTTGTGCCTTACAGCATTGAGCATGAAATGTCCATAATCCAAGGGATCCAAAGTCCCTAAAAGAGTTGTTCCTGCCCCTAAAGGAACAAGGTCAACCAATGACAGCTTCTCCTAGAAGTTCTCCACCAAAAACCACTCAGAAACAATCAATTCAGGATCAATTCAGATGCTCTACTAGCTGCCTGCGTTGCAATGCACCCCAGTACACTAGCTAGGTGCGTTGCAACGCACCTAAATGCACTACCAGGGTGCGCTGAGCGGGAAATGACAAATGGCAAGCTCATTCAACGAGGTGGAAAGACCATGGAAGCTTCCAGAATCTTCTCCAGTGACACTTGGCTCAATGAATTCGACTAGTGATGAGTAAGAGGCTCTCAACCTCCAAGTGGAAGCAAGAACTGACAGAGAGAAGCCACAAGTCAAAACATAAGCTGACTCATCCTCTCTGCTTACATCTATATATGGGTCTCTCACCCAGAGATCCAGGAGGCTGGAATTTTGTACTTTGCAGAGAATTGTTGTTGGTTTGAGATTGAGATTAGTACATTGGGTGATTTATGCTTTGTTGGAGGAGAGGAAGGGATTCCTTTGCTGGGAGGTAGATGCTGGATCAGAACTCACTTGGTTGTATCTCCTCTTGGACTTTCTTATTCTATCAATAAACTATTTGAGTTTCTCCTACATGCTGTGTATCAATGATGTTTTGTTATACTTGCATGTTTAGCTTAATCTGATCTTGAGCTTTTTATGAATGTATATCTGTATCTTTGTGTAGTTTCTCTCTCTTGTGATCTTGCAGGAATTTGGTGAAGCTGGGCCAGTAAAGGAGCAGGGAGCTAGGAGCTACTGAAGAGAGGAGCGATTTGGATCAACAAACTAGCGGAAGACACAGGTTAGTTACATCCTTCCTCCTCATTTACATTTCATAAAAAAGAATACTCAATTAGTTTTCCTTGTTTGTTGCTAAGGCACTATCACACCTTAGAGTGGGATAGGGGCATTCTGAATGGATACTTTTCCCAACAACACCAGTAAATTGCAGCACAAGAATCATGTGAAAGTGTTTGTATTAATGACACTCCAGTAGCATGGGAAAAGTATAGTGTTCAATAAGAAGAATTACAATGATCAGGAACCAAACCCCAATACTTCAAATGAATGAAGTATTTAAACAAAATTTCAAAAAGGATTACAATTAATGCCGCATCGACATGGAAATATACTATTAACTAAAAAATAACAGAATCATGAACATAGTTAACGGGAACTATTACCTCAAAATGGGTACTTGAGCCCAAAAATCCCAAAAAAACATGAAAAAACAACCCAAAAATAAAAAGTGTTGATTCTGCATCACCATTTTTTTCAGAGTAAATTTTCAATATTTTTTCAAAATAACAGTGAAAAACAGTAAAAGCCATTTTGTTTGGTGCAAAAAACACCTTGAAATCGAAAAGTGTTGATGTCGAAATAAGGTTTTTTTTTTTTTTTTTTTTTTTTTTTTCAGGGTAACATTTTCAACATTTTTTAATAATGACGTTAAAAATAAAATATCCTGACTCTGAAAAACTTTAAATTTCAAATGATTTTCAAGCATGACATTAACGACAAAATATCACGTCTTTGAAAAGCCTTAAAATTCCAACAACTTTTAAGCATGACATTAAATTTAAAATATCACTTATCTGAAAAACTTAAAATTCCAACAATTTTCAAGCATGGTGCTAAGAAATGATATTTATAATTGTTTTCAACCATAATATTAAAGATAAAATATCACGAGTTAGAAAAATATTAAAATCTTGACAATTTTTCAACCATGGAATTAAAACCAAAGATTATGACTACAAAAGAATCTTAAATTTTCAAAATATTTCAAGCATGACATTATGGAAAAATTTTATGACTAAAAAAACTTTAAAAATGAACGCCTGAATGAAAGGGTTATTATACCAAGAATATTTTTTTAAATGCTAAATGTATAGCGATTTTGAAATCTTGGCCTATGACAACTTGATACATTGCAAAAAAAAAAAAAAAAATCAACTATCAAATTGACATGCAGTGTAGGTGAGCTCAACCCATTGTAATGAAAAATTAAAGACCAACCATGAAATTAACACATTGTGCAGACTTGATTCATTATAACGAAAAATTTAAAATCAACTATCAAATTGCACATAGTGGGATCGGGTTGCCAGACAAGCATCGACACTGACACTACAATCAATATATATATGAAAGAAAGATACAAAAAAAAACAAAAATTTAAATATTGAAAAAAAAATAAAAAATAATAACAAGTAATAAAACATAAAAAAAAAACATGACAAAATAAATCAAATATAAAAAATATATAGTGATAACATAAAAAAACTAAAATGTAAAAAAAATTAACCATACTATGTAAAATTAAAAAAGAAAAAGAAAAAAAAAAGAGTAAAATAAAATAAAAATTATTAAAAAAATAAAAAATAAAAACACCATTTAAAAAAATGCTAAATAATTACATATATATATAGATATAGATATAGATATAGATATATATATATATATATATATATATATATATATATATATATATATATATATATATATATATATATATATATATATATTCAAATTTAAGCTTTTGTGATCCATAATTTGTATGATAGAAATATTTTCGGAAAAATCACATCAGAAGAATTTCGTTGACGTGTTTCGAACCAGCCAGTGAGGTTCATCGTTAGGACAAGTCGAATAATTAGATCATGGCTTCATGTTAAATAGGGATAGCAGAACTTCAAACGGCTAGGTTTGACTGGAAAACGACTATGTTGGACCAGGCTGGACAAACGATTATAATCTACCAAGAATAGCTAGATTTGACTAGATAAATTATTTAGTGAAAATAATATTATTAGAATAGTTAATATATGTATTTTTAATAATAATATATTTTAATGACTAAATATGAATATTTATGGTTGGTTAAGTAAAATGTTAACCAAATTTGTTTTAAAAGTAATCAAAATGGGGACTATAGTAACCTATATTAAAAGATATAGGGATAATTAGTAAAGTTCATAATATTAAATATTAATATTACTATTATCATAGTAATTAGAGTTTGGGTGATAAAATTTTTATTAGTAAGCTATCTAAAGGGAACTTAAACCTATTATTAAATTAAAGTCATTATCTTATCAAAGTTAACGTTAACTCATTTAGTTAGTCATAACAAGGACAATCTCCTAAAAAGAACAAGACAATAATAGAGGGGAGGGGCAGGGAAGGAATGACTAGGAAGAGAGGGCAGGGATCCAACAACTACTGATTTTCTAGCCGTCATCTCTATTGAGATTTCTTGGCCTTTTTTCAATCTCAATGGCTTCCCTAAATTTTCGGTGATGAAACTGAGAAACCTTAGTAATGACCTGGGATTCTTCAATACAATCATGAAGCCCAGGTCATTGCTAAGGTTTCTCAGTTTCATAACCGAAAATTTAGGGAAGCCATTGAGCTTGAAAAAAGGCCAAGAAATCTCAATAGAGATGACGGCTGGAAAATCAGTAGTTGTTGGATCACTGCCCTCTCTTCCTAGTCATTCCTTCCCCGCCCCTCCCTTCTGTTATTGTCTTGTTCTTTTTAGGAGATTGTCCTTGTTATGACCAACTAAATGAGTTAACGTTAACTTTGATAAGATAATGACTTTAATTTAATAATAGGTTTAAGTTCCCTTTAGATAGCTTACTAATAAAAAATTTATCACCCAAACTCTAATTACTATGATAATAGTAATATTAATATTTAATATTATGAACTTTACTAATTATCCCTATATTTTTTAATATAGGTTACTATAGTCCTCATTTTGATTATTTTTAAAACAAATTTGGTTAACATTTTACTTAACTAACCATAAATATTCATATTTAGTCATTATAATATATTATTATTAAAAATACATATATTAACTATTCTAATAATATTATTTTCACTAAATAATTTATCTAGTCAAATCTAGCCGTTCTTGGTAGATTATAGCCGTTTGTCCAGCCTGGTCCAACATAGCTGTTTTCCGGTCAAACCTAGCCGTTTGAAGTTCTGCTATCCCTATTTAACATGAAGCCATGATCTGATTATTCGACTTGTCCTGACGATGAACCACACTTGCTGGTTCCAAACGCGTTGACGAAATTCTTCTGATGTGATTTTTCCGAAAATATTTCTATCATACAAATATATATATATATATATATATATATATATATATATATATATATATATATATATATATAAAATAAATTAAAAAAATTCAAATTAAAAAATAAAAAAATATTAAAAAAAACAATTAAGAAAAATAAAATAAAAAAAAACAATAAAAAAAACAAATAAAAAAAAAGGAATTAAAAAAAATGAATAACCCTACACGACCCCTTCCCTCACCCCACCAGCCTCCTCAACCTCGGACCTCCTCTCTCACCTCCCAAATTATTGCTCGAAGAAGTTCTTGAGTGATAAAGGAATGGGATGCTAAATAAGGTGGGCATCAACGAGTGAATCATCTTCATCCAACAATCACTTTAGAGGTTCCACCGCCTTAAAGGTACAAGTTAACTTTGACATTCCTATATTTGAAGTGAAAATAGATGCAGATGTTGTAGATAGATTGTTAAATCTGATGGAAGGATATTTTTCAAACCATAAATTTTCTGATAGGGAAAATATCACTTTTTCACTCCTCAAAGCGCCCCCCCCCCCCCCCCCCATGCCCATGTCAAGGACTCGTGGGAAACTTATTGTGAAGAGAAGGACGAGGAGAAGCCCTCGCTACTTTTAGCTACACCCTCTTGGAGTTCTTCATGAGATTCCATCAAGGAACAATATTTCCCTATCAGGAGCTATGAAGATAAGTACATAAAATGGAGCACACTATGGCAGGAAATGGGCCAAAACGTGCTAGAGTTCATGAATGTTCTTCATACCCTATGCATGAAGATGGTTATCAAGGATTCTTAGTGGCATTTGGTATTCAAGTACGGATTTTTTTCGCACAAATACATCTAGGAAGAAATGGAATTCCTAAGCATCTCCTCACTTAGCACAACATACTGATATGCTCTTAAGATCAAGCATACATTTTAATAGAAGAAGAAAGACTTTGGATATGTGAATCCGATGCAGGAAAAAGGCACCTCCAAAAAATAGAACAAAGGAAAAAGCCAAGGTGGAGTGACCTATGACAACCCATCAGAGCCACACGTGAAGAATAGCACCACGAAGATGAAGAAGAAGACATGAAAGTGGTGTGAGTTCCACAAGAGCCCCACCCACAACCCAAATGAGTGTTGCACCAATCAGTCACTGATGGGCGAGATAAAAGATTCAAATGCAGATGCATGTTCTAAATATGATCCAAAAAATGACAGGGGGAACGACAAGGGGAAACTGATTATTGATGCATAACACAATGCCACCATTTCCACCACCAAGGTCCAGAAATCAAGCTCGAAGATATAGAGGAGGGGGAGCGTCTCTTCCACTAGAAAATGTGGGTGAAGGGTTCTCCGCTATGGTTCATTGTCGACATTGGGAGCCAAAAAAACTTCATCTTGGTAGAGGTCATTAAGCGTTTGGGTTTGTGGATCACACCACACCCACAACCATACACCACCAGGTGGCTCCAACAAGGACAAGATCTCCACATCAGCTAGCAGTGCCACCTTCCCTACAACATCAAGCCCTGCATGGATGAGATATTGTGTGATGTTACTCCTCTTGAAGTTTTTGATGTTTTATTAGGCCAACCATACTTGTGGAAGTTTCATGTTATGTATGAGTCCATACCTCGCATTATTATTATTCTTTGGGTTGAAAACTATATAGGATACCAGAGGTAGCCTTGCCTACCACCATTTATTTGTTCTCTACTAAGAAATGCAGTAAGATCATCTCCCAGATTGAAATTTTGTTTTCATTATAATTTGCTCTAAAATTAAGGGGAATATTGTGGCCACATCCATGGCCCCCACAAAGGGTTCCTTTACGCAGTAGAAGCAAGTTGATAAGGTCATGGAAGAGTATAAGTACATCTTCTCCCCATCCATAGGGGTACCTTTGCACTGTCTCTTCAAGCATTTGATCGACCTAACTCTTGATGTACCTCTACCTAATGGGCCAATATATCATTGCTCTCTTCTAAAAAATGTAGAAATCAAGTGGCAGATCTAGGATTTTCTACAAAAAGGGAACATCTGACCAAGTTCCTCACCTTGTGGGAGCCCAATTGTACTTGTACAAAAGAAGGATGGGACCTCGAGACTCTAAATTAATTACCAAACACTGAATAAAATCACTATTACGAATAAGTATCTGATCCCACATATTGATGATCTTCTTGACCAACTCAAGGGGGCCAAGTACATTAGAACTATTTATTTGAAGAGTAGCTATCACCGAGTTCCAATAGAACCCATAGATGTGTGGAAGACTACCTTCAAATCTAAGGAGGGCCTTTTTGAGTGGTTGGTCATGTCTTTCGAGCTAAAAAATGCGTTGCAACTTTCATGAGATTGATCAATGACATCTTTTAGCCTTTCACCAACTTGTTCGTAGTTGTATATTTTGGATTACATGCTCATATTCAACAAGAGTTGGGAAGAGAACATGTAATATATTGGACAGATCCTACAAACCCTGTGATAGAAACAACTATGTGTCAAGTTGGAGAAATGATCCTTTGGCATGAACCACGTCCAATATATGGGCCACATCATTGATGAGCAAGGTGTGCATGTGGATCCAGCTAACATCTAAGTCATTCGAGATTGGCTAACCCCAACAACTCTAATAGAGCTTTGTATATTTTTGTGCCTTTCCAATTTATGTCAAAGATACATGTTGGGGTTCTCACATATCACTTGGCCTTTTAGTCAAGTTACCAAGGGAAAACCGAAAGATTTTTTTTTTTTTTTTCTTAGTCCCAACAGAAGGAATTTGTTGAGTTGAAACACCACCTTTTCTTTGCTCCAGTACTCACTTTGACATACTTGCAAAAACCATTTGAGATTGAGACAGATTCCTTCGACTATACTATTGGTGCAGTTCTCACCCAAGAAGGGCATCTAATGGCCTATCATAGTGAGACACTCTCCAATACATTTTAGAAATGCTCCACCTATGATAAGGAGGTGTATTCCATCATGAATGTTTTTTGGCAGTGGAAACATAGCATTCTTGGGAAGGAGATGATCATCCACACAAATCACAGACCGATTTAATTTATACAGACACAAGGGAAGTTGAAAATGATTGCTATCATAAATGGTCTACATATCTACAACAATTTCACTTGAAAATTAAATACAAGAGGGGAAACACCATTAATGTTGTAGGTTTCCTTAGCCAACCCCCAGTTGTGGCATTTTCCACTATTTTAAATTCTTGTGGGCACGAGACTTATGGATGGATACAACTGTACAAAAGTGATATAGAATTTTCCACCATATACCAAATGTTGATGGATGGCAAAAAAGTACCATAATTCTACCTCCAGGACACACTGATATTGATCCAGGTGGATGTTGGTGGCCACCCACCTATCCCATTTGGACCCCCACAATTATCTCTTTTAGTCTTTTCAGTTTCCTAAATTGCAGCACAGTTTACTATTTTTAGCAGTTTTTCAGGTCCTGAACTTCCGGAGCCGTTTTGAGGCCCTAAACGACGTTTTTTTGGGAATCTGGGGCAACATGGGTCCATGGACCGATGTTGCCTCCCAAAGTGGTAGTACTTGGATAGATCTTTCTAACGAGCTATCATACGCATCAAACGGAGATCGTATGCCAAAGTTACGACCCCGGGAAATTGATGTACCAATTTACCCAAACGGGGCCCACAATTTGGCGTTTCATCTTCTAGGGTTAGGTTTCGGGATGTGAAGGGTTTTCCATTGTTTCTCAACAATAAATAGGCCTTCGAGCCTCATTGTAATACAGTTTTAGAATAGTTCAGAAGCATGTAGCCGCCACATCTCTTCTCAGAGATAAGCTACCATCGCCCTAGCTAATTTATTTCTATTTCTGTTTGTAAGCATATTTCAGTATTTTCCATTAATGAAGTATTATTTATGCTACATCTCTGTATTTATGGTTATCGCATCTCTGTATTTATGGTTATCTCTGTAATCTATTGCGTTCCTGTCTAAATCTGGATCAGTGGTATCAGAGCAGTCTGCTTTTTCTCTGTTTTTCTTTGCATGTCCCCAACGAGGTCAGGATATAAGGAGTTAGGGCTTGAACTGGTCGAACCTTTGCAAGACCAGCCTCGCAAATCCCAATGGCCTCCCATGGCGGATGAGAAGAAAGACGAGGGGGCAGGAGATCCTATCAAAATCTTGCTCGAAGAAGCCCTCGAGCGACAACGGAACGCGATGATGGATAGCTTTGCGCAGATCCTTCAACGGCTACCCAGAGGTGACGCATCGGCTTCCAACAGCGACTCTGGAAAGGCCACACCGTTTAAGGTACAAGTTAATTTTGAAATCCCCATTTTCGAGGGTCAAATAGACGCAGATGCCGTAGATAAATGGTTAAATCTGCTAGATGGGTATTTTTCTGTTCATGAATTTTCAAGTCGGGAAAAGATTGTTTTCGCTCTTCTCAAAGCAGCCCCCCACGTCAAGGACTGGTGGGAAACCTACTGCGAGCAGAAGGATGAAAGTACAGGCTCACTATTTTCGGCCGCACCCACTTGGAATGATTTTCGGGATGCCATCAAGGAGCAGCACTACCTTGTCGGAAGCTATGAGGACAAATACATCAAATGGACCACATTGCGGCAGGGACGAGACCAAGATGTGCCGGAGTTCACAAACATTTTTCATACCCTTCGCACATAGTTGGGTATCAAAGATTCTGAGTTGCATTTGGTACTCAAATACCACGGCTACCTACACAGATACATCCAGGAAGAGATGGGGTTCTTGAACATCCCCTCACTCGACACAACATACCGATACGCTGTCAAAATCGAACAAAAGTTCAAACAGAAGAAGCGAGACTTTGGATCTGCAAATCCGAAGCCCAAAGGACAAAGCCAAGGCGGGGTGACCCAAGACAACCCGTCGAAGCTGCAAGAAAAGAACAACACCACGAAGTCGAGGAAGGACACAGGAAAGTGGTGTGAGTTCCACAAGAGTCCCACTCATAACACAAGTGAGTGTCGGACCAAGCAGTCGCTGGTGGCCGAGTTGAAGGCTTCCAAATCAGATGCATGTTCCGACCCTGAGCTAGAACCCGACAAGGGGAATGGCAAAGGGAAGCAGATCATTGATGTGGATCCCAGCGCCACTGTTGCCACCGCCAAGATCCAGAAAGATGAGCCCGAAAATCCAGAGGAACGGGAGCGTCTTTTCCACTCACAGATGTGGGTGAAGGGTTCACCACTACAATTCATTGTCGACAGTGGCAGTCAAAAGAACCTCATTTCAGCAGAGGTCGTGAAGCGGTTGGGCCTACCGACTACACCACACCCACAGCCGTACAGTATCGGGTGGCTTCATGAAGGAAGAGATCTCAAAGTTCGCCAGCAGTGCCGCCTTCCCTACAGCATCAAGCCCTTCACAGACGAGGTATTGTGTGATGTTACACTTCTGGATGTTTGCGATGTATTATTAGGCCAACCATACTTGTGGAGGCGACATGCTGTGTATGAGTCCAGGCCTCGTGCTGTCATTATTTCCTTGAATAATTCATTATACAGGATACCGGAGGTAGCCCCACCTACCGCCACATCTTTGATCACTACCAAGAAAGGCAGCAAGCTCATATCACAGACCAGGAAGTTCATCTGTCTGGTCCACCCCCAAAGTAAGGGGAAGATTGTTGCTACATCCATGACCCCTGCAAAGGGTTCCTCTACGCAGCAGCAGCAGCAAAGGGATATGGTCATGACAAAACACAGGAACAACTTCTCCTCACCCACATGGGTACCACACAAGTTTCAGGTGGGCAACAAAGTCTGGTTGCATATGTAGAAAGAACGCCTTACCAGAACCCATCAGAAGCTCAAATCACTCCAACATGGTCCTTACAGCAGTACCAAGGCTATGGGGAACAATGCTTTGGAGCAGATCATTCCTCCATTCCTTCGCCTGCACCAAATGTTCAATGTGGACCATCATCGACCATGCTTCCCACCATCACTGGACACATCAGAGATTGCAGGACAAGTTTAGCAGATGGAGGAACTCAATGCAATGGGGACCATTGCTTCCTAAGGGGGGAGGAATGATCCAGGTGGATGTTGGTGGCCACCCACCTATCCCATTTGGACCCCCACAATTATCTCTTTCAGTCTTTTCAGTTTCCTAAATTGCAGCACAGTTTACTATTTTTAGCAGTTTTTGAGGTCCTGAACATCTGGGGCCGTTTTGAGGCCCTAAACGACGTTTTTTTGGGAATCTGGGGCAACATGGGTCATGGATCGATGTTGCCTCCCAAAGTGGTAGTACTCGGATAGATCTTTCTAACGAGCTATCATACGCTTCAAACGGAGATCGTATGCCAAAGTTATGACCCCGGGAAATTGATGTACCAATTTACCCAAACGGGGCCCACAATTTGGCGTTTCATCTTCTAGGGTTAGGTTTCGGGATGTGAAGGGTTTTCCATTGTTTCTCAACAATAAATAGGCCTTCGAGACTAATTGTAATACAATTTTAGAACAGTTCAGGGGCATGTAGCCGCCACATCTCTTCTCAAAGATAAGCTACCATCGCCCTAGCTGATTTATTTCTATTTCTATTTGTAAGCATATTTCAATATTTTCCATTAATGAAGTATTATTTCCGCTGCATCTCTGTATTTATGGTTATCGCATCTCTGTATTTATGGTTATCCCTGTAATCTATTGCGTTCCTGTCTAAATCCGGATCAGATATGCTACATAGGGTAGCTTTGTGTTCCTTCAAGGAAGTGTGCCATGCTAATTTGGGTGGCGCACTACAATTGGGTAGTAGGACATTTTTGTTTGGAAAAAAAGTGGCAATACTACAAAATAATTTTTATTGGAAAAAAATCTAATAGGATGTTGGAAAATATATCAGATCCTGCACTTCTTGTGCCATCGCCAAGACAACCATTAAGAATCAAGGCATGTACACTTATCTGCCTACTCCTAGCTAGCCTTGGGAATCCATCTCCATGGATTTTATGTCTAACATTCTTTCTACCAAGCATGGTAATTTGTGGTCATTGATAGATTTTCTAAGATGGCTATATTGGTTGCTTGCAAGATGAGTATCATAGTAGAAGATATTGCCAAACTCTCCTTTGAATGAGTGTGGGTACATTTTGGGATCCTGTAGACCATTATATACAATTAGGACAACATGTTCATGAGTGCATTCTGGTCAATTCTGTGGTCATTGCTAGACACAAGTTCGATATATCGATTTCATTCCATATCCAGAATGATGGCCAGATAGAATTTGTCGACAAGATGATAGTGGACATACTACACATTTACAACTCTAAACATCCATGGACATGGGATGAGATTCTTCCATATGTGAAACAAAACTATAATAGAGCTCTCCATAAATTGACTAGACATAACCCCTTTCAAGTGGGCTTGGGATTACAACCATTGTGCCTAATTGATGTTGCCATGACTCTTGTGATTACACAGGTAGAATATACACATGTATAGTCTAAAACTGATCAAGCCACCAAGTTTATTGAACACATCCAAGACATCCACCAACAGGTTCATGATATCTTGGATAAAGTCAATCCCTAGTATAAACAACGTCATGATCAACATCATGTGCCACACAAGTTTCAAGTGGGAGACAAAATGTGGTTGCATCTACAGAAGGAACGGCTTGTCGGAGCACATCAGAAGCTTCAAGCATTGTTAGGTCCCTATAATACTAGTGATTCCCCTATTACTATTGTTGTTGTATCCCTTATTGTTATTTTTGTGCCCCTATTGTCCCCATATTGTTATTATTGTGCCTTTATATTATTATTGTTAGGTCAGCTTTGGTTATATTGTGACCTCTTAGACTCCCATATACAGAAAGGAGATTTTGTCAATTGAATCATCTAAGAATTTTTCATTTGTGTAATGTAAAGGAGGTTTCGTCGTCGAAGATGCTTATTTCTATGGTGTTTATCTGTCTTTTCTATCTTTTTGTGAGTTGGTTTCATAACAAGCACTTTGTTACAAGCCTTAAAACATCACCAAGGTTGTGTATGACAATGCTTTTAGGCTAAGTATTTGTCCATTTCTTTGCTTTCACCCCATATTCAAAGTGGACCAATTTTGGCCATACTTTCCACCATTGTTGGACACATCAAACATTGCTAAGTAGCTGACACTAATAGATCTCAATCCAGATTGCATCGAATAGGAAAAAAATGATCAGATCATGGAAACAAAAATAAAAAACACTTGCCAAAAGAGGATCCAATTATATTGCGTTCTTATGCTAGCCAACTCCTACACTAAGGCAAGTGGCTCACCAAGGACCAAATTCAATAGAAGTTTCCCCATCTCATGGAGGCACTCAATGCAATGGGGATAATTTCTTCCTAAGGGGGAAGGACTAATTGAGGTGGATATTGGTGGCCACCCGCTTATTCCACTTGGACCCCCAACATTGTTTCCTTCCATTTCCTTTATTTCTAACATACTTTCCTATTTTCATAGTTTTCTATTTTTGGCATATTTTCGAGTCCTGAACTTCTAGAACCATTTTGAAGTCCTAAACGACATGGTTTGGGGAAACAGGAAAACACAAGGTCCACAACCTCATGTTTGCATTTGAATGTTGTCATCCTTGGATATAACTTTCTAACATGTTATCGTGTGCCAAATGAAGATCGCATGCCAAAGTTATTACCTTGAGAAGTTGATGTTTCAACTAACATGATCGAGGCCCACAAGCTTTTGAAGCTTCATCTCTTATGGTTAGGTTTTTGGTTGTTTAGAGTTTTGCATTGTTTCTTGATGATAAAAAGGCCTGAGAGTCTCATTGTAACTCAGTCCAGAAGGCATGTAGCCATCACATCTCTTCTCAGAGATAAGCTACTATTGCCCAATCTAGTTTGTTTCCTTTGTTCAAGTAAACAATTTTCACTAGTTTCTATTTATTAATGGAAGTTATTGTATGCCATATCTCTATGTTTTTGTTTAAATCTATATTTCATTTCATTCCTTCATAAATCCATATCAGTGTCCCCATGTATCTATCCCTTTTAACAGAGTTTGAAGTCACATTATTGGAACAGTGGGTCATAACCTATGCCATAATTTTGTATATGTATATAAACATGGGAATATAACTTGGTTTATATGAGATCTATGGGTCATACATGGAAATAAAACAATGAAAGTATTGTTGAATTGGTTCTAAGCTAAAGGGTTAGATGTATATAGTGTGTCATTTAAGAAAGCATTTATTTATAACAACTTGTTTCCCAACCACAAAGAAAATATTAGATAAGAAAGTGATAGACATGGTAAAAGACATCATAAACATAGAGGTATCTACAAATAGTCATCATTTTAGCATTGGTGTCTATTATTAATATGAATATGGAAATGATGTTATAATACTCTCAATATCCATATGTTTTACCTAGTCCAATTAATTGACAATGACATTATTTATTCTCTATGCATGAGCTATCAATAGTACAAAATGGATAATTAGTTACTAAAAAAACAACTAAAATTTCCATATAAACGACCATTTTTCAGTTAGTGACTAGTAGTAGCTAATTTACAATACCTTATAACACAACCAACTTTCAGTCATTTTTAGCTTAGCCATTAATTTGTTGTCTCAATTTCATCATTTAGTAGTATACATAATCATAAATTTGGTCATTAATTTAGTCATTAATTGCCACAATTAATGACCAAATATACAACAATATATTACTATGTGATCACCCACAAAAACAAGTTAATGACCAAAAAAATATGACCAAAAATGTTGGTCTTGTTATAAGATACTATAAATTAGCTACTAATAGTCATATATATTCAAATTTTATTCATCGTTTGAAACCAATTAATAACCAAAGAAATATGACAAAATTTTGGTCGTGTTATAAGATACTGTAAGTTAGCTATAACAGTCATATATATGAAAAATTTAGTCGTCATTTGTAATCATAAATTTATCATTTGTGGTAGTCGTTTATCTTTTTTTGGTAGTTTCATATTAGTTATATAAATGACTAATTTAGTAGTTTATATTGATTTCATTTACTTTCATTAATAATCATTATAAACAACTAATTTAGTCGTATATTCATTTTATTTGTAATCGTCATTAGTCAATATAAACTATTAATTTAGTAGTTTTATGTGTTCATTATTAATCAACATAAATTAATTAGTATGATTTTGTGACTAAATTAAAAAAAGAAGTCATACAATGTGCAAGTTTATGTAATATAAAAATGCAAAGTTACATATGTTAATTACGATACTAAACAATATCAAGTGTAACTATAAATAATTTCAACCACATAAACTATATTATATGAAATGTCAAGTATTACAATATGAGTTTCCAACTTAATATTGGTTGGACTAGAATTTATACATGAAATGTTGTTTCATTACTTCAAAACACTATCATTTTGTTTCTAAGGTATTGCAGGTGAATTCACCAACTCCAAAAACTTGACCTTTAGTCTTTATGTGTCTTATGTGGGATATTGGCTCTAAGGGTATTACTAGACTGATTCTCTTTTCTGTCTCTTTTTGTGTTTGTCGCTTTAGTGTTATTGTTCTACTCTTTCTTCAATTCTTGCTTCTTACCATCAATATTGAGTTTCTTTTTTGAAAATAAAATAAGATACACTGCAGAGTGTAAGCCATCAAAAGTCATGAACACTAGAAATATAAACTAAAGTAGACTATAAAGGATTTATATGACATATACCTCAGCATCAACAATGTCAAATCCATTTTCCCCATAAAATCAAGAAACTTGAACAAGTTTTCTCCAATTTGGAGATAATGGCCACTATGTGGCCAGATGACCTGTATAAAAAAAGAAAATAAAATGTCACCATAGAAAATAACACCTTAGTAACTCAGTATTCAAGCTTCAGGGAAAGCTTAGGAAAAATGATGCCAATAAGTTACATGCTAAAATGCTCAAGTTATAGATAATTTGTGAAAACAAATAGTCTGAGATGTGATGTCTAATCCTTGTCATTTTATTCAAAACAACATTTCATTCTCTAACGCATGAACTTGGTCAAGTATATAAACAACATGAAAGTAAACTTTTCTAATAGCCATGAAAATATTTTAACACAAAACAACTAAAAGGATTTCAATCAATATCATGTAATACTAATTTCATCTTCAGGATTTGGTTGTTGTTTAAATGGACATGATACCAGGTATTTTCAATTTCATAATTTAAAGACAAAAACCAAAATAAATGTTCAAAATACAATCAAACAATAAAGAGAGGATATCATGGAATGGACATTGCAATTATAAAAAATTTGTTTACCTGTCCACTGATGTCTTGTATGGAATTCTTAAAACATTTTCTTGCCCAAAATAACCAATGAGGTGAAAGATTCACAACATTAAAAACCATAGTAATCCCTACTAGAAACATTTCCAAACTCGATGGCTTACGTTTCTAAAGTATCTCCACCAACAAATGAATCATATCCAAGTCATGCTCTGCATTATCTCCCCATCCTTTTTCCAATCACATTTCTTGTAACCTTCCCACACCAGAGTCAAGTAAAAATCAACAAAGGCATTGACATTTGTTTTTTATATTTTATCTATAAAATTTGAATCTAACAAACTTTTAACACAAAACATCTATAATACTAATATTATCTTCAAGTTTTGGATGTTGTTTAAATGGATATCATACCAAGTATCTTAAATTTTATAGTTAAAAGGAAAAATAAAATCAAAGTAAAAGTTCAAAATGAAATAAAAAAATAAATAGAAGATATCATGGAATGAGTGTTGCAATTATAAAAAGTTTTTTAACCTATCCACCAGTGTCTGGCATTCCTAAAACTGCTTGTCCAAAATAACCATGGGGTGAAATAATCACAAAATTAAAAAGCATAAGAATCCTCCCTAGAAACATTTCCAAAGTCAATGGATTAGGTGCCTAAAGGATCTCCAACAACAAATGAATCATATCCTAGGCATTCTCTGCATTGTCTCCCCATCCCAATCCTATTTATTGTAATCTTCCCACACTTGAGTCTAGTAACATTCAAACAAAAGATTTTGTATTTTTTAAGAAAAAAATGGATATTTGTCAAGCACACTAACCGCATGGTACAAATACTCATAAATATTTGCAGAAAATAATATTAAAAGATTTTATATTTTTGTAAAAGGAAAATGGAGATTTTTCAAGTAGGCTAATTACATGGTACAAAAATTGTTTTTGCAAATGTATCCATAAATACGGTGGATCTTACTCATAAATATTTGCAGAAGATTTATCAAGAAGGAAACATGTACGACTTTGGAGTCCTGCTTGTGTGAATGTTTGACATATTTGATGCAGATTTAGTTTTGTTCTTATTTATTTGGGATTTGAAGGCCCTTCATCTAGTGAGCTTATAATAAGAGTACCTCTACAACCATAACCCCTACACGAAGTTTGTGTCTGACTGCTTCTAGTCCTGCAAGTTGCTACAGATGCAAAATAATAGAGGTCATACCCACAGAGTATAAATTTACAAAATTTGATTGTTAACCCAACCATTGTGAGTGTGAAAGGAACAAGTTTATTGCTCGGAGCATTTGGAGGGCCTAGAATATCACCTCTCTACTATCTGGAGTTGGCCTTCTAGTTTTTTATATATGATTGTGATTTTACTTATGGTCTCTTTCTTTTATATAGGAGTCACTTTGGACGTCCCACTTTCTATGGAAATCATTGTACCTAAAACAGTCTCATTTACATACTTCAATAGTCATTTGTTTGACATTAATACATTTATCTTATATTTTCTTATTTTATCTTATCTATTGGCCTAACATATCTAGAAATTGTTTTACAACCAAACAAAGATGCTCAATACATACACTAATACAATCATCAATCATCCAAGTGAAGCTTAAGATATCAATTTAGGCATAGGAAGCAAAAGAAAACAAATTTCTATTGAATAACCAGCCTTGAATAATACTTTTGAAATATGATAACATAAACAACCAAGAAGAAGGTCAACACACTTCGCTTTCAGCCCCTCAACAACTAGAAATAGCCCGCTATAACAGTACAATATGGTGCCCAAGAAAGAAGGAATAAATCAGAAATGAAATGATGATGACCTTGGGTGCAAATCAGCCCTGAATATTTTTTTAGAATAAAGCTTCAAACCTGCAATTTTATCTTCAACCCCAAATATAGGTTTCTACACAATTTCTCCATAATGAATTATTTCCAATGGATAGGAGGCCTCCTTTTATAGGCTTTCTTTACACTTTATATGGAATAAAATATAAGTGAGTAATCCAGAATTTCCTATATGTGGGATGCTCCAGTAAGCAAGCCTTCATTATGACCTTGATATAATCAAACCATCCAAGTGTCACCCTTCTATACGTAATTGTCCACTAAAAGATTGTTTTTCCTTAACATTTATGCCTTTCTAGAGGCTTCTCCATGTAAGAACCCCTTAAAATAGGGTTGATTCATTATAAATAACATTATAATAATGCCAAACATATGCATACAATTTTGTAAGAAACACAAAAAATATTAAACTACAAATGTATCTAAAAAAGGGTTCCATCAGTACAACAAAGATTAATTAAATTAAGGATGCACTTTAAGTTTCAAAAAGAAAATAAAAAATAGATATTAAAGGCTCAAATGTATTTAAATATGTATTAGAAAATGTTATAAAGTGTTACATGTTCTAGCCCTTAACATCCACCATGTTCAACAACATCCTCTGTAGAAGCATCCAACATCCCAACCACTGAAGAGTGCATGAAGACTCTCTCCAGAAATATACATTTTGTATATTTGGCTTAAGATCTAGAAAAAATGAGGTGCACTATTCAGATTATTTTATGATGATACTCTAGATTCCTCAATGATATCTTCAAAGTAGCCAACAATTACACTCATCAAAGAAAAAAATATATTAAAGAATTCTTAAATGTCAATACTGTTTAGGTTGAGGAATTGCAAGTTTTTTGAGAACATCATAACCAATGAATGAGTTTCACATGATAAATATTGCTATACAAATATGGAAGCTAAAACAAACACATTCAAAAATAGGAAAAGAATGAAACAACTATGAGAAGTGACCCTAAATATAAGAGAACCAAAAAGTACCAAACCAGGAACATAGACACAAGAATCAAGATATTTCAAATTTATGCATCAACTATAATTTCATATTTCCCAAGATGAAACAAAACCCAAATAATAAGATCCATCCAACTTATGATTGTCACAAGCAGATCCAACTACAAATTTCTTCCACTCATATAGGTAGGAAAACACTGTAAGACATGGATCATATTGGGTTACATGGCTTCTCACTAATCAAGGGAGTGCAATATATATTCTTGATATTTCCATCGTGATCAGGTAGGAAACTGCCTCTATTTGATTCATTTATTGTGCTTCACCTTTGTAAGGGAAATCCAACTAGTGAGAAATGTGTGTTATGAGCATAATCATATTGCTTTCCATCCAAGCAAGGATCTTTGACAGACCAAAGTATAGCCTTGTGCACTTTTCTATAAAGTGAAAAGGTGGAATGGTATGGGAGACACCAAGAAAGGCTTTGAATTAGGTATTGTTGGGGTATAATTGATTATATAGTGCTAACCATTGGAGGAGGGCCCAAATGCGAGGAGGGTTTACTGGTAATACAATATTTCCTATAAGTACGACTACCCAATGCATGCATAATATTTGATTCAATTATCACATAACTTAAGTTCTTGTGTAAGCTTACATCCATGCAAACTTAGGTGATATCAATTGTACTTCTGTAATTAATGTGGGGAACTGCTCACTAACAAGAATTGTCAACCCACACATGGTTGAACTAAAGGATTAAAGGTAATGATAAGATAAGATAACATAACATAAGATAATTACGTTAATGTCAAATAAATTACCACAAAATTATGTCAATGGGATTGCTAAGTATAATGAACTCAATACAAAGGAGGAGTACTAAAAAGTCTCTTATATAAATAACAAGAAGTAGTGTATCAACATGAAATCTATAAGGGAAAGCACGAGAACACCCTCAGATTCAAGTGCAGGCAGGCACAATAGGAGGGATATGTGTATAGGCAAAGAATCTAGGGAGTAAGTCATGATACACTAGATTTTCCTCTCCAAACATTAGAGGTTGAATGAAGGAAACTCAAGATAGGATGATGCCCTGAAGAAGATCTAGGGGAAGATTTGAAGCCTTGTCTATGCGGTTGTGTTGCTACTATAACTTGCTACTAATGTTTAGGTGATTGGATATGCATATTGGTAAGAGATCTAGTATGAGACGTCTTTGACATCTATAGGGAGGGGGAGTGGTACCTATGGTCTATGATGATCTGGAGCTAGAAGAAATGTTGCCATCCTCCTATCTCTTAGTGCACCTAGCTGATGCAAGGACTATGGAGGAGGTAATCCACTGAACATGATTCATCTTAGGAGGAGACTAAAGAGTGTGGGTACAAAGTTTGAGGGCCTCGGGATAGTATTCATAATGGATTAAGAAAATTTTTCAAAAAGAAAAAAGTTGTAAAATAATTGTTAAATATCGAAACACACTAATGCCCATATCCACTGATGTTGATAACCTTAAAGCTCGATTCAAACATGGAGTCACAACATAAAATAAGATTTCAGAGCATAAAGGGATAAATAAGTTGGCTCAACCATTTCTGCTAAGGAGTAATGTCTAGGGAGATTGTGGGATACATTCTCTCTGTGTCCTGTAGGGTTTAGCAGTTTCCATTGCAACAACAGTTAATAACACCTTCCATCATGGAAACTGGAGTGGGGGGGAATATGGGGGCATTGAAAACATACCAATATCCTCGCTCTGAGAGAGTGGAATTATTTTTATAGAAAAAAATATATATATGATTGTAGAAGTGGCCTGACCTAGTCATTCAAGATTCAAAAAGCTAAATAAAAGCAATTGAACTAGAGATGCAATAGACATAAATTTTGAAGGGGGTTGTTGATCAAAAGAAAATGGAGATACAAGCATTAAAATATGACAGAACAAAATATGAGCAATTGAAACAAGGTAAAAAATACTCACTTTTGTCTATAATAAGTCATCAAGACAACTTCAAAAAACTATTAAAAATAAACAATAGCTCAATTTTTTTGGTGAGGATTTGTGGGGATTTCTTGAGCTCCTAAGCCAAATTCTCTAAAATATTAAAAGGTAAGAATCTGAACCATGTAATTTTAGGCAAATTAGGGAAATCTTCAAGCTGATTTAGCTGAGTATAAGGAATTAAAGCCAAAATATACACACTATATTTTCAACGCTTGTAAAGAATCCAATTAAACATGACCCTAATCAACAACAATATCAATGTAGGTATCAACCTAGGAGCAATTGACTAAAGTATCAACAATAAATATTTCATGTGTCTTCTTTATTGTATCTTTCCTTTTTTGCTAGCTTTTTAGCATCTAGCAGTGCTAAAGACACTCCCATAATCTATAGACAACTGGTTGAATTTTCTAGTACCATTGAACTATTTCTTGTTCCTCTGTTGGATATTAACAAGATTATTTTATCTTATTTCCCATTGTTATGTAATGGGTTCCAGTCATTTATTTTTATAATATATATGTTTTTCAAAGTCTTAGATTAAAGTTGTTTCAGTGTGGTTTGTAATATGTTAGCTATTTTTATTCCTCAGACAAGAAAGAATGTTGGAGTATAAGGAAGACAATTGGAAGATTTAGACATTGACACATAAGTTATATCTCAAAATTGATCAAAGTCAACAAAAATAGGTTATGAATAAAGGTTTACTGTTAGAAAATTTAAGGCACATCCTACCACTTCTCTTGTATAAAAGCATAAGTTGATCATAACCAATGAGTGTCCATTTTTACCCATTATTCTATTTAATATTAGGTTGATTGTGCTTATTTCTCTTGTACATCTCTAGCCAACACATTGGGTTAAAATTTAGTATATGTTAATGTATCCTCCTCTAAGCAAAGCTTGGTGTCTTTTTCAGGCATGGTGATTCAACGGTTAAAGTAAAAAGACAGATAGAAACTAGAGACTAGGTGGAAAACAAAGAACTAAGAAGTTTGCATAGAACAAATTAGAAACCAACATTGAGCATGGAAATTTAGAATTCAATGCATCACATTGAAGATTCTCATAAAATCCAACATGCCACTCCATTGATAAACAACTCATAAATGAAAAAACCTTTCATAAAAGCATACACTCCAAAAATACAAACCTGAGAAATGAAATACTCCACAATTTCACATTGTGCAAGAGAAAATACCTGTCACATTAAAAAACTAAAAGTGCTACAACTAAAAAGGTGAAAGACTAGGATATAAGCTAGACTAAAGTATTCCACATAACAAGCTAGAAATATGCTCTTAGAATAAGGCTCATAATTCAATGAACTAGCCATTTTGCATCATGCCTAAATGGAAATACAAATAAAAACATACTACTGTTGTTCAATATATTCTTGATTAGGGTGAACCAAGAACTTCCCCTTCTTTAGCGAGAATATTTAGTGAGGCCTCAATTTTTTTTCCTTTTGTAGAACCACTAGTTTGTCCATCCCCTTCTTGAAGCAATTGATGTAAAGAGCTCCAAAATGAAGATAAGTTGGTTGGGAACATAATTCCTTATGTTGCTCCACATACAATGGCCCTAATACAAGAAACATATGACGATGTATAAACTTGGTTGCCTTCTAATTTCCCCTGTACTTGAATATACACATAGCTTACAAAAAAAAATCGCCAAAGGAATGCGCACAAAACTTCCAAGATAAATTTAAAACAAAATGAAAAAAGGTTTAAAATCCAAATGGAAATAGTGGAACCCCCTCCTCTAAACACTCACACAAGGACAAGAAATATAATCATTGTCCAATTCCTATTTGATTCCAAAGAACATAGTGGAAAAATTGTTTCCCAACAAAAATAGGGTGTGGACTAGTTGTGGTCCACATAGTGATGCTACAGTCGTGGCTTCCCATTGCTATTACATTATATGGTGATGAATCCTTTGAAACTAACTTCACTTCACCATTAGCACATCCATGCATATATTAATATCTGTTTTTTGGAAAAACAGTAGGGTTAAAGGAAGTAATATTAAACATATATTTTAATGAGGCAGAAAGGCACATGATTGTTTTGAGAGACCCTCCCTTTGGATATATCTAAATTTGTAAATCAACTCCATCCCATGAATGAGAAAACAATAATGATATGAAGTAATTCAATTATGGAGGGAGATGAAGGGGAGGGTAGAATAGTAGAATTCTTAAAGTGGGAGTCAAAGCATTTTGTATATTGTGAAGACAACAATGTTCACTAGCAGAGGCATCACATGTAGAATCACATGCTGAAAAGGCCAAACATTTTATAATTTTCAGCTATTGTTTACATGATTTAGTGAGTTAAGGATAGACTTGAATGGTTATTTATATCCTTTTATGTGGATCAGTATACTACTGGATGTTATGGATGGAGAATTGGAGGAAATGAGACAAAGTAGGTGATTAACTTTAATTCATGCATAAGACATTTAATGACTTACGATTCACACAATGGAACGTGAAGGGCAAGAGATCTGACCACTAGCCCTATTCCATGACACATACTACAATCTCGACAATGGTGTTGCAAAGATTTGTTTAAATTATGGAAACCAATATAGTTTGATTTCCCATGGTTTCTTCTTGATTGGCACTAAAATGGAAATCTAGGAAGAATGACAAACTTTAAGATGATATTCACATCCATTTTTTTTTTAATTCTTTCTCAATCAATGGCTCTAATGTGGGATGTACCTTTCTTAATTTACACTAGATAAGTTTGACATGTTGTAGGGAAGTGACATGCTAAATTATCCTTGTATCATATGCTCTTAGAGCTTCATAGATCCAAGTGAGGACATCCCTATATTGTTTGAACAATTGCATCTAAGCTTCTTTTTTTGCTTCTTAACAACAAGTTCCAAGGTTGATGTTCTAAATATCTTTTTTCCGTGACAAAATTAATTGGCTCATAATTCATAATAGAATTATTTGTTTTGACATTTACAGATTTTCTAGATCTACTCCTTTGGTAATTGAGTTTTTCCTTAAATTTCTCATACCATCTTGACAAATCTCCATAGCTTTTGAATTCTCTTCATCGTTTATTATTAATTTCTTAGACACGCCCTCACTAATCAAAGAATTGGATAAACTATTGATCGTCATTGAACACCCACAAGTTAGTGACATTGCTTGGGATTAAAGGCTTAAAGAGGATTTCGATAGAAATTTGTTGGTAGAATATCATCTAATAGAGCTAGCCTAGAAGAAACTTTAGATAGAGTGTTCACAAATACAATCATAAATTGAGGAATTGACACAATACTAAAAGCATAAAATTCAGTAATCAAGCTTTGTACCTTAGATTGGCAAATCTCCAAATGCAGTAAAAGAAAATG
Source organism: Pinus tabuliformis (assembly GCA_031772625.1). NCBI lineage: Eukaryota > Viridiplantae > Streptophyta > Pinopsida > Pinales > Pinaceae > Pinus > Pinus tabuliformis. Next base: position 847,206,276 of record CM062814.1, read on the forward strand.
GATGGAATTCTTTACCTTCCATAATATTATTTTCAAACCAAAAATTTTAAATGTTTCACTTTCAAATGAAGAATTTTTCAAGGCCTATAGGAAATAAGGGTATGTTTTTTGTAGGGATCAATCAATGTATAGTCTTTCACTACACCCTCTTGTAACATAGAACCATCATAAAACAATGTCTAGAAGTTGGTTTCTAATTAGGATAGAAGATCTAGCACTATCTATATCCACTTTCGTACAATTTTCATCTTCAATTTCTAAATATAGGTTAGAATATCTAGCACTATCTATATCCACTATCATACAATTTTCATCTTCAGTCCAAATGCAATGAAGGAGTTCAAACTTTGTATCTGATTGTTTTGATGTATAATTATTTAAACCAATCTCAAGAGAGTAATTCTCAATAATTTCCTATCTGAACTCTATGGGTTCATTTTATCCCTCAAGTTCAATAAACATGTCTTTAATGTAGGTTTCCTAATCAATTCTTATTTTATTTGACTATTCCTTCCATGGTAACCACAAATGAGAGTGATTGGTGGGGAAGTATCCCTGTAGATTTTGAGAGCAATCCCTTCTGAGAAATAAATCATAAGTCCCATGAATGTCAACAACAATAACTATATTTTGACAAACTTTCATATTATAAATCATTCTCATCAAAACATCCTTCAATCCATAAATGATTTACATCTGACTTGTCTTATTGAATAACGTTGGTATAGTTTTTGGTAGGAGTAGCATTAATCTTTTTGCAAACAATATTGGGAATTACATTACAAGATCTTCCTCTGTCCACTGAATAGTTCCACATAATATAATTAAATATTTTCAATGTTAGAAAAAGTTGTTATTTGTGACTTTGATTGTTTTCTTGCAACAACAACATTCACAATAACTTTCTACTTTGTTTTAGACACCTGTTTTCTATCATATTTCTCCTAGTTTTCTGCATGTTTCTATTTTACTTCAAATTAGCTATTGTTTTCTAAAGTGAGAAAGGTAATGTTTTTAAGGTATTCTCTCTGACAAGGAATGCTACAGATATCATTCATGAAGATGTTTGCTTTTGTTTTCATGTCCTCAATACCACTAAATTCCATGGCCACTCTATTCCACTAGATTCAATATCACGGTGACCTTTTTAGCTATTGTAATGGATTCAGAGATAATAGAAATTGAATGAAAATGTGTTTTTCCATAAGCCCCATTAAAAAGGTAAACAATTTTTTTTTCAAGATTTTTGTTTCAACATTTTAAGTTTGGAGTAATTAATAAAGTGAAGTGGCAGAAGTGTTTAATTAAGTCATGTATTTTTATGGTTACATAAAGGTGGTTGTGTAGCTTATGTCTCTCTTATGACACATAACACTTATAAAATATTGAGTACAATGGTGTTTTGAGTATGTATCAAATATCTGTTTTGTCTCTACTACTTTTCTGCAAAGGTTATCGACAAAAGCATATTGTTGAAACTAGAGTTGTTTATATTTTACAACTAATGATTTTATCCCTTGGATTTTACAGATTAATTTTTGTGGATTTTTCATAAATACATCATATTTTTCACCTCATGGCCTGACAGTATAGTAATGTCAAACTTACAAAAGAAAAGGTTTTAAAAATAGGAAAACAAAAAAATGGGCTTTTCAACATATCTAATATGGTATACCATTAAAAAATTAACGTATTCAATAGGATCCAGATTTAATGACCAAACTGAAGATAACAGAAAAACAAATCAATATTAGCCCATTGAACATTATACTTACTAGAAATTAAATCCCAACCACGTAATTGTTATAAACACTTTGGAAGTCAACATAAAGAAGAACATTTCAAATTAGAGGAGAACATGCAGAAGTGGAGAGTTGTACCATCCAATGTTGTGTTTGGTACATGACCGATAGCTTCCTTGAAATCATTTGCAACAAACATTTGTTTATTATCTTTTCCTCCTACCTCTAAGTGAAAAGGTCCCCATGACTTGCCTAGATGCATTTTTCCTTTTCCTGTCAACTTGCAATTTAAAAAGACGAAGCCTGAGTCTTTCGACGCAGACATTCTCTTCTGACCCATATATGCGCCATGAAGTTTAGGAATGGCATGTAGCTGGCATCTTTGCAGTTAAAAAACCAAAAATTGTATATTATTATTTATCAGTGCCCAGCTATATTGAAACATAAAAATAAAAGCAATTGAAAGACAAATTTTCCATTGCCTGATAGAGAGATTTTCCATTTTCGAATACGAAGTCGACAACACCCTCAATGTAATAGTTTTGAAAATAATTCCTCTCATTGTCGTCTAAAAGGTGTCCTAATACCCCAGAAATATACAATTGTAAAATGCACAACGATCTCCCGAAACCCTCAACGCAATAGCTTGATCATCCGCATTCTCATCACCCTGACCATATGAATTCCAAAAAACTCTATTTTTTTTAAGGTAAAGTCATATCATGATTTACTATGATTATAACTAACCACTCCATTGTATCAATTTTTTTTTCAAAGATAAAAACACTTTTTTCTATTGTAAGAGAAAGTACACGAGTCTGGGAGAAGTGATTCTCCATTACTATCCTAAAACAGAGAACAAAAGGACAAAATGCATACAATCTATCCCTTAGCAGAACACTGGAACTAGGGTTGCTCGTTTGAGCTTACAAAACTGCTTTTTTCGGGTGCTGAAATGATATGATGAAAGAAAAAACCACTAGCTTCAAAAATCAACACTTACAAATGCTGCAGAGGGAAAAAATCCACATAAAACCAAAGGGAAAACAGGGGATACAAATTATCCCAGCAAGTAGATTTTTCATCTTAAATATGAATGAAACCTTCCCCTATTAGCATCTTGAGATCAATTTGGTTGAAAATAATTTGATCCGGGATAGAGCTACAATCCTGTTTTGAAAGATAGTCGACTTCATTGTTTTTTGTTCTGCTAATGTGCTGAAAAGTTAAATGATGTAAAACCTCTGATAGAGCTTTGATGTGAGCCTTCCATGACTTGACAGAAGCAAAGTTTAAGGAGCCCCTTTGTTTTCCCATTCAATAACTGATTTGGAGTCTCCAAAAACACAGAGGGACCTGAGATCAAGAGAGCAAGAAGTTTGGCCCGAGTATTGGTACCCAAGCCACAATACCAATAGAATCTATAAAAGCACTCAGGGTTGATGTGGATGGCCATGCCACATCCACATCAGGAGATGGACAAAGGAGAAGGAAAAATTTGCATGGATGTCAAAGGAACTAGAATTTTAGAATAGTAGGAGAGGATGCTACAACAAGTTCTCCAAATATTCGCAAAAATGTGTTAAAAAATGAAGGCATTTCTAGACTTCCAGATACCCCAAATGATAAAGAAAGCCAAAGTACGATGAATTTTGCAGTTCAGTCTCCATTGACCAAGGTAATAGGGGACATTAAGATCCTATCAATCAGCTGGATAGTTTATCATATGGAGCACCCCATTCCACACTTAAGAGGCAAAGGGGCATAGAAAAAAGAGGTGGAATGAATCTTCTCTAGAGGAGAGGCAATGACTACAATGACCAGGGCCATGAAAACCCTTCTTGCACAAGATTTCCTAGGTGAGGATGCGATTGTGGGAAACAAGCCATGAAAAACATTTGAGTTTCAAAGGGAAATTCCATTTCTAGGCCCTGACCATCCACGAGTGAACCTCATCTATCTACGGGTTGTAGAGATGCAATTTTATGCTTCCTTTACATTTACTCTCCCTTTCATTGATCCCCCATACCATATCAACCTATTATCTTTGCGGAATAGAACTATCCTATAATGTTTTAGATAGGAAATTTAAACTTTCCATTCCAGAATCATTATTTCAGGAATCTCCAACTATAGCTCATATTTCGAGTCAATGTGATAAGAAGAGGAGAGGGAAACAATTGCTAAATATTTGATTGCAAATAATCCCATGTTATTTAAGAAGATGATGAGATCAGGAGATAGTAGGTGTGGGCCATTCATACCTGCAAGTGAATCTAGGCCAATTTGTGGAATGGATCTAGAGCCAACTGCCCATATGAGATTTCCAAAATACCAGTGCTTTGTGGACAAAAGGTTGCGCCAAGAGTAGGAGACCTGTGAAGGATCAAGAGCCCCATCACACATCCAGAGAATGAACTCCCGATTTTGTAAGTATTTTGCACGGATAACTTGTTGCTAGAGGCCTTCACTGGTGACTGCTCTCCAGAAGTTTTTTAGTAAAAGAGCCAAGTTGAATAAAGCGATATCTTTTGTCCCCCATCCACCCAAGGCAGTGGGAAGGTTAATCAGTTCCAAACTTGCAAGGTGAATTTTCCACTCTCTTTGAGTGCCCGCCCATAGAAAACGAGATGTGATTGAATTTAATTTCTTGATCACACCCTTTGGGAGCTTGAAAATATGCATCCAATATATGGGGATGCTATGTAGGATTGATTTAATAAGAAAAATTCACCCCCCAAGTGAAATCAAGGTGTGAGCTTAATGACTAAGCTGCTTCTCAATTTTGTTAGTGAGTCAATCCCAGTCCCAGATTTTGTAACCATTTGGTTTCAAAGTGAAGCCCAGGTATCTGAAACCAACATCCATGTGAACAATTTTGACCCCAAAAGTGGTAGCAATCTGAAGAGTCGATGTAGCGTTTGGGTCATCTGTAATGAGAATGGACTTGGATTTATTCATATATAGTCCTGAGGCAAGATCAAAGTCCTGTAGGAGACCATAAAAGGAAGTCCATTCTTTGGGGTCCGGTTTACCAATTTCCATCAGATCATCCACAAAAAACAGGTGAGAGAGGATGACTGTTGACACTATTCTACAACCTGTTATGATGCCCTGTGATCAAGAATATTTGGTTTTCTTGTTGAGTCCATCTATGATTATGAGGAATAAAAGTGGGGACATCGCACAACCCTATGTAACTCCTCTAGATACTGTGAAATTTTTTTAAGGAAGGTTGTTGATCAAGATGGAAAAGGATGCAAACTTTATACATGCTTTGATCCAGTTAATCATTGTTTTGCCCAAACCAATCTTCTCCAAAATCATCCACAATAGTTCCCAATCAACACAGTCAAAATATTTTGTTAAGTCAATCTTCATGAGACAAGCATCCATTTGGTTTTGTTTATATAATGAATGGATTCTTGGGTGATTGCAACCACATCTGGAATTTTCATGTGCTTAAGAAAACCAAATCTATCGTCAGAAATATATTTGGACAAGAAGGGTTTAAGTCTGTTTTGAAATTGTTTTTGAAATACCTTTGTAAATAATATTGCATAAAGAAATCAGGCAATGTGGAGGCGAGCAAGAAAAAAATCAGGAGTGTTCACCAATAAGATTTTGATATGGGACCCACTATCCAGAATGATGTGGAGGCACGCTCAAAAACACCTCAACCGATGGTCATGGTCCAAAATAAAGAGCTCATGAGAATAGTCCAATAGGATAGTGCTAGGTGGAAGACCAATCATATTTAAGAAAGAGAGGAAATATCTTCACAATGATTGGCTGGTCAAAAAAAGTGTGGCCTATGGAATCCCCAATTGCTTGATTGGATCATCAAAACCACCACCAAAAAACCCCCAATGTTAATTATGTGAGGTGTCTAGGGGAGGTAGGCCATTTATGAGCCCAAAACATAATTCAAATTTTGAAACTTCTCAGGTCTGGTCGCTGCTAGTGCACCCACCAAAAATAGTTGTAAGAAATTAATAGGCTTGAAGGGGAAATCAAATCCCACTGAGAGAGTTGTTGTTATCATGGAAGGGGAATGTGCAATGTTCCATGCTATCAGAGGAGAAAAAAGCCCCTTACCTTCCGCTCCAAGGAAAAAAGAATACTTATGAGGGAGGATTTAAGAAAATATTAAGTTGTCACTCCATAAATGCTTTGTCGATTTAGGATACCAACCACCAGATACCCAATTAATGCAGTCTTGATGCTCGTTTGAGATTGACGGATCCCTAGGATGATGTGGAATAAAATCAGTCCAGGGTTCGATACTTCGGAAAGAAAACTGAGACCCTGATATGAAATACTTCAAGGATTAATAACTGTAGGTTTTAACCTCGTACATAAATTACCTGCATATGGATTCTAAAACACAAAAAAGAAACAATGCAAGAGCATAACACATAAAACACATATACACAGAGATTTTCCCCTGGATCGCAAAACTGGGAGTACCAGCTTGATTTTTCATTATGTTCCTTTCAATGTTATAATACATATTTATACATGCTAAAGCATCCAATACCATGGACCGAAAACCATCGCGTCCAATACCATGGACTGAAAACCATCGTGTCCAAGAAACATGTGCAAAAATCATGCACAAAACCATAAGTGGGTCCGCCCAAGCTAACATAGGGTCCAAAACCAAAATTTTCCGGGGTGTTGTCCTAGACCCCATAAAGTGGGGTTACAAGTACACCTCAAACCCCTTATGACCCCCCCTCGCTACATCATCAATGCAACAAAGGGGGTGCTCTACCCCCCGTCTAACCCCCTGGTTAACTACGTGGGCTAGTCGTGGAAAGAATATAACACAACCCAACATTCTCCCACTTGTTGTTTTCTTTCCACAGGGGGCCACATGAGAGCTTAGTCATTTTTCCAGCCCTGAAATGCCCATTGTTTCTCTACACCAAGAGAACTTCTTAGAGCTCACAGATTTTGTCAATGCATCTGCAGTATTCTTCAAAGTGTCCACCTTTACCAGCAACACCTTTTTTTCTTCTATAATATCCCTCACAAAGTGATACTGAACATCAATGCGCTTTGTCTTTGAATGATATGTAGGGTTCTTTTCCAAGAAAATTGCACTTTGGCTGTCACAGTCTATCCTTATAGCTTCCTCTACTAACCCCATACTTGAACACAATCTCTGGCACCAAACTACTTCCTTGCTTGCATGAGTGGCTACCATGTATTCTGCCTCTGTAGTTGATAGTGCCACTACAGATTGTTTCTTACTTATCCAACTGATTGCACCTCCAAATAGGTTAAACACATACCCACTTATAGATCTTCTCTCATCCAGTTCTCCAGCCCAGTCTGCTGCAACAAAGCTATGGATATCCAACACTCTGTCCAATCTTGGTCTTCCTTGGTAGCACAAACCATAATCACTAGTGCCACGCAAATACCTAAAAACCCGCTTCACTACTGTCCAGTGCTCCTTCCCTGGTTTTGACATAAACCTGCTCAGTACTCCCACTGCATGTGCAATGTCTGGTCTAGTACAGACCATTGCATACATCAGGCTACCGACTGCACTTGCATATGGAACACGGGACATTTCCTCTTCCTCTTCTTGTGTCTTGGGACACTGTTTAGTAGATAACCTCACACCTACAGGAATAGGAACCTTCACTGGTTTACTATCCTGCATATTAAACCTCTGCAGTATTGTCTTTACATACTTCCTCTGGTTTAACTAAAGCTTCCTCTTTGTATGATCTCTTTTAATTTCCATGGCCAAAATATAGTTTGTAGCACCAAGATATTTCATGTCGAATTCGGAGGACAATTGGGTCTTCAAATCCTGGATAATTTCTTTGTCATTTCCAACCAGCAACATATCATCCACATACAAGACCAGATAAATAACACGGTCACCAATTAATTTAAAATACACACAGTGATCTACTTTGCTTCTGGTGAAGCCAAGTCCCTGTATAAATGTATCAAGTTTCTAATACCACATCCTTGGTGACTGTTTTAACCCATACAAAGACTTCTTTAACTTGCATACTAGTTATTTCTTACCCTTCACCGCAAAGCCTTCAGGTTGCTTCATGTATATTTCCTCTTCTAGACCCCCATGAAGAAATGTTGTCTTCACATCCATCTGTTCTACCTCAAAATCAAAAGCAGTAGCAATAGATAAAATTAATCTAATGGAAGTCACCTTGGCAATAGGAGAAAAAATCTCACCAAAATCAATTCTTGGCACTTGGGAATAACCTTTTGCTACCAACCGAGCTTTGTATTTCTTGACCTTTCCTTCTGCATTTGTCTTCTTCTTGAACACCCATTTGCTGCCAATGGGTTTCCTTCCAGCCGACAACTCCACCAGATCCCAAGCCTCATTTTTGTGCAAAGATTCCATTTCATCAACCTTGGCCTCTTTCCAGAGTTTTCCATCCTCTGAATCCACTGCTTCCTTCACAGTTCTGGGATCATCATCAGTAACAAACAAATCAAAATTTGACAGAAAGCAGATGGACTATACGTTTCTGGCTGCCTTCTTTCTCGAATTGATCTTCTCACAGCCAGAGTTTGTGGCTCTTCATCTTCTGATTCCTCCTCTGCTGTAGAGTTTGATTCTTCCTCCTTTAGCTCAAACTCTATATTCTCTGGTTCCTTTGGTTGGAATTCATGTTTAATAACATCTTTCACCTCTCTAAACACCACATCTCGGCTGTACACAACCTTCCTTGTTACTGGGTTCCAAAGCTTATAACACTTTAAACCATCCTTATACCCAGTAAAGATGCACTTTTCAGATTTACTATCCAACTTGGTTCATTTCTCCTTTGGAACATGTACATATGCATCACATCCAAATACCCTTAGATGTGAAAGAGAGGGCTTCTTACCAGTCCATACCTCTTGTGGAGTCTTATCCTCCAACGTTTATGAAGGTGACCTGTTGACCAGGTAACATGCATTATCCATCGCTTCTGCCCAGAATTCCTATCCTAACCTGGCACCAGTGAGCATGCTTCTTGCCCTTTCCATGAATGTCTTGTTCATTCTTTCTGCAAATCTATTTTGCTGAGGTGTATATGGAGTAGTCTTCTGCCGTGATATACCACACTATTCATATAATTCTTCAAATTCCTTGCTGCAAAACTCCCCACCATTATCTGTCCTCAGCACCTTTATCTTCTTCTCTGTCTGGTTTTCCGCTAGAGCTTTAAATTCTTTAAACCTGTCAAAGACTTCATATATCTTCTTAAGGAAATATATCCATGTATTCCTTGAGAAGTCATCGATAAATGATACATAGTACACAGACTTACCCAGTGATGGAACCTTCATAGGTCCAAACACATCACTGTGCACAAGCTCTAATATCTGTTTCGCCCTCTTACTACTAGAGGGGAAACTCACCCGATTCTGCTTCCCATATACATAATTTTCACAGAAATCAAAATCCAGAGAGACATTACTCATACCTTCTACCATGCCTTTACCATGAAGTATTCGAAGGCCCTTCTCTCCAATATGTCCAAGCCTTTGATGCCACAACATGGTCTTCTCTCCGGAGACCACTAGATTTTCTGCTCCACTTTTAGGAACCATAGAACTATTGCACCCATCAATAACAGTGCTACCTTGCAGCTTGTACAGAGTTCCAATCTGAAACTTCCCGCATCAATACCAGTGCTCCCCGAACCATTTTGCAGGTATCCTTCTCGAACATTGTTTTTACACCTGCATAATCTAGCTTGCTTACAGAAATTAGATTTTTGGCTAATGCAGGAATATGCAGAACACCTGGAAGCGTTCTAACACTTCCACCTTGCAACATCAACTTTACTTTTCCACGACCAATGATTCTAGCCTTCCTACCATCCCCCAAGAAGACATCACCACCATCATATTTCTCATACTCATAGAACCAATCTGTATGGGGAGTGAAGTGAAAGGATGCACTTGAGTCAATCAACCATGCATCATGATCTACATGTGTACTTGAAGAAGCCAAGTACACATCCCCACCTTCATCTGAGGTGGTTTTTGCCTCTTCAGAAGGAGCCTCATCAGATCCCTTTCCTTTGTCAGGAGCTTTAGATTTACAGTCCCTTTTAAAGTGGCCTTCCTTTCCACATTTCCAGCACACCACCTTTACAGGTTTTCTTGGAGATCTAGATTTAGATCTCCCACTCGATGACTTATTTTTGTTTCTGTTCTGGGACCGTCCTCGTACAGACAAGGCATCACCATTTTGGCTCTCCATATTTTTTCATCTCATCTCCTTCATCAGCAAGGCTGAGACTATTTCATCAAACTCCAAGGCAATTACATTGCTACCTATTGCAATAACCAGACTATCCCACGAATCTGGTAGAGAACACAACTAACTGACGCACTTATCTTCATCTGAAATTTTAATATCAACAAATGCTAACTGGTTTACCACAGTATTAAATGCATTTAGATGCTCTATCATAGAGTCTCCATCTTTCATCCTCAGGTTATACAACTTTTTCCATAGGAACAGTTTATTCACCAGAGACTTAGATTGGTACAAAGTCCCTAACTTGTCCATAAATCCTTCGCCATAGCTTCCCCCGATACATTCAACAATACTAAATCTGAGACACACAATCGTATTGTTCTTTGCCTTGCGATCCAACTTCTTCCATTCTTCATTAGGCATTCCCATTGGTTTAGTACCCAGGTCTACCGCGATCCACTGATCTTTATCCACCAACAGATCCTCCATCTTGAGTTTCCACAACTAAAAAATCTGACCATTAAATTTCTCGATCTCTATCTTTCCGCTACTCACCATCTTCTTTCACCACCAGAATCGATCTTGCAGATCTCCCATTTAACAAGATCTACCACAGGCCCGAGAGAAACCCCTCAGTAGCAAAGGCGTCCCCTTGAAGCCAAATCTGCTCTGATACCAAATGTAGGTTTTAACCCCGTACAAAAATTACCTGCATATGAATTATAAAACACAGAAAATAAATAATGCGAGAGCATAACACATAAAACACATATAGACATAGATTTTCCCCTAGATACCAAAACCGGGACTACGAGCTTGATTTTTCATTATGTTCCTTTCAATGTTATAATACATATTTATACATGCCGAAGCATCCAATACCATGGACCAAAAACCATCGTGTCCAAAAAACATGGTTACGGGTACACCTCAAACCCCCTGTGACCCCCCCTTGCTACACAATCGGTGCAACGAAGGGGGTGCTCCGCCCCACCTCTAACCCCCCAGTTAACTACGTGGGCTAGTCGTGGAAAGAATATAACACAATCCAACAATAACCTTCCATGGGGTTTTCAGCACACCATGTTAATAAATGAAACCAGTTGAGATTTATCCATGTCCAACATAAATGAAAATTCCAACCAATGCAGTCTTTTAGGATTTCTTCCTGATTGTTTGGCACCTCTGTCCCCCAAGTGCATAACATTTTTCTCCACAATCACCTTATATGTGTTATGAGTCTTCTATTGGTTTCCCACATGCAAACATCCTTTGTCTGAAGTATAGTTCAATCATATGCCTCCATTATTATCTGGTAATGAAACTTTCATAGAGCAATAATGCTTTTTGTAGACAGGAATAAATGTCTGGATGGGGAACAATTCATGCCGCTTCATTTCCCATATGTTGTACAAAAACCTTCGGTGGGAGTTTGACACCTCTATCCCCCAAGTGTAGAACATTTTTTCTCCACAGTCACCTTATATGTGTTATGAGTCTTATATTGATTTCCCGCATGAAAACATCCTTTGTTTGAAGTATATTTCAATCATATGCCTCCACTATTATCTAGTAATGAAACTTTCATAGAGCTATAGTGCTTTTTGTAGAAATGAAGAAATGTATGGATGGGGAACAATTCATGTCGCTTCATTTCCCATATGTTGTACACAAAAATTCGATGGCAGGGGGTGCTTCCTTCATTTTCTAGATTACATATTCATTTGACCACTAAGCTCAGTAAGGACCAACCAATTCTCTGCAGCTAGACTCTTCTGGATTCACTCATGATCCATATAAATTCTCCCCTTTTATCTACCAATCCACATGACAAAAACTTCTAACTTTATTTTTTATTCTCTAGTTTAGTGACAACTCCCTCTACACCATCTCACAACCTCTTGTAGTTATGTTTGGGACTTTGGTTCAACATCCTAGAAATCTCAATGTCCAGTGCTTTCCTCTTATTCGTAGGAACATGCATGCCATAACATAAAACTACACAATGCATACCTGATATTTAAAACATGCTTAAGCGCACACTCCACAACACCAAGCAATAGAAAAAAATAGCATAAATTGCACCAAGCCATTTGAGACAAATCCTCCATTGCTCCATTGTTCAACTTTCTGCCATAGCTTTCTTTCATGCTAAAATTCATGAGACCTTATCTCGTAATGCTGCAAATAGTGGAGAATGTGCTCAGTGATGTGAAATTCCTTCTCACTCTTGATATTTGGAATGAGTTATTGTATCGGAACTTAGTCATGGAAGGTGCAAATTATCCATGATTGCAATAGACAAACAAGTGTGTATGTGGTCTCAACTAAAAAAAAGAACTCATCGAAGCTCGTCATCTATTTTTTCAGAGGAGAGAGGCATATCATAGAGTAAGAAACAAGAGAGAATCAAGGCACTGAAGTTTGACCCAAGCATAAACCAGTTGTTGGTTGACTTCACTGAAGAATCCCTTCTATGCCAAGTGAATAGAGATTACCAAAACACTCAGTTTCAAATCTAGTAGACCCAAAAGGTTCAAGAAAATTTAATGGAAATGCATAAAGGGTGGAATGTAGGCTGTCCAACCTAGAAAGTTGATGGTTCAATGAGAAAGAATGAATGAGCGGTATCAACTTATAGTAGGAATCCCAATGTTTTTCTAGCCAACTTATACTAGGGAGCATTGTGGCTGCATAGTAAGTGGATGGAAAGATCAACTAGGCATCCTTTCTCACTTAGATACTAGGGATCCCAATTTTTTTTGATTCCTACATTATATTTTAATTTTGTATGTTCATATATTAATAGTTTGAATGTTGAATCAGAAAACCACATTGTTACATATGCCAATCCAACTAAATATTGCAATCATCATGATCATGTTTATGGTAAACTGAACTCAATAATCGGAGGGAAATATGAGAGAAAATAAAACGATTCTTAAACTATTCCTTTTGTTTTGCAATATTCGTATCCATTATCGATTCTTATGGATGGTAGAGATCTCATACTATATAAAATTGCCGAAGATTGAAGAAATGGAATGAGTATTTAGAAGATTAGCTAACTTTTTCATTTTTGGAGACTTAAATATTAATGGTTTCTTTGTAGTGTTCAAATCAATTTGAACGGATGGCAGAAAGGAAATAATAAATAAACTTGCTAGGAATAAATAAATGGAATGAGTATTGAACAAAGTGGTTAAGTTTATAGTTTTTTGAGACTTTGAAATTAATAGGAGATGCAATGCAAATGGAAAAGGAAAATGTAGTCTGTTGTTTTAAGCTAGAGAGCTGAAACCAACGAAGATGAGGGGAACATATTAGTGCTCCAAAAATTAATATAAAATAGATGAGTGGTGTCTCCCAAAATTAAAATTAATGATATTTATGGCCAGTCTAAAAAGAATTTCCATCAAAATTCTTATATACTATTAACCACTCCTTGTGAGGATTCATATGACGATAGTGGGATAAACCACTCCTTGTTAGGATTCACAATCTTAGAAGTCGACATCAATTAAGATAACTAACCTCAATTGTGATATATCTTGCTCTGAATTTGAAGCGAGCACTGTCACCATTCCCAAGTCATATGTCCCACCACTCGATTTCTCTTTGGCATTCCATGTTATGATGATGTTTTTGGTGCTCGATCTCCTGAGACTTTTGAAGGGATTCCCCTTAGGAATAGTCACCTTCTCCTTGCATGGTACATAAAATAATGAACCATCATAAAAGATTCCTATCTCAATAGTATTTACTCCTTTGATTTCATCAAATATCAGATTTATTTTCAGAAGAAAGAAAACATTCCATGACAAGTGGTATGAAAAAAGTTCTGCAAAATTATACCTAAATCTAACTTCATTTGGATTGTAAATTTCTAAAATATCTATATGTTGAATACAATTTCTAAAATCTACAATCAAGATAAAAATAATGCAACCATACACAGGGATAGATGTGATTCTGTTTCTTTTATTTCTCTGTTGGCATAGTACTAAGAATATTTTGGACTCAGCCCAAATGATTGTGTGAAATTTAATATGAACTTTCAGTTATTTTCTCAGCTATAGTTTATCAGTTATGTGTTTTGGGAATATTTTCTAGCGTAATTGGTCCAAAATTCAACATGAATTATTGGAATCATAAGTGTATGGTGTCAACATTTGGAAAATAAAGTATCTCTGTAATTTTTCACAGTGTTGAATCCACCTATAAAGTAATAAATTCATTAACTCATTTTTAGAAAAAAATATATAAATTTAACCCCCCAAAAAATTACTCTCCCCCAAAACTTTAGACAATGCCATTTTCTCCAGGGAATTAAAATCACTTCCAAATAAGCTGTTATAATTTTTCTTTCATTGTTTACTAACCTATAAGTGCCTGCCTTCACATTAATGGTGACACGATTCTTATTATTAGATGGAATTGAATCAATGGCATCTTGGACAGTTGTGAAATCACCCATACCTTTCTTCTTATCCACTGTAATCACACGTGCATTGATAGACTTGAAAAGAAGCCCGATCAGTTTTCAAGACCAACTGCTGAAGAAATCTGGAAGTGGGCCTTGATGACGGTCTATGTAGGTAGTGCCAACCATGGCCATAAAAATGTATCATCCTATGTGATCTTCTTCCTCGGGAGAATTGCAACCATGGCTCAGATTTCCACTTGCATAGGTGACTGTAGGACATGAACGAGATTTAGGGCTACGGAATCTAGGTGCTTCTCCTTGAAACAACACCTCCACCTCTTCTTGGCCTCTCTGCTTATTGTCAGGACTCATGAGGTGCATTATCAGAGCTAAATATCAAAAGAGCCAAACAAAAAAAAAGGGTTGTTATAAATCCCTCTTGCACACTTAAATCTAAGTTCTTCCAAAATCTAACACAACATAGGCTAAAGAAAGAAAAAAATAGAGCACGGGGTGATTTGAGTGCTGAATATCTAATATCAACACTGAACATAACAAAGGTTAAAGATAGCAAACACAATCCAGATCAAATGATGCTGCTATGAGTTGTACTTTTGGAATAATGATGGTTTTTTTTTGTTTCAAGGATCTCAATATTGTTGAAAAAGCTCCTCGTCTATTGCACCTACATATATAGCATTCCAAAAACTCCTCATCCATTGTGGCAAAATCTAAGTGCCGCTAAAATATAGTTAATTTTTTAGTGCAAAACTTAATTTTTTTTATTTTTTTTGGGTGGGGCTTGGCGCTTATAAGGATTTAATTTTCAATTTTTTTTAGAATATTTGGATTTTCAATACTTAATCTACTTTTATATTAAAAAATTAAAATATTTAATCAATTAAAAATAATTTTAGATTATGTTTTCAAATTAAAAATATTTTTAATATTTATCAATAAAATCAAAGTGGCCCTTGGATGGAATAAATCGCCAATATTTCTTAGTGTTCATGCATTTGAAGAATATTGCCAATTGTGTTTAGTGTTCAAGTTAATGTAATAGAATGAAGAATGATTAACCTCCTAGGAGCACAAGAGGCCATGATTATGTGACATCAATGATGAGAAATGTTATTAGAATATGCCAAAAGAGATCAAATAATATGCAAAAAAATAAAAAAGTTAGGCCTCCTTACTCACCTACAATGTTGTGATCCTCCTATAAAATATAATAAAGGTATTCACATCTCCACACATACATATAACAAAAGGAAATGAGAAAAATGAGGGAAAATATAAATCTAACTAGGATATAAAAGATGTCTTTGGTATTTGGTAGAAGGATATGAATCTCACACCTCATAGACATAATTGAATCCTTCCTTTGAGGTGATAATTTAAGGAGAGGATAAAACAAAGTGTGAAGAAACTATGATTCTCAACACAAAGAAGCATGTGAGTGAAAAATGTCATAGTAGGCTTGAATATAATCCTTTCATTGTTTATAGGCTTTGGCAATATAATGCAACTTGTTGTTATAGGTTAGGGATACATGAAAACCATCATAGAGTGTGTGGCTATGATGGTGTCCTTCTTTCGTTTTTTCATATTTGTCGAAGCGTTCCTGTTAGGATAAAGATGCTTGAGCTTGGAAACTAGAATCAGAAAAATTATGGAAATGTTGTTGGTGTATAATATAAATTCCTTTGCAAATGAAGCCTACTTGCATGTCATGTTGGCGAACTAGTGATTAGAACTGGTGCGATAAAATATGAATAGACACATGACACAAATCTTGAATGTAGTTTAGGCTTATATTTTGCTTGGCTGGAAAGTAAATTACTATATCTTCAAAGTAGGGCATTGCTTTTTGGTTTTGTTCTTGAAGAAGATAAAGAGTAATTTTCAAATTTTCCACACAATGAAGGATGTAGTACTCTTGAATTGATAGTTCATTAACAACTTTACTGGTTCAATTTTATGGGTAGTTGAGGTAAAGGGCTCTTTGCATGTTTCGTACTTGAAGAAGATAAATAGTAATTTTTTATTTTTCCACACAACTAAGGTATTACTCTTGAAAACTAAGGTATTAATCTTGAATTGATAGTTTATTAGCAACTTTACTGGTTCACTTTTATGGTTATAAGTTGGGGTAAAGACCTTTTTAGAAGACGTTTTTTTTAGGCTTTTAGGAGTCATCACAATTAATGTAGGGAATAAATTATAGATAAATTTATATATTTATTTTAATTTTTTCATAATTATTAAAGAGTAAAGAAGGTATAAATATATTTATAAGTGTTGTTGTTGTTGTTGCTTTTTTTTGTTTTTACAATGTTAAATTAGGTGTTAATCCAATATTGAGGAAGATGGTTTGTTTTACTATTCTCCATAATGTATTATTCTCTTTGTAGGTATTCTTCATAATGTATTTGACTTAGTTGTAATAATTTGAATTTATTTCCCTATGAATGTGATCAAAGTATATACACTTGAGCGTTCTAATCAACTTCGTAACTCTAATCATCTATTGATCCAATAAAGAAATGTTCAAGGAAGTATAACCTTTCGCCCAATTTATAATAGCCTTTGAATTCCCTATCACTTGTAAGTTCATATTGTTGAAGTGACACAATGAAAATGAATAACATAAATTACTAACTTTTATTATTATAGTACTTTTTAAGTAGTTGCATTTTTGTTCCTAAACTAAATTAGTCATTCATGTTAGTCATTTTTAGTTGCATTACTTATTATCTAGTCGTATATTTTAACCCAAGACTAAATTAGTCATTTATGTTAGTCGTTTTTAGTTGGATCACTTAAGATTGCTCATTTTTGGTAGTATTTCACTTGGAAAAGTTGTGGTGACTAACCTTTTTAGTCATCTGGTCACTAATTTCATCATTTTATACTAGTGAATATTAACAATATTGCTAATATTTAAATTGCCATTGAGCATTTTAAATTGGTTATATCCTTTGGCCGTATAATATATTTTTGTTACATATTATTCCCAAATGAAGGAAAATGACTAGAAATTGGATCATCATTGACATTGCATTAGTTATTTATCTATTTTCTAATAAAAAAACATTTGGTAAATATTTTTTTAATTTTATGATATATTAAAATTTTATTTTTATATCATTCCATTGGTGAAAATAATCTAACATAATTGAATCTAAATTTAAACTATTTATTATATATTTTCTAACTTATACAATTTAATTTAATTTAATTTTTAACTATTTATTATATATTTCTAACTTCTACAATTTAATTTAATTTATTTCATCATCCATTAAATTAGATTATATATTTTTTAATATTATGTTTTACAAAAATATATCTATTACTATAAAAAGTTTTACATTGATAACATATTATGGCCATATGATAGAACCGACATAAAGATGGACATAGATAAAATAGGCCTAAGGATGGCCATGAAACAAAGCACAAAACACATATATAAAACAAAAAATCAGAAGTGGAAATCATAGAGCTTGGGACCGATCACCAATGCATCCTTTCTTTTTGTTCTTCTTTCCTACTTTGATCCAACATTCTAGTGGTGTGGCTACCAAAGATACCTTAAGATTGTTCTGACAATATAAGGAGGAATCCATGCCAGAGTTGGAGGGGGCTGATTCATGGGTGCACTTCATGGCACCCGTCAGAGTATTATTACCAAGTTCGTCTCTTCTGGATGACAAAACTTGGATCTCCTGACATCCTTCATGAGGTTTTTGAAGATCTAAATTTTGGGCCTTCTCTAATGGGGGAATTTTGTCATCAGAATCATCATCTTCCTGATCCGAGGAAGAGGAATCCTCCTCTTCTTGAGGAGGTGGGATGCATGGCTTCCATGTTTTAGATATGGGTTTCCATTTAACTGGTTTTTGAGAACAAGAGTTCTGAAGATGACTTGTTTAATGGCAAATTCGATATCGAAAATAAGTTTTCTCATATTCTAACCATTTCGTCTAGTGAAAATCACTTATTTTTAACTTAGTTTTATCAGGCAAGCCTTTGTTGATGTTCAGTTCTACACAATTCCTTTCACAGGTGAAGACTCCACACTAGCCTTATGAGGGATCTATAGCCAAAAAAGGACCCAAGGTGTTTCTAATACCCAGAAACATTGAATAATGCGATAGATGGGCTGGAAAATTCGGGAGCCATAACCAAATGAGTAGATTTATGATCACAACTGTGGAGGGGTCAATAAATGGGACAAGGGTATTAGGAAGAGCCTAAATTTTCCCCAAAACAAAGGCACCTTGGAAAGATTATTCAAATAATTTGCGTCATTGTAAAAAATGAGGACAAAGAAACCCTTCGAACAAAAGAGGACCTTGCATAATTTGGTCCAAGTTGAATGGATCCATCGGTAAAACGGATGTTGTAGATGACGATGACCCATTGAAATGACAGGTGAGGCCATTTCCTGCCAACTTGTAGATTCCATCCAGATCTAGATGAGTTATTCCCACTAAAGGGACATGCTCAAATTTTTCTACTATAAAAGAACCTGGAACAACCTGGTCCTGAGCTGCCTTACATGAGGTAAGGGGGCATTCTTGAGGTAGAATTGCACTTTGGGGAACCTGGTTTTAGATCACGTCTTTATAAGAGAAGGTTTGGGAAGAGGAAGGCTTTCCCAAAGTTCCCCCACGCAGTCGAAGGGTCAAGAAAACTGTGTTAGGTCCCTATAATACTAGTGTATTCCCTTATTATTATTGTCATTGTACCCATTATTGTTATTGTTGTGCCCATGTTGTCCCAATATTGTTATTATTGTGCCCCATAGAAGCCCACTATTGTTATTGTTGCACCCTTACATTATTATTGTTATGGCGGCTCTAATTATATTCTGACACCTTAGACTCCTATATATAGAAAGGATGTCTTCTCATTTGTATCATCCAAGAATTGTTCATTTGTGTAATGTAAAGGAGGTTTCCCCCTTGAAGAGTTTACATTTTAAGTCACTGATCTATCTCTTTCTTCTATTTTGTGAGGTGGTTGGATAACAATTGATATCAAAGCTTTGGATTCTAGGGTTTCGCTGCTTCAAGCAGGTCATTGTGGCATATTCGCTATAACACTTTTTCCATGAATCTTAAGAAGATGAAATTAAAACCCAATTGAGAAAAAATCTGGATGAATTGCATGACTGCGTTTCAGACCTTGTCTTGCTATAATGTCGGAGATATGAACTGAGGAAGTTAGGGTTTTTGCAGGCTCCCGAATTATATCTCAAATAGGTCACCTTGGGAAAATCATCATAACTTTCTCTCTAAGAATCTGATTCAAATTTTGTCAAACGTGACAGAACACAAACAATTTTTAGTTTGTTGGGTATCATTTTCCAAACATAAGGTCGAAACAGTCACCCGTGGCACATCATACAAGTTCGATCTACGAAACCTGTCTATAATTAGCTCATCATGGGTGATTGGGCACAATTCTTTCTTCGGGAATCCAATTGTGATCAGACTTGCAGATTTGGAAAGAAGACTCAAAGGGCTATCAGAGGATGAAATTTCAGAACTTGGAGATCAGAAATTACAGAGTTATAGGCATTTCAAGATCGAGCTCATACAAAGTGGGAAAAAAAAGGTGTATAGTTTTTTTTTTTAATTTGCATAAGTCTTGTTTGAGAAAGTAGTTTGAAGTGATTCAAAGGGAATTGTAAAGCATAATTATTATTCATCTATGAATCTAAGAAATAGAATGGAAATGCCTAGTAAGAAACCCGAAATCTCTACTATGACACATGAAGAAGAGGAAGAAATGCAACATGATATATCAAAATTACGAAACCAAGTGCAAAAAATTTCACTCTCACAAAAAGTAACTGAAGCTAAGATAGATGGTTTAAATAATGGAATGGAAGCTAAGATGTATGGCATGGAAGCTAAGATGGATGGTATAGAATAAAAACTTAAAGGCAACATGGAAGATTTGAATATAGATTTGACAAGGTTGCTACAAGAAATGCTTACTAATGACGAAAGGGTAGTAAAGGAAACTCGTGATGAGAACAAAATAAATGTTAGTCATGATTTTACAGACTCTAAAGTTGGATTGAAGACCCACCATGTTCCAAATATCGATATGAGGAAGTTTGATGGCAAGGATCCCATAACATGGATACTATAGATGGAGCAATATTTTGATCTCCATAATGTGCAAAGCACACAAAAGGAACACATTTCAACTTTATATTTGGAACCCAATTAGTTTGTATGGTATAGATGGCTTTGCACTTGTAAATAAATTGTCACTTGGGAATTTTTTATAGAAGAAACGATAGCACATTACGAGGATACAAAAAGCAATACCCCTACTAGCCAATTGATAAATCTCAAACAAAAGCGTTCAATGGTGGAGCACATTGAGAACTGCCAAAAATTGAATATAAGGGTAAAAGATATTCCAAAGGAGCATAGGATTGATGTGTTCATAGGGACTTTAAATTATAACATCCAATAGAAGGTTCGCCTTTGGGAACTTGATTCATTGGAGAAGGCATTCAGGTGGCAAGAAAAATTGAAAGAAAAATTATGGCAACAAGGAAGCCTACTACTCACAATTATAAATATGGAAATGTTGTTTCCCCTAGCCTTCCACAACCTACAAGGTTGGAACCACAATAATTGGAAGAAAAAAGAGAAAAGGGCTTTGTTACAATTGTGATAGCAAATACACTCAAGGTCATAAGTGTGTTGAGAAGAAATTATTTTACATAGATTTTGAAGAGGAGGAAGAAAAGGAAAAAGAAACATCAAAAGAAGAGGATACACACTAGGAATAAACCCTAGAGAAAGAATAAATGAAGCCAACTATATCTTGTAATGCATTGGCCAGAATTACCTCTCCTCAAACTATCAAGATTGAAGGACATATCAAGAAGAAAAAGGTAATAGTGTTGATTGATTTGGGTAGTACCCAAAAAAAGGTAATAGTGTTGATTGATTCGAGTAGTACCCAGAATTTTATTTATTGTAAGATAGCCAAGGAATTGAATTGCTTCCTATATCCAGCACCAGAGTGTCAAGTGATGGTTGCAAATGGAGGAACCATAAATTGCTCTGGAAAGTTCCATAATATCAAGCTATCCATGGGAGAATATGTGTTGAATAGTCCAATGCTTTCCATTCCAATGGGTGGTGCTGATGTTGTACCAGGAGTCCAATGGCTATAATCTTTGGGTACGATAACTTTTCATTTTCAAGAATTTTTCTTGAAATTTGTTTCGGAAGGAAAGGAAGTTGAATTAAGGGGTATCAAAGGGAAATCGAGAAAGGTAATAGCTCTAACGCCATGACAAAGCTTCTAAAGAAAGAACAATGAGGTTTAATTGCATAGTTATGTTCGCTAGAGGTTCCCACATTGGAATCATCTATTTCTCCAGATCTCCAAAAAGTCTTGGACAATCATTCCAAGGTATTTGAGACTTCCAAAGGCCTCCCACCTATTCGTGATCATGATCATGCTATTCATTTGATTCTAGGAAATGTTCCTCCAAACATCAGGCCTTACATATATCCCTATGCCCAAAAGAGTGAAATTGAACGTATGGTTGCAGAAATACTAGAGGTTGGTATAATTCAACCTAGTCAAGGTTCTTAATTTTTCTCTAGTAGTATTGGTGCGCAAGAAGGATGGATCATGGCACATGTGTCCAGATTATAGGGAGCTCAACAAGCTCACTATTAAAGACAAATTCCCCATTCCTGTCATTGATGAATTATTGGAGGAATTTCATGGAGCAATTTACTTCACCAAGTTCGACCTTCATTTATGATGTCATCAAATCAGAATGAAGACTGAAGACATTCCTAAAACAACATTTAGAACTCATGAGGGTCATTATGAATTTTTGGTCATGCCTTTTGGCCTTACCAATCCACCTTCTACATTTCAAGGTTTGATGAATTCAATTTTCAAACCCTTCCTTAAAAAACTTGTGTTAGTATTTTTTGATGATATACTAATCTACAACAAGTCTTGGAATGATCATGTTCAACATGTTGACAGAGTGCTCAAACTATTGGAGGAGAAACAATTATATGCAAAAACCTCCAAGTGTTTCTTTCGAGTACAAGAGGTGGAATATTTGGGTCATATTGTATCTCATGAAGGTGTTAAGGTAGACCCTAGAAAAATTAAAGGCATTAAGGAATGGAAAATTCCCACATCCATAAAGCATTTGCAAGTATTTCTTAGGTTGACAGGGTATTATCTCAAGTTTGTTAAGAATTATGCGAGAATAGCGGCACCTCTAACAACATTACTGAAGACAGATGCATTTTCTTGGACTCTAGAAGTAATGAAGGCCTTTGAACATCTTAAAGAGGCAATGTGCCAAGAACTGGTCTTAGCTATGCCAGAATTCACAAAAACCTTTATTGTGGAAGGTGATGCCTCAGTAAATGGAATTGGTGTTGTTTTAAGGCAATAATAAACACCATTGCTTTCGAAAGTCGTCCAATCAAAGGAAAATATTTATGCAAAGCTATTTATGAGAAGGAAATGTTGGCAATACTACATGCACTTAAAGCAATGACAACCTTACCTAATGGGAAGAGACTTCAAGGTAAAAACATATCATGATAGTCTTAAATACCTTTTAAAACAAATACTATCTTCAAAAGAGAAGCAAAAATGGGTCACAAAAATGTTGGGTTATAACTTTGAAATCATCTACAAAAAAGGGAATAAAAATGTTGTTGCAAATGCACTCTCAAGAAAGGATGAGGATGTGGAAGCATTTCTTTGTGCCATTTATATTATCTAACCAGATTGGATATATGAAGCAAGTGATGAATGGAAGAAAGACGAAGAAGTGTTGGCACTCATTCAAAAGTTGCAGCAAGATCCTAGTACATCTGATACATTTAGCTGGAAATATGATTTTTTATGGTGCAAAGATGGCTTATACCTCTGTAAGAATTCCCAACTCAAACAAAATATTCTTAGGGAATTGCACACATCTCCCTTAGGAGGGAATTTAGGATTTTTAAAATCTTACCATAAGTTTAAGAAGGAATTTTTTTGGGATGGCCTTAAATCTGATATCCAAAAGTTTTTGGCGGAATGTTTGGTTTGCCAAAAAAATAAAGTTGGGACAATTAAGACCCCAGGTCTATTACAACCTTTATCCATTCCAAGTCAACGTTGGGAGGAGGTTTCAATGGATTTTATCATAGGTTTACCGATGTCTGAAGGAAATAGTGTCATCATGGTGGTAATTGATAGACTTACCAAGTATGCAAACTTTTGTGCATTATCTCATCCATTTAAGGCCAGCATAGTTGCTATTGCATTTATGGAAACAATTCAAAAGCTACATGGAAACCCAAAACAAAATTATTTTCTTGTTTGGGTACTCAGTTAGCTCATAGCTCATCTTATTATCCTCAATCTAATGGGAAAATTGAGATAGTGAACAAATGTTTGGAAGGATATCTCCATTGCTTTGTATATGATAAATAGACATAATTGGTCAAATCGCTACCTCTTGCTGAATGGTGGTATAAAACTTCCTTCCATACTGCAACAAAAATGACCCCATTTATGGTGCTTTATGGATATCATCCACCGTCCATCACATCATATTTAAGAGAAAATTCTAAGCTTCAAGCAGTGGAAGATCACATCGAACATTAACAAAAGATTGTGCAACTCTTAAAGGATAACCTCACTTTGGCGTAGAATAGAATGAAACAATAGGCAAATCAACATCGTAGCGAAAGAAGTTTTGATGTAGGTGATTGGGTATTTCTACGGCTACAACCATAAAAAAAATGTCCCTCAAGCAAGCTAAGAAGGATTATAAATTATCACCAATGTATTATGGTACGTATAAGGTGTTGCAAAAGATTGGTACTATGGCATACCAATTGGAACTTCTTGCATCTTCCTGAGTGCACCTAGTTTTCCATGTTTCATGCTTAAAGAAGGTTATAGGTGAAAAGCTCCGAATTCAAGTAATATTTCCAAAGCTTGACGAGGAAGGAAAAATCATATTGGAACCTGAAGCAGTCACAGAAACAAGAACTCGACCACTGTGAAATCGATCAATTTCAGAGTATCTCATCAATTCTACATGGAAGGATGAGAATTATATAGAAGCATCAAGAACTACTAAAACGTTGAGGAAAACACTTTTTTGAAGGAGAGGGGCATGTTAGGTCCCTATAATACTAGTGTATTCCCTTATTATTATTGTCATTGTACCCCTTATTATTATTTTTGTGCCCATGTTATGCCCATATTGTTATTATTGTGCCCCATAGAAGCCCACTATTTTCATTGTTGTGCCCTTACATTATTATTGTTATGTTGACTCTGATTATATTGTGACCCCTTAAAATCCTATATATAGAAAGAAGGTCTTGTCATTTGTATCATCCAAGAATCGTTCATTTGTGTAATGTAAAGGAGGTTTCCCCCTCGAAGAGGCTACATTTTAAGTAATCGATCTATCTCTTTCTTCTATTTTGTGAGCTGGCTGCAGAACAAACTGTGACATCCCTATATATATTATAAACAAAGAGAGGAGAGATATCTTCCATTTTCTTACCTTTGAAAAGAAGGTGTTGTAATCCAAAGGGTAACCCTCTTTTGAATTCTAATGATAGCTTGAGGTCTTTTCCCAGATCTATAGGCCTAACCCAAGAAAATATTGAACACCCAAAAACTAGTCTAATCAAGATTTGAAGAGGGCTCAGAAGATTTGATGCGGTGATAGGATCAACCTTCTCACTAGTGGCTTCCCCAATAGTGATATGATTTAGAACCCCCGGTAAACTCTCATTGCAAGGCGTCATTTCGTAGTTGATCAAGACCCATTTGCACTGAATGTCTAGGCCATGGGTTTCATCTAGAACTAAAAACGACACTTGTGTCTTGCCAATGGTCTTGAATTGCATGGAAAAAGGTTGATCGAGGCAATTTCCCAAAATGCTTGAAGCCAAGACTGAACCCTGTGAGCGAGCCCTAGCATTTGAAACCCTAATGTGATGTCGTTGACTTACATTAGAGAACTTTTGAGGTCTAAAATGGGCCTCCTAAGAAAAATGTACAACCAAAATAAAATTTATAAGAACCAATAGGATTCAAGATGATGATGTCAACCATGGGGGATGATTCACAATTTTTGGGATAAAAAAATAAAAAATATTAAAAAATAATAAAATAATATGACTACCTTTTCAGCTTGTATTTTTAACTTATCTCCCTAACTTTTTACTCAAATTTCAAGCGGGAGTACTTGTTGGATGGAAAATTTAATTCCTCATCCAAGGAGTCCCATGTTGCATACTTTTGATGGACCCTACTATATGAAAAATGATATATACATGAAAAAAAGTGATTGCAATCTTATACCAAAGCATCTCTAGAATGATGTCATTTTTTTTTTTTTTAGAGTTCATCTTATGCCAAATCATCTCTTGAATGATGTCAATTGGTGAATCTATGACCTGAGTAATTCGTTTTCATCTCGATTAGTGCATAGAACAACCATGTGAGCTAATTTTCTTAGCTATATAGAGAAATTCCAATTTGGGAAACACAAGAAAGATCAGACTTAAGGGTTGATGGGAAATCAGAGCATACACAACGAGTTAAGAGGGAAAAATTAAAATACAACTCAGAGAATCGGAGTGGAGCACATCAGCTTTAGACAAAGACAACAAAATAGATAATTTATTATAATTTCATGGACAAGATAGACTCATCATAAAACTGGAAGAAATCACAAGCTTTGGATAACTGAAGGGCCTTGCCTTGGCTTGCATTGCTCAGGCAGAGGAGAGATTACAAATTTATAGATGGGTGAAGCTCTAGAATTCTCCAATTCTGTCATGTGGAATACATGATTACACAGTGGGTAGTGTAGTAAGTGGCATCGGTGGTGTGGGTGGTGGACAGTTGAGGATGGTGAGGTTGGCGCCAAAAATTCTTTTAATTTGGCTTCATGTTTAACATTATCCCACTCGATGCCGAATGAAGAATCTCGAATCAAGTCACACCATATCCTACCCTGTCTCTACATAGCTCATGTTTATTTCTTGGTAGAATATTTATGAGCATATAAGTAGGGTTCTTATCTGTATGGATCTTTTCCAAAGATAAGTGTCCTTCCTCCAACACATGCCAGATCCAATGGTACATTAATTCAATGTGCTTGTTTTTTGAGTGAAATGCTAGGCTTTTCACCAAGTGTATGACACTCTAACTATCACAATATAACAAATACTTATCCTACTTTATTGCTATCTCTCCTAGGAATCATTGCATCCATAACTTCTCTTTACAATCCTTTGTTGCAGCTATGTACTATGTCTTTGTTGTAGAGAGAGATATTATTCTTTGTAGCCTTGATACCCAAGATATTGCTACTCTTGCAAATGTATACAGATATCCTGTAGTGGACTTTTTGGTGTCCATATCTCCAACCATATCTGCATCTTTAAATCCTTCAAGTAGAATCTCATTATGACCAAAACATAAGAAACAATGACTAGTACCCTTGAGATACCTCAAAATCCATTTTACTTCTTGCCAATGTTGTTTTCTTGGATTGGAAAGGAACCTACTCACTACTCCCACTGAATATGCAATGTTTGGTCATGTACATACCATGGCATACATCAAGATTCCAATTGTTGAAGCACGAGGAATTATGCTCATCTCTTCCTTCTCCTTATCATCAATAGGACATGACTTAGTACTCAGCTTGAAGTGAGTTGCAAGGGGTGTACCAACTAGCTTGAAATCCTTCATATTAAACCTATCAAGCACCTTCTTGATATATTTTTCTTGTGACAACCACAAATTTTTGTTTTTCCTATCACGCATGATCCTTATGTGCAATATTATTTTTGTTGGACCCAAATCCTTCATTGCAAATTCACTGCCCAAACATTTCTTCAACCTATTGATCATATTCTTATCATGCCAAACTATTAACATGTCATCCACATATAACAATAATATGATATATTTTCCTTGATCATACATATTAATATAGACACAACTATTAGCTTTGAACCTGTGAAAACCATGTTCCAACATGAATGAATCAAATTTCTTGTACCATTGTTGAGGTGTCTGTTTCAACCCATAGAGCCTCTTCTTCAACCTGCAAACTAGGTCTTCTTTTCCTTTTTCTATGAAGCCTTCTGGCTGCTCCATATAAATTTCTTTCTCCAATTCACCATGAAGGAAAGAAATTTTTACATCTAACTTCTCACATTCTAAGTCTAAAGCAACAACAAGACCAAGAATGACTTTAATGGATGACATTTTGACAATAGGTAAGAAAATTTTAGTGAAGTCAATACCTTATTTTTGGGAAAATCCTTTTACCAGCATCCTTTCTTTATACCTCTCCTTATTTTCATTACCTTCATGCTTAATCTTGTAAACCCATGTGTTTTGTAAAGCCTTTCTACATTTTGGAAGATTTACCAACTCCTAAGTTTTATTTTCTAGAAAAGAGTTGATTTCTTCCTCCATTGCTTTCTTCCATTCTTTATTGTGCTTAGCTTTACAAGCCTCTTGAAAAAAAATAGGCTCACCTTCATCAGTCAATAAAATATTGTTTTACGGAGGATACCTTTTTGAAGGATTATGAGGCCTAGAAGATCTGCGAACCAACTTTGGTGGTACATTACCAGGTTGAATCTCCTGTAAAAGTTTCTCCAAGATTCCTTCTTCTTGATGTTCATCATTTTCCACTTGCTATCCTTCCTGCTCCTAAATTTGATGTTCATTTTCTTGCATTGGTGGGATGTCTTCATTCTGCTATTCAAACCCGTCAATAACTTTCTTGACCTCCATCTCACCTACATTTCCCTTAAACATTTCTGACTCATTAAATATAACATCCCTACTTCTAATAATTTTATGTTTTACTAGATCCCATAGACGATAACCAAATTCTTCATCTGCATATTCTAGAAAAATGCATTTCGTAGATTTATCATCTCGCTTAGTTTTATTTTCTTTGGGAATATGTACAAATTATTCACATCCAAATATTTTCAAATGACAATAATTCAACTTCTTACTAGTCCAAACGTCTTCAGGGATGTCAACATCGAAGACTGTACTTGGAGATCGATTTATAAGATAGTAGGTTGTCCTTACAGCTTTTGCCCAAAAATGCTTCTCCAAACCAGAATTAGACAACATACTTCTCACCTTTTCCATAATGGTGCAACTCATCCTTTCTGCGACATCATTTTTTTGAGGAGTACTAGGCACAATTTTTTCATGCTTTATGCCAAACCTGTTAGAATATTCCTTGAATGCATTTGAGAAATATTCTCCACCGTTATCTATTCTCAAGAACTTGAGAAATTTGTTAGTCTCTCTTTCAACAACAACATGGAATTTTTGAAATATTCGAAACACTTCACCTTTATCTTTCATAGGGTAAGCCCAAACCTTCCTGGATGCATCATCTATAAATGTTACAAAATATGATGCTCCTCCTAATGACTTGATGTTAACAAGACCGAACACACCTGACTGTATCAATTCTAACAAATTTCTATTTTTGTCACGACCACCTCTAAAGAATGAAACTCTTCTTTGTATACCATATATGCAATGATCACAAAGATCAAGATTATAATATTTCAAGCTTGGAAATAAAATAATTTTTAAGATTATAAGATTACCAAAGCTTGTGGAATAAACTTCATCATCTAGCTGTCCCATAGAGATCAAACTCATGTGCATTTCTGGTACATGCCTAATATGTTTCAATAATATATCTTGTCCATCCTTCATCTTGATATGGACATCTCCCACTCCAGCAATACTATAAAATTTTTTATTCCCAAAATGCACTCAACCATAATCAACAAGATTATATGCAACAAAATTATATTTGCACGAGGTTACATGGTCAGATACCCTAGAGTCAAGGATCCAATGAAATCTACTCCTTTATGTCTATAAACATGCATTTTTTACTGAAACAGTAAATAACACATCACCATTTGTGACTACAACAACTGTCTCACCTTCATGTTTGTTGGATGACTTGTGGTTTGTACAGGCCGGTTTCTGATCCTTTTGTCCTTTCTTCCAGCCTCGACATTCTTTCTTCATGTGCCCAAGTTTGCCACAATGAAAGAAAATGAGCCTACCCCTTCTTGATTTCGTTCGACCTCTTACCCTTGAACGACCTTGTCAGCCTCGATCGATTCTCCTACCATAATCAGCGAGAGCTTCTCCTCCCTAGTTTTTCGTAATTGACTTGCATCATAGCTCCTCATTCATTAAATTACTACTGACATCATCAAACTTCAGGGTCCTTGTAGGTGCTGAAGTTCTCATAACTACAATTAAATTTCCCCACCTGTATGGAATAGAACACATTAAAAAATAGCTCTAATTTTATCATTTAGAATGATTTTAATAAAGGAAAGTTGACTAGTAATAATATTTAATTCATTTAAGTGCTCAACAACTGAAGCACTCTCGTTCATCTTGAGATTATAAAAATTATTCATCAAGAACACTTTTTTTGATGTCGTGTTCTTCTCATATAGAGCATGGAGCTTCTTCCATAATCCTTTTGTTGTCTTTTCCCAAGACACATTGAAATACACATTAATTTCTAGATGCTCGTAGATTGTTGTAATCGCCTTTCTATGTGGCTTATTCCATTCCTCATTTGTGATGAATGAGGGTTTCTTTGTTACACCCTCAATGAGAAAACACTGATCCTTTAAAATTAGTATATCCTCCATCTAAGATTTCCATAGGGAAAAGTTAGCCCTACTCAATTTTTCCATATCAGTCACTGTTGTTGTCTCCATTCTCAATAAAGTTAATGTGCAAAAAATCAAACTCCTCTTACAAAATAAGACTTTACAAAATAATATTTTAATTATTGCACCTTTAAAAAAAAAAGTCAAAAAATTAATCTCCTTTAATTAAAAACCAACAATCAACCTCTGTACTTCCTTTCTTTTCAAATTTAACAAACTATACTTTTATTAAAAATAACATCAAATCCAACACTAAAAATGTGCGGGGCCGACAATATAATAACTTTAAAATAAACACCTTCACACATACGTTCACTTCGCACATGCATGCTCGTTTGAAAACTTACGACATAACACTTCACACATACGTGCTCATTTGAAAACTTATGACATAAAATGGGCCACCATCCAACTCCGCATTTTTAATGTTGTTCATTTAAACAAGCACAACCACATATCACAAACATACACGATCCCGTACCATTCCACTCGTCATCCCCTCCACCTTCAAGAGTTCTCTGGCAGATAGTAAACATTTTCCAAAGAAGAAATCGTTGGTGGAGAGCTGAGCTTAAACATCGTCACATTAGGTGGCATGCACAAGATATATTGACCCTCCCTGAGGAGTGTGGGTGTCGAAAGAGGCCGTAGGTACTAGAGGTCGCAAGGTGTGAAAGAAGTCGCTGAATTGAAGGGACCAGAGAGAGTCCTCTGTTATGTTAATGATGCCTTCGCCAATGAAAAGTCTAAGACACTGACCGAGAATAGTCCCAACACAAACCTGTAAAAGGCCACTTTATTGCACAACGATTTACAACCACTTCATTAATTGTGTGAGGGCAGTGGTTCAGATCATGAACAACTCATAGACAATGCCAGTGGTGGACGTTGCCGGATGGGATTCTGCCGATGAGGAGATCAAGAGGGATATCAGGCGTCAAGTGAAAGATCATGAATGCTCTAATACCAGTTGATGGGAAATCAGAGAATAAAATGTTAAGCTCCATTAATTTTTTTTACCAACCGCTGCCTACAATTATGGAAGTAAATTGCAGTCTTTCCTTAATTTCTGGAAACCAACTGCAGTAATTTCCTTAAATTAAGGAAATCAACTGCAGTTAATTAATTTTCTTGTTGGGAGCTTCTGAAGTGGTCCATTACTCCATCTGGAGTTCTCTACCTTGATCTGTGGAACACCTGACACATAGCCATCAGAAGCTTGATGGAAGCTTGGCTATAAATTTATCTGTTTGGTCCCCAAGCTAGCATCTCAATCCCCTTCAGTTTTTACACCATCAAGCTGAGAGAGCAGAGCTTGGAAGTGCCTTCAGATTTCTTATCTGCCTGCGTGATTTCTAATGATGTTCTTGACTGCTAAAGTTAATTGGAGCGGATGAGAACACTGAGCACCGTTAACAAAAGGCTTCCCTAAAAGGAATAGACCGGACCATACCAGACCACAATGCACATCAATTACGGTTACAATTTTTCAGTTGAACGACTGGCATATACAGCGTGAGATCCTCTTAATGTTATGCACGTTTATTTCGCTTTACATCATAGAAAGTGCAGTTTGCCTTTTTTAAAAGTGAACAGAGGCAGGGTCTGGGGTTAGAGCATACGCCTTGTATTATATTTCATACAGTGCTTAGATCGGTTTCTTGAGCGCCGTGTTTTCCACTGAACTGCAACATCAAGCTATTACTGATCAACAAAGGAGAAAACACATTAGAAAGTCTGGTATTGAAGCATGATTAGCATCAATGGCTGGAGGTATTTATTCTGGGCATTAAACTTTCATTTTTTTTATTCTTTAAAGAATTTAATTCTGTATGTAAAGAATCATTGTTTAAGCTTTCATTTGGTATCAGAGCCTTAATTTATCTCTGCCTTGATGTGTGCAAATTTAATCTTGTGAGGAATTATTGCCTTAATTTACAGTAATACTGATATTTATTGGAATCAACAATTTTTTAAGCTTTTCAGTATATTACAATATGTGGATCAGAAAACTGATTATTGTCAAAACAAGATGGTATTTGACATCCCCTTACAACATTAAATTTTGAGGACCATCTATTTGGGTTATAAACTCAATTGGATTACAATTATTTCAATAAAGTAGCTGAGGTTACGTTAATCCCGACTTTCATTTTGTTTGTGTCAATATAACGCAAGTCGAAATGTGATGGAAACCGTGGGTCTTTCTTCTCCCCATTTGATGGACGGTTAAACGTCTGACCATAATATTTCAATAAAAAAATAAAAAAAAAAAAATAAAAAAAAAAAAAAAAAAATTATTCATTCATGCATAAAACTTTCTAGACTTTAGGCTAACAAGAAGGAATGTCACTTATAGTTCTGGTTATATTAGTATGGAGCAATATGGAGTTTATTTAAAATATTATTTAACTTATTCTTTTCACTAAACATTTTTTTTTTTTACTCTGGTTAAAGAAATGTTTATAATTTTATAAGAATTTTTTTTAAGAATTTCATTAGTGCAGTAATTGTTTCCGCTTTCCATATTTTTTTTTTAATTGCTTCATATTAAACTTGTATACACCATTTCACGTAGTATGAAATGTAA
This sequence comes from Pinus tabuliformis, assembly GCA_031772625.1. Lineage (NCBI taxonomy): Eukaryota > Viridiplantae > Streptophyta > Pinopsida > Pinales > Pinaceae > Pinus > Pinus tabuliformis. Next base: position 847,239,100 of record CM062814.1, read on the forward strand.
AGTGCTGTGTATATTTTTGTTTATGCAATTTAAAATAAATAATGTCTAGTGATCCATATAATTTTAATTGATTAGAGAATAGCCACAACATCTCTAATTAAATAAAATTATATATTATGTTTGGTTAGGATCACATAAAGATTATTTAGACATTAAATTGTAATTAATTATACTAAATATAATAAATTTTATCCCACAGGAATTTTTATTATATTTATGTAATTAATTAGGATAAAATTTCATAATTTACCCACAAGAATTATGAATTAATAGTTTTATCATAAAGTTAAAAACTATGAATAATTGAATCTGCTTGAATTAAAAATTTAGCCCACAGGAAATTTTTGGGTCATTAGATTCAATTTTGAGCATGATTTACATTGGTAAAACATGAAATTTTATTAAGCCTCAATTTTAACATAAGCATGTGATTTTTAATTTTGATGCAGTTGTACAACCTGCAAATTTCTCTGAAATTCGTTGTGATATCCATGAACTTAAGGGAGATAACTATAAGGTTTAGAAGGAGAGGATTCTCCTTCATTTGGGGTGGATGGACATAGACTATGCTATTAGGAAAGATGAACCACTGGCACTCACTAATACCAACACTGCAACAGACATCATGCTTTATGAACGTTGGGAGCGATCCAATCATCTAAGCATGATGTTCATTAAGAATAAAATTTCAGCTGGTATTCGTGGTTCCGTTGATCAGCATGAAAAGGTATGAGACTTGTTGAAAGCCATTGATGATCAATTTGTCACTTCAGACAAGGCACTAGCAAGCACCTTAATCATGAAGTTCTCATCCCTAAGGCTCACCAGTGTGAAAGGTGTGCGCGAGCACATCATGCAGATGAGGGACATTGTGGCTCAATTAAAGAAACTCGAGGTTGAAATATCGGAGTCTTTCCTAGTGCACTACATCCTGAACACTCTTCCACACCAATATGGACCTTTCAAAATCTCATACAACACACATAAGGATAAATGGTCAATTAATGAACTCATGACCATGTGTGTCCAAGAGGAAGAGAGACTGGTGATGGAACTGGGAGAAAGCGCAATGTTGGCAACACGTGGAAAGGGAAAATCTCAAGTCAATCGGAAAGGGAAAGGTAAAGTACCTCTCCAAGCCGATATCAAGAAGGATTCCAAGTGCTTCTTCTGTAAAAAGAAGGGACACATGAAGAAGGAATGCGCCAAATTTCAGAAATGGCTTGCGGACAAAGGTAATTTGATCCCATTTGTTTGTTATGAATCTAATATGGTTAATGTTAATATTAACACATGGTGGATTGATTCTGGATCAACAATTCACATTTCGAATTCCTTGCAGGGTTTGCAAAACCTAAGGAAGCCAGTGGGAAGTGAGCAAAGCATCTTATCAGGAAAAAAGATGGGCTCGCATGTGGAAGCTATAGGAACATGTTGTAGTGGCTTTGTTTTAGAATTAGAAAAGACCTTTTATGTTCCAAGTTTTTCTAGAAACTTGATTTCAGTTTCAAGGCTTGTACCTTTTGGATATTCCTTAAACTTTTCAGAAAAATCTTTCAGTCTATTTTATAAATCTGATTATGTTGGGAATGGTATTTTGTCTAATGGTATTTACCGCATTAATTTACAAAACAATGTCACTTATGATTCAATGCATGTTCACACTGGCACTAAAAGATGTGTTATTAATGAAGATTCCTCTAAATTATGGCACCGAAGACTAGGTCATATCTCCATAGAAAGAATTAAAATATTGGTAAAAGAAGGGGTACTTAATACTCTGGATTTTACTGATTTTGAGACTTGTGTGGACTGCATAAAAGGAAAGTAGAACAACAAGACAAAGAAAGGTGCCAATAGGAGTTCGGACATATTAGAGATCATACATACTGATATATGTAGTCTAGACATGGACTCACATGGTTATAGATACTTCATCTCCTTTATAGATGATTACTCATGATATATGTATCTCTACATGCTTCATAAAAAGAGCGAAGCATTAGATGCCTTCAAGATCTTTAAGGCTGAAGTAGAGAAACAATGCGGCAAGCAAATTAATATTGTGAGATCAGATAGAGGTGGAGAATATTATGGTAGATACACAGAAGATGGACAAGCACCTAGGCCATTCGCTAAATTTCTTCAAGAGCATGGGATTGTTGCCCAATACACCATGCCTGGTTCACCCGACCAGAATGGTGTAGCAGAAAGAAGAAATTGAACATTATTGGACATGGTGCGGAGTATGCTTAGCAACTCCAATCTTCCTAAATCCTTGTGGACTGAAGCACTTAAGATGGCAGTGTATATATTAAACCAAGTTCCAACCAAGGCGGTTCCTAAAACACCATTTGAATTATGGAAAGGTTGGAAACCGAGTTTGCGAAATATGCGTGTTTGGGGATGCTCATCCTAAGTGATAATTTATAATCCACAAGAGAAGAAGCTAGACCCAAGGACCATTAGTGGGTATTTCAATGGATATGCTGAAAGGTCTAAAGGTTATAGATTTTATTATCCATCTCACAACACTAGGATTGTGGAATCAAGAAATGCAAAGTTTCTTGAAAATGACTTGATCAGTGGGAGCGATCAAACCAGAAACATAGTTTCTGAGAAGGATCATTCAAAATCTCAACCTTCCATTTCAGGTGATAGATTGGTTATTGTTCATAGCACCCCTCAAGTACAAACTGGTGTTGTACAACCAATTGTTGAAGTTCCACAAGCTGCTGACGATATTCCAGTAGATCAAGGAGTTCAAGAGTTGCCAAGAACTTTTGAACAACAAGTTGAACCACATACTTCTCAAGAAGATGATGGTACACCATTAAGAAGATCTACTAGACCAAAGAGATCAGCAATTCCTAATTATTATGTTGTGTATCTACAAGAATCTGACTACAACATTGGAGCCGAAAATGATCCCGAGTCATTTTCACAAGCCATGAGTTGCAAAGAATCAGAACTATGGTACAATGCCATGAAGGAAGAGATGAATTCCATAAAGAGTAACGAAGTCTGGGATATTGTTGAGTTTCCTGATGGTGCAAAAGCCATTGGATGTAAATGGGTCTTTAAGACAAAGAAAGACTCATTGGGCAACATTGAAAGATACAAGGCAAGACTTGTTGCTAAGGGATTCACTCAGAAAGAAGGAATCGACTACACGGAGACTTTTTCTCCTGTATCTAAGAAAGATTCCTTGCACGTTATTATGGCATTAGTAGCCCATTTTGACTTGGAGTTGCAACAAATGGATGTGAAAACTACTTTTCTTAATGGAGATCTAGAGGAGGAGGTTTACATGAAACAGCCTGAAGGTTTCCCCTCTAGTGATGGTGAGCAATTGGTTTGCAAGCTCAAGAAGTCATCATATGGTTTAAAACAAGCATCCCACTAATGGTATTTGAAATTCCATAATGTAATTTCTTCTTTTGGTTTTGTAGAAAACATTATGGATCAATGTATATACTTGAAAGTTAGTGGGAGTAAAATTTGTTTTCTTGTTTTATATGTGGATGACATTTTGCTAGCAACCAACGATAAGGGTTTGCTACATGAGGTGAAACAATTCCTCTCTAAAATTTTTGATATGAAGTATATGGGTGAGGCATCTTATGTCATTGGCATTAAGATCTATAGAGACAGATTTTGAGGCATCTTGGGTCTGTCACAGGAAACCTATATTAATAAAATTTTAGAGAGATTTTGGATGAAGGATTGTTCACCAAGTGTAGCTCCGATTGTGAAGGGTGATAGGTTCAATTTGAACCAATTCCCGAAGAACAACTTTGAAAGGGAACAAATGAATAACATTCCATATGCTTCTGCTGTCGGAAACCTAATGTATGCTCAAGTCTGCACAAGACCTGACATTGCATTTGTTGTGGGAATGTTGGGACGATATCAGAGTGATCCAGGTTTAGACCACTGGAGAGCTGCAAAGAAAGTAATGAGGTACCTTCAAGGAACCAAAGACTACATGCTTATGTATAGACGGACGAACAACTTGGAAGTAATTGGCTACTCAGATTCTGACTTTCCTGGATGTGTTGATTCACACAAACCAACATCAGGTTACATTTTTATGATGACCAGTGGAGCTGTATCATGGAGGAGTGCCAAGCAGACCTTGATTGCCACTTCGACTATGGAAGCAAATTTCGTCTCCTGTTTTGAGGCTACTTTACATGGTGTATGGCTTAAGAGTTTCATTTCTGGGCTTAGAATTATGGATTCTATTTCTAAGCCATTGAGAATATATTGTGACAATTCAGCTGCCATTTTTATGGCTAAAAACAACAAAATTGGGAGTCGAAATAAACACATCGACATTAAGTATTTAGCTATAAGGGAACGTGTTAACGAAAAGAAAGTGGTCATTGAGCATGTCAGCACTGAGTTGATGATCGCCAATCCTTTGGCTAAGGGCATGCCACCATTTAAATTCAAGGATCATGTAATGAATATGGGACTTGGTTCCATTATGTAGCTTCCCATTGTATGGACAATGTTATTTTAATGAAATTCTTAATTATTGTGATGCTTTTTCTAATATTTATGTGCACCTTAAGTTGATTTGAGAAAATTCATTTAAGAAGGACCAAGAATAAACATAAGGCTTATTCATTAAGAAATTGTTGCGACATAAATTATAATAAGAATAAATACATAGTAATACATGGAAGATAATACTCATCATTAGAGAACTTATCGTCATGATTCATGTATCTATTACTTAATACAGATTATCAATGGGTTTTAAGATGAGACACTAAGTTTGGAAGTATGGACCAAGTGGGAGATTGTTAAGCTCCATTAAATTTTTTTACCAACTGTTGCCTACAATTATGGAAGTAAACTGCAGTCTTTCCTTAATTTATGGAAACCAACTGGAGTAATTTCCTTAAATTAAGGAAATCAACTGCAATTAATTAATTTTCTTATTGGGAGCTTCTGAAGTGGTCCATTACTCTGTCTAGAGTTCTCTACCTTGATCTGTGGAACACCTGACACATAGCCATCAGAAGCTTGATGGAATCTTGGCGATAAATTTATCTGTTTAGTTCCCAAGCTAGCATCTCAATCCCCTTCAGTTTTTACACCATCAAGCTGAGAGAGCAGAGCTTGGAAGTGCCTTCAGATTTCTTATCTACCTGTGAGATTTCTAATGATGTTCTTGGCTGCTAAAGTTAATTGGAGCGGATGAGAACACTGAGCACCGTTAACAAAAGGCTTCCCTAAAAGGAATAGACCAGACCATACCAGACTATAATTCACATCAATTACGGTTACAATTTTTCAGTTGAACGACTGGCATATACAGCGTGAGATCCTCTTAATGTTATGCACGTTTATTTCGCTTTACATCATAGAAAGTGCAGTTTGCCTTTTTTAAAAGTGAGCAGAGGCAGGGTCTGGGGTTAGAGCATACACCTTGTATCATATTTCGTACAGCACTTAGATCGGTTTCTTGAGTGCCGTGTTTTCCACTGAACTGCAACATCAAGCTATTACTGATCAACAAAGGAGAAAACACATTAGTAAGTTTGGTATTGAAGCGTGATTAGCATCAATGGCTGGAGGTATTTATCCTGGGCATTAAACTTTGATTTTTTTTTATTCTTTAAAGAATTTAATTCCGTATGTAAAGAATCGTTGTTTAAGGTTTCATACAAAACGGGTTCAGAGGGAAAAATTAACACACAACTCAGATAATCAGAGTGGAGCACATCAGATTCAGACAGAGACAACAAAACACAAAATTTATTATAAATTCAGAGAGAGGACAGATTGATCCTAAAACTGGAAGAAATCAAAAGCTTTGGCTTACTGAAGGGCCTTGCCTTGGCTCGCATTTCTCAGGCACATGAGAGATTACAAATTTATAGATGGGGAAGCTCTAGAATTCTCCAATTCTATCATGTGGAATGCATCACTGTACACTGAATGGAGTAGTAGGTTGGTGTCGATGGCGTGGGATGTGGACAACGAGGTCGGCGCCGAAAATTCTTTTAATTCGGCTTCACATTTAACATTGATTTGAAATTGGTTCAAATTAATATTTCATTTCAGGTTTTCCAATTTCCACTGCACCTGTAACTAGAGCATTAAGACATCCAAAGTTCTGGGGATTGCAGACACTAAATTTTCAGGCGCTTTACAGTTTGTGGACTCCACATTTGAGGGCTTTTAGGATTTGCGGACTAAAAAATTTAGGGTTCTTACACTGTAAGAATCTATATGGATCTAGGTTGGAGTTAATATGGATTATTAGAGTGTAAAGGTTGTTATTAAAAACTATCATTGCAGCTTGTTGCTTTGGAGTAGCCTTTGATTCCAAAGTCATGAAGCCATTTTCAGTAGAGCGGACTGTAATGTTGGATCTGAGCTCTAGGGATGTTGAACCTCAGCTCTCGGTTGGGTTTGATAAACAAAATTGAATTGAAAATTTTGGGTAATTGATACCGTACAGAGACCTAGGAAATCTATATCAAAACCCAGGAGCTATAGATGGCCACACTTCCGATTCCTGGCTCTACTCGGTGCAAGGATTATAGATTCTTCGAGAGTTGCCGCGTGGGTATATTAGAAACCCACTGTGAGAACTTGGTACCGGTGATGGGCTCATTTAAAAATAATGGATGCAACCAAGAATGGAATTTGGTTGTAACTGGGTGATCTATAGTTAAAAAGATTGCAAGACTCAAAGATCTTTCTTTAAATATATATATATATATATATATATTTACTTGAAGAAATAGTGTCTGGAGTAGCTCTCAAGTAGGATTGGACCACAAGACCTTCTTTTAACAGGAAAAAAAACAAACTTTGAATATTTAAAACTGTTACATTTAGCAAAAATACTCTGCACCCAATTCTACAGCTACAGATCCAGCGAGGATATCAAACAAAGAGAACACATGGAGACCAAACATTTGCACCTAAGTGCTGGATCACATCCTTCAGACTTCTTCTATTGTGAAGATGATTGAGGAGGTGTAAAAACCTTAAATTTGACCTATGGACTTGTTTTGAAATTCCAAGATGCAACTAATTTAGACATTGGAAAAGGTATTATGGCCTCACACACACTATCGGCTCCTCTTATCCAACATCTGCATGGTAGAGGTATGTTTCATTTCTCTCACATTATCTCTAATTGGGTTTCTTCTATTCATATTCAGTCTCGGTATCATGCAAAGGACGTTGATATTACGGGTACACTGGCTACGGAATGGGACCTCTACATTAGTCAGGTAGAGGCCGCCGGAATCTACCTCAATGATGAGATGGACAAGATGACTTGGGAAGGCAACACTTCCAAGAGACAAATTTCAGTTCGAGATATATACAAGCATATCACCAACCCATTTACAATTGCTGAGGTCCCTAACTTGCTACATAAGATTTGGAGATGGGAGGTGCCATTAAAACTCAAATGTTTTGGATGGTTGGTCCTCCATGATAAAATACTCACTCGGAGTAATCTCATAAGTAGAGGCTTCTATGGATTTGGTATCTTCCCGCTTTGTATGCTTTACTCAGAGGATGCTTCACATCTCCTTATCAATTGCCCTATAGCTACAGATATTTGGCACACTGTATTGCACTTATTTCAGATTGATGGCCAATGGACGCATCTCAACTTGGAGGCATGTTTCAAATTATGGTTTACTATTCATCAAGAGTTATGTTCCCTATATTTACTATATGGGGCATATGGAAATGAAGGACCAACAAGATTTTTGAACACAATAAGGTGGACATCAAACAAACTTCCCTTGCAATAGCAACATATTTTTCAGAGATAGGCCCCATAAAGTGAGACATCAAAAGGAGACACTTCATCTCACAGGATGTTTGGAGGAAATTTGTTGTTGACCTCTTTGATAGCACATGCAACAACACTAAATGTGGATGTGGTGCTCTCATTGTTAAGGAAATAGGGCATTACTTTCATTTCTGGTGGGAAGGTGGTAGCGGCACCAACAATGGGGCATAAATTATAGCACTTTGGGATCTCCTTTACTCCACACTATGGTTCAACATCAATGACATGAAGGTATTTAGAGACTCAAAAGGTTGCATTGTTTGGATCAAACACTGCTTTCAGCTTCCAAGGATGTCATACTGAATAAAGGGCATTTGAACTATAGTGGGTTCCTTTCAGCACATCTCTTTTGCACACAATTTCCGGGAACAAAACCATGTTGCAGATATGCTATCCAAAATGGACGTGACAGGAATACCAAGGGTCATCTCATATGCTTCATACATTCATGACAACAAAATTGACTCCAAGAGTTTTAATATCTTCTAATCTTACTAAACTTTGGGTTTGATTACTTAACATGTTTTTGAAAATACTGTTCATGCTTGTAAAATGTTATAACTGTTTATATTGCATGGTTTTTAGGTTGAATAAAGCTGAAAAGACTGAACCCATGTGAGAACAGAAAGAACAAAACTTCATTAGGTGAAGAACTATGTAAATAAACTCTCTTTTTTATATATAAAGGCAGCATATTTTTCCTTCGGGAAAAGAACTAACCTGGAGTCAAATTACCGTAAATTAGAAATGCCAAAAACACAAGATTATAATCCGTTTTGAAATTCCAAGGTGCAACTAACCTGGAGTCAGATTATTGGAAATTAGAAATGCCGAAAACGCAAGATATAATCAATTTTTAGGGTTTTGTGTTGTTTTAGAATTTGGTTTAAAATTGTTCAATTTGCTGGCATCCTTTCCTCTCGTTTTTTTTTCCCCTTAATGTCGGCAAATCTTTTATCATAAGAAGAATGAAACCAGCCAATCCTGGAAGTGATACAGAATTCGCTATCAAAGACTAGGGGATCAGTAGTGATACAAATCAATGCATGATTTAAACTTCTGGTATCTTAATCTGAGTGAAGTTCTAGGGTTCCCTCTAGTACATGAGCAACCCACTCTTAATTCTTCGGACGAGACTGTTGCAGCCTCAACAAAGAAAGCTTATTATAAGAATAGCGAGATTCGTAAGCCGACATCTTTTGGAAATGCATTTAGAAGGGCTTGCTTACCGATGCACAATTTATGGTTAGGAAAAAAAATAAAAATAAAAACTGATTATTGAACTGTTCTGATCATTGAAGTGTTTATTTTTTTAACAGTAGAAATAAATTCAGTAACATCAAGAATTCCGAATTATCCAAAATCCAAAATTTTAATAATTATAATCTAGATTTCCAAACATTTCAACTAAATTTGATCAAACTCTTACGATAGTTTCCATTATTTTCTAAACTAAATTCTAACCCTGTTAGACTACTCTATTTAAAATTAGCAGCGAAAGAAAGAGTGGAATCCTCTTGGAAGTCTTCAGTGGAATTCCTGCCGACAGACATAGGAGAAAGTCTTCCTCGGATTGTCATTTGAAAAATATCGAATAACATTGAAACAGGTTAATATATGCTTTTCCGTGGCCTTTGATTGTAGGTCAACCATATCCATGATGATGGAAGGATCCGATCCTTAGTCCAGCGCATAATGTTCTAGACATCAGCACATTGTTAAAAAAATATTTGTCACATGCTGAGATAAGTTTTTGAAAGCTGTTGGACAGTAGTTATATTTGTAAGTATTTTTGCAGGTTGCGTTTTTATTTGAAGATGGAAGCACTGAAGCCATACCGCACGAACCATTCTGCAGCAAGTTAAGAAATTTAATGAAATTTAGTAAATACAGGCAAGAATTTACTATGCGACTCTTGCCCATACTCCACAAACACCTGGGCCATCACTATCCACACTCAACAATAGTAGTGTATTAATGTATTTGATAAATATGGATGTAAAAAGCATTTTGCAAGTGATAGAGAAAGAGAGAGAGTCTGTGAGGTAGGGAGGAGAAAATTGTGGAGCAAATTTTGGTGGGTGGTGAAAACAATGGTTACTGTGTGTTACTGCGAAACCCGTGGTGAAATATAAATCATTACTTGGTGAATGAGCTGCAGTCTCATATGAATGTATTTTCATGAATTAGAATTTAATCTTAAGTTTTATTGTGCTTCATATGAATGTATTTTCATGAATTAGAATTTAATCTTAAGTTTTATTGTGTTTCTGTAAGCTTACTCTGTTTTGCTGTGAGTGAATTTTGTGTTTTATTAAGCTTATGCTCGAAATCCTTTTTCTAACATGGTATCGGAGTGGGTGAAATTAAGTTAGTGTAAAAACAACTATTTTTACTAGCAATTAAAATTAGCATATTTTAGCATATTTACCACCAGGTAGAAAGTTTTTTTACACCGAGAAATGGAAACATCAAGCACAAGATTTACTAATCCTCAAATACCTCACACTGAGAAATGGAAACATCAAGCACAAGATTTACTAATCCTCAAATACCTCACGATAAAAAATATGATTATTGGGCTATTACAATGAAGACCATGTTTTCTTCTCAAGACATTTGAGATTTGGTGGAGAATGGCTTTCAAGAACCAAGAGATGCAACAACATACAATGTACTGGAGATTTGTTAAGAGACAACAGGAAGAAAGATGCAAAAGCCCTCTTTTACATTTTTCAAGCATTTCATGAAATTGTTTTCCCAAGGGTTACAACAGTGACGAAGTCCAAGCAAGCATGAGACATCCTACCAATGCATAGCAAAAGTCAAGATAACAAAGCTGCAAATGTTGAGAAGATACTTTGAAACACTTTATATGAAAGAGTCTAAGAATTTAGACTCATTTTTTGCACATGTAATTGGGCTAGTTACTCAAAGCAGGTCTCATGGTGAGACACTTGAGGAAAGAAGAATAGCTGAGAAAGTTTTGAGAAGTTTGCCAGCAAGGTTTTATGCCATTGTTGTGGCCATAGAAGAGACATAGGATCTCTCACAGTTCTCATTGGATTAGCTTAATGTATCACTAATTTCTCATGAACATAGACTGAATAGATAAACAAGCTCCTCATTGGAGCATGCTTTCAAGACACAAGTATCATTTGGTCAAAGTCGAGGCAGAGGAAGATCATATGCTAGAGGAAGAGGAAGAGGAAGAAGTCCACATAGAGGTGGAAGAATTAGCCCTTCAAGCTCAAATGGAAGAGGCACAAATCGAAATCCAAGTCAAGGCCCAAGCAAAAATCAAGCACAAAAGTCAGAGGTATGATAAATCTCAAGTTCAATGTCATTACTGTAAGAAGTATGGTCATTATGAAAATAAATGTAGAAAGAAAAAATATGACATTAGTAACAAACCAAGTGTAAATTTCACAAAAGAAAGTCAAAACCATGATAACATGTTTTTAGCTTGTAATGTAGCACAAGAAAAACAAAGTGATATATGGTATCTAGATTCAGGGCGTAACAACCATATGTCAGGAAACATAGAAATGTTTTCCAATCTAGATGAAAGTGTGAAATCTAAAGTGACATTAGGGACTAATAGCAAAGTCTCTGTCATGGGGAAAGGAAGAGTTAATATCCTAACAAAGAAGAAGGAGAAGAATTACATCTCAGATGTTTACTTTGTCCCCTGTCTGAAGCATAAGCTCATAAGCATTGGGCAGCACATACAAAAGGGCTACAATGTCTTTTTCAAAAGTGATGTGTGCACAATTTTGGATAGACCTCCAAGAAGACAGTTGATTGAAAAGGTTCAGATGAAAAGCAATAGAATGTTTCCCCTAAAAATAAGATCAGATTTGTAGAGAGAAGGTGCACAAGCACAACTCTCAATGAACTCACTAGAGGATGCAAGAAAAGATGCAGCTGTCTTACAAGTAAACTTTCAAGCAGAGGTCAAAGATGAAAATTGGATATAGCATTTGAGATTTGGACATCTCAACTTTGAGGTTTGAATTTGCTGCATAGGAAAGGCATGGTGAAGAGACTACCACTCATAGAAAAACTGGACAACCTATGTGAAGGATGTATCTTGGGCAAACAACATAGAGAGACATTTCTAGTAGGAAAGTCAGTAAGGGCAAATGCACCTTTGGATATTGTCCACTCAGATTTATGTGGACCAATGCAGACACCATCAATTGGTGGCAGCCACAATTTATTGACCTTCATAGATTACTACACAAGGAAGACATGGGTTTATTTCCTAAAACAGAAAAATGAAGTGTTTGAGCACTTTCGCCATTACAAAGTTCTTGTTGAGAAGCAAAGTGGACACTACATCAAAGTCCTTAGGACTGACAGAGGTGGTGAATACATCTCAAAAGACTTCCTTCGATTTTGTAGGGAGCATGGAATTCACAAGCAATTTACAACAAGGTATACACCTCAGCAAAATGGTGTTGCAGAAAGGACGAATAAGACCATTATGGAAATGGCAAGGAGTAGGATGAAGGCAAAGCATTTGCCAAATGATTATTGGGCTAAAGTTGTCACTTGTGCAGCATATATCTTGAATAGATGTCTAACCAAAAGTGTCTAGAACATAGTTCCTGAAGAGGCATGGAGTGGAAGAAAGCATAGTGTCACTCACATGAGAGTTTTTGGATGTGTGGCATATGCACATGTCCCTGATGAGTTGAGGAAGAAGTTGGACAACAAGGGCAAGAAATATATATTTGCTGGATACAGTGATGAATCCAAGGCATACAAACTCTACAGTTCATTAAACAAGAAGGTCATAATCGGCAGAGGTGTGTAGTTTATAGAAGAGGAAGCGTGGGATGGAAGTTTAGAAAAGACAGTCAATGTCAAAGCATGTATAGCACATGAGAACAAAGAAGAACTAACAACAGCAAGTAATTCCTCAACAGTGACTCCCTCTACTCCTATTCAAGTGCAATAAAGCACACAGCAAGCAACACCATCAAAAAATAATATAACAGTTTCGCGCAGTCAAGAAAGCGCTTCTCCAAGCACGTCGCAAAGTGCAACACCAAGTGACATGTCAAGCCCATCTTCAACAAGCACAAGAAGACCAAAATTCAGAAATTTAAATGAAATTTATGAGCAAGATGAAATTGATAGTAGGGCTGGGCTGAATTTCTTATTTTTCTTGTTTTGTCATGTAGATGATCCAATCCATTTTGAGGATGCATTCAAAGAAGAAAAATGGGTTGCGGCAATGGAGGAAGAAATAGATGTAATAGAAAGGAATGACAGATGGGAGTTAGTGAACCTTTCGAAAGGAAAACATGTCATTGGAAGGAAGTGGGTCTATAAGACCAAAATCAACATTGAGGGAAAGATTGAAAGGCACAAAGAAAGGCTAGTCGTCAAAGGATACAAGTAGCAACATGGAAGAGATTACGTAGAGACGTTCGCGCCAGTCACAAGGATGGAGATAGTGTGCGTAGATGTGGCGATTTCCACACAACATAAATGGAAAGTATATCAAATGGACGTAAAATCAAGATTCTTGAATGGAGTGCTGAAAGAGGAAGTGTATGCTGTGCAACCGCCTGGTTATGAGGTAGAAGGCCAAGAAGACAAAGTGTATTGGTTGAGGAAAGCTCTTTATGGGTTGAAGCAAGCACCACGTGCATGGTATAGCAGGATAGATGCCTACTTGTTGGACAATGGTTTTGACAAATGTGGCGATGAACCTAATCTCTACATCAAAGAGAGCAATAATAAGATTCTTATTGTTGTCTTATATGTAGATGATTTGATTTTTACATGTAGTGATGATTTCCTCATCACTGATTTCAAACAAGTCATGAAGAGTGAATTTGAAATGACTGACTTGGGAATGTTAAGATATTTTTTTGGCATAGAAGTGAACCAAACAGAAAATGGTATTTTTATCTCTCAAGCGAAGTATGTGGCAGACATTTTTGGAGACATTTAAAGTGCAAAATAGTAAGCCCACACCAACTCCAACTTTCATGGGGTTGAAGTTAAGTAGAGAAGATTGCAACAACAATGTCAATCCAACATTATACAAAATCATGATAAGCAGCTTGATATATTTGACCGCCACTAGGCCATATATAATGTATGTAGTAAGTTTGGTGTCGAGGTTCATGTAGACACCCAAGGAGAAACATTAACAAGCAACGAAAAGGATTCTAAGTTATGTCAATGGGACAAAACAATATGGCGTTTTCTACACAACAACAAGTGATTTTAGGGTGGTTGGTTACACTGATAGTGATTGGATAGGAAGTGTCGATGACAGAAAGAGCACGTGAGGATATGTTTTCCATTTGGGTTCTAGAGCCATTTCATGCGCCTCCAAGAAGCAGCCAATAGTGTCACTGTCAACAGAAGAAGTTGAATATGTTATAGCAACAACTGCAACGTGTCATGCAGTTTGGATGAGAAGGATGTTGAGGGATCTTCGTCATGACCAAGAGGGAACGACAACTATTTTCCACGACAACATCTCAGCAATTGCATTGTCAAATAATTATGTCTTTCACAAGAGGACCAAGCATATTGATGATAAATATCATATTATTAGGGAGTTGATTAACAATGATGAAACTGTGTTATAGCAGTGTAGGTCACAGGAACAATTTGCTGATATCTTCACAAAGCGATTGGCACGTGAAAGTTTTGTTTATCTTAGAAATTGTTTGGGAATTGTCAATGGTGATGATTGTGATTAAGGGAGAGTGTTGGAAATATTAATCCCAACCACTGCGTTAAACACCCCGACAACAACCATACTCGTCAAAAGTACCATACTTGTCAAAAGTATTTTTGCAGGTTGCGTCTTTATTTGAAGATGGAAGGACTGAAGCCAAAACAAAAGTACTACGCGAACCATTTTGCAGCACATCACAAAAGTTAAGGAATTTAATGAAGTTTAGTAAATATGGGCAAGCATTTACTGTGCGACTATTGCCCATACTACACAAACACCTGCTCGATTACTGTCTTCACTCAACAACAACAACTTATTAATTATTTGCTCTGTCATGTATTAATGTAAAATTGTATGTTGAGATAAATATGGATGTAAAAGTCATTTTTTAAGTGAGAGAGAGAGAGAGTATGTGAGCTAGGGAGGAGAAAATTGTGGAGAAAATTTTGGTAGGCTCATGAAAACAATAGTTACTGTGTTTTACTGTGTGTTACTTGAAACCCCTGGTGAAGTGTAAATCATTGTAAACCTTTGTTTTTACTTGGTAAATGAGCTGCAGTCTCATATCAATGTATTTTCATGAATTAGAATTTAATCCTAAGTTTTATTGTGTTCATCCAAACTTACTCTGTTTGTGAAACTCCTTTATTCTGCTTCTCCCCTTTACCTCTCCATGTAAATCCTTTTTTCTAACAAAAGGAGAGTGACAGGTTCGGAAATCCATCCCATAATTCGCTGGACTGGATTGTTTCATAGAGCTTATCGAGACCTTCGTCTTTTGGATAGTAGAGTTAAAGGTGCACACAATTTTTTGTAATTGTGATTCTTTTAAAAGATTTGAAAGACAACCTCTGAATTTCCTTCCTTTATTTTCATGGATCTCTAATGGTTTTTATAAGTATAGAGTAGTTGGTGAAGTGTATATAAGATTAACAAATTCAAACATAATGTAACTAGTATACAATACATTTAGAAAATAATTAAAACATTGTGATTCTAATTTCATATTATTTTAAATATAAATATAATATAAATAACAATTTATTGAAAAACAATTTGGATGTATTTTAGCTTGACATCTATTAAGTGCTGAGAGGATAAATTTCTGGAAGTACAAATCTTCAAATTTTGTGTTAGAAGATGAGATTTGAGTTTAATCGTTTTAAATGATGAAAACATGGTAAAAATATACCATTCTAAATAAACAAAATAACACCAAGTGAATCTCTAATTTAATGTAGTAATATATTATCCCTAAGAAAAATATGATTAAAACATCTTAACTTACTTTAATGCTTAAGTAGTATAGAAAGTATCCCATGTGTTTCAAGTAAAAACATTCTTCACTTACTTTTTTTAATGGATGAAATATATTCTTCATTCTTTCTAATTATTAAAATATCATCTACATAGCCCATTAGACGTACAACAATTTTTCCAACGCAAACAAAGTTGTATCATAAGATTAAAAATCTTGAAATTGATGTTCACAACCTGCTCATTTAGGTCTGCAAACCATGCATAAGAAGCTTTTTTTAGATTCTTGACTTCCAAAACGAATCCTTGAAGTTGAAACATGTAATTTTTTTCATCTTTGCATTTATGTGATGTATCTTCCTCCCAACAATACATGAATAATAGCTTATCTTTTTATAAGAGAAATTTTTTGTGATAGTCTATGTAATTAAAACCATTTATGAGATCTCTTCATTTTCAAGCTTTTCCTAGTCTCGCTCATGGACATGTGGGTTATGAGCCCAAAAAATTTCTTCATCTTATCCCCATAAAATCTCGCACCATCAAAATTTCTAGAATTCAACACTCCTTCTATGTTTAGGACTCAGGTCTTTGGTCCTCAATGAGTTAGAAAAGTCACGCTACTTGTCGTTTGTCTTCATGCATTTTAGGTCCTTCTACAGGTTGCTGGTCAACACCACACATGTTTACCCTCCGTCGGCATATTCATACCTCCAATGCACTTGAAAATTCCTTGTAACTTCGTTGGTACATTTCTCTTGCTGGTACATTTGGTATCAACTCGGCCTACGACTTTGGTCTATTTGTTTGATTGATTAGAATAACATCACATAGATGGGTACCTACAATAGAATAACCTAGTACTATAACTCTCCTGCATGTAGGTGTTCGCGATTGATGGACTCACTCTCATCTTACTCCATCGACCTGTGAATCACAATTATGTTGCAATAGTAATAAGTGTAGGGTGTGGGGATTTCAAGCTCCTCTAACATAATATGCAAACATGTTTAAAAATCTGAGGCCTAAAGGGTCACAAAGGCTCTATTCATGCTGGGAACATATACTAGAAATTCACACACATGAAAACACACAACACAGAACCAAACATTAGTAATTAAAACCCTTAAACTATTACATGGCGCCTCTTGGCTGGCAAGCGAGCCTGTTCATCATTAGATGGTTTCCACTTTTAATGCTTGAATGCTACAACTATAAAAATAACAAAATGATGATAAAATCATTGAAAAGATATGACCTAATCCCTAAAGTGTTCATGATATCTAGAAACTGGGAAAAATCAATGCATTTGAGGAAATTTTCCCCTCATGTTAACATCCGCTTTCTAGAAGCTTGTCTTTTTGGTTGATTTTCCATAGGGGAGTCCAAAGGTACACAAATTTATGACCTCCTGGTCATATGCATCTTATCTTCTCACAACAAATTTAATTCATGAGATGCAACTTACGTATGTAATAACAAGTCTCCACCTTGTTGCACAATACCTCACCAAACATTCTCTTGAGTTTGGGCTTTTCGCATCTTCCTAGTTACCTTCTACTCCCGAGTTTCGGATTTTGGCATCTTCCTAGTTCCCTTCTCTGAAACTCTACGAGAACTCCTTGCTCTAGGCAGTTGAAATTTTCTCACCTTCCTTTGTTGTCACCAGATCTTCAATCACTTGTACCTTCTTTCTTTGCTTCTCCTCCAAACTACATGCAAGAATATTTTGCACTCTGATACCACTTGATGAGAATTATTTCTGGGGTCTCTTTATTTTCAATATTTTTCTGGTCTTGCTCCTGGACGTATGGTTTATGAGCCCAAAAAATCTCTTCGTACTATCCATTGTTGCCATTAAATCTTGCACTATCCAAATTCCCAAAATTCAACGCACCATTCTATGTTCAAGACTCAAGTCTTTATTCCTCCACAAGTTACAGAGGTCATTCTACATGCCCTTTGCGTTCACGCATTTCAGGTTCTTCTGTAGGCTGCTAGTTAACACTGTCAGGGCCTAAATCTACCTCAAGCTGAGAAAGGTAGAATCTAGGGTAACATCAAACCACGCTTAACCTAGTAGCTAGCCCTACCAGGTCGAGAGAGGGCTCTCTCCTTGTCAATCTCAGAAGAATATGGTTATTAGGGCTGGAGATGACTATTTATAGACTAATTTTAGGCTAGGTATGTGCACAAATGAGTTTGAATGAGTTTAATGTTGGTTTGCTGGCTCAAATATGAAAGGCAGATTTAGGTTCGGGGAATGGACACAGTCTTGTAGAGATCTCTATGGGGCGAGGTAGGCAAATGGTTTAGCACTTCAAATTGAGTGAGATGGAGAGCTTTTAGATTGGTGAGGGCATGAATGTCTCAGGGATCCTATTCAAATAGATAAAAACATAAATAACTAAACAAACCCTAGGTAGAGCACTGAAACTCAATGAATTCTACCTTTATCCTTGTTTCATTTAGTTAAGATGAACATAGAGAGATGATGGCATACATAAAACACATGTAAACTTGCAATTACAGAAAGAAAAACAATACCAAATCAAGTTGCCACAAGAATCCCATAAAGTGTTGCAAACCCTGGTGGTGAGCTCCAGTATTGTAGCAATAATGCTACAACTCCTGGAGCTTCCTATCTCTAATTTTATCAACCCGGTAGTTCGTACAAACTTGGAAGCGACGGTGCTGTATGCACAAGTACTAGCTCTTGTCGCAGCTGTCACTTGGTCAGCTGGCACAAGTCCGCTAGGGCTCAAGCCAACTTCTATATGCTCTCAGAAGAAGCTTTCTAAATGATGGATGAAGGCTATCTCAAGGGAAATTGATCTACTTTGCAAAAATGAACTGAAAGCCAACCAAAGCATGGAAACCCTAGTAAACCCTAATCTGACTAGTTTAACCTCTATGGTGCAATAGTGAGAGTGCAAATGTCTAAAAATGATGCCATTACTTCTAATGATATGAAATGCATGAACTCAAACTACTTCCATGAAAAAGAACATTGTTTTTGTATTTTTGCTTAAGTGGTTGGAGTGATTTTGGTTTTGTTTCTTATTAGGGTTTGGCTGTGCAGAGGTGGTGCGAAGGGAGAGAAAGCTTGGGAAAGGTCAGGAGGGCTAGGAGAGGTCCCAGAGGGTCCCTAACATCAGTCCACAGAAGTCTACAATGTTCAGGTGCTCGGCAACCAAGTTTGTAGGCTTCTACAGGATGTCTGCAGGGGATCCTACAGGAAACTAAGGAATTCTACAGGAAGTCTGCTACCTTCTACAGGATGTTCTACCGTGGGAGTTTTGGGTGATGGTGAAGTGATGGAGCGGAATGGGTGGATAGGTAAGGTGGAGATGGAGCTTGTGATGACACAGGGGCAGAGAAATAAGATGGAGAAAGAGTGCACGAAGTTGGTTGGTGGATAGAAGGATGGCAGCAACGAAAGGTCAAAAAAATGAAGTTACGTGGCAATGGATGAGTTGGAAGGTAAACGAGCTGAACAGAGGTCGAGTAGGTGGCTTGAGGCGAGGTTAAGAAGAAGAAGAAGGAAGTGGAATGATACTGAGCAGTGTAAATAAAACAAATTGCTTATGTCTTGCACCAAAAACGAGAATTCATTAACCAGTGCTACCTGTGCTATTAAACCAATGAACAACAATGTAAATCATGAAGAAAAGTCGTGCATGGAGGTAGAATGAAGAAGTATGGCTCTAGAGCAAAATGCATGGAAGGATCCATGATTAAAACGACTGTGTTGCAGCTTGCATAAAAGTAGGAAAAGACTGCGTTTTTTTGGTGGTTGGTATAGACTGCACCCCAATCCCTAAACAGAGATGGCAGTGAAGGCACTAACAACCTTTTCTTGGAGCTCCAGTGAATTACAAACCTCCTATTCTAATCTAAGCAACTGAAAGTGATTTAACCATAAGCTAATCCTACTCAATCTCATTAAAGAAATCAAATCAGCAGACTGTGTTCTTGAAATGCATATCAAACAAGGAAACAAAGTGCTGGAAAGAAAGGCAAATAACACTACAAGAAGAGGAGATCTATTGCTCTCAGGTTGGGCCCTAACCTGAGAGCTATAGCTCCCTTAAAAGCTCAGAATTAGATCCAAATCTGCTTGCCTTTATTCATAATCAAAAGTCTAATGTCATGCCAAAACTAGCTTACAAAAACAAACACCGAGCTGTGCTCAGAAATTACAATATCAGTCCAAAAGTTCAAAAAGCTCCTAACAAAGGCTACGGCCTTCATATTTATACACAATGAAGATCAAGCTGGCTTCCTCCATTCGTGGAGCTTGGTTGTCCAACTGAAAGTCAAACTGCTGTAAACTGCTAATCCTGTAGAACGTGTTGGCTGCCTTTAAGCTCGGTGGGGAGAGCTGTTGGAGCTTGGAGTTAAGGTGAAAATCACGAGGAAGGTCATCAAGACTGTGGAAAACCTCCCTATGAACCCGCAATGTCACCTTTGCTGTCTCCTTGTCTCCATTTGCGTGGTCTTTTGCTCTCTTTAATGCCAAAAACCTGAAATCATCATGTATGAGCCACATAGATATAATGCCTGCCCTTCTTCCTACAAACAACACGAATATACTAAGAAATGAATGCATAAGTGATAAAATATGAATGGTTGAGCAAGGTAAGTAGGCTAATATGAGCCCAAATTGTACCAAAAATTGGGGCTCATCATCACCCCCTAGCTAAAATATTTGCTCATCCTTGAGCAACTTAGTCCAAATCTTCATCCTTCATTGCTTTTACCGCTTCCCTTACATCCCAAGCCTCTGTGGTAGTGTCCTCCTTGCTGATATGAAACCCTGCTTTCCGGTTCACCTCTTCCCATTGTTCACTGTCATCCTCCTTTGTATTGCCTTCAGTCAACCCTAGCAGTAGTGGTGGGCTGAGTTTAAGGCCAATCCAGCTGGCCTGGAGGCTTTGCATGGATTTCTTGTAAAGGTCTACCCTTGCCAAAGCTTCCCTCATCCGAATTGGGGTATGGTACTCTCGGATTTTCAAACTTTGTGCCAAGGTATTCTATCTGCATGTACATGCTTGGGCAGCATTTTCTCCTAACAATCTTTCCATGTCTTCAAAATGAGCTATGGCTTGGGCCTGTTGGTCCATAAATCTCAAGGAAGCTATGGGATCAGTAGACAACTGTTGGTGTGCTGAGATGAGTGCAATCGGATCCTCTGGTTCTGCTCGAATGAACAGTGGCTCGCTCAATTCTTGGTTCATGACCGATTTTGCTTCAGCTGCTCTTTGATCCTCATGGTTCAACCATGAAGCGAACGCCATCAATTGCATATCACCCAAGGCAATTTTGGGATCCCAGGAGACTTCATTAGGCAAAGCCAAATTGTGGAGGTAGAACTCTGCTAATTTGGCTTTGTCTTCTGACGAACTAGTACTGCACAATTCAGAAAATTGTTGTGGGTTTTGGATCTGAGAAATACCTCTTTGTGCCAAGGTATTTATTTGGAACTGCAGCCATTGATATTTTAAGTACAATCCATAGGATTTTGCAGGTTGTCTGCACTGTATTGCCTCCATGGCCCAGCTGGCCATGCAGGCCAATTGTGCTTCCTTTTGCTGCAGCTGTTCTTTTAGAGCTTGCACTTCAATTTGTGCCTGCTGTCCTGCTTCCTGTAGAAGTGTCATTGGCTCTTCAAGACCGGTGGTCAGCTCCTTTTTGCCTTGTTGTTCTTCTGTGGTGTCTTTGGAGGATGTACCTGCCCCTGCCCTTAGTTCCTGTAGCTGCAATCTCAGCTTCTGGTTTTCTTCCTGTAGAAGCACACGTTGGCAATTGGCCACATGCTTAGCCATGGTGAATTCACTCCTGACCTCCTTGAGTTGCTCTTGTAAGGGGCCTATGTCCGCCACCCCCTTTGACTTGGCGATCTGCATCCATGTGTGGGTACGGACTCTTTCTTCCTCCAATGCAAAAAATAGGGGTACAGTAAATTTCTGCGGTATGATTTTGCCCGCCTCTAAAAAGGTGTAGTATGAACTCAGACTAGGCTGAGGGCTCGGATCTGGTATATGTACTTCTTCTGCCTCTTTAGGTGGCTCTACCTCACCCTCCCTTGGTGTTGATGAGGGTCCTTCTCCTTCCCTCTTTTACGTTTCCTGTAGCCGGGCCAGAGTGTCCTGTAGAACATTTTCAGCTTCCTGTAGCCGAGTTTTTTCAGTCAACAGGTCTAACCTTTCTTGCCACGTATTTTTCTTTGGACTCCCCTTCTCGTAGGTTGTTGTTATCCTTGAGGGGGACTTTTCCTTGGGAGAAGCAGGGGTATCTTCGATGACAATCGGGCTGCTGGACGGAGGCTGTGGCTTGCCCTTCTTTATCCTAACACTTCTTCGAGCTTTAAAGTATAGAGGGGTCTCCATCTTCCTCTTTTATTTTGGCTTAGGTGGCGTGCTGAGGCCAGCTAATACAGCTGCTGCCTCCCTTGCCAGAATGTCCACCTTCTTCTCCTTGGGTTTCACCTTTTCAGGGCTTCCTGTAGAAGCCCCTGTTTTGGTAATTTTCGGGCTTCCTGTAGAAGACCCTTTTGCCAATTTCGGGCTTCCTGTAGAAGACCCTTTCTCTGTTTTCGGGCTTCCTGTAGAAGCATGTTTCTGCTTTCCTGTAGACACGGGTGTCGCCACCTTTGCTTGCTTTGCTGCATGGGTTTTGCTTTTTGGTTTGGTTGCAGGTGCTGATGAGGTACTTGGGCTGATGTGGACCACCTCAGCTTTGTCCGTTCTGCTCTTCAACCTCTTTTCTCTTGCTGACAAGATGGGTGTGCCACCTTTTTCTTTGTCATCCTTTTCCTCATGCTTCTTCTTTTGTTCTTTCTTCTGCACTATGGTCAGGGTCTTCTGGCCTTTTTCTTTCTTTCCCTCGGCCACTGCTTCTTTTTCCTCACTGCTGGAGGAACCCGTTTCTTCAATCAACATTTTTATGTCTCCATCTCTTGTCAAATTCCTGAATGATTCCCATGAGAGGGGAACCTTATATGAATGAAGCGCATCCTCCACAAGAAGTTTGATCAACCCATGGTGGGCTACCTGATCTGGTATGCCTTCTTTTAACTTTGTGGCACACTCAATTAGGGACTGTAGCAGGAAATAAGGAATGCTCAGTTTCTAT
Organism: Pinus tabuliformis; assembly: GCA_031772625.1. Taxonomy (NCBI): domain Eukaryota; kingdom Viridiplantae; phylum Streptophyta; class Pinopsida; order Pinales; family Pinaceae; genus Pinus; species Pinus tabuliformis. The sequence goes on from CM062814.1 coordinate 847,262,046, forward strand.
TCTACAGGAAGATCAATCAGGTGCCTTAATTCAGTGAGCAACCGAAAGTGATACACGTACACGATGCTAAAACGGCCTTCACAGGTTATATACTTCATGATTTGCAGGCTGACTTCATTCCATGGTGGCAGCAAGCTGGTTCTTCGCACCCCATTTTTGTCCTCCGAGAATTCCTCCTCCAGTGGAAAGAATTCTTTCTTGGCCTGCTGGCTCAACTTCCTTTCTTCCTTATCCCATGGCAAACCCATCGGAAGTTCAGTAATTCGACTGATATATTGCGGGGTGAGCTTGAGGCTTAGACCCCTGAAGTTCACTGTGGCCAGTGTCTTGGATTTCGGCTTCAGAGCCTGCAAAAATTCTTCTGCCACTTCATCATCGTAACCCTGCAATTTGTCACAAAAAGATATCCATTGAACCCGTGTGAAGAGCTCCACCACTTCCTGGTTTTCCCTTAACTTGGTTGAATCAGTGGGTTCTCATCTAATAAACCCACCCGGCATGATAAAACAGTTTCCTTAACCAGAGGTGGTGATTGTGGAAGAAATTTGGTTTACTGAGACAGAGCGTAGAATGTCATGCACATAATCCACAAAACTTATCCCTGAGGAACTTATCACAGTTTAATTACTCGACATCCTGTAGAATGACAGTATAGGCACAGCAGACAACAATTTCACCGTTTTTCTATGACCAGACTGTGGACGACAATTCTGCCACCTTTAATAACCAGTGCATGAAGAGTTCAGGGTTACCTTTTTAATTTGCCACCTTTTTACGTGAGGCACCCGCTTTCCTGTAGAAACTGCGTTCCTGTAGGATGACAGCGTTCCTATAGAATGACAACGTTCCTGTAGAATGACAGCGTTCCTGTAGAATGCAGCGCGCGATTTTCGGGAAGACTGCAGTCGGTCTGCGCCTTGGGTGTGCTTCACAATCGTTTTGATAGCCAAAGGCTCGGCGTATCGAACTGCAGAAAGGTCAGGATAACCGCTCGAGTTCAAAACGGTGGTTGATAAATGCATGAGTGTAATCTAGCCGATTAGATTTTGAATTCGGCAGAATCCGTGGCGCGGGGGTGAGTTGTCCCCGCCGGACAGTTGGGTGACGTCATCCCATCATTTAACTGCGCGTTCACTTGCTGCCGCATCAATTCCCGCAGATCTGCCGCCGCATCTTCTGTTAAACTCGTTTTTTTCGACGAGATTGCTCTCACGTGCGTGCTGCCCATTCTTTTTGTCATGGCCGCCACCCACACATCCAACTAGACCATTGACTAGCTGACGTGGCCGGCCAAATGGCCATACGGCCGCTCAACCCATTCACCTTTACACTTAGCAATCAATCAAAGTAACATTCATGCAATCTGATGGAAGGAAGGGTCGAGACACTTACCTGCGTGGCTGCACATGATGTTTCGGTTCTTTGGACGCTGATGAGTCGATTTACCTGCTGCTGGCGAACTTACACAGGCCCGGAGGTCCATGTTCACAAGCTGCCGACGATGGATGGGATGCTTTAGTTGCATGCGCCCACGTTTCATTGCATATGGCCTGCGCTGTGAATGGTATCCACTCTAGCAGGCTTAACTGTTACAGGACTCCCGCGGGATGTCTTGGAACAGTTCTTCCTCCTTGGGTGCATGCTGCACGACGATGGATGGCCTCACGATCACGCTCCCGGAGCTTCTGGATGACTGTGATGAATATGGTGTGAGATCTCTAGCGTTTTTTCCATTTACAATTTGCTTTTTCTTGAGACTCATCGATTTGCTTTGCTGGTGCAGGTAACTTCGTTGCATGTCGACAAGGATGGTGGAACAAGATAACAGCAATGTGCAAGGGTGACAACAGTGGCTTGCATGCGTCCAAACCAACCCTTAGCCGTTAGATCTCCTCATGAAATGAATTTTGGCCCGTTCTGAGCTTCTACAGGAAGTTTCCTGTAGAAATACAGAGCTTCCTGTAGAAAGGTTGCATTCTTGTAGAGAGTCTGCACCTTCCTGTAGAAAATCTGCATCTTCCTGTAGAAACTCTGCATCTTCCTGTAGAAAATCTGCGTCTTCCCGTAGAAGACTCAAGCTGTAATAAAATTGCACATACCTTGGAGAAAATGAGTATTCTTGGAGGAGGTGTTGGTGAGGAGTCCTGACTGTATGATGAGGACCCTTGGCTTTGAGTTGAGAGGCTTCCTCTCCTCCATAGAACACCTGCATGCAATTTTACATAATGAATCTGCTGACCTTGTTTTTTTTCTTGTGTTTTTTTCTTCTTTTTTTTCTTTTGAAAGATAATAGGGGCGCCTCATTGAGGTTTTCACCCTTGCCATCTGCCTTAAGCGCCTCAAAGAGGTTTTCACTCAAGGATCTTTTTCCAATCTTTTTTTTTTTTTTTTTTGAAAAGACAATAGGGGCGCCTCAATGAGGTTTTCACCCCTACCACCTGCCTTGGGCGCCTCAAAAAGGTTTTCACCCAAGGATCTTTATTATTTTTTTCTCTTTTTTTTTTTTTTTAGATTCTTCAGGGTATGCCCAAAGTAGAGGCAGAACCCTTCTCTATGACCAACACTGCCTTCTCCATAGTTTTGATGAACTCTTGTCTTGAGGGAGGCTCCCTGTAGATCTTCAATCGATGCCCATTGACAAGCATGGGGATGGCTTCCTCATCAATGGTCCGAATAAGAACAGATCCATTGTCATGACATTTTTCCACTAAATATGGCCCTAGCCATCTGGTTCTCAGCTTTCCCTTGAAATCTTTGTATCTGGAGTCATACAACAAAGCCCAATCTCCCGGCTGAAATTGCTTGTCATGGAGATGTTGGTCATGGCACACCTTTCTCTGAAGTTGAACCACTTCTGAGTGAAGGAGGGCCTGCATTCGGTGCTCATCTAGTCCATTCAGCTGCAATAACCTTTCTTGTTGTGCATGGCTGAGATCTAGGTCCAGCTGAGCTGCCATCCTCAAAGTGTTGTATTCAAACTCAATGGACAGCAAAGCTTTCTTCCCATAGACCAGCTCATAAGGTGTGAAGCCAGTGGTGGTCTTCCAAGTGGTGTTGTAAGCCCATGTGGCTTCAACCAGGCGATCTGCCCAGTCCTTTCTGCTGCTGCTCACCACCTTAGTCAAGATCCCTTCTAATGCTCTATTAGTGACTTCCACCTACCCATTTGCTTGAGGGTGATAGGGGGTGGAAGTCCTATGCTTGATCTTGTGATGAGCTAGTAGATCTTCAACCAGGTTGGAGGTGAACTGGCTCCCTTGATCAGTGACCAGCTCTCTTGGATAGCCAAACTTATAGAAGATGTTTTCTCTTAGGAACTCGGCCACCTTTTCTTCTGTTGCTGCTTTGATTGCTTTGGTCTCTGCCCACTTTGTCAGGTAGTCAGTGCACACAATGATGTAAGACCTTTGCCTCAAAGGAGGGTTGATTGGGCCCACAAAGTCCATACCCCACTTCTCAAATGGCTCAAGAGTCACCTGAGGTTGGAGAGGCATCTCATCCCTTTGGGTCGGTTTCCCCATTCTTTAGCATTGGTCACACCGGCTGACATATCTTCGAACATCCTGATGAAGTGTGGGCCAATAGTAGCCTGCCTGCAGGATCTTGAAGGCAGTTCTCTTTGCTGCAAAATGTCCTCCACAAGGCCCATCATGACAAGTGAGGAGGATATCAAAGACTTCCTCCTCCCTTACACAACGCCTTAAGATCTGATCGAGGCCAAGCTTGAACAGATTGCCCCCGATCCAAGTAAATGAGGCACTCTTTCTGATGATTCTGCTCTTCTCTTTTGAAGATAGGTGTGGAGGGAACTGTGCTGAAACAAGGTAGTTTCCTATATCAGCAAACCATGGAGAGAGTACTGAAATAGAAAATAGATGTTCATCGGGCATCTGGTCATCCACTGTTCCATCCTCATCTGCAGACAAATCCACTCTAGATAAAAAGTCAGCAACAACATTTTCTCTACCTAGTTTGTCAACAATGGTGAAATCAAACTGCTGCAATAAAAGTAACCATCTAATAATACGAGCATTCACATCTGGTTTATTCATTAAATATCTAATTGCAGCATGGTCTGTATGTACAAAGGTTTGATAACCAGTAATATAATGTCGGAACTTGTTCAGTGCATGGACCACAACCAAGAATTCTTTCTCGGTTACAGTGTAATTCAGCTCAGCTTTGGACAAGTTTTTGCTGACAAAGTAAATGGCATATGGAAGTTTTTGCTCAACTTGTCCTAATGTTGCACCTATGGCTTTGTTCGAGGCATCAGTGTGGATGTGGAAAGGTAGGGCCCAGTTTGGACCTCTCAGGATTGGGGCTGACACCAACTTGTCCTTCAATTCATTTAAAGCCCTCTGACAATCGTCAGTCCATTTAAACTCCACATATTTTTCCAACAGGCCAAACAATGGCGAGGCTAGCTTGTTGAAGTCTTTAATGAATCTCCGGTAATATCCTGCTAATCCCAAGAAACTCCGAACATCCCTTACCTTTTGAGGAGGTGGAACCTTCTTGATGAGAGCAATTTTGTTAGGATCCACTTGTAACCCTTGGCAAGAAATGGTATGGCCTAGCACGGTCCCTTCAGTCATTAGGAATTCACATTTTTCAGGACTAAGGGACAAGTTCATCTCAATGCGTTTGGTTAGGACTTTTCCCAGATTGGACAATGCTTCCTGAAAGTTGGACCCATAAGGAGTAAAGTCATCCATATAGATTTCCACTGCATCATGGACCAGCTCCGAGAAGATGCTTAAGACAGCTCTCTGGAAGGTAGCAGGAGCATTGCATAGCCCAAAGGGAAGGACTCGGTAGGCAAAGGTGCCCCAAGGACAAGTGAAGGTGGTCTTATCTTGGTCTTCCGGGCTGATTTGGATTTGGTTGTACTCGCTAAACCCATCCAGGAAAGAGAAGAACTTCTTTCCTGCCAGTCCATCCAACACTTGATCTATGAAAGGTAGAGGGAAATGGTCTTTCTTGGTAGCTTTGCTCAGTTCTCGGTAGTCCACACAGATTCTCCATTTCCCATTTTTCTTGGGAACCAACACCAGAGGGGACACCCATTCACTATCTGAGATGGGGTAGATGAATCCGGCATCCAATAGTTTTTGCAATTCTTCCTTGACAATGTCCTTAAGGGCTGGATTCATTCTCCTCTGGGGTTGCCTAACCGGCTTACAATCCTCTTTGATGTATATGTGATGGGTACAGACCGAAGGATGGACTCCTTTCATCTCCTTATAGCTCCAAGCAAAAGCATCTAGGTGACTGGCCAACAGGCTACACAGCTCCTTTTCCTGGGAAGGAGATAGGGAGGAGCTGATCTTCAACGTTCTCTCAGGGCCGAACTCCACATTCTTGACTCTGGGAGTGACAGGGTTAGTTGTACAGAGATCCACTAAGGCGCTAGCTTGGGCATCCTCCACCAATTTCTCTAAGGATAGAGCACTGGAAGGTGGATTCTGGATCAAGGTCTCGATCAAGTCATCCTCGGTTGGGGGGTCTCTTCTAGTGGTATCTAAGGTGCACAGAGGTGCTGAGTACACCTCATCTTCCTCTCCTTCCTCTAACCAGAGTGGTAAGTCATGCTCTAAGGAGGGTTGGGCAGGAGGGTATAGGACTAGCTGTTTGGACATAGGACCATTTTTGATGGTCATATTTCCTGCATGGAAACTTATGTAAGCATCTTCAGTGGCTAACCAAGGCCTTCCCAAAATGAGAGGATATCCAGTAAGCTTTGCCTTGGGTTGCAGAACCAAGAAATCTGTAGGATATTCCCAAGAGTCGATAGAGACCAAGACATCCTCCACAATCCCTTCGGGAGTCACAGTGGAGCGATCTACTAATTGCAGTACTGTCGAGGTCTTCCTCAAGGAACCCTGAAGATTGAGTTTGAGCATGGTATCCCTGGTCATCACATTAATGGAAGCCCCCAGATCAATCAAGGTGTGAGGTATGATGGTGCCATTGATGTGGACATCTACTACAGGACTTCCAGGATCTAGGTAATTTGGGCAAATGACTTGTCCTAACATAAGGTCAGATAGTTGTCCTATGACATTGATGGTTGAAGCATCTTTCTTCCTCCTACCTGGGTGTTTGAAACACTTTTCCTTAACCAGTTTGTTGTATATTGGCACATCCTTGATGGCTTGGAGTAGTGGTATTTTTACACACAACTGCTTGAGCTCACCCAGAAGCTCATCCTCCTCTGGGTTGGGTTGTGTGGTGGCTGTCAGTCTCTCACGAAAGGGTGGAATAGCCTTTGGTTCACTTTCTTGTTTATCTTCCTCATCCTCTGGGGGAGGAGGTTGGCGATCTGGTAGAGTCTTTCCAGATCGAAGATTGATCTCCTGGATCTCCACAGCATAGGTAGGGCATGAGGTTTCCCTAGTGTATACCTGCTGGGCCTGTCTATTGTTGGGGTTTGGGTTCGGTTGAGCAGGCATTTGAGGTTGCCTTGGAGGAGCAGGAGGTAATGGCTGAGGTTGAACTGGTGGTGGAGGCAAAATGGCGGGAGGAGTATTGTACTGGGGCCTCCACCCCGACTGAGGTGCATTCCACTGAGGCTGTGTCTGGGCATGTGAATGATATGAATGAGAAGTAGGTTGAGTAGGGTACTGAGGTGGATAAGACCATGGAGGAGGCATGGACCAGGAAGGATGAGCAGGGGGACCCCAGGAAGGCATAGGAGTCGATTGGTTGGGGCTGTAATAAGTTTGAGGTGCCCCTTGCATTCCCTGCTGATAAGGTCTAGATCCTTGTGGCCTCATTTGGTTGAGGTAATAGAGAGGTTCAGTGGGAGCTTCTGTCCCTTGATACATGGCTTTAAACCCAGGTAAGGTTGGAAACTGATTTGTGGGATGGTCCTCCTCACAAACGAAACATACTTCAACCGAATGCAATGGGCATTCGTTCTTAGGGTGTCTCCTTGTGCACCTAGGGCAGAAAACAACCAAGGCTCTCTCAGCTTCTTCTTTCTTCTGCTGGATCCTGAATGTGTCCAGCTGCATGGCAATGGTTTGCCTCACCTCACTCTTGAGATCTTCTAATTGATTTGCAAGCTCATGTTTGGAGAAAGGGACACTAGTTGAGAGGAGGTTTCCTCTACCTCGTTTCTGAGCTGCCCTGGAGTGGTTTCTAAACACAGTCTTGATGTCCTCATAAGGCAGTTGGTAAATGTCCCCCCCAGCTAACATGTGAAGGGTATCTAAGAGGTCTTCAGGGACTCCTCGGAGCAGGACCAACTTGAGGGATTCAGGGTCAAGTGTGCACCTGGCCCGCTTATAGCTAAGTTGGAACCTCTCCTCATAATCCTCTAAGGACTCATCATTTCCCATGGTCATCCGAAAGATTTCTCCCTTGGTTTCCTTAGACCTACAATAATCCCTGTACTTCGTATTGAAAGCTTGTTGCATCTGAGCCCAAGTTGTGATACTATTCCCAGGTAAGCCCATGAACCAGCGTAATGCTGCATCCTTAAGAGTTGAAGGGAAGAGTTTCAGCTTTTGCTCATCTTCAGTATAGTCATAGGTTCTACAAAGGACAACAAACTCAAACAGGAAGGTATCAGGATCTTCAGTAGTCAGTCCATGGAAGTGAGGTAAGGCGGAGGGGCTAATGTTCTTCATTTTCATCTCTCCATTGGTCTCTCGGATGGGGAAGGCACCTTCTATTCTCTCATCTTCTCTTCTATTGTCAGGCATAGCTTCAGATGGAGTGGTCTCTAACTCTTCTTCTACTATAGGATCTTCGTATATCTCGGGATGTTCACCTATAGGTTCTTCTGGATCACTGTCACCAAAGAAGAGAGAAGGGTGACTCAGTGATGTGGTGGGGGTGTTGGGTAGGAATTTGCCTGATTTATCTCGGTTTCTACGAGGCATGAAATGGAAAAGACTTTTTTTTTTATTGCTTTTGCTTTTTTTCTTTGGTACCTGCAAAACTGAAACAGATTGATCTACAACTAACTATAAAAGATGCAGAATTAAACTGAAAGCAGGAAAGAACTAATCTACTTTGCTCAAATGAAATTGCAGGAATGGAAATGCTAGTCTACGCTTGCAGAATTGAAACACTAGTCTACGCTTGCAGAAATGAAACACTAATCTACGCTTGCAGAAATGAAATGCTAGTCTATGAAAGAAGGAAATGCTAATCTATGAAAGCAGGAAATGTCTATGCTACTTTTGCAGAATGGAAATGAAATAAACTACTTAGCAGAAGGAAAGAGTAAGAAAATAGAAGAAAAGCAACAATTACTAATACTCTGATGCTTCCCCGGAAACGGCGCCAAAAAGATGGTGGGCTCCAGTATTGTAGCAATAATGCTACAACTCCTGGAGCTTCCTATCTCTAATTTTATCAACCTGGTAGTTCGTACAAACTTGGAAGCGACGGTGCTGTATGCACAAGTACTAGCTCTTGTCGCAGCTGGCACAAGTCCGCTAGGGCTCAAGCCAACTTCTATATGCTCTCAGAAGAAGCTTTCTAAATGATGGACGAAGGCTATCTCAAGGGAAATTGATCTACTTTGAAAAAATGAACTGAAAGCCAACCAAAGCATGGAAACCCTAGTAAACCCTAATCTGACTAGTTTAACCTCTATGGTACAATAGTGAGAGTGCAAATGTCTAAAAATGATGCCATTACTTCTAATGATGTGAAATGCATGAACTCAAACTACTTCCATGAAAAAGAACATTGTTTTTGTATTTTTGCTTAAGTGGTTGGAGTGATTTTGGTTTTGTTTCTTATTAGGGTTTGGCTGTGCAGAGGTGGTGCGAAGGGAGAGAAATCTTGGGAAAGGTCAGGAGGGCTAGGAGAGGTCCCAGAGGGTCCCTAGCATCAATCCACAGAAGGCTACAACGTTCAGGTGCTCGGCAACCAAGTTTGCAGTCTTCTACAGGATGTCTGCAGGGGATCCTACAGGAAACTAAGGAATTCTACAGGAAGTCTGCTACCTTCTACAGGATGTTCAACCGTGGGAGTTTTGGGTGATGGTGAAGTGATGGAGCGGAATGGGTGGATAGGTAAGGTGGAGATGGAGCTTGTGATGACTCAGGGGTAGAGAAATAAGATGGAGAAAGAGTGCACGAAGTTGGTTGGTGGATAGAAGGATGGCAGCAACGAAAGGTCAAAAAAATGAAGTTACGTGGCAATGGATGAGTTGGAAGGTAAACGAGCTGAACAGAGGTCGAGTAGGTGGCTTGAGGTGAGGTTAAGAAGAAGAAGAAGGAAGTGGAATGATACTGAGCAGTGTAAATAGAACAAATTGCATATGTCTTGCACCAAAAACGAGAATTCATTAACCAGTGCTACCTGTGCTATTAAACCAATGAACAACAATGTAAAACATGAAGAAAAGTCGTGCATGGAGGTAGAATGAAGAAGTATGGCTCTATAGCAAAATGCATGGAAGGATCCACGATTAAAACGACTGTGTTGCAGCTTGCATAAAAGTAGAAAAAGACTGCGTTTTTTTGGTGGTTGGTATAGACTGCACCCCAATCCCTAAACAGAGATGGCAGTGAAGGCACTAACAACCTTTTCTTGGAGCTCCAGTGAATTACAAACCTCCTATTCTAATCTAAGCAACTGAAAGTGATTTAACCATAAGGTAACCTACTCAATCTCATTAAAGAAATCAAATCAGCGGACTGTGTTCTTGAAATGCATATCAAACAAGGAAACAAAGTGCTGGAAAGGAAGGAAAATAACACTACAAGAAGAGGAGATCTATTGCTCTCAGGTTGGGCCCTAACCTGAGAGCTATAGCTCCCTTAAAAGCTCAGAATTAGATCCAAATCTGCTTGCCTTTATTCATAATCAAAAGTCTAATGTCATGCCAAAACTGGCTTACAAAAACAAACACCGAGCTGTGCTCAGAAATTACAATATCAATCCAAAAGTTCAAAAAGCTCCTAAAAAAGGCTACGACCTTCATATTTATACACAATGAAGATCAAGCTGGCTTCCTCCATTCGTGGAGCTTGGCTGTCCAACTGAAAGTCAAACTGCTGTAAACTGCTGATCTTGTAGAACGTGTTGGTTGCCTTTAAGCTCGGTGGGGAGAGCTGTTGGAGCTCGGAGTTAAGGTGAAAATCACGAGGAAGGGCATCAAGACTATGGACAACCTCCCTATGAACCCGCAATGTCACCTTTGATGTCTCCTTGTCTCCATTTGCGTGGTCTTTTGCTCTCTTTAATGCCAAAAACCTGAAATCATCATGTATTAGCCACATAGATATAATGCCTGCCCTTCTTCCTACAAAAAACACGAATATACTAAGAAATGAATGCATAAGTGATAAAAGATGAATGGTTGAGCAAGGTAAGTAGGCCAATATGAGCCCAAATTGTACCAAAAATTGGGGCTCATCACCTGGTCTATCCTTTTGCCAAACTGCTGAAATGGGTGTACAATAATGCTCAAAGAATTCACAAGAGTCCAACCTTTACCAATGACTGAAAAAATACTAAATATAGGCAACAAACAACTCATGCTAGGATTTAGGGGTCGAATTCATGAGTTTAGGAGTTGTTTCAACAAGATCTAAACTATGAACTGAAAAATAGGCAGTGGAACAGCTTGCCTCTAAAACCTAGGAAACTAATTCATTTAGTTGAAACTACCTTTTCATGATGAATCTACCTCTATGAGTGAAAATTTAACATATTGACATCATAATCCATCAAGTAACATCAAATTACATCATGATTTTGACTATTAGAAAGATAAAAGTCAAACTGAGAAGAAACTAGGCGAAAAACAGAGTTTTTTGGCCAAAATGAGAAAATTTCACCCTGTGCGCCGCGCTCCTGTCCCTATGCGCCGTGCTACTCTGTAGTTGATTTGGGAGGCCTTACCGTGCACAAAATTTTCTCCAAGTGGTCTTGTTGGAAAGTTCTTCCTGTCTAATTTCCAGAACAAGTGAAATTTCTGAATTTAGTCTCCATTTGCCCCTCCAAAAATGAGTTCTCCCAACACTACTTCCTGTTTGGCCAAAAAGGGGCAGAAAGGTCATATTTGAAGTGTTTTTGACCTTTTTGGAAGCTCAAAACTTGTCAAAATTTATTGGCCATGTGAGAGGATTCATATTTCTCCACGAGGAATCCAAAAATGCTGAGTTTTCCTCAAAATGAGGTCCCTAGCAAAAGTGCGCACCAGGTGGCGCAACACACAAGGCAGAAAAACCTGCTTTTTAGACCAAAAATTCAAAATTTGCAAAAAATTTCCCAAATTTCTTGAAATTTTGGTTGAGTGTCCTTCATCAAGTGCTGTGTTGGGATAAGGAATCCTCAGCTAGTGTTTGGAGTCTATCTTGCTCTTTTCTCTTCCTCAATGCTTTCCTCAACTTGGCCTTCAAAATCCTCATTCTTTCTTTGCACACCTTGTTTCTTGCCAAGTAGTGGTAGGCCATGTGCCTCAACATCTTTTTCTCTCTCTTGGCCTCCTCCAACATCCTTTCCAAGTCCATGTTTGTCCTCTCAAGCCAAGACTCATGATCAGATTGAATTTCTTGTTCAAGTGTTGTCAACTTGGTTTTCCTCCTCTTGGCAGCTTGCCAGTTTGCCTTTATGTTTTGGAGCTTCATAATGGTTTGTTGATCCTCTAACTATTTGTTTCTCTGCTCCAAATAGTTGATTATCCACTTGCTTCTTTCCAAGTTGAGAGAAAAATGATCAATGTCATTTTGCTGCTCCCGAATGATCTCTTTAAGCTTTGAGCTCAAATCGGTGTCATCATCCTGGATAAGAATGAAATCTTCCTCTTGACCTCCTAAAGGTTCCTCATCATGTAATGGCTACTTACCCTTTTCCTGTACCTGCTCTGCTGATGAAGGAAATGAGACCCCTTCCACCCTAGGTGGAGATAGTACTCGTTTTGCTGCTGTAAACAATCTCCTAGTGCCCTTTTGGTATGTGACAAACATTGGCACACTGGTGGTTTGTGTCTCATGCACGTCTTGCCAATGTGAAGGCTCTCCTGCCTCATTAAAAACTGATGGGGGCACTTGAGGACCTATGAAGACCTCATGTGAAATGAAATCCTCCCATGAAACATTCAGTAGACTAAGCTGATGCAAAACCACAATTTTGATTAGTGCAAAGTGATAGATGCTGTTATATTGCTGATGAGGAGGATTTGTTTGCACTAATGTGGTCATCTTCTCAATATTCTGGCAAATGAAATAGTGGAGGTTCATCATCCTCACCCTAGTAAAGTGCATCAACAGTTTGATATGATAGGTGTAAAGACGAGAAAATCTACCCTCACAGCTGAAATATTTAACTATGAGTTTCATCAAGGGAGCATATGTGTCCTATAGATACCTGAATGGGAAGACCCTACTGACATGTCTCTAAAAACTAGCCTTGATATAAGGCTCATAATGATCTCTATCAGCCAGCTGCTCCTTATTCCACTGTTCATCTACATTTGGAATACCAGTTGCTTGAGCTATAGTTTCATGTGTCAAGGTGAATGTCACACCTGCCAAATTGACTTGGCCATTATGAAGATGGAGCACGAATAGTCTGGCAAGCTCATGGTGTTATTTGACATTTTCCACCATCTCAAAAAATTGATAACAATATTGATGTTGGAAGCACGTGATGGCAAGAGGACAAGCCAACAGCTCAGCAACTGAAGTAGGCTCCTCCTGGTTATGTTTTCCACTCTTATGAGGTCTCCTTGGTGCATGAATTTCTCTAGAAGAGTCACTGATTGTTTGCTCATTTATGTCAGGGACTGTGTATGAGAGGTTGGGGATTTTGTTTGTATTTTTTTGGGGGAATGAAAGGGTTTAGGGAATAATATTTAGGGTTTGGGATAAATGAAGGTAGGGATTAGGGTTAGTAGTTTAGGGAATAGGGGAATAGGTAAGCGTGAATGAAAGAGGGAGGGAGAAAATGAAGTGAGGGAGTGAAAATGATAGGGGTGGGATTTAGTAGCAAAAACAACAATTTGTAAACCCTAGACAGTGTTTTTTCAACAAACTGTGCAAGTGACTAGGGTTTCAATATTTCCCTATTAAATCACCATGAACACTAAGAAAAACTCATGCATTGGGCATATTGGAGTGTGAACTTACTTGTGCAATGAGGAATTTGTGATTTGAGAGCTTTAGAAGAAGATTTGAGTGCAGTTCGGGCGTTGTACACTGGTGTGCCGCACCACCTCACAGGTGTGCCACATTGCCTCAGTGTGTCACGCCAATACAAAATTTCAACACAAACCGTGCTCTGTGTGTGCCGCACTGGCTCGGTGTGCTATGCCTTAACCTAGGTGCGCCGTGCCTTAACCCAGGTGTGCTGCGCCTGCAATTTCCCCTGTTTTGAATGGAAAATCACTTTCTCATATTTGAAAAAGCGAATGCACTTGCACTCCTTTACTTTTGGCATGCAAATGAATCTCTTTGATATGAATACACTTTATATAGCAATCATTTTAATTTTTCACTCAAGAAAACCCACCTTGCTAATGTTTGACTTTCACTTTCTTTTTGAAACTCTGTTTTTGGGCAGTTTGCTTTACTTTTTTCCTTTGATGGACTAAATACTTTGGCATTTTGTTCTTTTCTAGGAACTGGAGTTGCAGAGGCTTGGCAAGGTGACGAGGGCTGCCTCTTGAAATTATTACATAAGGAAAAATTAAATTACATAAAATTTAGTACATGAAACATAAAAAACTTTGTTTTTCCATCATTGAGCATGTGATTATTGAAATTATTCTTGTTGAGACTTTATTTGACCTCCTCATGCACCTGCTGACCATTATTGACCATTGACAAGACCTTATTGACAAAACCCTAGACCTAATGAGACCTAAAACCCTAGAAATGACTTTTGTAGATTTAAAGACAAAAAATGACTACAGATGATCTAGATGTATGAAAATAGGCCAGCAGGTAAAGAACATGAGTGAAAATGTATAATATGCCACTACCAACAGATGATCCATGACCCTAATAGAATGCAACTGATCAGATGAGACACCTAACATGTAATGCAACAAGAGAATTTGATCACTGATGGAGGGATGAAGATACCGATGCTAACATTGGCTCCAATGGGGATGGTAGCTCCTTGGAGGTGCCAAGAACTACAGATGTCTGGAAAGCAGACAGTGCCTTCTTCCATTAGGCTATGTAGTCAATAACTTTGACAAACCAAAATTAATAACTTGACTCAATTTCAGGATTGAAATCCAACTCAAAACTGACCAATTTCAAGACTGAAATCAACTGAAAACTTGACTCAAACAATCCAAACCAAAACTGAAATCAAAACTTTAGTTTTATAGCCTTCACTTCGGGCCCCAAACTGAATGAATGATTATAGTACACAATTGTAATGAGGGAAATAAAATGGTATATACAGTGATACATATGATAGCAGAAAACATTTCAGAGATGGTACCATTTCAGCAGTCGACCATTGACCAGCCCACCTAGACAATCTTCTCCATCCATTTCTTTCAGTAAGAAAGCATTTTGACCCCGGGATGCAACAATTCTGAAAGGTCCTTTCCACAGGTTCTCGAACTTTCCGTGTTTGCATTTGTCTTCGTTTCGGGCATCCCATTTCAAAACTATGTCTTCAATTTGAAACTTGTCCACTTTTGCCTTTCGATCATATATCTTCTTGATTCTCTCTTGGAACTTGAAGGTATTCTGAAAAACCTCCTCTCTAGTTTGCTGTAAATGGATCATTTGATTGATTCTCCGCTGAAAATGATCTTCCTCGTTGCCAGGTTCCTGCAGAAGTTTAACAATCGAAACTACGAGAGATGTAGGGAAAACCGTGTCAACACCATACACGATCTCGAAAGGGGACATGCCTATTAATTTTTTCTGACTTACTCTATCTGCCCATAGTGCATTGACCAATTTCTTGTGCAAACTCTTCTTCTTTGTTTCCAGCAGCTTTTTGATGATGTTGACTAATGATTTATTTGAGGATTCCACCAAACCATTACCTTGTGGATAATATGCAGTTGAGAGCCCCAAGGCAATTTGATATTTATTGCAAAAATCAATCATATTTTTAGATTTAAAAGTTGTTGCATTATCTGTGATCATCTTAATAGGACAACCAAAACGTGACAAAATATTGTTCTCAAGAAATTGAATTATGACCGAATGAGTGGCCTGCTGAGTAGGAATCGCCTCAATCCATTTAGTGAAGTAGTCTGTCGCTGTAAGGATCCACTTATGCTGTGCTGAAGAAGTAGGATGGATCTCACCAATGAAATCTAAACCCCATTGCTAAAACAAAGCACTTACTTTAACTAGTTTAAGAGGCAAAGGCTGTAATTTTATCTTACCTTGAAAAATTTAACATTCGTGGCAGCTTGTAACAGTTTTGTACACATTAGAAAAGAGGGTTGGAAAATAATATCCCGCTCTCAAAATTTTATTGGCTATTGTCTTCCAAAATAGATGACCTCCACAATCTCCTTTGTGAAGATCATCCGTGACCTGTTTTGTTTCTTCTTCAACAAAACAATTCAACAAGACACCACCAGGATCTTTCCAATAGAGTGCATTATTCATTATACAAAACTTGGCAGCCTTTAATTTGAGGGTCCTACTTTTGTTCTCAGCTAGTTCGGGTGGCAGTGAAAGATGTTGGAGCACATAAACAATATTCGAGTACCAAGGAGAAAGAAGAAACATTTTAGCTACCTGAACAAGTGAACTTTCCTCGTCTTCTTCGGACATAACATCAATGAGATTATATCCAAGGCATGCAAATTAGATTCCGTCATCAATTTGGCCAGCCCCTATCCTTTGATGAGCTTTGTTGGTTTTATCTCCACATCATATTTTAACAAAGCTGCGATCCATTTGCCTCATCTCTCTTCCGGATCTATTTGCACTAAGACATCTTTAACAACATCATTAGGGACATAAGCAAGGATGCGAGAATGCAGAATATAAACTCGAAAATATTTCAATGCCTTTACCAAAGCAAGAGCTTTCTTTTCAATAATATTGTACTCTAAAGCTGCATCCCTTATCATTCTACTAAAAAAAGCAATTGAATTCTCAAGCTGGTCTCTTTTTTGCATTAAGACCACTGCCATAGTATGATCCGAAGCAAATGAAAACAAAATAAAATCTTGGGAATAATCCTGGCTAAGTAAGATTGGAGCTAAAGAAAGGGCTAACTTTACCAAATTGAAAGACTTGATGGCTTCCTTGGTCCACTTCACTACACTATCTTTCTTTAACATGTTTGTGATTTCCCTCAAATGTTCTGCAAGATTTGGCACAAAGCAACGTAAGAAATTCATCTTACTGTTGAATGATTGGATCTCCTTTTTACTTAGTGGAAATCAATCTTATGAATGGCTTCCACTCGATCTGGATTAATGCGGATTCCCTCCTTGCATATGATATGACCAAGAAGCTTGACTTCATCCATGGAAAACAAGCTTTACTTTGGATTGAGAGATATGCCATACTTTCTACACCACTAAAATACAATCTTCAAATGATAAAGGTGCTCTTCATCTGAACTAGAAAAAACTGTCAAATCATCAAGATAAACAACTAAAAATACATCTTTTTCATTTACAATGCAATATCCATAGCCCGCTGAAAGGTTGCACCAACATTATTTAATCCGAAAGGCATCTTGACATAATGGAAAGTTCCCCAGGGAGTGGTGAACGTTGTTTTGTCTCTATCATCCTCATGGACCAGAATTTGGTTATAACCAGAATACCCATCGAGTAGCAACATGCGGGATGCTCCAACTACACGTTGAAGTATATGATCTATCTTGGGCGATGGATAGTTATCTCTCAAGGATACTTTATTCAGATTTCTGAAATCAATACGTAATCGAATCTCACTTGTTTTCTTGCGCACAGGCACCAAATTAGAAATCCAATCTGAAAATCTTATGGGAATGACTGTACCAGCTTTGTATAATCGATTCATTTCATTCTCTATTGAGGTCAGTAGCTTTGGATTTATCCTCCTTAGCTCCTGTCAAAAAGGCTTTTGATCTGGCTTGATCGGGATGATGTGCTGAATTATACTCTGATCATATGCCTTCAAATCTGAATAGTCCCATGCAAATACATCAGTAAATGAAGAAAATAAACTAATGTTTTTTTCCTTTACCTTTGGAGGCAAGGCCTTTGATAACTTGACTATTTTAGGATTTTCTACTGATCCAATGTTTACATCCTCAACTCCTTTCTCGGTTGGTCCCAAAATCGGTTTCCGAGCTACATCATCTTGATCAAACAACTCCTCTAAAGGTATTATACCTTTAGGAATGACATTGCCCTTGAGCTGCAAGACTTCCATCTCATTTACTTCCATATCTGCTTCACCATCATCATGTTATCCATCTGTAGAAGTGTCTTTGTACTTGCCTTCATTTTTCAGAAATTTCTCGATCTCTTTATCATCTTGAAAAACCTACAAATATCTTTGATTATTAGGGACAACAGGGCGATGTTTCACATGAATCTCAAACTTATTGTTTGAATTCATCGGAATTTTCAAATTACTTGCGGCTGTTGCGAGAGAGTCTGCAATAACATTCTGTACATGAGGGACAGATGTCAAAGTGTAGTCTGGAAACAATCTCAAAATATCTAACACCGCACTCTGGTAAGCTCACATGCAAGGATGCTTAGCTTGGTATTCACCTTTCACTTGCTTGATAACTAACTCGTAGTCACCATATACTTAAATTCTCTTAGCATTTAACTTCTTAAGGATTTTCAGACCAACAATTAAAGCTTCATATTCAACCTCATTATTTGAACAATCAAAAGCCAATTTATACAAGCATACCCTTACATTACTTACCACTTGGTTTGGAAGAAATGTAGGGCTACGTATCCAAATGCCAATTCCATCACCTTCCCTACCTACCGCACCATCAAATTCCATGCTCCCCAAGCTGGCTTCATCCTCCAAATGCTGAAATTATGTTTGCTCTTCTTCTTTTATTTGTTGTCCATCAACTTTTTGCTGCTGTCGGAAGGCTGATTGCTCAGCGATACTATCAAGTTTTCGTCTTTCTTGGTCTAGTACAGCTTTGAAATTTTTAGTGATCTTTGGAATATCTTCTACTTCAACTACTTGACTATTTACATCATTAAAACTATCAGAATATAAAATAAAAGATTCCAAATCAGTATGTACATAACTGATTGGATGATTTATAGGTTTCTCCTTACTACTGATCATGTACTTCATCCTTTTCTCCTGGGTATAATTTCCTCAACTAAACGTACATGGGAATAGTAGCATAGGAGAAATCAAGTTGCAATGTCCCTTTGAGTTTTTCTTCCCAAGATCTGGAAAGAAGCATCCCAGATCTAGGAGGAATATTTGCCACAACCACATCCATCAAAACATTCTTCGTCCGAATTTGATCTAAAGTGACAACCAAATATTTAATAAGCCCAATGCATCTGACCCTACCAGAATCAAAGGAATATAGATCATGGTACTTGCAAGTGACATCTAAACCCAAATTTTCCATGATTTCTTTAGGCATGGGATTATGAGAGGCTCTTGAATCAAACATGACATTGTGCAATACATAGTCATGCAATCTAAGGCTGATGTAAAAAGGAGCTACATCACTATCCTCAGACTAACCTTCTAACGTTGGCCCAAAGATAAGTTTGGGCTGATCATCCTCCACATTTACCATATCAGAAAATGGATCCAAATTCAAAATCTGAGATACCTGACCTTTATAGCTACTATTCTTCATTAATTTAGTCAAAGGAATTGACAATTTTAACTTAGCAATTTCATTTTCTAAGCTAAAGGCTAATGTTTTCTATACCTCTTTGACTGGAGCATCCTTCTTTTCAGTCTTCTCCTTTGATACAATTGGTTGATTTGATCTTTCATTTGCTAATTGTGTTTCGCTAGTGGTAGGATCAGCTACTTCCTTTCCTTTTCTCTGCACTATTGGAGAATCGTTCTTTGGCGGTGATACTTCCTTCATTTTTTGAATTGGGTTAATGGGAAATTATCTACTCTTGAGTGAATATTGTCACTTTTGGGTTGTCAAAGCATTCATGAAACCCCTCTGATATTCATCAGACTCTTTTTCAAGAATTGTTTCATTTGGCAAAATAAAATATTCATCTTTTTGTACAACTGGGATTTCTGAATACTCTTTATCTTCGGTGATATAAATGGGTAGATCATCAGGTGTAAAGAAATGATTCTCCTCACCAATTATGTTCTCATCATCATTTGATTCTGGACCATGTGAAAAATTCTGTTGTAAAGGTGTCTTTACTTGCTGTTGTGCCTCTTGATCTTGTGCTCTTTGTTCTTGTTGCTTGATTTTGAATTGTGGTTGCTGCTGACCACGGAAGTTTGTATTTCTGACTTGTGTTTCAGGCTTATCAGCAATGCTGAGCCTATCAAATATCTTCTTGATCTTGTGAAGCAAATGATCAGAGGAAGAAGCTTCTTCTTTTATAGTCACCTTCTTTTCAGCCTTTGCTCTAGCTCTCTTGGCAAGTAGATTTTCCTCAACGCTGACTACAATTTTCTGCATGTCCTCCAATGTAGTCGGATCTCTTTCTCTAAAATGATATGCCATGTCAGGATCGAAGCCATCAGGAAATTTAATCAAATCCAAGCCCATAGGTGGCTCTATATCAGCAGGAATTTCATTGTAAACAGTATTGAATCTGACACAATAATCTTAGACACTCTCACCAACATTCCTCTTGATGTTCTCATATTCCAAAAGGATTTGAAGAGAGTTTTTCTTTACCTCCCAGCGATCCAAGAATTGTCTCTAAAGATTAACCAATGTAGTGATACTTACAGCCGGCAAAGCTTTGAACCACTTCTGCACTTCACCTCCAAAAGTTTGCACAAATAATCTCATAGTCACATTTTTGACATCAATCTCATGAAGGTCAAAGAAACCAGTCATCCTATCCACATGTTGCTGAGATGTGGTACTTTGAAGAGTGCCATCAAACAATGGGATTTTGCTTTGGTAGTCAGCAGGCATGGCATCCAAGTTTTGAGGCAACACAAGGGGTGCATATCGGGCAGCCATTGCTCTAAGTGGATTTACAACTAGCCTTGGGGATGTAGGAGCAGTTGGAACAATGACAGCAGCTGATGATGCAATTGGTGTATGAGGTGTCGAAGGAGGTGAGGAAATACGATATGCTTGAGGTGTTGATGTGGTTGATGGAGGAGAAGAGACAGGAGGTCTCTGATTTGATATAGTGGGCTGCACAGGAATGGTGGGAATGAAAGGAGGTTCGGTAGGATTTCCTGAACCAGATGCAATTGCGGATGAACCAAGAATTGCTGATGTGGATTCTAAGAACTCGGGAATATTTGAAGCCACAATGGAAGTTTGAATATTCAAGATATAACTATTAATTGATTTATTTTCCCTTTCAGTTTCAATATCTTTAACAAACTCTAGATTTAGGAGAGTAGAATCAACAACACTTTCAGATTTAGTCTCAAACAACGATAGATCAAAATGTTTGTCAAACTCAAGATCTTCGAGATATTCAAAAACAATGGGACACGAATGAGATTTGAACACAGGAATCATAGAACTTTCTTGTCGGAGAATTCTTGGGATGAGATTTGGGTTTTCATACACAGGAGGAGGATCAGGATCAGGATTGGCCCTGGTGTATCGTCTAGAAGCCAGTGTGTTTAATTATTCCCAAAAATCAAACTGAAAAAATCAACTTGTTCAACCTATCAAATTCTAAACTCATCATCCAAATTCTAGAATTTCTTAATGATACTAGGGTAATCATTTAGATCAGATGTTCAGTTTATAAACTAGACCGAAGATTGACTGAAGCAGCATTCATCTACTTTTGCTAATGCAAAGCAAGAGCGATTCAAAGGCTACCTAGCTAACTTCAGGCTCCATCTGTAGTCTACAAAGCAAAAAAATGATAATAAAATTTCTTCCCCAGTATGGTCGCCACTATGTTAGGGCCTAAATCTACCTCAGGCTGAGAAAGGCAGAATCTAGGGTAACATCAAACCATGCTTAACCTGGTAGCTAGCCCTAGCAGGTTGGGAGAGGGCTCTCTCCTTGTCAATCTCAGAATAATATGGTCATTAAGGTTGGATATGAGTGATGTATAGACTGATTTTAGGCTAGGTATGTGCACAAAGGAGTTTGAATGAGTTTAATGTTGGTTTGTTGTCTCAAATGTGAAAGGCAGATTTGGGTCTGGGGAATGGACACAGTCTTGTAGAGATCTCTATGGGGCGAGGTAGGCAAATGGTTTAGCACTTCAAATTGAGTGAGATGGAGAGCTTTTATATTTGTGAGGAGTTGGAGAAGGCATGAAAGTCTCAGGGATCCTCTTCAAATAGCTGAAAACATAAATAACTAAACAAACACTAGGTAGAGCACTGGAACTCAATGAATTCTACCTTTATCCTTGTTTCAATTAGTTAAGATGAACATAGAGAGATGATGGCATACATAAAACACATGTAAACTTGAAATTATAGAAGGAAAAACAATACCAAATCAAGTTGCCACAAGAATCCCATAAAGTGCTACAAACCCTGGTCTATTCCTTTGCCAAACTGCTGAAATGAGTGTACAATAATGCTCAAAGCATTCACAAGAGTCCAAACTTTACCAATGACTGAAAAACTACTAGATATAGGAAAAAGGCAACTCATGCTAGGCTTTAGGGGTCTAATTCATGAGTTTAGGAGCTATTTCAACAAGATCTAAACTAAGAATTGAAAAGTAGGCAGTGGAACAACTTGCCTCTAAAACCTAGGAAACTGATTCATTTAGTTGCAAACTACCTTTTCATGATGAATCTACCTCTATGAGTGAAAATTTAGCATATTTACATCATAACACATCAATTCACATCAAATTACATCATGAGTTTGACTATTAGAAAGAGAAAAGTCAAACTGAGAAGAAACTAGGCGAAAAACTAAATTTTTTGGCCAAAATGAGAAAATTTCATCCTGGGCACCATGCTACTTTGGAACTAATTTTGGAGGCCTTCCCGTGCACCAAATTTACTTGAAGTAGGCTTTTTAGAAACGAATGCCTATCTACTTTCCAGAATAAGTGGAATTTCTGAATTTGGTCTCAATTTGCCCGTCCAAAAATGAGTTCTCCCAACACTACTTCCTGTGTGGCCAAAAAGGGGCAGAAAGGTCACTTTTGAGGTGTTTTTGACCTTTTTGGAAGCTCAAAACTTGTGAAAATTTTTTGGACATGTGAGGGGATTCATATTTTTCCATGAGGAATCCAAAAATGCTGAGTTTTCCTCAAAAGTAGGTCCCTATAAAAAGTGCGCACTAGGTGGCACGACGCACCAAGCAAAAAAACCTGTTTTTAAGGCCAAAAATTCAAAATTTGCAAAATGTTTCTCAAATTTCTTGAAATTTGGGCCGAGTGTCCTTCATCAAGTGCTGTGTTGGGCTAATGAAGACTCAACCAAGATTTGGAGTCTATCTTGCTCTTTTCTCTTCCTCAATGCTTTCCTCAACATGGCCTTCAAAATCTTGATTCTTTCTTTGCACACCTTGTTTCTTGCCAAGTAGTGGTAGGCCATGTGCCTCAACATCTTTTTCTCTCTATTGGCCTTATCCAACATCTTTTTGAAGTGAATGTTTGTCCTCTCAAGCCAAGACTCATGATCATCTTGAATTTCTTGTTCAAGTGTTGTGTACTTGGTTTTCCTCCTCTTGGCAGCTTGCCAGTTTGCCTTTATGTTTTGGAGCTCCATAATGGTTTGCTGATCCTCTAACTATTTGTTTCTATGCTCCAAATATTTTATTATCCACTTGGCTCTTTCTAGGTTGAGAGACAAATGATGAATGTCTTCTTGTTGCTCCGGAATGATCTCTTTGAGCTTTGAGCTCAAATCAGTGTCATCATCCTGAATAAGAATGAAATCTACCTCTTGACCTCCTAAAGGTCCCTCATCATGTAATGACTGCTTACCCTTGTCTTGTACCTACTCTGCTGATGAAGGAAATGTTGGAAATAATATTGAGAGGGGGGGGGGGTGAATCAGTATTATCAAATCAATAAAACTTTTACATTTCTAGCATATATCTAGAATACTTATGATTCAGTTAATCCAATAAATGTTGATGTTTAGTTAGTGCATTAGAACTTAATTAACCATATGAACAACAAGAAGGTGCAGTAAAACAGAACATATCATCACACACAAGAAGCACACATGAACACCATGATATAAGGTGGAAACCCAATGTGGGTGAAAACCACCTGCTGCATGTCATCTCTATCTTCTTTTAATAATAAACTTCATTTTACAATAGTTCTGTACTGGTGCAGTCTTATACCAATATGCAGGCTTCTACCTGCAGAGGGCTACAACCCTCTCTCATTTCCCAGACTCTCCTGGATGGGAGCTACAACCCCCTTAGCTCTTGTACTAGCTAATCCATTTACTAGTACATAGGTACCTACCTACTGAATGCTCCAATCTTCACTCGTTCTCTAGCTGCTACTAGAAGGGAGCTACCACCCCCTTTGCTCTTGTACTAGCTGATGTACTAGTTCGTAGGCGCCGACCTACAATCTCCTTTCATCCTCCAGGGACCACATTTCATACATTTTCAGACTGGATACCCTTGAAGCACAACACTATAATCTGGAGGCCACGTTTCATCCAATTTTCATACTTGACCCATCAATATCAGTGAAGCATAAAATCAATCAATACTAGCATCATCAATCTTTGAATCACTAAAACACTGAAAACCTCTCAAAAACACAGTCACCAGAACATAGAGCAGACAACAGAACTCTGCAATAACAATGAGACCCAACTGCAACTTCAAATATCATACTTCATAATGTATACGCTACTATGATGAACCAAATCCAGGTATATGCACGCTTTCACCAAAGCCAACCCGCGTACAGATCTATAAATATTCAATCATGACTTGTAGCTATTTCAAACTTAAGTTATACCCAGGTCAGAACATTACAAGCGTTAGTATACAGATCTAGAATAAGCATGATCAACCATATAGAGATAGTTCATTTCAAACCATTTGATCCCGATCTATCCTTAGATCTTGTTGTCCATCAACCAGTGAGATTCCTCCTTAGCTCAGATCAAGCAATGCGTCATGAACCCAGAACCTGCATACTGAATCTCATCCTTCATCAGATAATCAAGACTTTTTGAATGCATTTGCCTAATGATAATCTTCTCCTTTTATAGTATTAGGCCTTACTCAATATCATGGTCCAAAACCATTGAGGACCAATACTGGGGACCCAATACCTAGGTTCAACACTTCGGAGGCAATACTAAGGACCAAAACCATAGGTCTAAATACCACGAACCCAAAAATAAGATTTCCCACATGTACGCGCTTTTCCGTGCATGAAAGTGCGTGCATACGCATACACGACTTTTGGTTGGCAATCCCACGTGTATATGCGCCATTGTATTAGTGAAGCTGCGTGTATAACCTGTGTGTATACCCTACTTGGTATATAGTGAACCTGCGTATATACGCGACTTGGTACATAGTGAACCTGTGTATAACCTGCTTGTATACCCTACTTGGTATATAGTGAACCTACGTATGTACTCTGAACCTGCATATATACTCTTCTTTCATCATTCTTTGTAGTCTGATCATCAAATCTTTGCTACTGATCTGCTGCAATATGATCTGTCATTTGTGTGATTTGCCATCAAGGACAACACTTGTCTCATAATGCCAACAATCTCCCCCTTTGGAATTGATGGCAAAGCTAACTTGTCATACTGAGAACTGTCATCTGATTCCTTTGAGCTGTTCGGCATCCCATGCATTCAGTCACATCTGATATCTCTTCTATGGATTCATCTAGTTCTAAATAAGTGAGATGTTCTTCTACGAGTGGGTTGCCATCAAGTACAACACATGCATCATAATGCCAATAATCTCCCCCTTTGGACTTGATGGCAACAACACCAAATCACTCTCCCCCTTTGACATCAAGGGAAAAGGGTGAACCAAGATATTCTCTTTCCTTGATAAACATTCCGTTGTCCATACTCCCTCTGAGTACCTACTGAAATCTCTGAATGAGCTCTCCCTTTGTATATACCAAGGTGTACCAATCTGACCATGCTCCCTCTGAGTACATGCTGAAGTCTCTCATCTGCTGAAGTGTGCCATTCATGCTCCCCCTGACTATAAGCAAGGTCTGCAAAAATATGTTCTACAAGAAGGAACATGACTCTATACATCATAAGTAACCTTCCTAGCACCAAAGACTCATGCATACATCCATCTCCCAACCAAGTGGGGATATACCAGAATTGACTCATCTACCCAACCAAGTGGGGATACACCAGAAGTTTACATATGAAAAATAAGTACATTACATTATTCATCCTAGGCATAGTGGGGAAACCAACATAAGCCGTTACATGGCCTTGATGACATAGAGACGAAATATTTAAAACAATTCTATGAAAGTCATTAGCAGCATCTGTCAGTCATCATTCAGATTAGCAACCATGTTCTCCGTCTGCACTTGTTCCACCTGAAATCAAATCAAACCAACATATACGAGGTTGTATCCACAGAAACAAGCGTATATACGTGGATCCTCCTCATGAAACTCGTGTACAATAACTTCGAGATCAACAACCTATCTCATCAACAAGATGATCTTATATATCATCCATGTATCATCACTTGGGAATATCTGCATCAATCAACATATGTCAGTATCAACCTATCATCATATAGGTAAGAACTCATCATCATCATGTCTCCAATAATGCAACTTTGAGTAATCGTCCATGTATCCAGCATAGCATTGTGTATCTTGATATCATCAACAACATCAATCCTCATCCACATGAGCGCCAAAGAACTATAGGAGTCCTGCAACATAACTGTATTATATGATCTTTATTCATATGACGAAAACAACATATGAGTAACTCATCATCAAGTGAGGAGGATGTGTATTCAAGCTTTGTACATCTCCTTATCCTTATGAATATCACCATGTAAGCACCATATATGCATCATCAAAGAATCAACCATAAATCTGATCTGAACATCAACTATGTAACCCCAAGAATCATATGAGACCATATCATAGCAAGATATATCATTTAGCCATATAAGCATCATCACCAAGGACTACCAACCATAATGCCAACAATGCATTATTGAAAGTATATGCTCCCCCTAAACCTATTCCATCTTGTTTACTGTCAAATCTGATCATGCATATATCAGCAAGAAGTATCAAGGCATTATCATCATCAAGTTAGGATAAAAAACACTTCTAAACATCTTACAAGTGTCAAGGCATTTCCACACATCATCAGCAGATTGTAACCATTATCAAACAGAGCAAATAATGGACTGAATCATATCAAACCCCCTTTTTGAGCCTGTCCTCACTGCTTTTCCTCAAACTAACATATACGCGACTGTGCAGTGTCAAACTCACATATATACGCGACTTCCCTTTATCCAACTTGTGTATGAGATTTAGGACACTGAAGTTTTACACTTTCAGCTCCCCCTGAGTCTGTTATGTTTGTATATGGTGTTGTGCCACATCTTCCTGACTGTACTTCCTTCTTCTTCCATATCTTCAAGTGTGATGATGTTTTTTCCTTTTGGTATGGTGCTCGTACTTTGTTCCTACATTCCTTTGCTATATGTCCAAGCTTGTTACAGGCATAACATCTTACCTGTTTCATATTCCTTTTGTAGCAATCAACAGCTTTGTTACCAAACATATTGGAAGAGAAAAATATCCCTTAAAGTACCTGGACCGTGATGATCTTTCTGTGTGATGGTCTTGAACCATTCTTCTTCTACATCTGGATGCAACATGTCCAAGATTATGACATACATAACATTCAACATTATTCATCGGAGGAGTAAAGGATTTTCTTTGAACAATTTCTTTCCTTGGCTATTGATGGGGTTGACCTCTCATCTACTTGTTGAGAATTTCAGATTTATCATTAGATTCCCTTGTCTTACTTTGTGAACTAGATTCTTCTTCAACAGATTCATGAAAACCAAGACCAGCTTTGATAGCAGGAGATCTTTGACTACTAAGAATATCATCCAAGATCTTAGTACTATCTTGAAATCGTAAGAGCTTATCTTTTTCTTCTAATTTATCTTTTAGAATATTTACCTCAACCTGATGTTGCTCTTCCTTTTCAAGATACTTCTTCTTCATGTTTTCTTCAACATTTCTTCCTTCTTCCAACTGATGTCTTAGATCAAGAACTTCATTTTCTTGTTTTTGGAGTAGTTATTTATTCTGCTTCTTTGATTCTTTAAGATCTTCCTTTAGCGCGACGATCGTAGCTTCAATCCATTCATAGTAACTGGATCTATCTCTGAGTTTCTTGATTGTTGTGCTTCTTTCATTTACTTCATTTCTTAATGATGTCACTTCATTCTGCAACTTTTGATATTTTTCCTTGAATAGCTTCCTTACCTTGTTACCTTCTTCTAGTTGATCTTTTAGTCTAGTAGCTACTTCCTTGAAGGCACATTCCATTTTGTTCAATAGATCTTGTTGATCTCTAATTTGTCTGTTAGCCTTTTAAATTTTGCCTCTATTTGATATCTTTCTTGCTCACCCATAAGAGCAAATTCAGTTGTTTTGCTATCGCTTTCATCGTCTTCAAATGGGTAAATAGATGTATCACCAGAGGATAACAAATTCATACCTGATAGATCTTGTTCATCTTCATTCTGAAGTGATTCTGAATCTGAAGTGCTTCTTCCACATAATCCCCAATCGATGCTTCCACTGTCATAGTTCTTCATAGATGTCTTCTTCTTCTTAGGTGCTTTCTTCTTAAGCTTCTTTCGCATTGATCTACGAATCTCCTTCAAGCGATCAAGCTTCTACCAAAGGACCCGCTATGATACGAATTGTTGGAAATAATACTGAGAGGGGGGTGAATCAGTATTATCAAATCAACAAAACTTTTTCATTTCCATACTTAGATACATATACACTACTTTAGTTAATAGAACCCGCGTGTATAGCAAATGTGTCTAATGCAACTAGCGTATATCCAGAATACTTATGATTCAGTTAATCCATTAAATGTTGATCTCTAGTTAGTGCATCAGAACTTAATTAACCATATGAAAAGTAAGCAAGTGCAGTAAAAGAGAACAGATCATCACACACAAGAAGCACACATGAACACCATGATATAAGGTGGAAACCCAATGTGGGTGAAAACCACTTGCTGCAAGTCGTCTCTATCTTATTTTAATAAGAAACTTCATTTTACAATAGTTCTGTACTGGTGCAGTCTTATACCAGTACGCAGGCTTCTACTTGCAGAGGGCTACAACCTTCTCTCATTTTCCAGACTCTCCTGAATGGGAGCTACAACCCCCTTAGCTCTTGTACTAGCTGATCCATTTACTAGTATGTAGGTACCTGCCTACTGAATGCTCCAATATTCACTCATTCTCTAGCTGCTACTAGAAGGGATCTACCACCCCCTTTGCTCTTGTACTAGCTGAAGTACTAGTTCGCAGGCACCAACCTACAATATCCTTTCATCCTCCAGGGACCACATTTCATACATTTTCAGACTGGATACTCTTGAAGCACAACACTATAATCTGAAGGCTACTTTTCATCCAATTTTCATACTGGACCCATCAATATCATTGAAGCATAAAATCAATCAATACTAGCATCATCAATCTCTGAATCACTGAAACACTAAAACCCTGTCAACAACACAGTCACCAGAACACAGAGCAGACAACAAAACTCTGGAATAACAATCAGACCCAACTGCAACTTCAAATGTCATACTTCATAATGTATACACTACTACGATGAACCAAATCTGTGTACATACGCGCTTTCACCAAAGCCAACCCACTTACAGATCTATAATTATTCAATCATGACTTGTAGCTATTTCAAACTTAAGTTATACCCAGGTCAGAACATTACAAGCGTCAGTGTACAGATCTAGAATAAGCATTGTCAACCATATAGAGATAGTTCATTTCAAACCATTTGATCCCGATCTATCCTTACATCTTGTTGTCCATCAACCAGTGAGATTCCTCCTTAGCTCAGATCAAGCAATGCATCATGAACCCATAACTTGCATACTGAATCTCATCCTTCATCAGATATTCAAGACTTTTTGAATGCATTTGCCTAATGATCTTCTTCTTCTTTTATAGCCTTAGGCCTTACTCAATACCATGGTCCAAAACCATTGAGAACCAATACTAGGGACCCAATACCTGGGTTCAACACTTTTGACGCAATACAAAGGACCAAAACCATAGGTCTAAATACCATGGACCTAAAAATAACCTTTCCCACATGTACGCGCTTTTCCGTGCATGAAAGTGCGTGCATACGCATACGCGACTTTTGGTCGGCAATCCTGCGTGTATACATGCCTTTTGTATTAGTGAAGCTGTGTGTATAACCTGCGTGTATACCCTACTTGGTATATAGCGAACCTGCGTATAACCTGCTTGTATACCCTACTTGGTATATAGGGAACTTGTGTATGTACTCTGAACCTGCATATATACTCTTCTTTCATCATTCTTTGTAGTCTGATCATCAAATCTTTGCTACTAATCTGCTGCAATATGATCTGTCATCTGTGTGATTTGCCATCAAGGATAACACTTGTCTCATAATGCCAAGAGGAAACGAAACCCCTTCCACCCCAGGTGGAGATAGTACTCGTTTTTCTACTGCAAACAATCTCCTAGTGCCCTTTTGGTATGTGACAAACACTGGCACATTGGTGGTTTGTGTCTCATGCACCTCTTGTCGATGTGAAGGCTCTCCTGCCTCATGAAAAACTGATGGGGGCAGTTGAGGACCTGTGAAGACCTCATGTGAAATGAAATCCTCCCATGAAACATTCAGTAGACTAAGCTGATGCAAAACCACAATTTTGAGTAGTGCAAAGTGATAGATGTTTTTATATTGCTAATGAGGAGGCTTTCTTTGCACTAATGTGGTCATCTTCTCAATATTCCAGCAAATGAAATAGCAGAGGTTCATCATCCTCACCCTAGTAAAGTGCATCAACAGTCTGATATGATAGGTGTATAGACGAGAAAATCTACCCTCACAGCTGAAATATTTAATTATGAGTTTCATCAAGGGAGCATATGTGTCCTGTAGATACTTGAATGGGAAGACCCTAACGACATGTCTTTGAAAACTAGCCTTGATATAAGGCTCATAATGATCTCTATCAACCAGCTGCCCCTTATTCCACTGTTCACCTACATTTGGAATACTGGTTGCTTGAGCTATAGTTTCAGGTGTCAAGGTGATTGTCACACCTGCCAAATTGACTTGGCCATTGTGAAGATGGAGCATGAATAGTTTGGCAAGCTCATGGTGGTATTTGACTTTTTCCACCATCTCACAAAATTGATAATAAAATTGATGTTGGAAGCATGTGACAGCAAGAGGACAGGCCAATAGCTCAGCAAGTGAAGTAGGCTCCTCCCGGTTATGTTTTCCACTCTTATGAGGTCTCCTTGGTGCATGAATTTCTCTGGAAGAGTCACTGACTGTTTGCTAATTTATGTCACAAGAAGAATCTGACTCCATGTTTTCCAATGCTTGAGTTTTCTTAGATGAATATGAAGAGATTTTAGAGTGACAATAGGAATTTGCTGCTAAAAGATAATATTTAAAGAGGGACTATGTATGAGAGGTTGGGGATGTTGTTTGTAGGTTTTTTGGGGAATGAAAAGGTTTAGGGAATAATATTTACGGTTTGGGATTGTTTGATTAGGGTTTGGGATAAATGAAGGTAGGGATTAGGGTTAGTAGTTTAGGAATAGGGGAACAGGTAAGTGTGAATCAAAGAGGGAGGGAGAAAATGAAGTGAGGGAGTGAAAATGATAGGGATGGGATTTAGCAGCAAAAACAACAATTTGTAAACCCTAGATAATGTTTTTTCAACAAACTATGCAAGTGACTAGGGTTTCGATATTTCCCTATTGAATCACCATGAACACTAAGACAAACTCATGCATTGGGCATATTGGAGTGTGAACTTACTTGGGAAATGAAGAATTTGTGATCTGAGAGCTTTAGAAGAAGATTTGAGTGCAGTTCGGGCGTTGTAGACTGGTGCATCGCGCCACCTCACAGGTGCGTTGCGCTGCCTCAGTGTGTCGTTCCAGTAGAAAATTTCAACACAAGCAGTACTTCATGTGCGTCGCGCCTGCAATTTCCCCTGTTTTGAATGGAAAATCACTCTCTCGGCTTTGAAAATGCGAATGCACTTGATCTCCTTTGCTTTTGGCATGAAAATGAACCTCTTTGATATGAATACACTTTATATAGCAATTATTTAATTTTTCACTCAAGAAAACCCACTTTGCTAATGTTTGACTTTCACTTGCTTTTTGAAACTCTATTTTTGGGCAGTTTACTTTACTTTTTGCCTTTGATGGACTAAATACTTTGGCATTTTGTTTCTTTTGCAGGAACTGGAGTTGCAGAGGCTTGGCAAGGTGACCAGGGCTACCTCTTGAAATTATGACATATGGAAAAATGAAATTACATAAAATTTAGTACATGAAACATAAAAAACTCTATTTTTCCTCAAAACAGGGTTTTGAGGAAAAATCAATCACTGAGCATGTGATTATCGAAATTATTGTTTCTGAGACTTTATTTGACCTCCTGATGCGCCTTCTGACCATTATTGAGCATTGACAAGACCTTATTGATGAAACCCTAGACCTAACGAGACCTAAAACCCTAGAAATGACTTTTGCATATTTAAAGACAAAAAATGATTGCAGATGATCTAGATGTATGAAAATAGGCCAGCAGGTAAAGAACATGAGGGAAAATGTATAATATGCCACTACCATCAGATGATCCATGACCCTAATGGAATGCAGCTGATCAGATGCGACACCTATCATGCAATGCAACAAGAGAATTTGGTCACTGATGGAGGGATGAAGATACCGACACTAACAGACCCCACACATGTTGACCCTCCATTAGCATATTCATACCTCCAACACATTTTCCAATCCCTTGTAGCTCTCCTGGAACATTTATATGGTCACCAAAATTTGGTCTCAACTTGACCTACAACTTTGGTATGTTCATTCAATTGATTAGAATCCCATCACATGGTTGGGTACTCACAATACAATGACCCAGTACTATGACTCACTTACATGCATGCATTCAAGATTGGTGGAGTCTCGCCTTAGTCCATTGGCCTCTTAATCACAACGATGTTGCAATAGTGATAAGTGTAGGGTGTAGGGATTTTTAGCTCCTCTAACATAACATACAAAGATGTTTAAAAATCCCAAGCCCAAAGAGACACAAAGGTTCTCTCCATGTTGGGCACATATACTACAAATTCATACACATGCAAACACACAACACAAAATAAAACTCTTTTAATTAAAACGGCTAAACTATTACATGGTGCCTCTTGGCAGCCATGTTCATCATTAGATGGTCACCACTTTTAATGCTCGAACACTTATGTTTATAACAATAACACAATGACGATTCGATCATCGAAAGGTTCCAATCTAATCCCTAAAAGTGTTCAAGATCCGTAGAAATTGGGAAATATCAATTCATTCAAGGAAACTTTATCTTCATGTTCACATCTTCTTTCTAGAAGCTTTTCTTTTTGGTTGATTTTCCATAGGTGGGTTAATGCTCCTGCATTAGTATACCTTTTTAATATGCAAATCCTTTCACCACAACTTTGCTTTATTCTTGTCAAGTGATCCATCTAATTTGTACTTGTTCTTGTAAACACACATGTAGCTAATTTATTTGGTTCCAAATGAATGATACACCAACTTCCATGTCCCATTTTTGATGAAAGCATCATGCTCTTGCATACTTCTTTCCACTGATAATGAGAGGAAAATACTTCAAAGGAATTCATAGGAATCCAACTTTCAAAATGTGGAATTTCATCATCTAACTCATGATATGTCTTTACACAATTGAATGTATCCAAATGATCATGTAGCTACTCAATAGCCTTATTCTTAGTGGATTCGAGAAAAACCACATTTTTGGAAAAAAATAAACTATTTTTTTATCTTATCATATTTGTTTGAGGTATTTGAGTGCTCTAAGAAGAAGCACTTTTGACTCGCACCTAGTTTGTTTCTTTACTCAGGAATTAAGGAATAACTAGCAAAACCAAATAACCTGAGATGGCTTACCAAGGGAATGCATCCATACCACATTTCATAAAGAGTCTTATTCCGAGGAGAATGCGATGAACTCCTTTTTTAACATGTATTACACATAGAACTACATGATCCCAAAATGTCAAGATCCTATTCTTGAAAAATAGCATCAAACATACCATATTCAAGAGTATCCTATTCATTCTTTCTATTACACCATTATGTTGAGGATTTTTTTTGTTGATCTAAACCATGGGGATTTGAACTTTGAATCTCATGCTTTACATATACTTCATAACAAGGTGATTTCCAATTGAGATGCACCCTGTGGGCATTATGTTGAGGATTACATGGAACAATGATTTGTTTTTTATTCCATGTTGGTTAAAATTTCTAAATGTTTAAAACTTTTGAGACTTATGTTCCAGCGAATACACCCAACACATCCTAGCGTACTCATCAATAAAATCCATGATAATATTTATTACCAAAATTAAATGTAATAACCATGGGGCCCACAAATCATAGTGAATTAATTATAGGTATTCACATGTTCTTGCAGTGGATCATGAAAATTTTGCTCATTTTTCTTAAAAGTACATGTTTCACCTTCCTTCAACTTCCTTAGAATTTTGGGAAAAAAAGAAATACCATTTTTCTTTAGCATATGAAGACTATCATAGTTGAAATGCCCAAACACAACATGCTAAAAAAAAATGGCAACGAATGTACCTTCATCATAGTGAAAAATATGTCCAAAATTATGTGCCCATATAGATGCCCTTTTAACTTCAATAATTTTCCAACCTCCCCTACTATCATGATGACCATGTTGTGGGGAGACCTCCTTATTTCAAGGATTCCATCAAACATGTGATTGAAATAACCTTTATATTGAATCTGTACAGAGGTAGAAGTTCCTCTACAGCTCGGGAAAATAAGGAACACCATGCAAAAGAAATTGGAAATCTACAAAATTTGAGCGAGATGGTGCCAATCTTATAGGTTCAAGATTGGATCTATCTACAATGTATAATGCACCTTCTATAATTTCATTCAATTATTCAAAGAATTCTTTCTGAAATTCCATGTGAAAAGTAGCATTGGTCACAGGCAACCAATGATCTCTCTAATAATTAAATGAAGCTTTGGACAAATTATTGTTTATGCTAATGTTTCTAAAAGCAACCACCAATTGCCATGTTTATATTACCCCCATGGTGGGTGAAGGATCCCGCTGCTTGTCACAATTATGAACACGACATCTGAAATTAAAGGCCACATGGAGCAGCTTTCATTTCCCACTATGTCCGACCACATTGGTTTAGCTTTCATTTCCCACTATGTCTGGCCACATTGGTTTAGATGCTCATGCGGTGAGAGCCTTCATGCACCTTGGGTCGTCGTACGCCACCTCCTTCTGGCTCACTGTCTAATTATTTCCTTCAATTATTGTCTGAACATGCACATCCTATCCATGGCAAGGGAGATGCATCATCGCACGTGGGTTTCCTCCTTTA
This sequence comes from Pinus tabuliformis, assembly GCA_031772625.1. Classification (NCBI taxonomy): domain Eukaryota; kingdom Viridiplantae; phylum Streptophyta; class Pinopsida; order Pinales; family Pinaceae; genus Pinus; species Pinus tabuliformis. The sequence goes on from CM062814.1 coordinate 847,296,820, forward strand.
AGCGCCTCTCTGATCTTTGCGAGCAGCCATGCAATTCTCCCTGTATCATCAATAGTGCCCATTCATAGTTATCACTCCTGCATTTCGTTTAATTGCGGATCATTCTCTAGCTGGCGCGACCTTGGGTCTTTACTTGTTCTCTCGGAGATTGAGAATTTATGTGTCTATACATGTCTCGTTGGGCGCTATTCAGTCCCCTATATTTGCATGGTAGCTCGGGGGCTTCCTTTGGCCTTCCAGACTCGCGCTCATGGTTCACCTCTCCCGCTGAGTTCTCTACTCTCTTTCTGTTCATAGGCTTCTTTGATTGGTTTCCCAGTTCACATGTTTCTCTCTTCCTGTTCTAGAACGGGCTCCGCATCTAAGCTAATGGGCATCACTGGAATTATCAAATCATGGCTTGCAATATGCAAGGGTTTATCTGTAGGGATTTTGCATATCATTCGGCCCCAGTTACGCTTACCAAGGCCCCTCCAGCAGTATGCTCCTCCCAATTGGTCTTCTGGTTGCTCACAGCTATTAAGGGACATCTCATAGGTTGTTGGCACAGAGAGGTGGAAGAAAACGTAGACTAATAAGTGCGGGCCAAGGTCCTACGGTTTGCGGAATCATGCAGTTCATATCCTGCGGAGTACCGTTGCTCGTGGTCAGTTGAACCTCGCGGCTGGTTAATGCTCGTGGTTTGTTGATGCTTGTGTTCCGTCATTGCTGCTCATGGTCCGTCGACACTGTTTGTTGTCCGTTGTAGCTGCTCGTGGTCCATCGATGCTACTTCTCTGGGTGGCTTTTGTTATGGCTCGATGTTTGGAAGACTCATGTCATTATGCAGTGACGGTTTCAGTTTTAGTTGTGTTTAGGTGGTTTATTTTTGTGTTTTTGAAGATGGTAGGTTTTTTTAAATTGGCTTAGCTTTGTATATCAGATACTTGGAACTCTTCTTGGATTTGGGAAATGTTTTCTTTTTATCCACTGGACGAGTGTTCAAGTAATCTTAAGTTTCTCAAGCTGTGATACTCTGCTACTTTCCCGAATAGGCAGATCGCGGAGATAACTATCATTGTATTGCTTTTTTTCAAGAAAAAAAAAAAAAAAAAACAAAAATTTATATTAAAAATGAATATTAATTTTAATATTAAAATTTATATTAAAAATGATTATTAATTTTAATATTAATGAGAAAATTAAAGTTTCTTTTAATTAAATAAATATAAATTATTAATAATTTTTTTTTTAATTTTAATTAATAATCTCAATTATAATTGGTAATCTTTTAATAAAATAAAATATTTATTAAGATTAAATGATAATAAAAATTAAAATCAAAATTCAATACCAAAGTATTATCATCAAGTTATTTTAATATCTTGGATTCCTGGTTATGTAATGCCTTAGTAGTATTGAAGGTATCCCATGTGTTTCATGTCAAAACCATTCTTCCATTTTTCCTTCTTTATGGATAAAATATATGTTTCATTTTTCCTTGTTATTAAAATATTATCTACAACCACCACAAAACATACAACAATTTTTTCAACTCCTAATAAGGAAAATTGTTGTATCATCAAGATTATTTTTCACATATATTACACATAAAACTACATCAACCCAAAATGCCAACTTCATATTATTGAAAAATAATATCAAACCTACCATATTCAACAATACCTTATTTTTTATTTCTATTACACCATTATTTTGAGGATTATATCAAAAAAATGGATTGATTTTTATTCCAGGTTCATTAAAATTTTTAAATGTTTCAAATGCTTGAGACTTACGTTCCAACAAATAAATGCAACATATCTTGTGCATTGATCAATAAAATTCATTATAATATTTATTACTAAAATTAGATGCAATATGCATGGGGTCACACAAATCATAGTGGATCAGTTATAGTTTTCCATATGTTGTCGAAGTGGAATCATGAAAAGGTTGGTCATTGTGTTTTCTAGGGATACAAGTCTCAAATCGCTTCAAATTCCTGGGAATCATAGGGAAACTAGAAGTACCATTTTTCTTCTACATACGAAGACTGTTATAGTTGATGTGCCCAAATGTATCATGGTACAAAAGATTGGGAACTGATGTACCTTCATCATAGTCAGAAACATGTGTAGAATTATGTATCCATGTAGATGTCCTTTTTATCTTAAACCATTTTCTATTCTCACAATACTATCATAATGACCATGTTGTTGGAAGACCTCCTTATTTGAAATATTCCATCAAACATGTGAACGGATTAACCTTTCTATTGAATGTGCACAAGAGATAGCAAGTTACTCCACAAGTTCCTCCACAACTCAGGAAGATAAAGAGCATCACACAGAAGAAAATTTCAATATATACACAATTTGAGCCTAATGGTGCCAATATTCAAAGTTCAAGATTGGATCTATCTACAAAGCCTGATGTACCATTTATATTTTCATTTAATCATTCAAAGAAATCCTTCCAAAATTTCTTGTGAAATGTAGCATTAGTGTTAATGTAGATGTCATCTTTTAAGCCCATACTTCTAAAAGCAACAACCAAATGACATATGTATATTATAAATTAACATTATTTTTAATACTAATGAAATTTAAAGTTTTTTACCTTTAAATAAGAAAAAATAAATATTTATTCTTATTTAAAGGATAGAAATTGTTAAGAATTTTTTAATAATAATAATAATAATAATAATAATAATAATAATGTTGTGAAAAGTAGCATTAGTGTCAATCAACCCCAAGAATTAAATGATGCTTTGAACAAATCATTGTTTATGCTAATATTTCTATGAGAAACAACCAATTGAATGGATTTAGGAGTTTCACCTTTTTCTTCCTTTTTCTCATGCTTATATTTGATTTTATCCCATGGATTTTTAGATCTTTGATTCATGTCCATTCTTACCACAATGAACATAGTGAATATTAAACCTGTAACCTTGATTGTGTGTACCCTCCAAAATTATTCTTTCCATGTCCTCTCTTGCTACCTTCTATCCATAAGAATCATGTGATTGACTCTTCCCTTTCTGAGACAACTACATAATCTCCTAAGTGGGATGAGTTATATTATTTATAAATTACCTCTTAGATTATGCAATTTTCTCCACCAAAGAATAAAAATTGAGGGAATTTATTCGTCCACTAGCTTGAAGTGATTTAAGATAGTGAGAATATGTGAGGTAGAGGGCCTCGATGAAGATGATGAGAGAAGTGTATATCTCCACTCTAGTAGCATCAACATCATGCATGCTATGATTATAGGTATATTTTACATTTGGATCATGGTTTGAACACCAAAGAACACTTTTCATAGGGTGCATCATAGTTTCTAAAGGCTTATTTATTGAAAGAGTTTTGCTGGGTGGAGTAGGGAGGGCTAAATTTTGAGAAGAATAACCATTCTTAGGAGTCTTATAGTTCTTAGCTTGTGTTTCCACATGCATTACCTTGTCACATATGAAAATATTTTCATGTGATGGGCCTCCTAGTTGATTCTGACATGTTTTTCCCCTAGGAAAAGGATAAGGTTAGCATGAAACCATTTATTATCATTCTTGGATTGGGAATGGATGCATCAAAACATGAAGATGCTAACCATTTAACTACTATGCAAAATAGTGATGAATATTACTATAAAGAAATTTTCTGATGAATCTCATCTATCCTTGGGAATCATGAATAATATGGTATCCTTGCCAAATATTACAACGAAACTTGTTCTTCATATTCTTATCATTGGTTCCCTGACTCATTGTGGTTTGACATTTAATAGTCCCTTGGGTATTTTTCAAAGAATTTTTATGTTTTTTTTTTTTTCATCCAAGTTCTTTAAGATTCTTTGATGATATGGATTGTACTAAATTCTCCTTAGATATATGCTTAAGGACCATAGTAATTTGAGTGGTGGGTATAATAGGTGGTGGTTTTAATGAAACTATCATTTGACGTAATTGCACAACTAACTAACTTACAACTTCAATGGATATGGAACCAAACACTCCCTTAGGTTGTGGTATCAAGTTCACATGAGGAGGATTAGTTAATGGAAAAAGAGTGATAGGATTGATATCACATAGGGTGTTGAACTATGAATAAATCATTTTAAGTTGTTGGGCATGATAATGGCCCTCTCCTCAATATATTCTCATGTCATTGAAACACATTTGAAAAGTTGGTGTTGAAAAGAATGAGCGAACCGATATTTCAACATTTAATAAAAAATATTGGTCCTAATCAATAATTTACATTACCTCCACTCATGAATATGATCACTTTTTCGAGTATATGTGTCTTACCTAAAGTTATATAGGATATTAGTTATAATATGTTGCAAAGGTAACTGGAAATGGTTCATGAACGTATTTGAAAAAGTATCATATTCATGATATGATGCTTGGTCAAGTTCAATATACCAATCAATGGCATCATTGGTCAAGGAACACTAGAAGAGACACACATGAATACTATCATCCACTAAAAAGTTAGTTAAACACCACAAATATTAAATAGTGATATGTATGATAGGGTTCTCTCCCATCTTTCCATTAAACCTTGAAATATTGGAAGGTAGTTTCATAGACATGGGTGGCCAACTTGGGCCATGGGATATGGGATCAGACATTATTTTGTCCAAATACATCAAGTCAAGTGATTCTAGAAATGGTAATTGATTCTGATCCAATAGATATGGGGTAATATATGGTACACTAAACATACCTTGTGATCCTCCCATAATTATTTTCTAGAGGTTGAATGGTTAAGAAAGGGGCTATTACTCCTAACATTCTAGGTGTTGGACATAGTGTTTCCATTGATGACAATGAGTGTCATTTATTTCAATGGGTAAGTCAAAGGAAAAAAGTTGCTAAGTATGATAATTCGATGATTTGAAATATCACATCAAAGGATGACATAGTGGCTCGAAGTTTATTGATTTTTTGTTGAAGATATGATGTTAAAATGAATCTATAGATGGTGTGGTTGGATATTACTCTTTGAGACCTTTCCAATGGTATATCACACTTGGTCAAACTCTTCATGAATGAGAAGATAAGTCACTTTGTAGGTGGTAATGGAAAAAAAGGGAAAAAACACCAAATTTGTTAAATGTTATACATATTCAGATCAGATCCATGTTCTCATGTGTAATAAAAAACATATGGTGCATGTACTTGTGCATTAGTTAACTGGATTAAAATTAATGAATATCAGGGAAAACATGGCCATTGAAGATTTCATGAATGAATGATGGAGTGATAACTTGTGCGAGGTTTAACAAAGGTCACGCTCCCCATGTCATTCAACCTATACGATGCTGGACCAATGAATATATGACACATGGCAGTTGGAGATGAATTCTAGGTAGGCACCCTTAGCTCAGGTGATCTGTGATGTGGCTCTTTGGTGTGGAAACGTAGCTTGTAGGGCTGGATTGGCAAGGTGGAAAAATAATGACACGTGGTAGTGAGAGATTGATAGAATGATGATAATGTGGACATATGTGATGTGGCAGTATGATGATGATGTAGAAGCACATCAAGGTGCTATGTGGCATGCTCATTTGGCAATTTGGTTAGCCAATAGGGAAGAATTTTGGTGATGTGTGGAACCACTTAGGGAGTGTCATGTCTCATTGCTGACACCGTGATGATGTACTAGGTTTGACTATGGACCCTAGGAATGGATCAAATAATGTGGTCACATGGATGGTTTATATAAATGCAAAAATTCAACGTTATATTGACCTAAGCTTCAAATTTATGATGGCTTTAGTCTAGCCTGAGGTCACCCACACACACGTGTGTGTGTGTGTGTGTGTGTGCAAGTGTGATGCGAAGAGTGTGTAATCATTCATAAATCAATATGTTCTAGTTTCAACTGTATGGAGAGGCTCAAAGGCCATCTGGTTTGTAGTGGATGTTGTGGCACAAATTCCATCTAGTTTACAATGGATGGTGAGGCATGCATACTATCTAGTTGGTGGTGGATGGTGAGGCTCGAAGGAATATTCATTTGGAATTTAATGCACATTGTGGAAAAATTACATTTTGATTTGTAGATTATAGTGAGGTACGAAGGCATATCAATTTGTTTGGCATTCAATACACACTGAGGCCCAAAGGTATTTTTGGTTTGTAGAGTATAGGGAGGCACGAAGGCATATCAACCCATTTGGCATTTAATACACAGTGAGGGCCAAAGCCCATTTTGGTTTGTATAGTATAGTGAGGCATGAAGGCATACCAATTCATTTAGAATTCAATACATAGTGAGGCCCAAAGTTCATTTTCATTTTCAGAGTATAGTAAGGCTCGAAGACATATCCATTTGTTTAAAGTTCAATACCTAGTGAGGCTTAAATGCCATTTTAGTTTGTAGAGTAAAGTGAGGCATGATGGTGTATAAATTTGATTTGCATTCAATACACAATGAGGCCTAAAGGAAATGGATCTATGTCACATAGTGAGGCCCATAGGCATATCTCATGAAGTCGAAGGCGTTGGATCTATGTTACACAGTGAGGCCCAAACACATAGTTCGTGAAACCGAAGGTGTTGGATTTGTATAGTGAGGGGTCCATAGGTGTTGGCTCTAGGTTATATGGTAAGGCCCATAGGCATTAGATCAATGTTATATGGTGAGGCTTATAGGAATCCAATAAATTCGGTCCATTTGATTCATATATAAAGTGCTAATGAGATTGGTAATCCACCATTTCCTTATACTGAACCCATCATACATTCTTCCCACAGGAAGTCAACCATAAACAACAAATAGCAAACCACATCATCAAAATGTGTTTAGAGTCCACAATTCCAAATACATTCAACATGTCCATAGCATGCTTCATCAATCCATACAAAATTGGGAGGCACATATTCCCATACAACTCCTCATCATCCTTTAGAGGATCTCGTACCAGTAGGGATGGATTGTTGAATCACTTATTTGAGCACTTGGAACACAATGGTGCTCCACAAAATAATCTAGCTAAGGGCATCATTCTCACCTTTGCATACCTTATCATTCCCTTCCATCATCATATGTTGGGGGGCGATATCTCATGCTTGGGGGCATGACAACCCCTGCCACCTTCTCACTTGTTTAACATAAGTCTCAACCTAGACCCCAATGATCCAGGTATGGTCGAGTATCCTCTAATTCCTTGGATAGTTTGTCCCATCGGCCTCTCAGAAAAGCCATATACACATTGCATATTGTAGATGCTTGATACTATACCTTCAAACTTTCTAGTCTGTGTGATGCCACACTGACCACTCAGTCCTCATGTTTGGTTTGGTGGGCAGGAATGATCCTAGACCTTATCTAGTAGATCATTTTTGCATTGCTTCTCATACCTTGATTCTTCACTAGGAACCACCCTTCCAAGAAGCATTAAGGAAAGTTTATACAAGTAAAGTCACCTACCTGAAACTCATAGATCTGAATTCCGATGGAAGGTTTTTCTGCTATGATCTCCTCAAGATTTAGGGCCTTATCCTCCTCTCCAAATTATCCAATAGTTTACTATGAAAATGAATTGGATTTGGGGGAAAGAATCCATTTTATAGGAAAAACCCTATTTTTTTCGTCACCTAGTCCAATCAAACTGTAGCTCGGTTTGATGAATCATCAACACCATTGGAAATCTCTCACCAAGTTGTATAATGGGTCTCTTTTATTTTTGGTAATTTGACACTTCACCAGGAAGCCATTTTTTCCATGAGGTCTCACTTTATCGTGTATTAAAATCAAATTTCTTCATATGATCCGCATGTATTCTAGTACAACTTTTCCTTTGGGTTGGTTGGCTCACGTGTAAATTTTCTTCATGAGTAATCATCATCTACTCATGTTTTTAAGGTTCCCTTTGGGCCTCCCCCATGTTGGAACATCATCGAGTCACCATTGTTCAAAGCATTACAGATGAGTCACCCTTGCATCTATGGAGTACGTTATGAGTCCCCTTGCATCTAGTTACAGTGTCCCATACATGTTTTTTATCGTATTCATCCCATTTTTCTCATTTTGGCCTCCATCTATAATGTTTCATCTCTCAAATGATTCCATTTAAGTAATTGACCATCCCCTCAGGAATTGCGTGAGTCACTTCCAGGTTAACCATGCATATTATTCTATGACATGGAAATTCGTCAGCCCACCACCCATATTTTTTCCTTCCATCATCATCCCTGGTGTCAATCCATCAGTCATTTTAACATGATCCCTCGTGCCTTTGTTGAGGACCCCTTATTGCATCAACTCTGGTGAACCCTCTTATGTTGACTTCAACACATTTATTCCAGAAGTGTGGTCTAGAGAGTGGTGTACCTTGGTTCCATCCTTCATATTTTTTAACTTCCATAGATAAAGAAAATGGAATCATCATTTCCCTTTTACTTGTTTGTTTCTGACGTGCCCAACCCCAGCTCATTATCGCATGGTCAAGAATCGTAATGGTCTGGTGATCCAGGAGATTGTACCAGTGTTTCCCGGGTATGTGTGGTATGTTCTAGAGCTCATGAGGGGGTGGCCCTTCATGTAACCCCCCACATTCCCACATGTTAGTAGATTATGCTCCAGCCTTAGATGTAGTTCCATAGATTTGATGGGTTCAGTTTCAGTCGCTTGCAGTGCCCACAACATGCATGTCTCCTTCATATGCTCCGTTCAGATATTCAGATCCATTTCCTATTCAAAATGACTTCTTTGGTTGTGATCCCCCCTCACCAGGTCCGCTTGATGGGAATTATGTCTCATGTACTCATATGTTATCGTATTCAGTCTTGTCCTATGTGTTTCAAGGCACATTATGTATATGGGATTCATTTTATTATTTTCTAGCCCATTGATGCCAACATATAATGTATTATGTACTTTGTTGCTCAGACCCACATTGTTGGGTGCATGATTATTATTTGTACTCAGTTATATTGGTGGGTAAGTGTATGCCTCCCCCACCTCATTTGAGATCATGTACTCAAAGTAAAAGGAGACCTATATCAATTTAATAGGTCTTCCCCCCTCCATTCCTTCATCCTTATTTGCATTACTTTAGTTGTCTCTCTCTCTCTCTCTCTCTCTCTCTCTCTCTGACTCCCCTTTGGTGTCTCGTGGAAGTGTAACCTACAATGTATCTTTGTTATACAATTTTCTCCTAACACTTGTACGTTGGGGGGAAATTCGTTATCACCTAAAAAATTATCACCTAACCATTTCTAACTAGGTGGATCGAACTACACCATGTAGGATTATTTTACCAAGGTAAATCACTTTCACCATGGGAAATAGTTTAGTAAACTATTTTTATTAAATTGTTTCTGATTAAAATTAAAAAACCCCATGAGAATAAATTGAATAAATCATTATTTGTTCAATTTTCTTTAGGAGTAATTATTAAATAATTATTTGATAAGTATTCCTTGTCACATTTGACTAAATCAACTAGGAATAATTAAATAAATCGCTATTTATTTATTATTCCTTAATTCTATGTTTGGAATGGTTGTTAAATCACTATTTAAGATTTATTTCAATTTCATACCTTTCTTAATCCTCACGAAATAATTAACAAATAATTTTCTTTGTTAATTATTTCTAAATAAAGATATTTGACCATTTTGAATATCTTTTCCCTCTCTAAAAAATATAATGAAGTATTCCTAACGATTAGATCTTGATTTGGTCAATATTATTTTATTATTTTCCATTTTTGATATCAACCCAATACGTTGTTATAAGCAAGATGGTTTTCCATTCATTCTTAACCATGATCACTATCATTGCCACCACTATCGTCACTTTGCATTCGAGCTCCCATTTGAGTTCTACTCTTTTGTTTTGGGTTTTTTACACATTGAGAGAGAAAAACAAATTGCTAAAGCACAAGGCCATCAAAGGACCCATCCCATGGAGGGGGATTTTCAAACCAATGTTGTAGATGTCCTTCACCAAGTATTTTTTAATAAAACATAATTCATTTAACAAAGTCTTCTTCTATTACGTTATTACATCAGATATTTCTTGTTGTTTCCTATTTTGGATAGTATACAATGTTGTTGTTGCAGGGCTTTCTCATTTTTTTTAATTGTAGATCTGAAGAGTAAACAACCACACAATGTTGTTAGGGTCACGTGTCACTGGTGACTTAAGTGAAGTATTTTTGGTACACTCGCTAAGAATTTTCATACTAACATGACAAATAGTATTCGTCATCATCTCTTCTATTATTATAAAAATTCTTTTACATATTATTCACTGGACACCACCAGTGTGCAAGCCATAACTTTCCAATCATGCAAGTCACTACTCGCTTTAGAAAACAAATTATATGATCTTTGTAGGCCACCAATTTCAAGAAGACACCACTCCCTCAACTTTGCAAGCCACCACCTACTGGAAGCCACCACTCACAATATGTCTTACCCAACCACCACTGGACTATCTAGCTACCACTGAATGGAAGTCACCACTCCCAAGTTCTCATGACATTACGTGAAGGATGCCACTACACCTTGAATATGCATGCCACCACTTGCCACACTAAAGGACCCAACCTTGAAATACATCTCATGGACCTCATTTCATTTATTTTAAGACTATGGTCCATATAATCTACATTCAAAAAAACAATGAGCCTCTTTTCATTCGAATTTCACACTGGGATCACAATGTGTGATAAGCGCATATAACACATTCTCTACCCCAATCAGTTAACTGATAATGTAACCAACACCATACATAAAAATATTGCGATATCAAAACAAATTTGAAGCATACACCAAATCCCCTACATACATACTCTCAATACATCAACATCATATTAACACACTATAATCCAAATCTCAACAATATTATACAATAATCATACAAGCAATGGCTCTCACACACACATGGCCATATTAGCAAATCAAACCCTCACTACAAAAATACAAACAATATATAAAAAATAATACAAATACATAATAATGTCTCCACCCCTACAATCACACATATATTAGTCACATAACAGGGATCTACTATATGCTCTTTATCCCTTAGCCATCAAACTCTAATCCAAAGTTTTCTACCATTAATTGACCTCTGCTACAACTCCTCCATGCTCTATATTTTTCATCAAGATCGAACTCTGCCTCTGCAATATCAATGACTAATAATGATCTCTTCATTCACCTTATTGATCTTCGCATTCTCTTTCCATTTACCTCTGTGTGCTCTTTTGCTATAGGAGCTCGACCTCTTGCCTTTACATAAACCTCTACTCTCGAATATGTGCCCTGTGTAACCCTATAATGATCCCTTCACTCATATATTTAACCTATTCAAGCCATTCTCTCCACTACCTGATAAATAAAATAATTCACACTTTAATCATTTATTTTAGGTGGATATTAAGTCAATTTGAACCATCTAAGAAATACCACGATCAAATACCTTGTTGCAACCATTGAAAATTACTGAAATGCACACAAAATCTAGAGAACTCCACTCATAAACAGTAATGCGAGTCTCCCATTCATGAAGAGAGTTACTAATGTTGGTAATGCAAAAAGAAATTGTGTTACTCTAGCTCCCAATGCATGTTTCCTTCATGTTACCTATGTTACCATATTTTCAAGCCTCTGCTCCTCAAAAAATAATCTTTAAGTGTCTCCAAGGCCTGTAAGGCCTCCTACACCTTCTCCAAACCCTGACATTCCTTCTCCAACTCCTTTTCATCAATAATAACATCATTATAAGAGGATTAGAATTCCAAAAACATATGCATCAAGTGAGGAGCATGAAATCCTAGTTGTCCAACCACCTAGCATGGATCAACAACTCTGCGTCAAATCGGGACCTCTGCATCAAATTAATGAAAGCTCATGTCATAATAGATTATCATACTAACCACAAACCATGAGAGCCACCATCATCAAGTTGAAATCAATGATCATACAACTAGTACTAAGTCCCTATTGACATCAATGGAAACATTATAATGCCAAATTTGTTTTGAATTTGTTTTGGTTGTTTTTTGGCCCATGATTTTGCCAAAAGCAATTTTCTAGCACATGGTGGTTTTTCCCATGGTTTTGTAGTTTTGTTTCAGGAAGTATAGTTCGATTGGAATTTCATATTCCATGGGATGTATATTTGATTGCAACACTATATTGATAATATAATGAAAAGAAATATATTGCAAGTTTTCCTAGGTTTGGGTTTCTAGGATAAAATCTATGTGTAGAATTTATGTGTTTTCCATTGTATCTTTCTTTATTTATTAAGAATATATTTACAACAATTAATTGTATAAGGTTAAAAATTGCACATTCCCCTACATCTTCATGTAGGCTACCACACATTGTGGAACTTGTCTCCATGTTTTTACATCCCAAATAATTTTAACATTCTTTCAGGAAGTGTACAAAGATTCTTTTTGGAAGCAAGGAACTCATTCATTTTCATACCTCCTACATGGCGGAAGTCCCAAGTCACCCTTGGTTGGAGCACTTATTTTTACACCCCATCCACCCAATACTAATTTAATGTTGTACTCTTCACCACTACTAACCAGAATAGCATATTGTTGTAGACCTAACTCACCTAGTGAAATCTACCATTCGTCACTCACTTGGTTGTCCTCCGAATTCTAGGGGCTTTCCTACCTTAGTTTGTTTTGGGTACCAACACTCACACAATAATAAAATATTGGGACGTTTATATCCTCCATAACATTCTTTCAACCTCAAACATTGTTTCTTTTTCACCATTCCATGGTTTTATATCTATATAAAGTCTCAATTAGATCTCTTTGAAAACCACCTTTCCATACATTTGTGTCTTCCTTCTTGTTGCCATTAGCTCTCACTTTCTAGGAAAGAAGTAATATCTTAGTTATTATTTAAACTTAGTGTGAAATTTGGATGAAACAATGGAAGTTGTCATTTCCCATTGATTTCATTTACACCCCTGATGTTTGACATTAGCATTGTTTCATGTTGTGAAGTGTCATACTTTTTGAAATTTGTAGTTTCTCAGTTGGTTGAACACCCATCTATCGGGATAAAACCTCTGTCAATAGTTATATTAACTCTCAATCATTCCTCATACATGGGGGCATATGCATCAACCTTACCATATATTAGAGATTCCACCGAGGGTGAAACAATCATCTACTACAATAGTAGAGATTATGTTCTCAACATTCTTGACAAGATTATTCTTGTGCACCAATGTAACCATAGTTGTTGAATTCACGATCATAACAATGGGACATGATTTCCTCATATTTGAATTTTAAATACTTCCTTTCAATAGTGGATTTTGTGATTTCTTCTTCAAGACCCCCTACTATTCTCTAAACAAGGATTTCCCTCCCAAGAAGTTAGCAGGAGCCACAAGTAGCTAGAAAACCATGATGTATATTAGCTATACATTTTCTCCTAACTTAACACATCAGGGGAAACTACTATTACTAAAATATTGTACACTCAATTTCATTAGATAAGGGTTCCGACACTGAATAATTACATGTGAAAGTGTACTAGTGAATGTTGTAAACATCACATGTTGAGAAAAACTAAAGGTTCATAGGGTTATCATTTAAAATATCCATCTTCACAAATCCACCTCACTACTTTTTCGTGGATCACCTGGATGTTTCTATGATAGTCACATGGATCCATAGAAGTGACATCTCAATGGTCTACAAACCAAATAAAATTAGATTGGTAACCACCAACTAAGAGGAAAAGGTCAAGTATCTTAGTATCAAGACACTACACTATTTTAGTTGGATTAAGGAGCCTCCAAAGAACTCCCTTTATCTCAGAATGGATCATTCAAAGATAAAATCTCATCAATGATCCAAGCAGACATAATGAATGGCCTTTGGGACATAAATATCACTATATTTGGTACCAAGACAAGAGCGAATCCTAGGAAAAATTATGCCACCAAATTGTATAGCAATCTAACATTTCATTATGTTCATAGACCTCACTATTGAGAGCTACTGCATGACTTCTTTGAGGAGAGATCATTCATGAAAGGAGGGGAAAAGTGGATATTTCAGTAGCAGAGTCATCAGGTCCATTATCTTATCAACTCTCTTTAGTGTCGCTAGGATCATTTTGTAACTCTTTTCATGAAGAAATAATGAGAATTCTTTCTTCCCTACCTCTATTGTTTTTTTTCGTTTATTTTTGTAACTAATGATATTGTTTTGATTTACCTTGTTTCTTCACTTGTTTATGTGTTTTTAATGCTAATCATTTTCTTTTTATCTCCAAGAAAGGAACAAAAATCATGTAATAGATTGGATTTTGGCACACCATTTATCAAAAATATGAGCAACAACTACAAAAGGAGAGTATTCATTCTACTGGTTAATAATTCCATAAATTTTGATTTTTCTCTATTCTATCTCAAACAATTACCTTTATTTATTTACAATATTTGATCATATATATTTTTGAAATGTCTTATATTTATAAATCCAATCCATGAGCATGCTTTCTCTTTTTCTTCTAGGTTTCTAGATATTAATTGGTCCACAAGAGTAAAATCCTAGTCATTAGTGGGTGAATTCCTTTAATTTTATGTTTAAGTATCAATATTTTGTAAATTTATTTAGGGAATTACTTTATTCAAACTTAAAGTATGTAATATTAGTTTTTACTATGGAGGAGATGTATTTCTAGGAGTGCATATCATTTGTGGTTTCTAGAATTTTAAATAAGAAGTTAAATCTCATGAATGTTATCCTATTAGTCTTTATGAACTTTGAATGAATGAAACCATTTTAGATCTCTTTAAAAATATAGGTAATTGCTTTGCTTTATGTCCATTAATTCACTTAATGTATATTTTTTTCATAATATATGAATGGATGTGTATAGTTTTGAGTGTGTTGGAAATTTTTTGAGTATGTTTTCTCATTGACATGAAGCTCAAGGGGAGCTTGTTTAACATGTTGTAATTGATTTCAATGCTATCGTGTTAGATGTGAGTTGTCATTGTTTTTTGAATGTAAGTCCTAGATTTATTTCATCAATGGATTTACACAATCCATATTTGAAGGCCTTTCTTCTTTAGTTCCTTAGTCAGAATGAGAATGAAAAGTGTATAGTTTTCTAGCCTTCTCAAATGCCTTTCCAATCGTATATGGAATTTAGTATAACTTCCATATATTGGGAAGAAAAATGGGTTGAAAGTGAAGTAGTGTAAGCAAGGTTCTAGCTGGGTCACAGTTCCAAAAATACATGTGTATCGAGTGTGGGCCCCTGATACGATCAACATGAGTCATTATTAGCGAAAGCCAAAAACACAAGCTCAAGAGGGAGATTCGATGGGATACAAGCTAGGCTCTCATTCATTGCTTTAAGTCACAAAGAGCCCATTGCTAGGTTCTCTTGAGATTAGCACCCACCAGACATCAGAACATTGTTGGTGGACCCCAATTGACGTGGATGCTAGGTGGTTTGGATGAGATGGACATAGCATGCTAAGATAACTAATGTGGAAGCTTATTAGCATGACACATGGAAAGTGGATTAGGAATTTTAAAAGGGATAAATGGAAAATTGGTGAGATACATGTGGTAAGCACACCTATGCAGGTGACATGGAAAGGTGGGTTCCATATTGTACTTCCAAGTTTGAAGGGTTTTGCAACCAACTGCAAATTTGGTCGATAAGTGATGCGTTGACAATAAGTATAAATCTATGATAATTAAAAAGAAAGTTCACTATCATATGACATGTTCATTTATCGGACCACCAAATTGGAGGTATTTTCACAACATAGTGAACTTAGGGGACGAGTGGTAGGTGGTAGACAAGAAATAATATACAACATTTAATGATGAATATGGTCACCATCATGTGATGTATTTGTCTGTCGTATCACTAGTTTTGGGATGATTAGATCTATCAACTTGACTGACAGGAGGTGATATGATAGTGGACTACCCTAAGTTCATAACCCCCAGTTTAAGTGCTAGGAGATAAGCTCCTTAGCGCCTATTAACCATTGAAACCTCCATAAAAGATGGTTGATTCTGTGGTTATAGATCCCAAGTCACATATATGACAAGCTTGGATTTTTGTATAATGATAAAGAAATGAATGCAATCCTAAGTGGATTGTATAAACCTAATTTTGTTAAGGTCACACACTTAAACAAACCAAAGAGATATGGGAGAAGCCTGATAATTGATACGAAGGCAATAGAAAGGTAAAGAAGGATAAACTCCAAGTTTAAAGAATGAAATTTGAATCATTGGAGATGAATTGATCCGGATCTTGGGGGGAGGCGGTTTCCATTCGGATCATGAATGAGGATGATGACATATCCAAATTATTTCTTCACATCGATGAAATAATTAACACAATAAGAGGACTTGATGAAACGATGGATAAGTCAAAAGGTAATAAGATCTCTTCCTACCATATTCAAATCCAAATTATCATCTATTGATGAGATATAAAATATTAGCACATTAACAATGAATCAATTGCATGGAACATTAAATTCCTGTGAAATGAGAATTGAAAAAGGGAAGATATATATTAGAGGAAGCACCTTTCAAATATAACAAGAAGAACAAATAAGAGAAAAAGACTCAATCTGTGGATCTAATGAAGAAGAAGCAAAGTGTTTTAGAATGTTGAAGAGATATTCTAGCAAATACAAAGGTAAGTTTCCTTTCAAATTTTTCAATTGTCGAAAAGTAGGTAACTATCCATCTAAATTATCACATAAGAAATAAAATAATGAATATGAAAATAAAGAAAATGATGAGTATAAGAGAGTCAAGAAGGGAAAAATCTTAAAGAAGAAGAACTTCTATACCCAAAAGGACAATGTATCCTCAAAGGATGAGGATGAGAAACATTCTAATAAAGAAACGATGAATGGTTTTATGTGTATGGCTATAGAAATAAAATATGAAGGTAAATATGATTATGTATTAGAATAACAAGAAGCTATAGTATATATGGATGGAGAATTAGTTAGTGTCTTAAAATAAATACAAAAGCTCAAGAAAAATAAAAATAAGCCTAAAGAGTTGTTGATGAAATATGAAAAAGAAAAGGATGAAATTGAAGACTCATCAATTCTTGTTCTGAAGGTGGAGCTGGAGGAAGCCAATAAGATGAAAGAAACTATTTTATAAAAATTGAAAGAGAAGGGGAAGGAATGTGAGAAACTAGATGATGAATTTGTCTCTATTAAAAAATAATTAGAAAAGACCCAAGGTCGACTCAACTAGAATTTAATATTTGTTAAAGGATCCAAGAAATTGGATGACATCATGAGTGTTCATAGATATGTCCTCATTAAAAATTGTCTTATTTACTGAGGAGAGACAAGCACCAAGAATTTTTAAGGAAAAGAACATAAAAGCTACAATAGTATCAAAGGATGGCACACTAAAAAAATTCTAAGAACCATAAAAATGACTTCAAAAATTAGTAGAGGCCTCATTAGGGCAATAAAAGAAGAAGCATAAGATATTTCTCTCAAAGGGCATCTACTTCTAGGTGTCAAAATCTATTTTATGGTCATTGTTTTTCATGAAAAAAATTGGTCATAGGGTTGTCAACTGTAGAGATCTAAGATCTAACCAATTCAAAAAGGAATATTATAAATCCTCAAAGAATAGGGACAACATATATGCAAGTTATCATAGGAATCCAAGAAGGAACAATCCATTTTATACTTTACTAGATCATGTTGAGTGTTGTCAGTGTATCAAATTTGGGCATAAGGTAGCTACATGTAGAGGAATCAAATTTAGACTAGTCCCTTAGACCAAGAGAATAGGAGAACTCATAACATGGAAAGAGAAAAGGGATGAAAGGAAAGAAGAATGTGGCATTGTCTTGTATTCCTAGAACCAAGGCATCCATTATTATGTGGGCAATTGATGCTCCAAACATATGACTAGTGATAAGAGTAAATTCTTGTCACTGAGAGAAGAGAAAATAGATAATGTTACCTTTGGTAAAGATGCTCTTGGAAAAATCATGGGAAAATACACAACTAGCTTGGAAAAGAGAAGAGGAAAGGATAAAATTTTTCTTTTTATGGATGGAATCAAACACAATTTGTTGAGTGTGAGTCATATGTGTGACTAAGGGTATGTTATTACCTTTCACTCCAAAGTTTGTGAGATAAACATGAAAAACACATTGAAGGTAGTAGTAAAGGCTATGAGAAATCCAAGTCATCTGTACATAATCAATGAGGGAAGTGAGAACTGTTGCATGGGGAAAATTAATGAAAAATATCTATGGCACAAAATATTGGGACACTTGAAATTTGATCATATAGTGAAACTAAACAAAAGTAAAGTTGTAAGGGACTTTCCAAAGATTTGAAAGTTGAGAATTATAGTTTGCAAATCATGTTAATTTGGTAAAAAAATTTGAGTACCCTTCAAGGCTAAGGAAAAATCATCAACTAGGTGTCTTTAGCTAATTTATGTAGACTTATGAAGACCCTCAAGAACAAAAACCTCTAGTTGAGACTAATTTTTTCTATGCTAATTATTGATGATAATGTCATGTTGACTTGGGTTGCATTTTTGAAAGATAAATCTAAAGTGTTTGGTAAGTTCAAAGCTTTCAAATCCCTCATTAAGAACCAAAGCTATTATCAATTGAAACACATAATACATGATAGAGGTGGGGAGTTTACCTCATGTAAGTTTGAAGATTTTCATGAAGAAGATGGAATATAAATACAATTCTCGATTGCAAACACCCCACAACAAAATGGTGTGGTGGAGAGGAACAATAGATCAATGTAGCATATGGCTAGAGCAATGGTGGATAAGAAAAATATTCCAGACACCTTTTAGGTTGAAGCTATTAATACAACACTTCACATATTGAATAAATATCACTTTAGGCCAAACAATGATAAGACTCCCTATGAGTTGTGGTATGAAGAACCAACTTTAATTAAGCACTTTTAAGTCTTTAATGGTGAGTGTTGCATTAAGATAAATGATGACAATCTTGGAAAGTTTAACGCTAGAGTGGATGAGGGAATATTTCTAGGATAATAAACCACGAGAAAATGCTATAGAGGCTATAATAAGAATTTTTACAAAATAATTGATAGAATTGATGAGAAGGTGGATGAAACTTTACCTCCAAAGGAAAAGAAATTGTGACATATCAGGCCAGTTGATTAGATCAAAAATGAATATGAAGATGAATAACATGAGTATTCGAAAGAAGAAGAATAAGAATAAGAAGAGAAGAAGAGTTAGCATGCACTCATCCAAAAACCCCTTCAAGGTATTTACAAAAGAATCACCCTGTAAATCAAATTGTTGCTGATATGGAAGTAGGAATACAAACTAGAAGAAAGCTAAAAAGTACTTCTATTCAAGCACATATTTCTATGCTATCCATGACTAAACAAAAAGGTTTTTTTTTTTTTTATGCAAGCGAAGGTAAACATTGAATATATGCCATGAAATAAGAAATTAGATCATATTGAGAAAAATCATACTTGGGAATTAGTTTCAAGACCACTCCATAAAAATGTTTTTGGCACAATATGGGTCTTTAGGAACAAGCTAAATGAGGATGGAAAAGTTGTTAGAAGGCCAGATTAATATGAAAAGGATATTCCCAAGTCAAAGGAGTATACTTTGAAGAAACGTTTGCTCATGTTGCAATATTAGAGGAAATAAGAGTGTTTTAATCATTTTTCTCTCACAAGAAGGTTAATTTTTTTCAAATGGATGTGAAATCAACCTTTCCAAATGGATTATTGGAAGAGGAAGTTTATATAGAAAAACCTAAAGAGTTATAGTTGTCATAAAACATAAATGATGTCTGAAATCTTAAGAAAGCTTTTAATGGGATAAAGAAAAGAATCAAGAGCATGATGTTCAAGATTGGAAAAACATCTACAACAACAAGGCTACAAAAGATGGACAAATGATAGTAATATATATATATATATATATATATATATATATATATATATATATATATATATATATATATATATATATAAAATATGAAGATGAGAATATTTTATTTAGTATTGTTTATGTTGATGAAATAATATTTGGAAGTGATGCAGACATACTAAGTAAAAAAATTGTAGTTAAAATTAAAGTTCGGTTTGAAATGCCAATGTTAGGAGAACTATCCAATTTCCTTGGTTTATAGATTTCACAATTATCCATAGGAATGCTTACATCCAAAATAAAATACCTTAAGAAGATGTTGAAATTTTTTGTGATGGAAGAGAATCACCTATTAGCACTCTCATGGTTATTGGGTGTAAGTTGAGAAAAGATGATGAATCATCTAAGGTCAACCAAACAATGTTCAAATCAGTGATTAGTAGTCTCCAATACCTAACAAAGTTAAGGAGAGACATAATATAAGCTATTGGTGTAGTATCAAGGTATCAATCAAGACCTAAAGAGATCCATATATTCTCATCCAATGAGTTCTCCCACTAAAAACTTGAGTAAAATCATGGGGAAATAAGTTGAAAACATGGATTGAAAAAATAGTTTTTTTTTTTTACCTTTCTACTAAAAAATGGTGAGTCATCCCCTATGGCTGACATCATCATATTGAATCCTATTGTTTCTTTATAAAGTTGAATTTGTTTGTACATTTTTGTTTTGAGGTCCAATTTTGACATACAAAGCTTCCATAGATCCTTTCCATATAAAACAAGGCAGTTGTTTGGTTTTGTAAGGGATAGTTGCATGCCAAAAGGTCACGACAAAGAAAGTAACATAAGATCAAGGGAAGTTGCATGATAATAGATAGTAGAATGTACTTAGGGGATTTATTGGTACATATATCCATCACTTTCTTTTCCAAATTAGGGAGAATGAGATCCAACCCAATTTTCCATTGATATCAAACAGAGAGAGTGATTTTACTTTGGACTAGACTAGTATTATTTGGAAAGTGACCAAAAATCCTGAGAGAGTGAGGAAATAGAGTGAGAAATCAACAAACTATAAGGACAATATCCTAACAAGGTGAGTGTTTAATAAGGGAAGTTAACTCCAAATCAATCAATGCCTAGAAATGTCTAGTGTTGTTGTCATAAATTCCAAAAGGGGATATTATTGAGTGTATTGGTAGATTATTGAGTATGTGTTGTCACTGATGTCAAGTTTAGGGAGGGCTTGTTGAACATGTTGTCATTAATGTCATTATTGCAGTCCTCGATGTGAGCTGTTATTATTTGTTTAAAGTAAATTTTTAGGTTGATGTCATTGATGGAGTTACACAGTCCATATTTTAACACTTTTCTTCTTTAATTCCTTTGTCTAAATGAGAATGGAAAATGTACAATTGTCTAGCCTACTCAGGGACCTTTTCAACAATATATGGAACTTTTCCTAGCTCTCATAGAATGGGAAGAAAATTGGGTTTAATATGAAGTGGTGTAAGTGAGGTTGTATCCAGACCAGAGTTTTGTATACTGTGACGAAAACATAAACTAGTGCAAGAAAGGTTTCATCTTAGTCATGGTTCTAGACATGCATGTGTGTGGATTGCGAGCCCTTCATCAAAAAAGCATAAGCCATTATCGAATGAAATCTAAAATAAAATCTCAAAGGGGAGAGATAACAAGCAATAAGATAAGCTCTTAGTCATGATGTCAAGTCATGGAGAGCCCATTGGTAAGTTCTCTTTATATTAGCACCCACCAAACATTGGAACATTGCAAGTGGACCCCACTTGATTTGAATTCTAGGTGAGTTGTATGACATGGACACTATGTGTTAGGATAAATGAAATGGTTCCTTGTGAGCATTATTGGGTTGTGAAAAAGGTATGATTTTCCTCTTTATTATTTTGGCTGATAATATGTTTTATAATGATTTTACTTTCATTTTGAGGATATTTGGAAGAAAAGGATAATTGAAAATAGTTGAAAGTATTGTCGATTTATTTAAGTATTTTAGATGTTATAAGTCTTAATTTAAGTTTATTTGTGTGCAGAATGACTTGATTGGACAAGAATTGTTTCTTAAGATGAGTGGAAAGTGCTAAGTATGGACACTAATTATCTTAACTAGGGAAATTCAAGCTAGGAATATGCACAAGACAACTCAGGGAGAGAAATATTTCTATTTGAACTTTCGATGATCATGACGATCAAAATTGAGGATCTCCTTATCCTTAGGATAGCTCCATTTACTAGCATTTTTATGTAATATATAATTCAGTGGCGAATAGAAATGGGGGGAGACTTTACTTTTCATTCTTATAGAGAAACTGAGAACAATGATTCAACCCTGAAGTGTTATAAATGATTTTGTAACTTATTTTGATATTAATGAAGAGTTATAGATTTTGCATTAAGTTCATTTATTGAGTTTCTTACGACAATTCCTTCTCGGGACCTCAGGCCCAGTCACTAGAAGATTTACTGCTCAATTGTATTATTCTCATTTAGTCTCTTTGTGAATATTGGTTATGCTATTTCCTTTCACAGTGGGATGTGGATTGAATCTTATGTTTTATAATACTACTACTTTTCCTAAATTTGTTAAATGCATTTTATGAGATTAAAGGTTTTACTGAGTAAGTTTACTGAGTTACTTAAGCTTTGCGAAACTTTCAAATAACGGTGTGATTCAAATAATTTTCCTTTATGCATATTATTATGTACAAACATTGTGAATTTGATTATTGAATCTAGGTTAATTCCTTGATGAGTTCAGAATTCTAAGTAATAGGAAGTAAACTGGTTGATGTGTGAATAGTTTATTTCTGCAACGATTGGATAAATTTAGGACTTCCCGTGAGTCTTTTGTAGTAATATACGCTTAAACTTTGATCCTCTAGGATTTTATCTTGCACATAATGTGCTGACAACCTTGAAATAAAAGACGAATCCCAGGTTGAGAGAATTAATGTAGGATTAAGATTGATTTTTAGAAGTCATCTTAGTTACCCAAAAATCATGCCACATGGAAAGTGGATTAAATATTTTTAATAGGCCAAAATGGAAAGTTAGAAAGTGACACATGGATGACACACATGCGTATGTGACATGGAAAGGTGGTTCCCATATTGAATCTCCTAGTTTGAAGGGTTTTGCAACAAAATGTGAATGTGGACAACAAGTGGTGGGTGAAAAATAGGTAACAATCTATGATAACTAATGAAAAGGTTCACCATCATATGATGTGTTCATCTGTCAAATAGTCAAGTTAGAAGGCTTTGAAAACCATAATAAACTTGGGAAACAAGCAGTAGGAAGAAGACATGAAATAATTTGCACCACTTAATGGTGAACATGATGACTGGCATGTGATGTATTTGTGTATTGTATTGCCAATTATGGGATGATTGTTGGCCGATAGGTAGTAATTTGGTAATGGATTAGTATAAGGTCATAATTTCCACTTTTAAGTACCACCAGCTAAGTTCCTAGGTGCCTATCATCCATTAGAACCTTTTTCGACAATGGTTAATCTTGTGGTTATAACACCTAGGTCACATGCGTTGGTTAGATACAAAGCCTGAGTGATAAGGTCAAAATTCATGGTCTCTAGTGACAATTCTATCATAAAGAATAAAGTAAAAATTGGAGAAAATTTTAGAGGTATTAATATATCAATAGAAGAAAAATTACGTGAAGCATATTCAACTCCTCATGCAAATAAACTAGCCGAAAATTGTTTTAGATGAACATAATAGTAGGATTTAACAATGAATACAAAGAAGAAGCTATTTAGTTGAAAGAGGAATGTTCAGTAAATCTATAGAGGGTATATTGGCTAAAAGCTAAAATTGTCGTGCAAAGCTAAGGAAGGAAGTTTGAATTGATGAGAAATTAAAGAAGAAAAGATCAAAGAAAGGAATCAAATTTGAGTATTAAATTGTGTTAGTGTGATATTTTAATTAAAGGGACATAGATTCGAGTCTAAAAATGAATGAAAAAGTGATATAAGTGGCTAAAGGAAGTGGTCACTTGCATGTTATGGGTTTAGAATCTCCGTTAGGTTGGTTCCTATAATGACTAGGGGTTTGGTACCTCCAACAAGATGGTGCCCACAAATAGTAGGACTTGGTGCTTCCAATAAGTGGGTGCTTGCAAATAAAAAGGGGGTTACTGCTTCCTATTGGTTGGTGCTTACAAAATTTGATATAAAGTGAAGTTGGATCTTGCATTTACATTATAATTAAAATAATAGTTGTGTTTTCTCCCATATGGGTTTGCACATAAATATCTTGTGTCCAATATTTGGGTGATTGGTCCATTTTTGTATTGTTGAATAGGTGTGATTGGCAAAACAATTGTTAAAATTTTTACATATTGATTCAGCCCCCCCTCAATATGTAATATTAATTTTTACTATTGAAGATAATTATTTCTATGAGTGCATATCATTTGTGCTTTCTAGAATTTTAAATAAGTAGTGAAATCTCATGAATGTTCTCCTATGAGTCTTTATGATATTTTAATGAATGAAACCATTTTATAGATATCTGAAAATTTGGGCCATTTCTTTACTTTATGTCTATTAATTCACTTCAAGTATATTTTCCTCATAATGTATGAATGGATGTGCATAGCAGAATGAACTGGTGAGATGACCTTTAGTTCTACTATTTTCTATTGTTTCCTTTGTTTCTTTCAAAAACCACCTGTGTTGGGTTGTGTTATATTCTTTCCACGACTAGCATAAGTAGTTAATTGGGGGGTTCGAGAGGGGGTGGAGCCCCCCTTCGTTGCACCGATTGTGCAGTGGGGGGGTCACAGGGGGTTTGAGGGGCGCGGGTAGCCCCTCTCTATGGGGTCCTTGGCGGCACCGAGTGGAATTTTTTTTGGACCCTATATTAGGTTGTGCGGACCTACCTATGGTTTTGTGCATGGTTTTCTCACATGGTTTTGGATGCGATGGTTTTCGGTTCATGGTATTGGATGCTTTGGCATGTATAGATATGTATTGTAACATTGAAAGGAACATAATGAAAAATCATGCTGGTAGTCCCAGTTTTGGGACCCAGGGAAAAATCTCTGTGTATATTTTTTTATATGTGTTATGCTCTCACATTTGTTTACTTTTCTATTCTTAGAATTCGTATGCAGGTAATTTTTGTACGGGGTTAAAACCTACATTTGGTATCAGAGTTGTTTTGGATTCAAGGGGATGCCTTTGTTGCTGAGGGGTTTCACTCGGGCCTGTGGTAGACCTTGTTTAGTGGGAGATTTGCGGGATCGATTCTGGTGGTGAAAGAAGATGGTGAGCAGTGGAAAGATAGAGATCAAGAAATTTAATGGTCAGAGTTTTAAGTTATGGAAACTCAAGATGGAGGATCTGTTGGTGGATAAAGATCAATGGATTGCGGTAGATCTAGGTACTAAACCAACGAAAGTGTCCGATGAAGAATCAAAGAAGTTGGATCGGAAGGTAAAGAGCACAATACGATTGTGTGTCTCAGATTCAGTATTGCTGAATCTATCAGGGGAAGCTACGGCGAAGGCATTGTCAGACAAGTTAGGGACTTTGTACCAATCTAAGTCTCTGGTGAATAAATTGTTCCTACAAAAAAAGTTGTATAACCTGAGGATGAAAGATGGAGACTCGGTGACAGAGAATTTGATGTCATTTAGTACTGTGGTAAGTTAGTTATTGTATGTTGATATTAAAATTTCAGATGAAGATAAGTGCATTAGTTTGTTGTGTTCTCTATCGGATTCGTGGGATAGTCTGGTTATTGCAATAGGTAGCAATGCAACCACCTTGGATTTTGATGAAATAGTCTCATCCTTGTTGACGGAGGAGATGAGATGGAAAAATATGGAGAGCCAAAATGGTAATGCCTGATCCGTATGAGGACGGTCCTAGAACAGAAACAAAAATAAGTCATCGAATGGGAGATCTAAATCTAGAGGGAGATTGTGGTAAACTAAAATTAAAAGTACGGACACGAATGAATTCCTCTAGCCCAATAATGGGTTTAGCCACAACAGATACATTCTATGGAAGATTTCCTTAGGTTAGATTTTCTTGCTTGCTTGCTCCAACAATCTCTCACTTCCTTCTTCAAGTTCTTGAAACAAGTAAACAATAACAACACACAAACATAATAATAGACAAATTCCAATTCAACCTACTTAATGAGTCAAGAATCATCAAGAAACGAATATGTAATATTACAAAAAAATTAGGAAATCAATCGATAGTTGCATATATTAATATCAAAGAGAGATTACAACCATTCTTCTTGACATCGTAGTCTTCCTCTACCAAGACCAGGTTCCCACACACTTCTGTTAGCACTCCATGATGGCTTAAAAAAACAATAGTTTAAAGTCTCTTCCTTTTAGAATTTACTCCAAACCAAACACACTTCTCCCTCACACAACTAGATGGCTATAACTACTAATAACTTGCTTGTCTAATAAAAATAGTATACTCACACTCAGCCAACACCCTAACTAGCTTATGCTTGGGAAGAAGGTAGGTTTATATAGGAAATATGGATGGGAGATGGATCCTCTTCTCATGAGAGAAGGACTTATCCCTTGAGGTAGTTCCACCATTATAAGGGAAAGGAGCCCAAACTATCATCCTTGACCCCATCCAGCCAAACTATTTACAAGACTTCTATTACGGAGCTTCTAGAGCTGGAAGTTTCAGCTCTAATTTAAAGAGCTTTCCATAATAGGACCAGCGTGACAGGAAGATAGCTTAGTCACACCGATCGGCATGGGGAATAGTGCTAATCTCTACACATCGACAAGGAGGAGACAAAGGTCATTAGCGCTGGCCTTGTAAACTGAGGAAAACAAAGTTTCAGGGGAAATTGTGCAAAAGGGAAATGATCTTCTCATGAAGAGGGACATAATGGGAGTTTCTTCAAGAAGGAAAAGCATGCGGGTTTCACTGTAGAGGTCCTACGGGATCAAGTAATGGGGAGTACAGGGATAGTGACAAAATGCCGTGTAACAAAGATCTAAATCTTTAGGAAAACTTGTAAAGGTGGTGTGCTGGAAATGTGGAAAGGAAGGGCACTACAAAAGGGACTATAAATATAAAGCTCCTGACAAAGGAAAGGGATCTGATGATGCTCCTTCTGCAAAGGTGAAAACCATGTTAGATGAAGGTGGGGATGTATACTTGCCTTCTTTAAGTACACATGTAGATCACGAGGCATGGTTGATTGACTTAGGGGCATCTTTTCACTTCACTCTGTTAGTTTCCTATACCAATAGTAGTAATAATTTTGAATGACTAAGATTAAGCCTTGTAATATTGTACATACCTTTGCTATCTGCAAATGTTTTCCATATTAAAAAATTAAAAAATTGTAAAGAGGGTATGTCCTAAAAGAATAATCAATAATGATTGTGTGCAACTTGTTATTCATGCCACAAGCCATGATAATCAATATGTTTAATATTGATTATACCATGATTTGGATTTTATGTTCATAGTTAGAGAACAAATCTAACCAAGCAGTTTAATCTTGGCAGATCATTAGATAAATAGAGTAAATAAAAGGAGTTCATCAGTTTAATCTGAGCCTTGGATTGGTATAATGTTAGAATTAGATAGTTTTCTTTTTAAAAGAAAAAGGATTTGATAAGGGTTTTCTAGCCTAAATGCACCCAAATAAAATGAAGAAAAAATGGTAGGGTAAGTAAATGGGTAAGTAGAGGAAACATTGCAGAAATATTATGTGGTCACACAAAAAGCACTTATGTCATGTTCTAAATGCATCTTTCAAATGTGCATAAGCAGTAAACGAAGCAAAGACAATGGTTTACGACTTGGTTTATTTAACATCCTCTCAGTCATTTCACCCCTCTACTTACTAATTTCCCATAAATAAGTGCTAAGTACTTAAATCTTTTAAGTCAAAGAGGCTCAGAGCATTTCTCTGACTTTTGGAGGGACCGAATGCTCGACTTAATGACTTATGGACACAAGTGCTAGAATCCCCTTCATAAAAGATTCATCTCCCTTCATTTCCCCTCATTTCCCTAATAAAACCCCCTTTTCTTATTTTTGACACCATTTACCTAGGAAAAGTGAAAACCCTCATGCAAATCCCTTTTCACTCAAAAACCCACAAAAAACACTTTATCCTAGGTATAAAGCAAAGTGCGCAAAAATGTTATGTTTTACCTTTTTACTTAGGAAAAACCCCCTCCGCCCATTAAATTTCATATTAATTTCTAATTTTATTATATAATCCCCCCATATCCCTTTTCCCATATATTAAATTAATTCATTTATATAAATAACCAAACCCCTAGTTTAGTTATAAACCATATAAATTACCCATATCCTGATATAATTTTACTTAGTTTACCTAATCACGGTAAACCTAAGTTAATCCCATCGTTAACCTCACCGATCCCCTAATCCCTCGATTAAAGCCTTGCCCGGTCAGTTAACCTAGGATTAATTCCTAAACTAATCCCATACTGCTGAAAATTAAACCTATGGGACCCCCTGAAAGCCTTCCCTTTATCCCCGTGCAATTCCCTCACTCGACTCTCGTTCGATCATTGCCCCCCTCATGCGACGGCCTACATCCATATCGGCTGAACTTGATCGCCAAACTTTGCCCACCAGATAAGGCGGTTTTCCTTGACCCCACCGAATGTTATGTGTCGTGCTCTAAGGCACATCGAGTGACCCCTCCCGAATACCGCTGTGCCACAAAAGCGGTGGGACGACCCTCCAATACTGCTTCCCCGCTTAACCGAATAAATCACCAACTGTTCATTTGTAAATGAACCTGCCAAAAAACCATTGTTTTTCTATAAAAGGCCGAAAAGCCCTCTTTTTGCCCTTTTCACTTATTTTCTCTGTAAAAATGTGAAAACCTTAGTGATTCCTGCAAATGCCGAATTGACTAACAAACCTACAAATTTGTTCCAAAAGATGCTGCAGACAGCCCAATTGACCTCACAGTCTGTACCAGAACTGTACAAACCTCTACAACTACCGTGAATCGTCAATTTGAAGCCAATTCGCCTAAATTCCAGGTATTTCACCACAAAATACCACTCCTAGCTCAAATTTGGAAACACTTAGCCTATTTAGTATGTTCATTAAGTAAAATTAATTGAAAAATACCTTAAGTTTAAAAACACCTGTGGCCAAAACCCTTTGAAATTTCCCAATTTTCATTTTATACCTTTAAACAAGCCCCAACACCTAATTCAAATCCTCAAGAACTGAATAATGGCTGCCCATGTTGCCATGGATGTCTGACCTGTGACGAATCCACATTTGGACCTAGACCACCTTCCCCTGGCTAACAGGGACTTCCAAATAAAAGATGTCACTGCATCAGATCTCCTTGTCAACGTTCATTTCTTGAGTAGATACAACTACCTGAACCATTCAGATGACATTGGCCTTTGGGAGTCCAATTTGCCCAGATATCAGTTCCCCCAAGTGCATGTCTTCCCAGAAATTGTCCACATGTGCCATGCATGCTACGTCCCTAGCCATACAACTATCATGTCTCATGACCAGAAGGTTTTGTTCACCATAACAGCTAAATCCATAAATGAAATGTTAAATTTTCAACTAGGACCTAATCTAACCCCACTCTCAATTGGGGATCTGATAGACCAGTACACCAAGTTAAATCCATCTAGATTGGCCCAGTTACTCCAAACTTTCATTGTGGAAGAAAAACATATTCCCAAAGATCCCCCTCCATATATGTCAGCCATATTCTCTACAAGGGGCAAGTAGATTGTTACCATGATGTCCTGCATTTTGGGATACACCATGAATACAATGATGAGCTTATACTTGCCTTCATGTCAATTTATACCCCAGGACAACCTCTTGTTGTTTTGTACAATTTTGATGAGTTTATAGCTGATAGGATGCATGAGCAATTTACTAGAATGAGCAATGAAAGAGTGTTTAAGTACTCATCTGTCCTCTATCATATGTTCCTGTACTACCATCCAGACAAATTTCCTTTCACTCTCTGGAAACTTGATACCAAGGGCTAGCCCAAGTCTGTCACTTTTTGGACCCCATTATTCCACAAATTTGGACCACCATACACTTATTCAAATTTTATATACTCTTTTGTACATCCAATCATGGCTATGCTTATAGGAAATCCTCCATCTAGGATAAGTCTAGAAATAAAAAGGGTCCTCCAGTTGTCAAAGAAAACCAATGTGGGAGATTGGTACCTGTACCAAAACCACATAAAGATAAGGATCTATGGGTGCTAGCTTGCACCATATAAACTACCCAAATAACTCCCCATGAGGTTATTTACTTTGGAGTATTATAGGCAAATAATGAATTGAGATGAAGTAAATTTTTCTTCAGCCAAGAAGAAAACCTAGTTTAAAGTCAAAGGGCCCCTTCATCTATAATTCAAGAGAAGCAGGGGAGGATGCAGATTGCATATTGCAAGAAATGGAATTCCAAAAGAGTTTCATGTGGAGATATGAACCTCAAGGATTCATGACTAGACTTAGGAAAAAGGCCAAATTGCAGCCTTACATTCATCACCCCATACCTGAAATAGAAGCTTATGCCAATCAGTCTGAGTGGTTAGAGAACCCTCTTATAGATAGAGATAGTACAAAGGTAGACATTGAAAATACCTTAATTGATTTAGAGAGGCAACTTGGTGAGAGCTCATTTATGTAGGTTCCAGGACAGCAAGAAACCACCATGAGTACCCCTCTTACCATGCAAAATCCTCAGAATGAGGAGAGAAATTAAAAAAGAAATAGAGAGGGAGCTTCCACTTCAGGAATGGACACCTCTAATATGAAGCAGGAAACAAGTCATAGCAAGAGGCAAAGGCTCAATGCTGCCTCTGAATAAGAATATACAGAAGGGTCAGCACAGGTAACCAACACTGAGGTAGACAGAAGTAGGCCCAAAACTCCATTTGGAGACTTACAAGAGCCATCCACATCATAGACTTATATGTTGGAAAGGCAGCTAAGTGTGAAGGTGTCTTCATTTGGTAGGCCTGCTAATAAGGACCAAGACATAAAGGACAGGTATAAAGAAATCAAAATGAGGAATGAGAAACTCAAAGCTTAGACTTATGCACAATATCTGAAACTCAGTCCCACAAATCAAACAAGACTGATGTCAACTTTTGACATTAAGGAGGGAAAACTTCAAATGTCCTTTATCAAACCTACAACACAGCAGCCCAAGACATCTTCAGATTTCAAGAGGGTTGACTTTGAAGTATTGGCAAGGGATATTCATCCCATAGACCAGATAGAACTGCACAAACAGGTTGGAGAGATGATACACTCCACCCTTACAGGTAAAGCCATAGCTAGCCATCAGCTACAAAACGCATTGAACAACATCTCGACACAGTTTCAGTTGGAGAAGTCCTCCTCATAGGCCAAGGATACGAGGATTAAGTCTTTGGAAGACTTAGTTATTGAGTTGGGACATGATCTGAAACTTATAAAGGCTACCGCGCAGTTCATAAAGAAGAAAAACGATGATATTGCTGCACTTAAGAAGCAATTAAAGATACCCCAGTTGCAACATCTTCAAACAATGGAAGTTTTGGAGACCCAGCAAAAGAATGAGGAGTTGATGGACTTAGTCCTAAGACTCAATGATCAACTAAGAGATAGAGAAAGAATTGGATAGTCTGATCCAATTAAAACAAACTGACATTTCTACAACTTCTACAAATGTCATCACTACAGTATCTACTGCAGTCCCTTCCACACTGGTAGCTTCACTAGCACCTACAGCTCCACCTACCACATCATTTCTAGTTACAACAAAATCTACAACAGCAGGTGCATCACGAGAAAAAGTAGCAGAGTTGGTCAAAGCCATGGAAGAAATGTCTATCCAGGCTACAGAAATGAATAGAATAAAAGAAAAGGTGGTAAGTTTAGAAACTGACTACAAACTTGCCCAAATTATGCAAAAGGAAGAAGTGCAAAGGGTCAATAGAATGAGTGAGAGAGTCAAAGCCTTGGAGTAATACCTAACATTGGAGAAACCCCTCGGACAAGCCAAGGAAATGTTATGGGCCAATATCATTGACTCTGTCATTGATATTTGGCCATCCATTCAAGTTATTTTTGAGCAAACAGAATTGATAAATATAGCTACAACAACTATTCAGAAGGTCAAGGAGGAATTGGGAGACATGCCTGAGGATGCCAATAGACTCATCCACTTCCTTAATAGCAAAAATATGTATGAGCTTCATGAGCTGGATATAGAAGATAGAACTGAAACCATTTTGGAGATAACGAAGATCCTTTCAAAGAGGAACCTAATGCTAAACTTGGAGGAAAAGTGCCAAAACATGCAGACATCCATTGATAGATTCATGGCTAAATTCCAAACTTTTGAGGGAGAAGGGATTGCCTAGTCCATTTCTCATTAATGAAAAACTTATGACACAATAGGACTATGATAAAAGACTTAGGCAGTGGGCTAAAGAACAAGTTCACACTTCATAAATAAAAGCACTGAAAAGGAAAAGTTTTGTATAATACATTTGAGAACTTGTTTTTTCTCCAGCATGAGATAAAACACTTGTTCATCACTAAGCCCAATTTTTCCAAATATACTGAGGCCAATGAGATATATAGGCGGATGATGAATGTAAAGTTAACTGACGCAGAATGGTGGGAAAATATGATTGATTTATTGTGAGAAATTTACGGTAAAAAAGTTACTGCATAGTAAAAGTAGAACAACTAGGTAAATAGATTGAAACAGGTTAGCATGCCAAAGTGTATCAGTGTCAAGGAGTATCAGGAGAAAGATAAAAGTTAAGGAAGATTCCAGTGTAAAAGACCACAACAAGAAGCTAGCATAAAGGGCTACAAATCAAACCATAAAAGCCAACAACACCACAATAAAAGGGACAACATGAAATAGTTCAATAACTGTCTTTATTTTCTTGCAAGAAGATATTTGTATTTCTTAGATTAAATCTCGAGTTAGTTTGAGATATTTTGTAATCATTTTTGCATAATTACTTCACAATACGAAGTATGTGGGTGGATTCTTAGACATTTCTATAAAACCTTTTGATCACAAGACTGTAAGCTATTGTATCACTAATTGGACCAGCAAGCTAGATTAACGAATAAAGACAAGACATTTCACAGAATTCATGTGTAGAGTGAAGTGCAGACAAGTATTTTCTCTTGTGTTGTTATCTTTCTCAAAGTTTTTCACCATCTTTATTGTATATTTGAAATCTGAATGCTATAATATGGAATGATATCTTAGAATTTGCTTCATTGCACTCTGTTTTAACTATTATGCATTTTAATTTTTTCTGCTAATTATCTAAGTTAAGGAATTCTTGATTGCTCCTTAGTTTA
The DNA here is from genome assembly GCA_031772625.1 of Pinus tabuliformis. NCBI lineage: Eukaryota > Viridiplantae > Streptophyta > Pinopsida > Pinales > Pinaceae > Pinus > Pinus tabuliformis. The sequence goes on from CM062814.1 coordinate 847,330,167, forward strand.
GGTAGTCTCCCTGTAATCTATAGCAAAGGATTCTTGGTTTCCCTTTGTTCATGATTATCCTTTGTTGCTCATTTTGATCCTAGTCTGAGAATCCTTAAATTCTCTCTCACCCTGGCTAAAACCATTCCACCCATCTGGCCCAAAGACCTGCACTATACTCTACTAGCTTGCCCTTTGAACACTCCCTTTAGTGAGTTAATTCCAGCCCAATAGTCCAAAGACATCATTCTATCCATCTGTGTTAAGGATTCCACCATCCAACCTTTAATACAAATAAAAAACCCCTTTGAATATTTAGAACTAGCCTAAAATCCCAACAAACAAAGCTAAATCATATAAGAGAGAGCCCTCTCTAAGCCATAGGTTGACTAGAGCCTATGCTTAAAAGTTGGTTTGTGGTTACCTCAGTCCTTTCCTTCTTGTAGAAACTTCTAGGGAAAAGTTTTGAGTGATAACATAGTGGCAACCATACTGGAGACTTCGAATCCTCAGTCTTAATAAAGCTTTAAAAAAAATCCTAAATCTTCGTTTTAAAGCTCTTAAAGTCATTCGTTAGAAGTTCTCTTGAAAAATCTCACAAAAACAATTAAAAGGTTTGAAATTATGGCTTCCAGGAAGTCTCATTTTACTAGGGCCAATCCAAACCCAAACCTTGCCCCAATAGTTGACAATTCTAACCTAATTTCAAGAAAATCCAAAAAGAAGAAAGTTCAGTTAGAAAGATACCAATAGTTAAAGCTAATTCATGCCCGGATGAGTCATTATTTTTAGAAGAACTTCCCTTTGATGAGTCATTTGATCTTTTGTTATTTAGAACAAAATCTGAAAGTGCACTCAGTGAAATTGTTCTAAATCCTCACTTTATTGCATACCTTGAAGTTCAGCAAGCCAACAAATCCATTGATGAATACAGTTTGAAATCTCTGCAATCATCTATTAATACTTCCACAGCCCTTGAGCTTTCGGAACAATCAACCGTTACTTTGAGTTCACCATTTTTCCCTTCAACTTCATCAATAATACCTTCTGAAGTTCATTCTTCACCACCATTTGTACCTACTCTTCCTCACCAACCTATCATCTCCCATTCATCACCCACTAGTCTTGGTTCTTCATCCACTCTTCATCCACATCTTAACCCCTCCCAGCCTATAGCCATGGCAAATAGATATGCTCCTCTTGTTTTACCTACCCAACTTGGTGCTATGCCAGCAGACTACCAAATTAAAATTGTTCAATTTGATGGCACAAGACATTACACTACTCAACAACATGTTAACAAGATAGTAGATTACTTTGAGTTGCACAAAATTGTTATAGATAATGGTCAAATGAGACTCTTTGCCCAGACTTTAGCTGGTGATGTTAGGAAATGGTTTAGAGCATTGCCTATTAATAGTATTGATATTTTAGAAACATTTCACCAACAATTTTTGAACAGATGGGAATAGAAAAATAATCCCTTACAAATCCTTTCAGAATATGAGAATATTATAAGGGGACCTAATGAGACTCTTCAAGATTACTGCACCAGATTCAATAGTATATATAACGCCATCCCAGTTAATCTTAGACCCCCACCTGAATTAGCATTAATAAAGTTCCCTGATACTTTTGACATAAATATGGCATACCAACTTAGGGAAAGGAACCCCCCAACATTAGAAGAAATGCAAAGTGTAGCTCTTAGTGTTGAAGCTAATTTGTTAGCTAAAAGGGCTAGAGTTAGAAATGAAAAAAGACGAAGTGCTAAGGATGAAGCTTCACCCTCTGAAATTAAAATAGATAGTTTAGCCAAAAGTATGGAAAGACTAATGGATAGAATAGATAACATAGAAAGGAAACCCCAATGGGATAACCAACAATCACCTCTAGTTAGAAACCTAAATTTAAAAAAAAAACTAAAACAAAAACATTGGGAAAAATGGATCGGATCAGAACATTAGGCCTCCATTTCAAGAAAATTATGTAGAAGCATCCCATCCTGAAGATCTAGAACAAGATACACAGATTAACCTAATGGGAATAAATGATGAGGATACTATTGTTCTAACCCAAGATGAGCAAGAACTGCATATGTTACAACAGTTACAGATCCAGTCTGAAGAGTCATTTGCTTGCAAACAGGGATATGGTTTTGACATTCTTGAGGTACATAAACAGTATAATCTAAAAAGAAGAAAGAATGTTGATATCCCTAATCAAACCATGAAAACAGTGCAGAGTCAACCTAAGAAAATAAAAGAAGCCCCTCTGTCAAAGATCCTTCAAATTCTCCCTAGGCAGAACCCGAATCCTTTTGGCCCCACCATTGTAGATATAACCTCTGATCAACCTTCTGTTGATCAACATGTTATACAAAAAATTGACCTCCTCATCGACTTAGAGGGGAAATACCCGATAGGTGGAGAAAAGAACAAGATCACATGCCTTGTTTCCACACTAACATTGGCTATGCAATAAAAACCTACTCTATAAATCTTCTTTGCAAGCCTAAGGGTGTGTTATGTTAAGAAATTTAATGCATAACATAAATAATTATGGATAATTACTCAGAGGAATAAATATAAAAAAACTAGCAACAACCATAAACACATAAACACACATTTTTATCCAGGAAAACCCTAAATTTGAGGAAAAACCCAACCTAATAAGATCTCATTAGCATTGGCCAAAACCCTGGCCAATCCGACCAAGTGAACTTTCACCACTCTCCTCCAGGTCTTACATTACAATGAAGTCCTTCTAGCCTTTTATAAGCTCCATTACATATAATACCACGGGAAGAATACTATGGGTGCACAATACCATGTGCCCCAAAACCATCACTGTTTAACCTAGTCAACTTTAACTCTATCCTGAATCAAGTTTACCTAAAAATTCCCCCCTTAAACTTGACTTGGGGTTCCTTGACTGACTCCAGCCAAACTTGCTAAGTGAGACAATCCCGCTCACTCTAGCTCTTACCCCCCTCAAAGTTTTTTACCGGGGTATTGTTAACCCGACATCCCCCCTATCACCTAGGTCTAACCTAGACTTTACCAGTGATCACCAAGGGGTACACATGCCTTACCAAGTCTTACAATAGTATGCCCATTTACATGCAATAATTTTGACTTCATTAATTTTTTTTTTTGTTTATTGCTGCTCTGATTCTGATCCATCCTCTCTCAATTTGATTTGCTCAAAAACTTCTATCAAACCACTCCAACTACGAGCCCAATGAGAACCTCGTAGATTCCAGCACCAGTGGCCTCATGTAGCAGAAAACGAACAATTTTGGAAGCCACATGAACAATTTTCTTCTGCTGACCAAAGGTATCTCTCAACCTTCTTTAAATAATTGCATGAATCCCGAACAATTCTTCAGCATGTTCCAAACCAGTAAATATCACAAATGCGCTGCCATCCCTGGCAGTTATGACGCTATCTTCCACACATTCTCCTCGACGTTCTTTGGCGTATGATTGTTCCACCATTATTTTCCAGACCCAGATCTGTAAAAAGGCTGCATTGATCTCATCAGGCACTATAAACCCCTAGCATCAAAGAATCCCTTTGAAGCCAATATCTGGCTCTGATACCAGATGTTAAGAAATTTACTGCATAACATAAATAATTACAGATAATTACTGAGAGGAATAAATATAAAAATAACCAGCAAAACACATAAACACACATGTTTATCTGGGAAAACCCAAAATCCGGGGAAAAACCCAACCTAATAAGATCTCATTAGCATTGGCCAAAACCCTGGCCAATTCGACCAAGTAAACTTTGACCGCTCACCTCCAGGTCTTACATTACAGTGAAGTCCTTCCAGCCTTGTATAAGCTCCATTACATATAATACCATGGGCAGAATACTATGGATGCACAATACCATGTGCCCCAAAACCATCACTATTTAACCTGGTCAACTTTGACTCTATCTTGAGTCAAGTTTACCTAGCATGTTAGTGACCCTACTAACTCAAGTTACTAGTATGGGAACAACGTTAGTGAATCCTAGCGAAGTTCTAAGGGTCAAAGGAACAAATTGACTCATAAATATCTAGATATTGGTTCCTAAAATTAATCAAGAAAAGCAAGGAAGCATCCAAATTCGACCTATTTGGAGGATTTCTAATCCTAAAGAAGGAGGCAAATGGGAAAGAGCTGAAAAGCATGGAAACTTCATTTCTTTTACCCTAGGGAACTCAAGGAGGAACTTGGAAACCCTAACTCAATTGCTATGTAAGCAAAGCTAGGGCTATGGTTATAGAGGTCAGAGAATTTGAAAGGATAGCATACTTGATTGTTGAGCATCGTCTCAAATCTTAAGAAGTTAGTAAGAAGGGAGAGAGATAGAGAAGCTAGAGGGGAAAGGGAAGGCTGATACAATAGATGGTTGTAATCACTCTTCCAACATTAATATAGAACTACAGTTGTACTGTCTACTCTGTTGTGTTGGTACTATCATTCATTCAATTGTTTGTCCAATACCTTTTAGCATGAGTAGCTTGGTTATGTGTAACTAGATGTTCTTTTATGTATTCATGTATTAGTTATCAGAGTTGTATGCTGTGATTATGCTTGTATCTTCTATGTGTAGGACTTGATCTGATAACTAATACATGAATACATAAAAGAACATCTAGTTACACATAACTAAGCTACTCATGCTAAAAGGTATTGGATAAAAAACCAAATGAATGATAGTACCAACACCACAGAGTAGATAGTACAACTGCAATTCTATATTAATGTTGGAAGAGTGATTACAACCATCTGTTGCATTAGCCTTCCCTTACCCCTCTAGCTTCTTTCTCTCTCCCTTCTTACCAACTTCTTAAGATTTTAGACGATGCTCAACAATCAAGTATGCTATCCTTTCAAATGCTTTGACCTCTATCACCATAGCCCTAGCTTTGCTTATGTATCAATTGAGTTAGGGTTGCCAAGTTCCTCCTTGATTTCCCTAGGGTAAAAGCAATGAAGTTTCCATGTTTTTTATCTCTTTCCCATTTGCCTCCTTTTTTAGGATTAGAAATCCTCCAAATAGGTCGAATTTGGATGTTTCCTTGCTTTTCTTGTGTAATTTTAGGAACAAATATCTAGATATTTATGAGTCAATTAATTCCTTTGACCCCTAGAACTTCACTAGGATTCACTAACGTTGTTCCCATACTAGTAACTTGAGTTAGTAGGGTCACTAACGCACCCTTAGGCTTGCAAAGAAGCTTTATAAAGTAGGTTGTCAGTGCATAGCCAGCGTTAGTGTGGAAACAAGGCATGTGATCTTGGTCTTTGCTTCAACTATCATGTCTTTCCCCTGTAAGTTGATGAGGAGGTCAATTTGTTGTATAACACAACCATCCACTTCAATTCCAGCTAAGGAACCAGTGGGAAAAACTCAAAACACTAGATCTAAAATCCACATAAGGAGATCCCCAATAAAGGAAAGGAAGACAAGTCTACTTAGATCCCTGCTTCATAAATCCAGAACCTTCAAACAGAAAAAGTTTCTTCACCATTCAATCTGGGAGCAGAGATAGCAAAGCTTAAGATTTCAGTACCTTCAACAGAACAATGAAACTTACAGATCACAGATAAACCAAACCTTAAACATTGCTAAAAATGAGGATTCTGTCAACTTGTTTGATGACCAACCAGAACTCATATTTGGCCCAGATGTGAATGGAAAACCATTAGAAGGAGGAGTTCCACCTTTTTACATTAGCCTTAGTATCCATGATAAAATTCTACACAATGCAATGTTCTATTTTGGGGCCTCTCACAACTTAATGCCCAAATCAGTAATGGAGAAATTAAACCTAGACATTACAAGGCCTTACAAAGAATTATTCTCATTTGACTCCAGTCAAGTAAAGTGTCTAGGATTAATTAAAGATTTGTGTGTTACTTTAGTCCAGTATCCTGCCAAAAGCATCCTTATGGATATTGTAGTTGCTCACATCCCACCAATGTATGGCATGCTATTATCCAAATCATGGGGAGCCAAACTTCAGGGATCCTTGCAACTAGATATGTCATATGCAACAATTTTTGTTTTTGGACAATCTAAGAAACTATACCGTGAAACCTTAATGAAATATATGGTAAGTAGCCAGGATCGGCCTCAAAACTTTCCCATCTACTCCATACTCTTAGATATCGATTCTTTTATCTTATATAATGCTGATCAAACACAAGAAGAAATTTTAGACAGTATTAAGACAGAACCAAAAGAAATTGCAGTTTCTACACAAAATGAAACTAACCAAACTTCAGAATTTTTCAATGAACAAGATGGTCAAACTGTTGTAAGTGATGAAAATTTTGCTGCACCAGATAGTGAAAATTATGATCATGAGATATTATGGCATTTAGAATTTGATGGGTCAGTCAATAAGTTTGGAGTAGGAGTAGGAGTGTGGATATATAATTTGGAAAATAATCACTCAGAAGGCCATGCATATAGATTGAATTTTAAATGTACCAATAATATGGCCGAGTATGAAGCTTTAATTTTAGGTCTTAAGTTAGATAGGAATATAGGAGATAAAAGAGATTCTGTCATGGGAGACTCTGAACTAATTATAAAACAAATAGATGATGTATATATGACAAAGGACCCTAGATTAAGTTGTTATAGAGGAACTATTATAGAAATACTTAACACTTTCGTCGAAACAAAGCTTGAAGTAATCCCTAGAGAACACAATATGCAAGCCCATAGTTTAGCAATGTTTGCCAACACTTGCAAATTACCCTTCCAACCTAACCATCAGTACACTACTAAAGTTAGGCACAGACCTGCAATTCCAGATAATTTGAAAAGTTGGCAAATATTTTCTAATGATAAAGAGATAAATAACTTTTTAATTTTAGAAGAGGAGTTTGTAAATAACAATATAGACACTGATACATCCATAGATCCTGACATTAAGGATGAGTTAGAAATAAACGAGATAGAAGGTGATGAACTAGATAGAGCCGACCCAACTAAATTTACCAAATTAGATGTAGATAACTTAAAGCAACTTGAGATTGATGAAATAACCAGTGAAGAAACCGAAATAATTAATCTCAAGGATAACTTCTTACCAAAGGGATTGACCCCTCTGGAAGATTTATTTGATTCAAATGATGTTCCTAGGAAACCTAAAATGGAACCATTAAGGTCTGATATAGAGGAATGTAATATAGGCACCAGTGAAAATCCTAAACTGATGAAACTTTCAAAATCATTACCTCCCACTGAAAAAGTAAAATACATTGAGTTATTGAAATAATTTCAAGATGTTTTTGCTTGGAGTTATGAGGACCTCAAATCCTATGACACCAACATCATCCATCACATGACTCCTATTAAAGAAAATCAAAAGCCTTTCAAACAAAAACTTAGAAGGATCAACCCTATCTTATTACTTGCAATTGAAAAAGAAATTCAAAGGATGTATGATGCCAAGATAATTGCACCAATCAGGTTTTTTGATTGGTTCTCAAACTTATCTAGAAAGAAAACTGGTGAGATTAGGCTCTGTGTGGATCTCAAAAACCTTAATAAGGTGTCACTAAAAGATAGTTACCCTCTCCCCAAAATGGATCACATTTTACAAAGGGTAGTTGGATCAACCTGAATCTCATTGTTGGATGGATTTTTTGGTTACAATCAAATCTTGGTTCATCTAGATGACCAACCCAAAACTATCTTTACTACTCCTTGGGGCACATTTATGTATGTGAAAATTCCTTTTGGGCTAATGAATGCAGGAGCCACTTTCCATAGGGCTAAGGATATAGCCTTTGCAAAAGAGATTCATGATTTCCTTGTGATATATCTAGATGACATTACTATTTTTTCAAAATCTGACAATCAACATTTGGATCATCTAAGACAAGTTTTTATTAAATGCAGGAATTTGGAATCTCCTTAAACCCCAAGAAGTCTTTGTTTGGGTTAGAAGAAGGAAAGTTGTTACGACACATAATTTCAAAAGATGGCATAAGAATAGACCTTGCGAAAATAGAAGCCATCTTGCAAATACCACACCCGACGAACATTAGAGAGTTACAAGATTTTTTAGGAAAAATTAGCTTTCTTAGAAGATTTATATCTAATCTAGCATAATTAATTAGATCACTTAAAAATATGCTGAAAAAGGATTCGACCATAAAATGGACAATTGAGGCTAAACAATCATTTGAAGACATTAAACTGGCCTTAACTAAAACACCTGTGTTAATCAGTCCAAAATTTGACAGAGATTTCATCTTATTTTCCTTTGCTTCTGAGCACACAATAGCTGTAGTTCTATTACAGAAAAATGACCAGGGCTATGAACAACCCATTGCTTTCTTTAGCAAAGCCCTGAGAGATTCCCCATTGAAATACAATATAATGGAAAAGCAAGCATTGGCTTTAATCAAAGCCATTAAGGACTTCAGGGTATACATCTTATATTCTCATATAGTAGCCTACGTTCCAAATTCAGTAGTCAAAGATATCCTAACTCAGGATGGTCCAGATGGAAAGAGGGGAAAGTGGATTGCTACTATTTTACAGTATGATATAGAAATCAAACCTACTAAGTTAATCAAGGGCCAAGGTTTAGCCAAGCTCATGGCTGAATCGAACTATCAGGCCTTGGATATAAACTTTATTGCAGCAATAGATAAGGAAGAGGAGATGGCTACTCCACTAATCAGCCATGCATTTATTGAATTACCTTGATATGCTGATATTATTTATGTTTTATAGAATTTACAAGCCCCTCACGAATTATCTAGGACTCAAAGAAGGTTTTTAAAGATGAAATCCTTGAAATTTTGTATATTAGACAATGCTCTTTTTTGGAGATATCATGCAGGTATTCTCTTTAATTGCTTATTAAAAGATGAATCTGATAACGTTTTACAAGAGTTTCATGCAGGTCACTGTGGAGGACACCTTTACTGGAAGACCACTATAGATAAAATCCTTAGAGCTGGTTTCTACTGGCCCACCTTGTTTTCTAATGTCAAAGAATATGTGACCTCCTGTCACAAATGTCAAATTTTTGAGGGAAAGAAAAAGCTTTTACCTTTACCCCTCAAGCCAATCTTTGCTGAAATACCATTTCAACAATGGGGTTTGGACTTCATTGGTGAAATCAACCCACCCTCCTTTTCCTAGAACAAATGGATCCTCATAGCCACAGACTACTTCACAAAATGGAAAAAGGCCATACCTTCAAGGCAAGCCACAGATATTGTTATCATAACCTTCCTTGAAACCGATATTCTATCAAGATTTGGATGTCCAACTAAGCTCATTACTGATAATGCAGCAACCTTTATATCCAAAAGAATGATAGATTTTTGTAATAAGTATCATATCACCTTGGGCCATTCTACAGCCTATTACCCTCAAGGAAATGGACTGGCAAAATCCTCAAACAAAAGCCTGTTAAACATCATCAAGAAGTTAATAGAGGACAATAAGAAAAATTGGAATAAGAAGTTAGTCAATGCCTTATGGGCTGACAGATTGATTACTAAGAAATCAATTGGTACTTCTCCCTATCAACTAGTTTATGGGATGGAAGTTGTCTTTCCATCCTCTTTGGGAGTACCAGTAATGAAGATACCTCAAGAATTGCAGGTTGAACCAAATAGTATCCAAATAAGAATCAATCAAACTATTCAACTTCAACAAACTAGGGAAGAGGTCTATATCAGGTCTCAAGTTGTGTAGGAAATGGTCAAAAAGAATTTTTATAAGAGGACCAAGGCTGAAGATTTCTACCTTGGTGACAAGGTGCTCAAGTGGGATTCAAGGAGGGAGGACAAAGGTAAACATGGGAAATTTGATTTCCTATGGAAAGGTCCATGTGTCATTTATGCTTTCAGAGGTAATAATGCTTTCTTCCTGACAGAAATTGATGGTACAGAAGTAGAAGGTGGGCCAGTGAATGATCGAATGCTAAAACACTACTTTGAACATAGTTACTAATTTTCATTTCCCATTTGTACATACTTTATTTTCAAAAGTCTAGTTTTGATTAGATGGTGATTTTTGAAGATGAAGCCCGAAGAGAAGGCCCTAAGCTTTGAAAGATTTACTGTCATAAATATCAATAATGTAGATGCATAGAGGAACACTTTGCAAGGTAACATCAAAACCAATTCAAAGGCCATTGATCTTGAAATTTCTTGACATTTCACTAGAAAAGTCCATCCCCAAGTGGAGCCACTGTTAGGTTCCTATACCAATAGGATTCATAATTTTGAATGACTAAGATTAAGCCTTGTAATATTGTACATATATTTTCTTTTTGCAAATGTTTTCCATATTAAAAAATTTAAAAATTGTAAAGAGGGTATGTCCTAAAAGAATAATCAAGGGACAAAAAGAATAAGAAAAGGTCAAAAAATGGAAATATATGAACCCCAAAAAAAACAAAAGAAAAAACAAAAGAGACCATGAAAGTGTGCAAGTCAAAATGCCACTCCTATTTACTTTTATACACAATAATGATTGTGTGCAGCTTGTTATTCATGCCACAATCCATGGTAATCAAACTCTTTAGTCTTGATTATACAATGCTTTGAATTTTATGTTTATAGTTAGATAACAAAATCTGACCAAATAGTTTAATCTTGGTGGATCATTAGATAGGTAGAGTAAATAAAAGGAGCTCATCAGTTTAATCTGAGCCCTTGGATTGATATAAGGTTAGAATTAGATAATTTGCTTTGCAAAAGAAAAAGGATTTGATAAGGGTTTGCTAGCCTAAATCCACCCAAATAAATGAAGAAAAATGGTAGGGTAAGTAAATGGGTAAGTAGAAGAAAGGTTGTAGAAATATCAAGTGGTCACAGAAAAAGCACTTATGTCATGTTCTAAATGCATCTTTCAAATGTGCATAAGTAGTAAACGAAGCAAGGACAATGGTTTACAACTTGGCTTATTTACCATCCCCTTAGTCATTTCACCCATATACTTACTAATTTTCCATAAATAAGTTCTAAGTACTGAAATCCTTTAAGTCAAAGAGGCTCAGAGCATTTCTCTGACTTTTGGAGGGATCAGACCCTTAGCTTAATGACTTATGGTCACAAGTGCTAGAATCCCCTTCATAAAAAAATCATCTCGCTTCATTTCCCTAATAAAACCCTCTTTTCCTATGGTTGACACCATTTACCTAGGAAAAGTGAAAACCCCCATGTAAATCCCTTTTCACTCAAAATCCCACAAAGAACACTTCATCCTAAGTATAAAGTGAAGTGTGCAGAAATGTTATGTTTTACCTTTTTACTTAGGAAAAACCCCCTCCGCCCATTAAATTTCGTATTAATTTCTAATTTTATTATATAATCCCCCCATATCCCTTTTCCTGTATAATTAAATTAATTCCTTTATATAAATAACCTAACCCCTAGTTTAGTTATAAACTATATAAATTACCCATATCCTGATACAGTTTTACATAGTTTACCTAATCCCAGTAAACCTAACTTAATCCCATCGTTAACCTCACTTGATCCCCTAATCCCGCGATTAAAGCCCTATGCGATCACTTAACCCATGATTAATTCCTAAACTAATCCCATACCACTAAAAATTAAACCTATGCCCCCCCCCTCCCCCCGAAAGCCTTCCCTTTATTCCCCGTGCAATTCCCTCACCCGACTCCCATTCGATCATTGCCCCCCTCATCTGACAGCCTACATCTATATCGGTTGAACCCGATCGCCGAAATTTACCTGCTCGATAAGGAAATTTTCCTTGACCCCCTGAATGCTACGTGTCACACTCTAAGGCACATCTGGTGACCACTCTTGAATACCACCTATGCCACAAAAGCGGTGTGACAACCCTCCAATACCGCTTCCCTGCTTAACTGAATAAACCGCCAACTGTTCATTTGTAAACGAACCTCCCAAAAAACCATTGTTTTTCTATAAAAGGTTGAAAAGCCCTCTTTTTGCCCTTTTCACTCATTTTCTCTGTAAAACTGTCAAAACCTTGGCGATTCCTGCAAACGCCGAATTGACCAACAAACCTCTAAATTCGTTCCAGAAGACACTACAGACAACGCAACTGACCTCCCAGTTCATACTAGAACCATACAAACCTCTGTAGCTACTGTGAACCATCAATTTGAAGCCAATTCACCCAAATTCTAGGTATTTCACCACAAAATACCACTACCAGTTCAAATTTGGAAACACTTAGCCTGTTTAGTATGTTCATTAAGTCAAATTAATTGAAAAATACCTTAAGTTTAAAAACACCTGCGGCCAAAACCCTTTGAAATTTCCTAATTTCCATTTTAAACCTCTGAACAAACCCCCAGCACCTAATTCAAATCCTCAAGATCTGAATAATGGCTGCCCTATTGCCATGGATGTTCAACCTGTGACGACTCCACATTTGTCCCTAGACCAACTTCCCCTGGTTGATAGGGACTTCCAAATAAAAGATACCACTGCATCAAAGCTCTCGGTCAAAGTTCATTGCTGGAGCAGAGACAACTACCTGAACAATTAAGATGACCTTGGCCTCTCGGAGTCCAATTTGTCGAGATATCAGTTCCCCCAAGTGCATGTCTTCCTAGAAATTGTCCACATGTGCCATGCATGCTACGTCCCTAGCCATAGAACTATCATGTCTCATGACCAGAATGTTTTGTTCACCATCACAATTGAATCCATAAATGAAATGTTATATTTTCAAGCAGGACCAAATCTAACCCCACTCTCAGTTGGGGATCTGATAGACCAGTACACCAAGTTAAATCCATCTAGATTGACCCAATTACTCCAAACTTTCATTGTGGAAGAAAAACATATTCCCAAAGATCCCCCTCCATATATGTTAGCCATCTTGTCTACAAGGGGCAAGCAGATTGTGACCATGATATCTTGCATTTTGGGATACACTACTAGGGAATACACTGATGAGCTTATGCTTGCCTTCATGTCCATTTATACCCCAGGACAACCTCCTACTATTTTGTACAATTTCGCTGAGTTTATAGCTAATAGGATGCATGAAAAGTTTACTAAAATGAGCAATGAAAGTGTGTTTAAGTGCTCGTTTGTCCTCTATCATATGTTCCTGTACTACCAACTAGACAGATTTCCTTTCACTCTCCAGAAGCTTGATACGAAGGGCCAAACCAGGTCTATCATTTTTGGACCCCATTATTCCACAACTTTGGATCACCATAAACTTATTCAGATTTTATAGACTCTTTTGTACATCCAATCATGGCTATGCATATAGGAAATCCTCCACCTAGGATATGTACAGAAATAAAAAGGGTCCTCCAGATGTCCAAGCAAACCAAAATGGGAGATTGGTACTTGTACCAAAACCACATAGAGATAAGGAAGTATGGGTGCCAACTTGCACCATATAAACTACCCAAATAACTCCCCATGAGGTTATTTTCTTTGGAGTATTATAGGCAAATAATGAACTCACATGAAGTAAATTTTTATTTCAGCCAAGAAGAAAACCCAGGTTAAAGTCAAAGATAAATTGGGCCCTTTCATCTGTAATTCAAGAGAAGCATGGGAGGAAGCAGATCACATATTGCAAGAAATAAAATTCCAAAAGAGTTTCATGTGGAGATATGACCCTTAGGGATTCAAGACCAGACTTAGGGAAAAGGCCAAATTGGGGCCTTACATTCATCAACCCATACCTGAAATAGAAGCTTATGCCAATCAGTCTGAGTGGTTGGAGAACACTCTTATATATAGAGCTAGTACAAAGGTAGACATTGAAAATACCTTGATTGATTTAGAGAGGCAACTTGATGAGAGCTCATTTCTATAGGTGCCAGGACAGAAAGAAGCCACCACGAGTACCCTTCTTATCATGCAGACTCCTCAGAATGAGGAGAAAAATTCCAAAAGAAATAGAGAGGGAGCTTCCACTTCAGGAATGGACACCTCTAATCTGCAGTAGGAAACAGGTCACCTCAAGAGGAAAAGGCTCAATCCTGCCTATGAACAGGAACATACAGAAGGGTCAGCATAGGTAACCAACACAGAGGAAGAAATAAGCAGGCCCACAACTCCATCTGGAGACATACAAGAGCCATCCACATCACAGACTCAGATGTTGGAAAGGCAACTAAGTGTGGAGGTATCTTCATTCAGTAGTCTTGTTGAAAAGGACCAAGACATAAAGGACAGGTGTAAAGAAATCAAAATGAGGAATGAGAAGCTCAAAGCTCAGACTTATGCACAATATCTTAAACTCACTCCCACAAATCAAACAAGACTGATGTCAGCTTTTGACATCAAGGAGGGAAAACTTCAAATGTCCTTTATCAAACCTACAACATAGTAGCCCAAAACATCTTCAGATTTCAAGAGGGTTGAGTTTGAAGTATTGGCGAGGGATATTCATCCCATAGACCAGATAAAACTACAAAAATAGGCTAGAGAGATGATATACTCCACCCTTACAAGTAAAGCCATAGCTGCCCATCAACTACAAAACTCATTGAACAACATCTCAACACAGTTTCAGTTAGAGAAGGCCTCCTCACAGGCCAAGGATATGAGGATTAAGTCTTTGGAAGACTTAGTTATTGAGTTGGGACATGATCTCAAAGATATAAAGGCTACCAAGCAGCTCATAAAGAAGAAAAACGATGATATTACTGCACTTAAGAAGTAATTAAAGATACCCCAGCTGCAACATCCTCAAACAATGGAAGTTTTGGAGACCCAACAAAGGCATGGGGAGTTGATGGACTTAGTTGTAAGAGTCAATGATCAACTAAGGGAGATAGAGAAAGAATTGGATTGTTTGATCCAATTAAAACAAACTGACATTAATACAACTTCTACAAATGTCATCCCTACAGTATCTACTGCAGTCCCTTCCACACTGGCAGCTTCACTAGCACCTACAACTCCACCTGCCACATCATTTCCAGTTACAACAGAAACTACAACAGCAGGTGAACCAGGAGAAAAAGTAGCAGAGTTCATTAGAGCCATGGAATAAATGTCTATCTTGGCTACAAAAATGAACATACTAAAAGAAAAAGTGGCATGTTTAGAAACTGACTACAAACTCGCCCAAATTATGCAAGAGGAAGAAGCACAAATGACCAATAGAATGAGTGAGAGAGTCAAAGCCATGGAGAAAGACCTAACATTGGAGAAACCCCTTGGACAAGCTAAGGAATTGTTATGGGCCAATATCATTGACTCTGTTAATGATATTTGGCCATCCATTCAAGTTATTTTTTAGCAGACAAAATTGATAAAGATAGCTACAACAACTATTCAGAAGGTCAAGGAGGAATTGGGAGACATGCTTGAGGACACCAATAGACTCATCCACTTCCTTAACAAAAAAAACAGGTATGAGCTTCATGAGCTGGATATAGAAGATAAAACTGAAACCATTTTGGAGATAAGGAAGGTCCTTTCCAAGATGAACCTAATGCTAAACTCGGAGGAAAAGTGCCGAAACATGAAAACAACCATTTATAGATTCATGGCTAAATTCCAAATTTTGAGGGAGAAAGGATTGCCTAGTCCATTGGTCATTAATGAAAATCTTATGACACAACAGGACTATGATAGAAGACTCAGGAAGTTGGCTAAAGAACAAGCTAGCACTTTAGGAATAAAAGCACTGCCAATAGGCAAAGTTTTGTATAATACATTTGAGAACTTGTTTTTTCTCCAGCATGAGATAAAACACTTTGTTGTGTGTGGAGCATGATTGTTCAGAGGTCTTTGTTTCAGCCGGATGTATACCCCAGGAAGTTTGTACACCACTCCACGCGGGGGGGACTTGTCCCCCCCCCCCCCTGCAGAGGTTTGTGGGGGCCGATCCCCCCTGGCTGGGGGGTCCGGGGGCCAGTGGTCCCCCGGCGGGGGCTCGGGGGCAGCGCCCCGAAGCGAAAAAAAATGTAAAATTGCCTTGTAAAAGTACAGTAATTTCTAGTCAATCTGGGCCATTCATTAGGCAGATGATCTGACGGTAGAACTTATGTTTATTTTAGGGTTTTTTGCCTTAGAAGGCAACCCCTCTCTTTGTATGAGGGCATTGTATTGGAGGCTGATATATAGATGTGTATTCTGTGAGCAAGAAACAGAGAGGTGAGACTGTGAGAGAAAACAGAGGATATTACAGCGGATTTGCTGTAGGTTGTGTCTCTTCATTTTGCTGGATAATAGAAAGGAAGGACTGGCTGTTCGGGGTGGATGTAGCCCAAACTGGGTGAACCATGTATATTTGTGTCTCTATTGTTTTGTGTGTTTTCTGTGTTTATATTTCTGCAATATTTTATGTGTTCCATTGCTCCGTAATATATAATTTTCTAACACACTTGTTCATCACTAAGCCCAATTTTGCCAAATATAATGAGGCCGATGATATATATAGGCGGATGATGAATGTAAAGTTACTTGATGCATAATGGTGGGAAAAGATGACTGATTTACTGTGAGAAATTTACAGTAAAAAAGTCACTGCACAGTAAAAGTAGAACAACCAGGTAAATGGATGGAAACAGGTCATCATGCCAAAGTGTATTAGTGTCAAAGAGTATCAGGCGAAAGATAAAAGTTAAGTAATATTCCAGTGTAAAAGACCACAACAGCAAGCCAACATAAAGGGCTATAAATCCAACCATTAAAGCCAGCAGCACCACAATAAAAGGGACAACATGAAATAGTTCAATAGCTATCACTATCTTCTTGCAAGAAGATATTTGTATTTCCTAGATTAAATCTCAAGTTAGTTTGAGATATTTTGTAATAATTTTTGTATAAATACTTCACAATACGAAGTATGTGGGTGGATTCTTAGACATTTCTATAGACCTTTTTGATTGCAAGACTGTAAGCTATTGTATCTCTGATTGGACCAACAACTTGGATTAATGAATAAAGACAAGATATTTCAAAGGATTCATGTGCAGAGCGAAGTGCAAACAAGTATTTTCTCTTGTGTTGTTATCTTTCTTAAAGTTTTTCACTATCTTTATTGTATATGTGAAATCTGAATGCTATAATATGGATTTATATCTCAAAATTTGCTTCATTGCACTATGTTTTAACTATTATTCATTTTAATGTTTTCTGCTAATTATCTAAGTTAAGCAATTCTTGATTGCTCCTTAGTTTAGGTAGTCTCCCTGTAGTCTATAGCAAAGGATTCTTAATTTCCCTTTGTTCATGATTATCCTCTGTTCCTCATTTTGATCTCGGTCTGAGAATTCTTAAATTCTCTCTCACCCTGGTTAAAACCATTCCACCCATCTGGCCCAAAGACCTGCACTATACTCTGCTAGCTTGCCCTTTGAACACTTCCTTTAGTGAGTTAATTTGAGTTCTGTTGCCCTTCTTTGACTCCATATCCCAATAGTCTAAAGACATCATTCTATCCATCTGCGTTAATAATTCCACCATCCAAACTTCAATACAAATTAGAAACCACTTTTAATCTTTAGAACTAGCCTAAAATCCCAGCAAACAAAGCTAAATCATATAAGAGAGAGCCCTCTCTGAGCCACAGGTTGACTAGAGGCTATGCTTAAAAGTTGGTTTTTGGTTACGTTGGTCCTTTCCTTCTTCTGGAAACTTCTAGGGAAATGTTCTGAGTGATAACACACTCCCCATAGAGAGTGGTTCGGTGAGTATGAGAAATATGATGGTGGTGATGTCTTATTAGGGGATGATAGGAAGGCTAGAATTATTGGTCGTGGAAAATTAAAGTTGAAGTTGGAAGGTGGAAGGGTTAGAACACTTCCGAGTGTTTTGCATATTCCTATATTAGCCAAAAATTTGATTTTTGTAAGCAATTTGGATGATGCAAGTATAAAAATAGTGTTCAAGAAAGATATCTGAAATATGGTTCGGGGAGCACTGGTATTGATGTGGGGAGTTCAGAGTGGAAGTCTATACAAGCTACAAGGTAGCACTATTATTGATGGGTGCAATAGTTCTGTGGTTCTTGAAAGTGGAACAGAAAATCTAGTGGTCTCTAGAGAAAAGACCATGCTATGGCATCAAAGGCTTGGATATATTGGAGAGAAGGGCCTTTGAATACTTCATGGTAAAGGTATGGTAGAAGGTATGACTAATAGCTCTCTATATTTTGATTTTTGTAAAAAAATGTGTGTATGGGAAGAAGAATCAAGTGAGTTTCACCTCTGGTGGTAAGAGGTCGAAACAAATATCAGATCTTGTGCACAGTGATGTGTTTGGACCTGTGAAGGTTCCATCACCGGGTAAGTTTGTGTACTATGTATCATTTATAGATGACTTCTCAAGGAATACATGGATATATTTCCTTAAGAAGAAATCAGAAGTCTTTGACATGTTTAAAGAATTTAAGGCTTTGGTGGAAAACTAGGCAAAGAAGAAGATAAATGTGCTGAGGACAAATAATGGTGGAGAGTTTTGTAGTAAGGAATTTGAAGAATTATGTAAGAAGTGTGGTATAGCACAGTAGGAGACTTCTCCATATACACCTGATCAAAATGGAGTTGCAGAAAGAATGAACAAGACGTTGATGGAAAGGGCAAGAAACATGCTTAGTGGTGCTAGGCTAGGACAGGAATTTTGGGCAGAGGCAATGGAGACTGCATGTTACTTGGTCAACAGGTCACCTTCGTCATCGTTGGAGGATAAGACTACACAAGAGGTATGGATTGGTAAGAAACCCTCTCTTTCACATCTGAGGTTATTTGGATGTGATGCATATGTACATGTTCCAAAGGAGAAAAGAACAAAATTGGATAGTAAAATTGAAAAGTACATCTTTATTGGGTATAAGGATGGTTTAAATGGTTTTAAGCTTTGGAACCTAGTAACAAGGAAGGTTGTTTACAACCAAGATGTGGTGTTTAGAGAGGTTAAAGATGTTATTAAACATGAAGTCCAACCAAACGAACCTGAGAAGATAGAATTTGAGCTAAAGGAGAAAGAATTAGACTCTACAATAGAAGAGGAATCAGAAGATGAAGAGCCACAAACTCGAGGTGTGAGAATATCAGTTCGAGAAAGAAGGCAGCCAAAAAGGTATTATCCATCTTCTTTCTATTAAATTTTTTCTTTATCTATTAGTAATGATGATCCCAAAACTGTGAAGGAAGCAATAGATTCAAAGAATGGAAAACTCTAGAAAGAGTCCATGGTTGATGAAATGACATCTTTGCACAAAAATGAGGCATGGGATCTGGTGGAGTTGTCGGCTAGAAGGAAATCCATTGGCAGCAAATGGATGTTCAAGAAGAAGAAAAATGCAGAAGGAATGGTGGAGAAATACAAGGCTCAGTTGATAGCAAAAGGTTATTCCCAAGGGCTGGGAATTGATTTTGGTGATATTTTTTCTCCTGTTGCCAAGGTAGCTTCTATTAGATTACTTTTATTTGTTGCTTCTGCTTTTGATTTTGAGGTAGAACAGATGGATGTGAAGAGAAAATTTCTTCATGGGGATCTAGAAGAGGAGATCTACATGAAGCATCCTGAAGGTTTTGCAGTGAAGGGTAAGAAAGAGCTGGTATGCAAGTTAAAGAAGTCTCTATATGGGTTAAGACAGTCACGAAGGGTGTGGTATCATAAATTTGATACATTTATATGGGGACTTGGCTTCACTAGAAGCAAAGCAGACCACTGTGTGTATTTTAAATTAATTGGTGACTGTGTTATTTATCTAGTCTTGTATGTGGATGATATGTTGCTGGTTGGAACTGACAATGAAATTATCCAGGATTTGAAGACCCAATTCTACTTCAAATTCGACATGAAAGATCTTGGTGTTGAAAACTATATTTTGGGCATGGAAACTAAAAGAGATCCAGCAAAGAGGAAGCTCTGGTTAAACCAGAGGAAGTATGTTGAGATGATATTGCTGAGGCTTAATATGAAGGATAGTAAACTGGTGAAGGTTCCTATTCCTGTAGGTGTAAAGTTATCGGCTGAACAGTGTCCCAAGACACAAGAAGAGGAAGCGGACATGTCCTATGTTCCATATGCAAGTGCAGTCGGTAGCTTGATGTATGTGATGGTCTGTACTAGACCGGACATTGCACATGCAGTGGGAGTATTGAGCAGGTTTATATCAAAACCAAGGAAGGAGCACTGGACAACAGTGAAGCGGGTTTTTAGGTATTTGTGTGGCACTAGTGATTATGGATTGTGCTATCAAGGAAGACCAGGATTGGATAGAGTGTTGGATATTCGTGGCTTTGTCGATGCAGACTAGGCTGCAGATCTGGATTAGAGAATATCTACAAGTGGGCATGTGTTTAACCTATTTGGAGGTGCAGTCAGTTGGATGAGTAAGAAACAATCTGTAGTGGCACTATCAACTACAGAGGCATAATACATGGTATCCAATCATGCAAGCAAGGAAGCAGTTTGGTTGTAGAGATTGTGTTCAAGTATGGGGTTAGTACAGGGAGATATAAGGATAGACTGTGATAGCGAAACTGCAATTTACTTAGCAAAGAACCCTGCATATCATTCAAAGACAAAGCACATTGATGTTCAATATCACTTTGTGAGGGATATGATATAAGACAAAAAGGTGTTGCTGGTAAAGGTTGACACTTTGAAGAATACTACAAACGCATTGACAAAATTTGTGAGCTTTGAGAATTTCTCTTGGTGTAGAGAAACAATGGGTGTTCCAGGGATTTATAAATGACTAAGCTCTCCTATGGCCCCCTACGGAAGGAAAACAACAAGTGGGAGAATGTTGGGTTGTGTTATATTATGTTGGGTTGGGACCCTATATTAGCTTGAGCGGACCTACCTATGGTTTTGTGCATGGTTTTCACACATGGTTTTGGATGCGATGGTTTTTGTTCCATTGTATTGGATGCTTCAACATGTATATATATGTATTGTAACATTGAAAGGAACATAATGAAAAATCAAGCTGGTAGTCCCGATTTTGGGATCGAGGGGAAAATCTCTATGTATATGTGTTTTATGTGTTATGCTCTCATATTTGTTTATTTTTCTATTCTTAGAATTCGTATGCAGGTAATTTCTATACGGGTTAAAACTTACAACCTAGTCCGCTCACAGGTGAATGTGTTGAATGACTAAATTTCTACGCATCGAATTATTTTTAATGTCTAAGTGAATGAAAGAGGAGTATCACTTCAATACAAATACAAAAGGAACTTTGACAAATCCCTATGAGGTTGAATATTTTCCATAAGAAGAAAAAATATCGACAAGTTCGTTACACTCTACAATGAAATATAGTTGCAGAGAAGAAAAATAGAACACTAAAAGATATGGAAAAGTATATCATTAATACTAGATCTTAACCTCCTAAGCTATGTGGTGAAGCTATTAAATAAGAAACCTACATTTAGCATATATTTCCACACAAATTGTTAAATGGGATCACTTATTTTGAGGCCTTAATGGGGAAGAAAGTGGATGTTACTCAAGTTTTAGTTCCGAGGAATGGGCTAGGACTCCCTTTGATAGGAAGAGTGGCTATGGAACCTCAAAGAGAGGGTTTCATTTTTGTGGGATATATAGATGATTTTAATGGATTAAAATTATTAAACTCCTAATTAGTTACTTTGTTCATTCAAAGAAGTGTCATATTTAAAGAAAGTCCCTTGCAACCACCTCTTGAACACCATACTTCATCACCTCTACTTGTGTTATATATCACTGATAAAATTTTTAATTTTGACGAGGTTATAGTGCTAATATTTTATAATAGAAATAAGAAATTAGTGATGTAGAGTAGAGACCTCACTACAGTAGAGACTTCAGGGAATTGGTGATCTAATGGGTGATTATAATAATCTATGGACAACCATGTCACAATTTGTGTAGCCTCCAAAAGATATAGCTACAATGGAGCCTTCATATGCTATCCATTATTATTTTATGCTTGTACTAGACCCTCAAACCTATGAAGATACTAAAATGAACTCTTCTTGGGATGCCACTCTAAAAGCGGAGTATAATTCCTTGATTAAGAACAAAAATTAGGAACTAGTACCTCTTCTTCCCAACAAGTTTTCCATGGCTAATATGGGATTTTTTGCATACATTCTTGGTCTTGAAGTCAGTCAAAATGATAACATGATCAAGTTGGCTACCAATGGAATTCTTGACACAAACAAATATGCAACACCCTCATCCCACATCTACCCAAGTAACCAATCAACTGGCGTAAATATGTAGCGAGAGGCCACCATAATGGGATTCAACCTCCTAGGTTACCTTAAGGAAGTTGAATCAATGGAAACCCACAATAGAAACCTTCTATACCTGCTACAAGACTCCCAGAAGCCTTCTAAGTCATCCCCACGACTAGTACCTTAGTCCCACTAATGTCTTAGACCATTAAACCCCATGGACGCTCCACTCATATGGACTAGGGTGTGTTTGGGAGGCTCCAATCACTCCCACAACAAGACATGGGTGAATATGGGGACTTTTCTCTTCAATCCTATGCATGTGACTCTAAGATTTGTGCCACCTTTTCAGGCCCAGAGCCCAGGTCATTATCGAGAACTCCATGACACTTTTAGAACTAAACTATAACCACAGAATAATGATACAAATGTAAATACTTGAATAATGATTTGACTAGACCCCTAGTAGCCATGACAGGAATTTCGTCAAACATGTCACAAATATGTAATCTAATGGTTTAAATAACAGATCTAAGCATAGGGGTCTCATACTTATCTGACAATCACTAAGAAGCATTGTTCCGTTATATCATTAGTTGCATTATCATCTATTATGTCATAGATACATTGTTCATTCATTTACAAATAAAAACATGAGGAGAGCCATACATCATCATTGTTATAATATATTCTTATAAGCAAAATAATAACACCAAAAATATCAAGGATAAATCAGCCATAGAATCCACATAAACCATTATATTTACACATATATACCAAGGAAAGAACCTATTATTAATGAATGCAAAAGCCAACCTAGTATGGGAATACCACGTTCCATCTGACCATAGATTGGCTAAGCCAAATCTCACTTCATCCAATCATCCCCATGCCATTTTCTAGGCATGAAGGTGGGACTAAAACCAAAAGAAGCAAACAGGGCATCCTTAGGCTAAACCGCCTCATCCTCATCAATAGAAACTAGGCTTTACCACAACCCACATCAGACCACTAGGACAAAATAATAAACATGTAATAATAGGCTTTACCATGATCTCCACTAGATCACTAAGCCAAAACAAGAATGGATACCACTGGATTTCTCCACCTACACCCTCAGGAATGTTCCTGTATCCTAGTCTCTAGGCTTTACTACAATCCATGTTGGATCACCAGGCTGTAACTGAGACTCCACTCTCCAGGCTTTACCATATATCCTATCCCGAGATTACTAGCCCTGATGGAGAGCACCCACCTCTAATATTTACCATATATCCTGCCATTCATCAGTCGAGGATTCCTAGGGCCACTGAGGCAACACAAAATTTGGATTTATCCCAACCCATAGTTCGGTTCAGGGGTTACTAGGCCATGTGTTCTTTTATTCAGAGATCCACCTCACTCATCTTTGAATCCATCTAAAAATATAGCTCAACCAAAGCATCAAAACCCCATCACACCATGGCTATCCAAAAATGGCAAGGCTAGGCTGAAAAATAATGTCACACTTGGTAAAACCCATTGAAATGAAATAAAGAGAACCAATAACACACATGCAACACCATGCATGCCAAATATAGCAAGGAAACACACATGAAAATCGATACTTGCAAAGAATCTTGTTGTAGCTACTTGATCCTGCTCTTCCTTGCTTGATATTTTCTTCCTCTTTTCCTCCTTTCCTTTCTTGATCCAATGTTGAAATTCTCCAAGAAAACTCTAGGTGTCCAAGAGTGAGTGAGAGAGACAATAATGAGAAAGATCAAAAACTGAACTGAGAAAAGGTACCAACTGATCCTCATAATCGTTTTTATTAATAAGGCCTCTATTTTCTTCATTTTCCATTATTTTCCTTCATTTTCCTCCTCACATGAAACTTGTGACCTTTCACTTTCCTTTTCTCCTAATTTCCATTATTTTCATAAATAAAGTGCTAATTAATGCCACTATGCCTTTCCAAATTCCTTAGCCATTTCCTTTGCCAATTTCCTTAGCCATAATAAACTAAATGAAAAACCACACTAGGATGTTTTTCCCAACATTCAACATGGTATAAGTGTCCCATAACTATTTGTTATTATTTTGGTTTAGTAAGTTTTCTTACATGTAATTTTCACTGGGGCTGTTACAGAACCCTCCTGCTTGGGGGACACTATCCTTGGTGTTCAACCACACTTATACCTCAAAAAAACTGCTAAAAGGAAAAAATAGTTCCCATGGAGCTTTATAACATGGCTCGATGTAGTATTTACAATGATCATCCTTCTGAGAAGAAAACCAACTTGACAACATAACAACATGACAAGTATAATGACATGACACCCATACCGCATAGTGGAGCTTTATAACATAGCTCATGGTGGTATTTACATCCATATACATATGTACATATACCTAAACATCATACCAAAGCATATGCCGATCATATACCAAAAAATCATACCAAAATTTCCTTGCCTTAAGCAGCAACAATTCAAGGATACATAGCCCACATTTGATCTTCCATATCCCATGTGGCCTCATCAAGCCCAAAGTGCTTCCCCTACACTTTAACCAGCTCAATTTATCAGTTATGGAGCATGATCTCCTTTCTCTATAATATACATTGAAGTTACTAATGAAATTATCCATCTTCCTCCACCCACAATACATACCAGCCAATCACATGATCAACATATTTAACATACTTCTTAAGAAATGACACATGGAAAACACCATGGAATTTTACTATCAGAAGTAGTGCAAGTTGATAGGCTACTGGCCCAATACCCTCAAGAATCTTGAAAGGTACACAAAACTAAGGTGCAAACTTGGAACATGATCTAATATGCAAGGATCTCTTCTTTAGTTTAATGTGAAATTACACTTTTTCCCCAACCTGAAACTCCTTAAACAACATGTTTTCTATCTGCATAAATTTTCTACCTATCCTGTGCCTTTTAGATTCTTCTTCATTACCTGTATTTGCTGCTCCATGTCTGACATTATGTCTGGTCCAATAAACACCTTATTAACCAAATCACTCCACCTAATGGGAGAATTTCAACTCCTCCTATAAAATTCCTCAAATGGACTCATCTTCAAAGATTCCTTATACCAATTATTGTAAGCAAACTCTACCAGTGGAAGATACTCTTCCCACTTTCATTGCTAAAGCATCACATACATCTTCAACATGTCCTCTAATATCCTATTGACCCTCATAATTTGTCCATCTATCTGTGGATTATAAGATGTAGGCCAACTCTACGCCCAAACCTAAAAACAACTCCTTCGAAAAATTGGAAGTGGACTTTGCATCCCTATCTAACATAATCTTCTTTGGAACACCATGCAATTTGACCACATCTCTAATGAAAACTTGTGCCACGTCACTAGTTGAATACACAGCCTTCACTGGAATGAAGTGTGCAACCTTTCTCAACCTATCTACAAGAACCATGATGGAATCTTATTTTCTAGATGTCTTGGGAAAACCTGTGATAAAATCCATGGAAATGAGCCCCCATTTCCACTCTGGAATCACAATCGATCATCACATTCCACCTAGATGCTTATAATCTACCTGTACTTGCTAATAATACAAACATCTAGTAATAAAATATACCACATCCTTATTTAGATTTGGCCAATAATAAAACTTCTTAATTGCAATCAGTGTCTTCTGATACCCTTGGTGACCAGAATATGGTTTCACGTGAAACTCCTTCAATATCAACTTCTTGAGCTCTCTGTTATCTGGCACATATATCCTATCTCTAAACCTGACCAATCCATTTTTTGTAAGACAATATTCCACATCCTTTACACCTATACCTACACCTGTTCCTGTACCTGTACCTTTACTTTACTGTAACCTATGCATAAGCTCTCTATACCTACCATCATACCTGTAAGATCTGATCTCGTGAGTCTATCCCATAGGAGCTCATAACTGATATATGATTCACTTGTATCTGCTTTGTAAGAGCATCTGTAACCCTGTTTTCTTTACCCTTCATGTACCTGATCTTGAAGTCAAACTCACTGATCGTGGCCTATTGGGATGGGGTCCCCTGGGTCAGTTTTGGGGCAAAAGCTCAAGTTTCAATGTAAAGTGTGATAAAAAGATGTAAAGTCTTTGTGAATTGTGGACGTAGAGCACGTAGTTAGTTATAAGTCAAAAAGGGGCTTTACCCTCGTTTATGTAAAGTTGAGTGGGTTCTTGAGATCAACCTATGGTTCGCGGACCATGGAATTTTATAAATAGGTGTGTTTTGGAGAGTATAAGATAGATCTATGTGTTTTTCTTTGGGTACAACGAATGGAGTCTTAGATAGTTAACACAGGGAAGTAAGTCTTAGAGAAGGAAAAGGCTTTGCAGTTGAGTGTGCAAAGGCTTAGAGTAGCATCTGAAACTAAGTGCGTGGACCCCTGCAGCTAAGTGCGTAGGGAAGTTTTTAGTCTCTAAACTTATACTGAAGATTAATAAAGAAGGTTGTTGTAGAAATACCTGTGTTTTATCTCCGTACTTCTGTGATTTATGATTTTGATATATGTTGTAATGAACAATGTATTTATTAAATAATGATGTATTGATGCATGAATTTACCGGATTCGTCTTATTAACTGAATGTAATTAATGTTAACTGATTACGCGAAGATAATAACACTTTCTGTTAGGTTTATTGAACACTTGGGTAGATTTGAGTACATACTAATCAAAGAGTAATCTAAGGTGTGTGTAAGTAGCTAATTCATCTGTTCAGGGTCCATAAAAGCCAGTTGTAGACCTTTGTGAAGGTTTGAAAGCTGTTCGAAGGGAATTGTAGTACCAAGCCCTAAGGACTTATAGATCTATGTAGAGGCAGATCTAGGGCATAAAAAGACATCACACTGATCTCTGGATGTGGAAAATTGGTTCCAGCATCCCCCCATACTGCTTCAAGTGATACTTCACTCCACGCTATGCCAATTGATGCCGTAAGGGCCAGTAGTGTAGGGTTTTTTTTTGCGCAACTAACTATGAGCCTGGGTTAGGACCCATTAGGCCAACAAATGGTTCCGTTGTCGAGACTAGGATCTTCATAAAGAGATGTGTGGTGTTGTATCACTAAAATCTGACCAAAATGGAAGTTCAGAAGTGGTTGGCTATGAAGATTCATGAATTCGCGGTGTAGGAGAATAGAAATCCGTGCCTAACAAAAGAGCAGTGGTTGGACAAATATTTGTACACAGAAGTACATGAAATTTTCTTCTGCACCTTCCCAATCAAACTATATGAGTGGATCGCTAAGTTCGCAGACGGCCAAGGAAGGTGGAAACATGATGGTCCAATAGTGTGGACTCTGGAGCTAGTGTGGAGGTTGGAATTTTCTTAAGATAAGATCACGCGCGTTCGTTATCAATGGCTTTACCGAGTGATAAAAGGAATTGTAATAGAATTCACGATTGATACCTCAATCAGTTATAGCGAAGCAAAGCGGCACTTCTTCAAAGGATCGCGAGGTAAGTATTTGAGGCCTTTGAATACTTGGATTAAGATGCTCTTGTGTGAAAAACAAGTTATGCCATTTCCTTGATGTTTGGATCTATGCCATGTGGACGAAGCTTTAGAAACCAAGAAAAAGCAGGTCCTAAATATAGCTTGTTGATTGGAGCTCCTTCATGTGACAATGAGGGAGCAGTACAGGCGTCACCACGGAGCATTGTCCAGTTGATAAAGTAGGGTTTTCCATGAATACATCATTCGTCCATGCCACCTCCACCTTCATCTTCACAACATACACATTCGCCCACACCGCCACCATCAAATACAATGAATTTTCTAGTTTTCAAGGGCTTAGAAAGTGAGCATGAAGATTAGTTTTTGTTTGTTGCGAAGGTTGTGCAAACAACACAAAAAATTAAGGATGATAATATAAAGAAGGCGCAGTTGGTTACCACTCTACAGGATCGCACACTAACATGGTACATTAAGTACTCCACCTATAATGCATTGGCATCATTAGTAGACAGTCAAGCCACTTTGAACAAAGAATTTAGTAAGCCCAAGTCTAACTCGCAATCAGTAATTGGATTTAAGGAAATCATAATGAGGGCCGGTGAAACGCCCTAGGAGTTAGATCAAAGATTGAAGTGCATGATTCGTGAAGCTAATATGCATCTCACAGATAGTCAGCACCGCGAGTGGTTTATATCCTTGCTCCCACCCCACCTAAGGGTTTCTTTATCACAACAAAAGATATGAACTCAGGCTGAAGCCTTGGAAATCATGATGAGATTGCATGAAATGCCTATTCAAGACACACCATTGGGAGTCCAACAAATTCACTCACTGTTGCAGAACCTATAATTGGAATTGCAGAGCCTAAAGAAATAAAAGGAGGCTAGGCCGGAGGTGCACGAAGAAGTGTGGTGCCTCAAGTGTAAGAGCTAGGGGCATGATAAAGATCACTACCCTGTCTTCAAAAATTATATCACAAGGGGGGACCAATGCCCTTGAGGCAGGAAGCTTCAGTAGGATCAGGTGTGGGACCTGTGCTATGGTGCGCTATTTGTTAGGTGGCTGGAAAACATGTAACATATAATTGTCATTTGCTGTAAAAGTTTGTACAGACACCACAACAATTGTTCTGCGATTTCTGCAAATTGGTGGGCCACAATGAGAGCCACTATTGTAGCTACAAATTGATGATGGAAAGGATGCCTACATATCAAATGGAAGAAAAAACTTAGCCTTTGGATCAGGGCGTTGGAGGAGCACATGTAGGATATCAGGGGCATGGGCGAGGCCGAGGAGGAGGAGGACCTAGTAAAGGTCGTGGATAGGTCATTTGGTATAATTTTGGAACACCAGGGCACTATGCATAGGAGTGTACGAGTCAGACACACCCATCATGTCAATACTGCACTCAGTTTGACCACACAATAGAAGAATGCCCTATGTTGATAGTTAAGATGCAGGAGAAGAAGGCACAACATCAGCAACCTACCCATAACTTGCAGATGATGAGGGTTGAGCCCTGCAAGGAAGATCCAAATGTGAATATCATGCTCAGAAGTGAAATAACGACTCGTGATGATAAAGGAAAAAACTTAATGAAAGTGGGTGGGTTCGTAAGGCCTTGGAAAAGGAAGCTGGCTTCGATATAGAACGTGCAAAGGAGACATTTATGGAGGCAAAGGAAAGCTTTGCTGAAGAACCCACCTCAGGTAGTTAAGACAAGATACCATAAACCAGTGCCGCCGTAGAGATTGATCCCTATGTACTCACCATGTTCTTAGAAACTTGTATGATACTGTTGCACAGTAACAAGGCTGTGAAAGGGCTACAGGAGTTGATAAATAAGTGTGTTAGTAAGGAAAATGCTTCTGAAGGACAATGCATACTCACAAAGATTATCAAACATAAGACAAGAACAGGACGTGAGATGACGTTCATCGTGCAAATAAGAGACTATGAGATGGACCAGGTTATTTTGGATCTAGGATCTGATTCGAACATTTTTCCTAAACAGACATGGGAGAGAATGGGGAGACTTATATTGCGGTGGTCTCTGATTTAGTTGAGCGTGGTGAAACAGAAAAAGATTATCCCTATGGGACATCTACATGGAGTTACAATAGATATAGTGGTGCGAGTGCGCTAGCTAATTTTGAAGTGATAGAAATTGTTGATGACAACAATCCATACTTCGCACTCCTTGGAATTGATTGGGCTATTGATATGAATGGGGTAATCAATTTGAAGAAGCGGTCAATGTCGTTTGAAAGGAAATCACTTCGCGTTGTAGTACCATTGGGCCCTGCAAAAGGACAATACTATACTGAACCAGTTCGCGACTATGAGGATAGTGATGATGATTTAGATCAGATCTATGAAATTACAGCACGAGACCAAGACCGGATTAATCTGACAGCTGATGGATGGATTGCATGGGACCGTGAAATCTCATGTACCTCAGACTTAGATGAAAAATTGGATCATTGGCAGAATAGGTTGCATGAAGTATCTACATTGCGCTGCAACATGATGACTAAATCACTGCACTGTGTGTCATCAAAGATAAGGAATTTACCTTATTATGATGGTTTAACTAATGTAGATAAGTTTTTGGATGCCTTTGAAAGATATGTACTTGATGATCATCGTGTTCAAGCACTGGATTTGGCACGACGTGCTACGTCTGCATGGTGGTGGGGTACGCACAAAGACAACTTTGATGAATGGCGTGATTATAGGAGAATGATGAGGTTGCGATTTGGTTACCAAAAGTTAGGCTGACTGAGAAATATGATGGGAGGAACGATCCGCGTGATCATTTAGCATAATGGACTAAAGTTTATGTAATGAAGATGTAACCAGAATGGTTGCATTTATTTTGTCACACTCTGGATTTAATCCCTATGAATTGGTACCTGGAAACAGAGCTCTCCCATGGCACTACGGAGTGGGATATATTAAGGGAAGGATTCTTAATGACCTTCCTTTTTGAAGATGGGTTCGAAAGAATTGATGAAGCTCTACAGGAGGTTAAGGAAAAAATATTCAGAATACCATAGGACCCTTTTGAGCTGATTCAACTAGACTGGAGCACCCAAGTATCCCATGTGCTGGAATGCTATAATGTGACTGCTGAAGGGGAGGATGAGGATCCAAGGAATATCAATATTTCAGAGGCAGAAGGCCATCGTGTAGTGGAAGGTTCACAGGTAAATAACCCAAACATCACTGCGCCATTGAAGGCTAGGAAAGTGAACATTGGTACTAAAGAAAAGCCAAAATCTTCGAAGATCAGGGATTATTGGGATGATAACACGGTAGATAAAGTTGCCGAGTTTCTCCACGAATATCAGGATCTGCTTCCTACAAAATTTTCGAACCTGAAAGGCATCATAGGCGACTTGGGTATGATGAATATTACCCTTAAGTGAGATGTGAAGCCTATTAAGTAGAGGCCATATCACCTTAACCCAAAATACAAGGAAAAGGTCTGCTTGGAATTGGACAAGATGCTTGAGGTGGGCATTATTGAACCAGTGGAGGAATCTGATTGGGTGAGCCAAATGGTAGTCCAAGAAAAGAAACAGAAGTAAGAAATATGGATTTTCATAGATCTTAGGAAGCTTAATGATGCCTATGTCCATGATCCCTTTTTGACACCATTTAATGATGAGTACTTGATAATGTTGGAGGAAAGGAGGCCTACTCATTCACTGATGGGTTCTCTGGATACCATCAGATTAAGATCGCGCCAAAGGAGAGGAGAAAAAAAACCTTCATGATGGAATGGGGTTGTTTCCAGTATACGATGATGCCGTTTGGACTCAAGAATGCGCTGACAATATTCTCTTGCGTAGTCATCGCGGTGTTCAAGGATTTTATTCACAAATTCTTGGAGGTATATTTTGATGACTAGATAGTGTTTGGGTTAGTAAAGTGCCATGTATCTAATCTACGCTTAATGTGGGATACATGCCGAAGGTATCAGATCATGCTAAACCTGAAGAAGTGCTTATTTTGTGTCCCCTTTGGAATTTTGGTTGGGTCACATGGTGTGCAAGCAAGGACTAATGGTGGATCTTGCCAAGACCGTGGTAATAGTCAACTTGAAGGCCCCAAGGAGTGTCAAACATTTGCGCGCAACGTTGTTCCATACTGGATATTTTCGAAAGTTCATCAAGGCTTATGTCCAGATTGTCACGCCTATGGAGAAGCTATTAAATAAGGATGCTACATTCTGGTGGGATGAAGAATGTCAGTGTAGTATGGACGTATTGAAAGAAAAAATGGTCACCGTACCGATCTTGGTCTTCCTAGATTGGAAGAAGGAATTCCATGTGCACCTTGATGCCTCATATATTGCGTTGGGAGCAGTACCGACACAAGCTGGTGAAGGAGAGATGGATCACCCTATGGTATTTTCAAGTAGAAAGTTATCAAAGGTTGAGAAGAATTACTCAACAACATAGCACGAAGGATTGGCTATGGTGTACATGCTCCAGAAGTCCAAACACTATCTACTGGGCAGACATTTCAAGATGTACACAGACCATTCTACCTTGAAGTATCGAGTTAATAAGCTAGTGTTGGTGGGGAAAATATACAGATGGCTGTTGTTATTTCAGGAATATGACTTTGAGGTAATTGTGAAGCCATGAAGGTTGAATGCAGGACCTGATCATTTGTCACGAATTGAAACACGGGAAGAGCCTACTAATTTAGAGGAAGGGCTGCCCGACGCGTAACTCTTCGTGGTGTGCATAGAGGATAACCACTTTATAGATAGTATCCAATTTTTGACCATAGGGATGGATCCAGAAGGATAAACCAACTAGTAAAAGAAAGAGTTGGTAGTGCGCATGGAAAATTTCTCAGTAATTGCAGGACATTTGTATAAGATGGGATTGGATGAGATACTATGATGGTATGTGAATGATTTTGAATGAAATAACATCCTCGTTGAAGCTCATGGACGAGCTGTAGGAGGACGGGCTTCCTCTTAACCCTCAAGTGTCATTGTAGCCATTTGAGAAATGGGCAATTGATTTTGTTGGACCAATCCAGCCCCCAGACAAGAAAACAGGTGCGGGCTATATCATCACCATGATGAAGTATTTGATTAGATGGGCGGAGGCACAACATGTGAAGGATAATACAGGGGCCACAACCGCAAAGTTCTCGTTTGAGGATGTATTAACTAGATTCGGCTGCCCAAAAATATTGATGAGCGATCGTGGTACGCACTTCCTCAATGAAACAATCAACGCGATGACCAAAGAGTTCCAGTTTTATCGTCAGAAGAGTACACCATATCATCCTTGGTCTGATGGAATAGTTTAGGCCTTCAATAAGATATTGGGGAATGTGCTGAGAAAGATTTTCAATGCGCAACGAAATGGTTAGGACGTGCACGTACCGACAGTGTTATGGGCGTACAAGACTACTTGCAAAAAGCTAACAAGTTAGACACCTTTTCGATTGGTCTATGACCTATAAGCTGCGATGCCTATGGAATATATCGTGCCTATTCTACGCATAGCATCTTTCATAGGGATGGCGGACTGTGAAGCCTTGGAAGAATTGCGCGCGGCTGGTGGAGCTCGAAGAAGACAGGTTCTTGGTTGTATTCCATCAGCAAGTACATAAGGAACGTGAAAAAGAATGGCCCGATCGAAACATCAAGCTGTGCACATTTAAGGTAAATGACTTGGTCTTATTATATGATAGTAAGTTTGCTAGGTTTCTGGGATAGTTTCAGATGCACTAGCTTGGGCCATATGTCATCAAAGATATTACAGATGGCGGCGTAGATCAACTCACGAAGCTAAATGGAGAACCCTTTCTAGGAAAGGTGAATGGAAGCATATTGAAGTCTTATAAGGGAGATCTAGTTCAATGACTACATGATGTCAGGAGAGTCTTAGTGCTCCAGGCAGCTGCAAGGAAGCATGAGACCATAGACTACGCTGCCTAGTTTTGGGGACTATGAGACAGGGGGGTTGTGTGAAAAAGGGTGATGTCGCAGTACCATAAGTTGCGCGAAGGGAGCTCTTCTATGAAAGGAGATACTATGAAGCACAACTAGAAAATGACCATTAGATTCAATATTCATGATCTGATAGCAAGGAGATAATTAAGAGGAGAGGGCGGGTGACATTTAAGGATAAAATATTTGGAGATCTCCCGCCAAATCAACATTAATGGATGATTTTGGGGGGGATGGTTGGATTTGAATTCAAATTCTCCTATAAATTACGTGTGCCAGTCCAATAGATAACACTTTGCACCCTTATAGTTTTTGAGCAGTGTTGTCCATCGCTTATGAATCATGAGTTCTTTGAAGATTTGGCCGCAAGCCCCATGTTCGATAATCTGCTCGAGTCATCCAAGAAATTCATTTTGCGACATCATGTTAGGACCAGGCTTCACTAAGATTGCAAGCCCTAGAGGAATTATCACCTCTGAAGGAGCTGCTCTAGAGGTTGTGAACATGGAGGCTCTGACTCCTGTGCCTACGGAGCCGAGGTCACCTAGGCCAAAGCCTACATCTGTGTGAGAGACTCAAAAGCTTAAGAAAGATAATCAAAAAAGGTCAGTGTCAGTGTGCGAGTCGCCTAGGAAGCATTATGTTGCCTAGATGCAGAAGAAGGATAAGAATCCTGAGATGGTTGTCGATTTAGAGGCTGAAGAGGGGCCTTAGGATATAGATGTTGAGGGCATAAAGCCCATCACCATGTTTTTGAAATATATCCCTCCGCGTAAAGGGAAGGAAAAGGTCACCAAGGACCTAGACTTGGAGAAATTCCTCATTCACACACGTCTGTTTCCAGAGAAGATAACCTTTGAAGGTTTTCACTTGGCATTGGTCCCTTTATTAGAGATGGAAGATTGGGACTTGGCTGACCATGAGAGGTTCCCCCACCTTGTGATAGAAAACTATATGAGGCGTGTGTATTATAAAGACTCATGTGTCACTGATTTGGAGACAGTTGAATGTATCTGCAGAGTAGAGAAATCCGTGTTATTGAACCTGTTGTGCGTGCCCCACTACCACTGCTCTAACATTAATACCACTTGTATACAGCAGCTGCTTAGTCTGGTGCACGATGGGTGCTTATGGCTTGGCATGCCTATCCCCATCATGGATATGCTCATTCATAGGATCACACACCTACTGCATGAGGGTTTGAATATGGTCAAGGATTTTGGCGGAAAGACAAGCGAGAGAGACTTGGCAGAAAGGATGAAAAAGAAATTCAAGCTTATCAAGAAACTGTGCGGCTATTCCATCACTTCCATCAATGATCCCACGATGAAGATTGATACCAAGATACTAGCTGAAAAAGTTATGAGGAAGTGTCATGTGGACGAGGTTTCATGTGATCTCGTTAGCTGCACAATGCGTGGAGCGTGTGCAATTAAACTTGTTGCGCTATTTATGTAGTGAGTTCCTTGTGAATTTTCATGAGGCCCAAGATGAGAGAAAGACTTCCACTACATGTGGTTACTACTCTCCATTGTGGTGGGTTCTTGGGAGCTACCGGAGGACAGCTAGTTTCCTCCATTGAAGGTAGGATTGTTGGGGGTTGCACAGTTTTCCTCCCTCTGGGCCACGAAGGACACTATGCGGGTCATAAAAATAAATATTTTCTGGGTATTGACGGAGTCAAGCTTCCGCATGGCCATCAAACTACGCCCAAGGTTGTCCCCAACCTTGTATCAATAGCTGTCTAGATATGCTCTGTTCAAGGCAGAATTCCACTGTGTTTACATCGGGGCATGGAAGGACCCACATAAAAATGGTTTGATTTGCCATATCTCGTCACTGATGATGCCATACAGGAAGTGATCAAGTTCTGGCCAAAAGATTTGCATGCTCTGTTCGACTTGGTGGAGGTACCAGCAAAGGCATAGGGATATCAATGGAGAAGAAGTGCAAGGATGTAACGAGAGAGGTAGCACAAAATTTGGCCACGCAGCAAAAGAAGGAGGCCGAAGAGAAGGCCTGAATGGAAAAGGAGCACGCTGCACAGGAGCAGGTTGAGCAGGAACATCATGAATCTGACCAAATTAGTAAATCCCCTTCACCTAAAACCGAGGAGGAAGAGTAGTCGGCGTAGGGCGTTGGGGGCGATGAGGGGTAGAGCACCTCATTTCAGGTGAGGAAGCACAGAGAAAAATAATAGGAGGGGTCTTGGAAGAAGACAAAGTCGTCTAAAACGTTGGTGGATCCCATCACTATGACATAGGGCGATCTAAATGAGATCGAGGACAAAGTGCGCAACACTATAACTGAACTATTGCAACAATTCGAGCAATAGTACATTGAGTCATTGGGTAATGTTTAGAAGGATCTACACAAGCTATAGATCTAGACCAGCAGAATATAGGTGGGCACAAGTTAGGTTAGGACAGTGGACCTGAGGATAGTTTCTCTACCATAAGGGTCCCTTAGCATAGAATCAGGTGATGACAATATCATCGTTAGCACCCTGAAGAACATCAGCCTCAATATTGCAACACTCCATAACGATTTTCTTCATGTGTTGTAGAAAGGAGTGAGAATGGAATTGAGAGCATGTGAGAAGCACACTCTCAGTTTAATTAGCGAGTACTGGTGAATAATGAGAAACTTTTCCCTGAGAAGGTGTAGGCCCTAAAGGAAAGGGATACGATCCAGGTGTAGAGTGTCCAGTTAGTGGCCACATTTGCAAAGGCATGAAGAATAGTGCTAGAGTTACACATACCTAAGGATACACATCCAGAGGCTAAGATCCAGAAACTAGCTGTGGGTGTCCACGATGCAAAGGCAGCGGTGGAAAGAGTTCAATTTGAACTCAATATGAAAATCATAGAGCTTTAGCTCAATTCATAGCCTTCAACTCCACCCGAGGTTAGGGAACAACACAGAGCTGCCAATAAGGAAGGGATGGCTACTCTGAATGCCATAGTGGTGGACTGCACAACGCTGTTTGAACATGCAATGGTGTTGGTGATGACCCTGTAGGAAGACCCCAACCTATAGATATTTATTATGGAGATCTGTGAACTCCAAAAGTAGTATGATGAGGTTAGGGCGACGATGCCCCCCATTGTGACAACACAATGCCTCATCAAGTTGCAGGAGGGGAAGCAAATCCTTGCACAAGTGGAAGCAGCACAGAAAAAAGAGGCAGTGCTTAAGGCCAGGTTGGATCCTTGGTTGGAAGAAACCTACCAAGTCTCAACCAACATTAAGGAAAATATGACGAACTTGTAGCTCATACAGTAGAAGATGAAGCTAGTTGGCGAAGGACTAGCTATAGAGTAGCTGGTAAAACAAGTAAAGCAGGCATCCACGCAGAGCGTAGCTGAAGTAGCAGTTATGCAGGTGGAGCTAGGGGATACACGGAGCAATATCACCATGCTAGCCGAGTGACTCGAGGGCAAGTCACGACCTTTGTGTTGGGGGCTTGTTGGGATGGGGTCCCCTGGGTTAGTTTTGGGGTAAAATCCCAAGTTTTGATGTAAAGTATGATAAGAAGATGTAAAGTCTCTGCGAATTGCAGATGCGGAGCACATAGTTAGTTAGAAGTCAAAAATGGGTTCTACCCTCGTTTATGTAGAGTTCAGTTGGTTCTTGAGATCTACCCGTGGTCCACGGACCATGGGATTGTATAAATAGGTGTGTCTTAGAGAGACTAAGGTAGATCTATGTCTTTGTCTATCGGTACGATGAATGGAGTCTTAGAGAGTTAGCGCAGGGAAGTAAGTCTTAGAGGGGAAAAGGCTCTATAGCTAAGTGTGCAGAGGCCTAGAGCAGTGTCCGTAGCTGAGTGCGTGGACCCCTGCAGCTGAGTGCGCAAGGAAGTTTTGAGTCTCTAAACTTATATTGAAGATCAATAAAGAAGCCTATTGCATAAATTCTTGTGTTTTATCTCCGTACTTATGCTATTTATGATTGTGATATATGTTGCAATGAATAATGTCTTTATGAAATAATGGTGTATTGATGCGTGAATTTACTGGATCTGTCTTGTTAACTGAACGCAATTAATGTTAACTGATTATGCGAAGATCATAAGAATTTCTATTAGGCTTATTGAAAACTTGGGTATATCTAAGTACATACTGATCTAAGGGTAATCTAAGGTGCGCACAAGTAGCTAATTCGTCTATTCAGGGTCCGCAAAATCTAGTCGTAGACCTTTGCGAAGGTATGGAGGCCATTCGAAGGTAATTGTAGTATGAAGCCCTAAGGGAATATATATCTATGCGAAGGCATATCTAAGGCCTAAAAAGACATCACATTGATATTTGGATGTGCAAAATTGGTTCCGGCATCCCCCCATACTACTTCAGGTGAGACTTCAGTCCATGCTACGCAGACTGATGCCGAAAGGCTCAGTAGTATAGGGTTTTGTTTGGTGCAACTAACTCTGAACATGGGTCAGGACCCATTAAGCTGACATGGCCAACCATTTATCTTACCTAGAATTTAGATTCAGATAGTCAAACAAGTATCTCAACCCACTGTGATCACTCACTAGTGCAGACCTACTGCCAAGAAAATAGTGCCTCCACTTCTTCAATGCATTATTGATCGATCCCAACTCAATATCATGTTTCAGATAGTTTTTCTCATGTTCATTTAGTTTCTATGATTCATAGCATACCACCTATCCTTCTTGCATAAGGACTCCACCAAGTCCTCTTTTACAATCATCTTACATACCATGAACTCTTTGTCTAGGTCTATGATATTTAACACTAGAGAATGTGTCAAAAACTTCTTAAGCTACTCAAAACTGGCAGCACATTCCTCTATCCATTCAAACTTCTTACCTTTACTTTGCAATGATGTAATAGGATAAGAAATCTGTGAGACGTTCCTGATGAACCTCCTATAATAACCTACCAACCCCATGAAGGACTTCACCTCATCTACATTTCTAGGAGGTTCCCACTGCATGATAGACCTTATCTTTTCTGGATCTCCTATTATTCTTTCGTTGGAAACCACATATCCCAAGTAATGTATCTCTGTCTGAAAGAAATTACATTTGTTAATCTTAGCATATAACTATTTCTCTCTTAGAAATCTCAACACTTCTGCTAAATGTTCAACATGCTCTTATTCATTTTTATAATATACCAATATATCATCAATGAACACAATAAAAAACTTGTTCAGATAATGAAACAACACACTATTCATCAAGCACATAAATATAGCTAGAGCATTATTCGAACCAAATGGAACTACAACAAACTCATAATGCCCATACCTAGTCCGGAAAGCTAGTTTGTAAATGTACTCCTATTTAATGCACACCTGATGATATATGGATCTCAGATCAATCTTCGAGAACAATATTGCTCCCTTTAGATGATCAAATGTATCATCAGTCCATGACAATGGATACCCATTCTTGATGGTCACTTTGTTAAACTCCCAGTAGTCAATGCACAATCTGAGAGTACCATCATTCTTCTTTACAAACAATACTGGTGTGCCCCAAGGTGACACGCTTGGCCTAATGCATCCCTTGTCAAGAGTTTCCTTTAATTTCAACTTCATCTCTACCAACTATTGAGTGCTCATCCTCTATGGTGCTTTTGATGCTGGTGCCGCCCATCGTACTAACTCAATAGAAAATTCTACCTACTTGGGAGGTGGAAACTCTAAAATATCTATTGGAAACACATCCTAAAACTACAGTAGAATTTGACACCTACTTAAAACATCTGCATCCTCAACTTCCTTACCTTTGTCGCTAGAAATATGCACTGGAAATAACACACACCCTTTTATATGACTATGCTTTGCCAGCATAGTTGTCACCATCCTAAATCATGTTTCTCTCCTCTTACCCTATAAGATTCTAAGATCCTCATTTTCATCCAAGCACTCAATGGCTTTGCCATAAAAATACACCTTGGTCTTATGAGGTTATAACTAGTCGATACCTAATAGCATACTAAATGATCCCAATGGAAATATGTTTAAGTGCGCTCATGCAGACATGTTATTCAACTCAAACGCACAATCTCTTACACAATGATGAACTCTTTTCTTTGTACCTATAGCCAACTGTATTAACCAAGAATCTGCATGCACTTCTTTATTCAAACCAAACTTATCCACCAAGTTAGGACTAACATAACTATAATTTGATCTAGGTTCAATCAAAATAGAAACAACTTGATCACAAAGCTTACCGTCCATTTTAATGATAGATGCCTGATAGTATGCCTACTTATTATCTAGTGCTACATAGATACGAGGAAGGCTTCTGACCAACATCCCCAAGAGTCTGTGCCTCCTGTGCACTATATATATAAGGCCTAACACCTTGATTTTGTGGAAAATATCTCTTAAAGAGTTCCTTATTGCATTCCCAACACTCTAACCATCCAATACCATCACCTTTATGCTCCTGGTGTGATCCATGTCCTTGTCTAGATGCATTGAAGTTATTTTGTGGTGCCACACTTTATTTCTCTTATGCATTCTGAGGCCTTGTTCTTTTCATATGCCATTTATATTTACCTTTGTCTTCCCCCTTTCGATCCTTGTTGAGATTCATTCTTACGCTTCGACTCATCATAGAAATGATTCAAATTCCCAATAACTTCTTCAAGTGATCAAGGCTCATCATACTCAATTTGATCTCTAAATGCTAATGGAAAACCACTAAAAAATCATTGAACTTTAACCTTCTCATCTTTAAGATACAGTACATACCTCAGTGTCTCCAGGAACTTAGTCATGTACTCTTCATATGTCATTGATCCCATCTTTAGCTCATAGAATTATTTGAACTTACTGTCGTAGTAGCTTTATGACAAGTACTTCTTCCTAAAAAGCCTCTTCAACTCATGAAAACTCAAGTCCTCTCTCCTAATGTTTCTAACCCACTTGACATCTTCCATCCATATATCTTCTTTACCTGTCGGGCTGAAGATAGCTACTTTGGCCTTCATTTTATCTATGTAACTATGCAACTTGAATAAATTCTTCATCAAAAGTATCAAAGCCTCTACATCTTCTGGCTTCAAATATCCAACAAAAGTAGGTGTCTTTTCTTTCTTAAATTCTTCTGGAAAGTATCCCCTATCACTCATCATGTAGGGATTGTAATGATGACGATCATAATTCCTATCAGAACTAGAACGAAGGTAGTACCTGTGTCCATCACCTCTCCTATCTAGAGTATCCAACAACCTACCATCTCTCACAATGTCATCGATATCTGACCTGTGTCCACCATGATACATACTGCCATATGCCCCATTAGTTTTTTCCTCTTGCCCATGGTTGATATGAAGTGGCCCTTGTCGCTGCAATTCTAACAAACTCTAATGGAGTCTTGCATTAACCTCTCCATGTTTCTCTTGTGCCTGCATGATTTTGTTATTGTCTTCCTTACAACTCCATAGTTCTTCCTTCAAGCTTCTCAATGTGTTTGCTAGATTATAAGTTTTCCTAACACTGCGCTGTTCATATAATTCATATGAAGAATATTTGTAGTCTAACATATTGCTATTCATTTTGATCTCTTTCCTGCAAGGCATACTATGTCATCTAAACCAAATCACAATAAACCAACGTACCATTAGCATAATTTAGGGAGGATATCTCATCTGCAAGATCAACTAAATCAATGTAATTCATGCATAAACATAATCATAACAACATATAGACATATAAAAAATATGTGTATCAATACATAAACATATTTCTAGCTAGAGTCCAGTCATCAATACATGACCATATCAACCATACCCCATGACCTCCTGCATGACAACAAAGACCATAGCAATGTACACTGAAAATACACAATCATAAACAACATGTGACCAATCATACAATCATGATGACACATTCCACAACAACACCCTCACTTTCACAGGCAACATAACTACAATCATGACTATCACCATACATATGAAACATGCATATAGACCACAAGGATGAGTAACAAATGTCCAATCGACATGAATGCATGACCAAAACACACCTCCAATCCAATCCAAGTGGTGAACCATGCTCTGATACCATTTGGTGGTATCATATATGACCCAAAGAAAGTGAAACCCACTCTGATACTACTTTGTGGTATAAGATATAAGCCAAAAAGAGCGTAACCCACTTTGATAGCACTCCATGGTATCAAATATGACCCAAAGTGAGCACAACTTGCTCTAATACCACTATGTGACACCCTCATCCCACATCTATCCAGGTAACCAACCAACTAGGATAAATATACGATGGGAGGCCACTATAATGGGATTCAACCTCCTAGGTAACCTTGAGGAAGTGGAATCAATAGAAATCCACAACAAAAACCTTCTATACCTACTACAAGACTCCTAGAATCATTCTAATTCATCCCTATGACCATTCCCGAGGTCCCACTAAGCTTTTAGACCATTAAAACCTTGGACTCCCCTTTGATATGGACAAGGGTGCGTCTGGGAGGCTCCTCTCGCTCCCACAACAAGGTATGGGTGTGTCTGGGGACTTTTCTCCTCAATCCCATGCTTGTGACTCTAAGATTTGCGCCACTTTTTCAAGCACAAAGCCTAGGTCACCACCTAAAACTCCATGACACCTTCAGAACTAAAATATAATGACAAAATAATGATACAAACACAATTACTTCAACAAGGACTTGACCAAACCCCTACTAGACATGACAAGAATTTCATCAAACATGTCACAAATATGTAATATATAGGTTTAAACAACAAAT
Source organism: Pinus tabuliformis (assembly GCA_031772625.1). Taxonomy (NCBI): domain Eukaryota; kingdom Viridiplantae; phylum Streptophyta; class Pinopsida; order Pinales; family Pinaceae; genus Pinus; species Pinus tabuliformis. The sequence continues at coordinate 847,372,528 of CM062814.1, forward strand.
TTGAGCATAGGGGTCTCATACTTATTTGAGAATGGCTAAGAAGCATTGTTCCCTTATATCATTAGCTGCATTATCATCTATTATGTCGTAAGTACTGTTACATATCCATTTGGGTACATCACTCCCATCATTCATATTAGTACTATTGGGGCTCATCAAACCCTAATTCAGTTGCTACATGCCCTATACAAGTCTATACTTTGAATGCCTCCTTCCCTGAGAATTTCTTAGCCTGGAGCCCTCTAGAAATGCCTCCTTAAGGGACCACCATAGCCTTGGTCAGCAGTAAGTGCGCTTCACTGCAGGTAGGCCCATGTCAGGGTGCTTTCTATAGAACTTAGGCCCACTTTGACCTGTGCTGGGTGAGATTGAGCGAAAGCGTGATAGGGTTTTGGGAATATTTTTATCTTCCAGAGCCATCTAGAAGATTCCCATGCTTATCATCTCTTATGAGCTCAGAATTGGATAGGGAATGACTTAAGTAACCTCCTATCCTCTCATCGCTTCCTCCATGGAAACTAACTCTAGGTTTGGAAGGCCATTCAATACCCTCATTTATGACCAAACTACCATCATTTTCCTATAAATTAAGCACTCATATAAGTGATCAACGACTGGACTTTGAGAATTTGTAAGGAGATACTGTCGGTGTGAGTTTTGAGATTGTAAGCAAGTATGGTTATGCTGTCGGAGTGTTGTTCTATTGATGTGATGTTGGTTGGAACCCAAGTTGGAGGAGTGACATTGGATTGGACTTCATGGTTGTAACTCTTCCTTTTACTTAATAAAGATGTTTACACCTTTTCCATATTCTTGTCTTTATGTATGATGATTATTTTTGTAAATGCTCTCGATTCCATTTGCTTATAGTAGATAGATCTCTTGCTTTGATTGGTTTTTGTCCTTTGTTTATGATTGCAGGAACTTGTCGAGCAAATTAAGTTCGAGAAGGAGCAATGGGAGCCATACAAAGGAGATAAAGGGAAAGTGAAAGATACAAATCAGGTCCCTTGTCTTATTTATCTTATATAGAAAAAGGTTGAGCACTTTAAATATGTTGTTCTAGGTGTAGCTACCCACCTAGGGAAATTGTGTTTATCTATAGATGCAAAATTCCACATAAAAAATTGGTGACTACATTGGGGAACGATCATCATTCTGAGTAGTTTACCTTCATACTAAGTACAACCTAGTAGACTTTACTTGCTTCCATTGATCTTGTTTCAACCCTTTTTGAAGTGTTTTTTGGTAAAAATTATGCTTGAAAGCACCTAGGATGGCCTCTTTAGCACCAACGAAGGTCTGGTCAAGAGATAGAGCACTGCATAGCACCCCTGGATTGGGGATAGTGCTCTGAAGCTCATTGTCTCCTAGTTAAGGCTGTGCTGATCCTCTTTAGGTCAAAAATCCCTCCTTTGACTTGATTTTTCCCCAATTTCCTTATGTTTCTTCTTGCTAAATGATCAATGATTGTTATGTCTCTGAAATCAATTTGTGTTTCCTTTGCTAGCCCTACTTTGGCCTTAATTGTTTAGTGTTTCTTAAATGATTTCTTTATCACTATCAATTCATTGTCAAAGTTAGGTTATAGTCGATTAATCTTTGTTCAAAAGAAAGTGTTGTAATTGTCTTCATTTCTTTCGAAAAAGAACTGTCATAAAGTCTTCGTTCTTGAAAAAAGATTGATTGATTGTATGTGCATTAGTTTCCTTTTGTTCATCACAACATTAAGGGAATTGAAAAGGAAAACTTGCATTGTGCATTGAAAGAGTTTGTGTGTGCTCATAGGAATAGTTTAGGGAAATTACATTAGATGTGTTCTTTTTTCTTTGATTAAAAGAATCTAATTGCTCTATCCCTACTAGCTAAGGTTTTCATTGTTCAAATTGAATGAAAATAATGCTTATCATGTTGGTTGCATTATAGGAATTGCAAACGTACATCATGTGGTGAACCATGAAAGGAAAATTCTTAAGAAGGTCAACTTAAAAGTTACCTCAATTAACCTAATGGAGCATTGTAACTTAACACATAACATTTAGAGGTCTAGGATAGAGACATGTTCCGACATCGTTAAACATAGTAGTTGTCGCTAACTTGTCTACGATACATTCTGAATGTGATACCTCATTCCATGTACGTAAGTATATCATAGCTTGTCCACGTACCTTTGTGTATATAGGGTAGTTTTACAGTACATAAAGTATAAAGGAAATATCTCACTGTGTGGTTTTGCATTAGACAACGCTAACACGGATTGGGCCTCCACGTACTTTCAGGTATATATGGGAGGACTACATTAGGTTGCTATCCATCCTTAGGTAACTGAGTCGACCGCCTTGTACACTGTGATACACCGAACACAAAATTCGGGGAGATTTCCTGCACATATTGATCTGGATTTAAATGGGAACGTAATAGATTACAGAGATAACCATAAATACAGAGATGCAATAACCATAAACACAGAGATGCAGCGAAAATAATACTTCATTTCATTACTGTAAAATACTGAAATATGCTTACAAAAAGGAATGGGAATAAACCAGCTAGGGCGATGGTAGCTTATCTCTGAGAAGAGATGTGGCAGCTACATGCCTCTGAACTATTCTGAACTCTGTTACAATGAGGCTCGAAGGCCTATTTATTATTGAGAAACAATGGAAAACCCTTAACATTCCAAAACCTAACCCTAGAAGATGAAACGCCAAATTGTGGGCCCCGTTTGTGTAAATTGGTACATCAATTTCCCGGGGTCGTAACTTTGGCATATGATCTCCGTTTGACGCGTACAATAGCTCGTTAGAAAGATCTATCCGAGCACTACCACTTTGGGAGGAAACATCGGTCCATGGACCCATGTTGCCCCAGATTTCCCAAAAAATGTCCTTTAGGGCCTCAAAACGGCTCTGGAAGTTCAGGACTCGAAAAACTACTAAAAATAGTAAACTGTGCTACAATTTAGGAAACTAAAAAAGTTGAAAGAGACAGTTGTGGGGGTTCAAATGGGATAGGTGGGTGGCCACCAACATCCACCTGGATCATTCCTCCCCCCTTAGGAAGCAATGGTCCCCATTGTGTTGAGTTCCTCCATCTGCTAAACTTGGTCCCTGGTGAGCTGTTTTGCAATCTCTTATGTGTTCAGAAATGGTGGGAAGCATGGTCGACGACGGTCCACATTGATCACTTGGTGCAAGCGAAGGAATGGAGGAATGTTGTGCCTCAAAGCATTGTTTCCCATAGCCTTGGTACTTGTGTAAGGACAATGTCGGAGTGGTCTGAGTTTCTGATGGGATCTGGTAAGGCGTTCCTTTTGCAAATGTAACCAAACTTTGTCGCCCACCTGAAACTTGTTTGGTACCCCTGTGGGTGAGGAGAAGTTGTTCCTGTGTTCTGTCATGATCGTATCCCTTTGCTGCTGCTGTTGCTGTGTGGAGGAACCCTTCACGGGGGTCATGGAAGTGGCAACAATATTCCCCTTACTTTGGGAGCGAACCAAACAGAAAATAAATTTCCTAGTCTGCGAGATGAGCTTGCTGCCTTTCTTAGCGGTGGTCAAAGATGTGTCGGTAGGTGGGGCTACCTCTGGTATCCTGTATAATGAATTATTCAAAGAAATAATGACAGCACGAGGCCTGGACTCATACACAGCATGTCGCCTCCACAAGTATGGCTGGCCTAATAATACATCACAAACATCCAGAGGTGTAACATCACACAATACCTCGTTTGTGAAGGGTTTGATGCTGTAGGGAAGGCAGCACTGCTGGCGAACTTTTAGATCTCGTCCTTCGCGGAGCCACCCGATACTGTACGGCTGCGGGTGTGGTGTAGTCCGTAGGCCCAACCGCTTCACGACCTCTGCTAAAATGAGGTTCTTTTGGCTACCACTGTCGACAATGAATTGCAGCGGCGAACCCTTCACCCACATCTGTGAGTGGAAAAGGCGCTCCCCCTCTTCTGGATCTGCAGGTTCATTCTTCTGAATCTTGGCAGTGGCAACAATGGTGCTAGGATCTGCATCAATGATCTGTTTCTCTTTCCCATTCCCCTTGTCAGGTTCTGGCTCAGGGTCAGAACATGCATCTGATTCAGAAACCTTCAACTCGGCCACCAGCGACTGCTTGGTCTGACACTCACTTGTGTTATGAGTGGGACTCTTGTGGAACTCACACCACTTTCCTGTGTCCTTCTTCGGCTTCATGGTGTTGTTCTTTTCTTGCGGCTTCGACGGGTTGTCTTAGGTCACCCCGCCTTGGCTTTGTCCTTTGGGCTTTGGATTTGCAGATCCAAAGTCTCACTTCTTCTGTTTGAACTTTTGCTCGATTTTGATAGCGTATCGATATGTTGTGCCGAGTGAGGATATGTTCAAGAACCCCATCTCTTCCTGGATGCATTTGTGTAGGCAGCCGTGGTGTTTGAGTACCAGATGCAGCTCAGAATCTTTGATACCCAACTGTGTGCGAAGGGTATGAAAGATGTTTGTGAACTCCAACACATCTTGGTCTCGTCCCTGCCGCAGTGTGGTCCATTTGATGTATTTGTCCTCATAGCTTTTGACAGGGTAGTACTGCTCCTTGATGGCATCCCAGAAGTCATTCCAAGTGGGTGCAGCTGAAAACAGTGAGCCTGTACTTTCATCCTTCTGTTCGCAGTAGGTTTCCCACCAGTCCTTGTTGTGGGGGGCTGCTTTGAGAAGAGCGAAAACAATCTTTTCCCGACTTGAAAATCCATGAACAGTAAAATACCCATCTAGCAGATTTAACCATTTATCTACGGCATCTGCGTCTATTTGACCCTCGAAGATGGGGATTTCAAAATTAACTTGTACCTTAAACAGTGTGGCATTTCTAGAGTAGCTGTTGGAAGCTGATGCGTCACCTCTGCGTAGCCGCTGAAGGATCTGTGCAAAGCTATCCATCATCGCATTCCTTTGCCGCTCGAGGGCTTCTTCGAGCAAGATTTTGATAGGATCTCCTGCCCCCTCTTTTTTCTTCTCATCCACCATGGGAGGTTGTTGAGATTTGCGAGGCTGGTCTTGCGAAGGTTCGACCAGTTCCAGACCTAACTCCTTATATCCTGACCTCGTTGGGGACATGCAAAGAAAAACAGAGAAAAAGCAGACCGCTCTGATACCACTGATCTGGATTTAAATGGGAATGCAATAGATTACAGAGATAACCATAAATACAGAGATGCAATAACCATAAACACAGAGATGCAGTGGAAATAATACTTCATTTCATTACTGTAAAATACTGAAATATGCTTACAGAAAGGAATGGAATAAACCAGCCAGGGCGATGGTAGCTTATCTCTGAGAAGAGATGTGGTTGCTACATGCCTCTGAACTGTTCTGAACTCTGTTACAATGAGGCTCGAAGGCCTATTTATTATTGAGAAACAACGGAAAACCCTTAACATTTCAAAACCTAACCCTAGAAGATGAAACGCCAAATTTTGGGCCCCGTTTGGGTAAATTGGTACATCAATTTCCCAGGGCCGTAACTTTGGCATATGATCTCTGTTTGGCGGGTACAATAGCTCGTTAGAAAGATCTATCCGAGCACTACCACTTTGGGAGGAAACATGGTCCATGGACCATGTTGCCCCAGATTTCCAAAAAAACTTCGTTTAGGGCCTCAAAACGGCTCCGAAAGTTCAGGACCTGAAAACTTGCTAAAAATAGTAAAATGTGCTACAATTTACGAAACTGAAAGAGCTGAAAGAGACAGTTGTGGGGGTCCAAATGGGATAGGTGGGTGGCCACCAACATCCACCTGGATCACATATGTTAAGTCCTTGTTTTACTGAGGCAGTATATTGCAGTTCACATTTGCTTGGTAATCCTTTTGACTAGATTATCCCTCTTTTGTTTTGTTATGTTATTTTGATTAACATAAAATTAATTGACAGCGGATAACATCCTCCACGCTCACTGATGCAATGTTAGCTGCAAATATCCACAGTATGTATACAAATGCATGTCATATTCATGTCCTAGGATTTTCCATCTCATACTTAGGAAAAACTCTCTTAAATAAAGGTTTAATGTTCTTAACTAAATGCTTAAGCGGAAATGTTTGATTTAGCTATCTAAGGTCTAAACCTTAATAAACCTTTGAGAGAAAATTATATGACCCTTCAATATCTTTAGCTAACTCTTATTACCTGCGCATATTAGCCATAATATATTTATCCTGCTTTATTTCTGTTATAACTCTTGTATAATAGAAATTACACATAAACCATTTAACCCTTCATTACTTTACAATTGTTCCAATTCGCACAACTTTGTACATTTACCGATGCTCAACCTGCGCTTCAAATCTACACCATTGATTTCTTCCTTCAGAACCAATGGTTATCGCGTCGTCTACTCATCAACTAACCCAGACAATCTGTACCATTGATTTGCTCCATCCAATCCAACAACTGTCGTGTCACCCATTCAACTTTTGTGTGGCCAAATCTCCACTGTAGATCAATCCTGCTTGATCCAACAGATATTGCACAATCTCGCTCTCTAACTAGAACGATCGATAAAATTTCAGAATCACGCGAGAAAAGTTGTTTTGCTGTGCTACTTGGCGCCTCTACGTTTTATCGCGTGGAATTTTGAAATACCACTTACAACCTTTAGGCCGGACGAGATATCACTTCCTCCTTTGGAAAACTACCCACATAATCAAAACCTTTAAGGAAGGAGCTTAACCAAAGGTTTAATGCTTAAACTCAATATTAACCATTAATACTAACATGTAGTTTACTCTCTCCCATTCCTCTTTCGTCATTGTTATCCGCCGATCTGGCCAATCTGATGGTTTCCTTGCTTTTATATTTGATACTTTCTACATCATTGATCTTCCGTTTGACTCCTTCCTGAGCTTAATTACAGTCTATCATTGGAACTGTTTAACCTCCAATTTTCTATGTACACTGTCTCAGCGCTCTGTCCTTCTTGATTTCGTTTGCACACACATATCTTATGCAAAAACACTTCGTTTATAAACAATTACAGTTTAATCACATATGTACTCTACATAAGTTTGAAATCGAATTTCTATATTTGTAAACAAGTATTTACATAGTTTCTTCTCTCAGGCCTGATTTCCAATATCAGTGGCCTCTGTTTCCCTATCTACCTACAGGCTTACAATCAAACTTCTTTAATTCCTAACTATCTAACTAACTAACTCTCTCTATGCCTTTTAGGCTTACATTTATACAAAATTTTTTGTAACCAATTTCGTTTCAGATCCTTAATCTTCTCATCAAGTCCTAAAATATTTCAATGATCCATTGGGGATGTCAAGAACTTAACTAAATCCTAAGGATTCTCTTGAATACCCAAAATCATGAAACCAATTCCTAATCTAAGATTTACGATATTTCAAAATCTCTCAATCCTCACTAATCACTCATCATCACTCATGTTCTCCTACATTCGAGGACATTTACCATATTCCTCACAATATCTAATTAATTCCTATTCTTAATATCTCTCATAAACTTACTTAAAAACCATAATAATATTAATTTAATACTCAAGAAACCAACCTCCTTAAAACACAACACCCCCTATGTCTACTAAAATACAATGATATTTCTGAGCTGAATGCTCCTTCATCATACTCCCAAGGTTGAAAACATTCATGATCTCTAGATCATGTGTTCTCATATGTTGATAGAAAAGCCTCCAGGATCCCAAACCTTAGTTTGTAACTGCCCAAATTCCTTGCACCTTTGCTGCTGCTATATATCTGTTGTCTTCTAGTTCATCTCCCTCTCTTCAATCAGTTCAAAATTCTGATTGATCACTCTTCCTGCTGTCATTTTCCTCAACCTAGACTTTTTCATCATCAACTACCATAATTATTCAATCTCCATCTCCAACACATCCTTGGGCTGGTACATACTCTACCATTGCATCTCACTGCATGTTTTCCATTCATATTTAAACCACTAATTACTTTCTTCAGCTTTTTCTACTTCAGCATCTGCTATTACTCTTGATATTTCTCCAGATACTGTTGTAGATATTGCTTCCCCCAAAAATTCTTGAATATCCTCGAAGATATCTGCCTCTGCAACATCTAATTTTTGCTCCTCGTTTGCAGATTTACTTTCCAATGATTTAATGTTTTCGTTCCATGGGCTAAGTACTATCATGGAATCTTCCTTTTCCTCCTTCATTTGACTGTTCTCCTATGCCAAATATTTTTTTGTCTTTGCAGCAGTATCTTCATCACAACCTACAATAATACACCAATTATCAGAATTAAAAATATAAGGCCTCATTTCCTTTTCCTTCTCTGGAAACATCTCAATTTGATGTTCTGATTTTTCCTCTAACTCCTTTGTCAGCACATCAGTATGCTGATTTAAATTCTCAAAAGAATTCACGAGACTGTCAGCTAGTCTCTCTTCCACACCATCTACTTCAATGATGTCTTCTTGCTCTTGTCCACTGTAGTGAACTTCTTCATTCTCATTCAGATATGATTTTACAACCCAGACACTTACTCTTTGGTTTTCTAGCCTTTTCTCTAAAAGACTTATCTCATGCCATAAATTTGCCATATCACTTGGGATTTCTCCTAAAAGCTCCATACAATCCTCACTATCTTCTTCTTTGTCACAAGTATAATTTCTTGGTGACATTACTTCTTCATTCCTGATCAGAACAAAATTCTGATCCTCCATATTTGTGATAGTTTTAGATTTTTGTCCATCACTCTTCCTTTGACCATTTAAGAAAATCAATTTCTCTTTGTACTTACCAATAAAAAATTCCTTATCATAAGACATAATTGTATCATCTCTACTGAAGATATTTCCTTCACTAAGCAAGGAATCTATGAACTCTTTCTACTGTAATAAGTCAATTTGATCTTTATTTGAAATATAGTTATCATCATACTTTTCTTGGCAACTTTCAGCTTCACTCAAGAAAGTTCCATAGGATGGTTTGTCTTCTGCATACCTGCATTCACACACAACTTGTCAATTTTAAAACCACAAGACCTCATGATCTCACTTGATGATTCAATCATCAAGTCCTCCTACTATTCCAAGTCCTCTACATGACTTAGAAATATTTCAATGGTCTTCTCTTCAATCTCCTCAAGTCCTTCACTTGGTTGCTTGATATCCTTCTCCACTTCTTCCTACTTTTGGCCATCATCATGAGTCAGACTTCCTATGCTTTCAGTCCTTGCAACATGCTGAAAAGTAAAAATTTTTCTGAACTATATACAGGCATTTACATGAGACTTATCTATCTCATCTTCTTTCAGAACAGAATTTAGGTTCTGTCTATCTTCTTCCTCCTTTAAGATAATATCAGTAAATTTTCCTTTTTCACATGTTTCACCTGCAAACATATACAAATTATCATATTTAAAATCATGTGACCTTTTGGCCTCACTTTAAGCTTCAGTCTTCAAGTCTTGCTCCAAATACTCATTTATTTTGAGTAATTCTTGCTTCAGTTGAGAATTCATCATTTTCTCTTTCCTCTTCTGTAGTTTATACCACCTTATCTTTCTTCTCATAAGAAAACCACATCCGTGGTCTTTCTCATTCCTCTGTAATAGTTCCATCAGTACTTCAAGATGGACTATTATCTCATCCTTCTCCCTCTCATATTCGTCATCATTCATCTGTCTCCATATGCCATTTTCTTTGGCATCTTCTTTCTTCACATTGTGGCTTTCCTCTAAACCTCTACAATGACTATCAGTAGTCATCTTCTTCTCCATCTCTATGAGTTCTTCACCCATGCACTGTGAGCTACACAAGTCTCTGCAACAGTAAGTCCTCCATGTTGCATGATACCTCACTAAGCTTCTCTCCTCCGAGCTCAGTCTTTTGGTATCTCTCTCATTCTCTCCTTTAGAACCATATGAGCACTCGATGCTCTAGACTTCAACTCATCTGCACTTTTGAGAACACAAATGAAATACTAGGTTGTGGCTACTCTCTCTCAGAAACCCTTACCGACTTCCTTCATCACTGCTCTTCAGGTTGTCATCTTCTTACTAAGATGCTTCACTAATTACTGTTACCTGCATATCAATGATATTTAAAACAAATACCATTCAAAGCTTTCAAAAGCTTGTTGCTACCAAATTTCTATGGCCACTTTAAAATGCTTCTACACAGCTTCCTTTGAGAACACTCTTGTCCTCTCTGTCCAACCTTCAGTCAGATTCTTCAGGTTCACTGCCACTTTTTTTTCAAATATTTCATTCACTTTGTTCTTTAGAACACATACAACTTTCCTTGTTTGTCTACTTCTATCAATCTTTACTCTGTCTTTAACCTGCAAAACTCAAACTAGAGTTAAATAAAATAATACCTATATGATTTCATAAGCAATCTCCATCCACTCTTCACATTCGAGTGAATCTCCATTTTCCTCAAGAAAACAAACATCGTTGTGGATTCTTTATGCTTCTACAATCTCTTCTTAAGAGTATCACTTACTCTCATATTATGTCATGCCTTCTACTTATCAGATTCAAATAACTTGATCTCCTCTTTCTTTCGTAATCGCACTTGCATTCTGCACAATTTTGCTTTAATTAAAAAGAGCTTTGACCAGCTCTGATATGAAATGATGTAGCATTAGCTGCAAATATCCACATTATGCATACAAATGAATGTCATATTCATGCGCCAGGAATTTTGATCTCATACTTAAGAAAAACTCTCTTAAATCAAGGTTTAATGTTCTTAATTAAATTCTTAAGTGGAAACTTTTGATTTAGTTATCCAAGGCTTAAACCTTAATAAACCTTTGAGTAGAAATTATACAACCCTTCAATATATTTGGTTAAATCTTATTACCCATGCATATTTACCATAATATATGTATTCCGCTTTATTTCTATTATAACTCTTGTATAATAGAAATTACACATAAACCATTTAACCCTTCATTACTTTACCATTCTGCAGATTCACACGACTTTGCACATTTACTGATGCTCAACCTGTGCTTCCAATCTGCACCATTGATTTCTTCCTTTAGATTCAATGGCTATCGCGTCGTCTGCTCATCAACTAACTGGACAATCTCTACCGTTGATCTGCTCCATTCGATCCAACAGTTGTCATGACACCTGTTCAACTTTTGTACGGCCAAATCTCCACCGTAGACCAATTTTTCTTGATCCAATGGATATCGCGCAATCTTGCACTCTAACTAGCACGACCTATAAAATTTTGGAAGCATATGAGAAAAGTTGTTTTGCAGTGCTACGTGGCACCTTCACGTTTTATCACATGGAATTTTGAAATACCACTTATAGCCTTTAGGTTGCAAGAGATACCACTTTTACCTTTGGAAAACTGCCCACGTGCTCAAATCAAAACCTTTAAGGAAGATGCTTAGCCAAAGGTTTAGCGCTTAATCTCAGTATTAAACATTAATGCTAACACATAGTTTACTCTCTGCCATTCCACTTTTGTCGTTGTTATCCATCGATCTGGCCTATCCGATGGTTTTTGTGCTTTGTTGTTTGATACTTTCTACGTTGTTGATCTTTCATTTGACTCCTTCTTGAGTTTAATTACAGTCCATCATTGGAACTGTTTAACCTCCAATTTTCTATGTATGCTATCTCGGCGCTCTGTCCTCATTTGCACACACATATATTATGCAAAAACACTTCGTTTATAAATAATTACAATTTAATCACATATGTACTCTACACAGGTTTGAAATCATATTTCTATATTTGTAAACAAGTATTTACATAGTTTCTTCTCTCAGGCCTGATTTCCAATATCAGTGGCCTCTGTTTCCCTATCTTCCTGTAGGATTACAATCAAAATCTTCTAATTCCTAACTATCTAAATAACTAACTCTCTCTATTCCTTTTAGGCTTACATTTATACAAAAGGTTATGTAACCCATTTTAGTTCAGATCCTTAATCTATTCATAAAGTCCTAAAATATTTCAATGATCCCTTGGGGATCTCAACAACTCAACTAAATCCTAAGGATTCTCTTTAATCCCCAAAATCATGAAACTAATTCCTAATCTAAGACTTACAATGTTTCAAAATCTCTTAATTCTCACGAATCACTCATCATCACTCATGTTCTCCTACATTCGAAAACATTTACAATATTCCTCACAATATCTAATTAATTCGTATTCTTAATATCTCTCAGAAACTTACTTAAAACATTAATAATTACATTAATTTAATGCTCAGGAAACCAACTTCCTTAAAACACAACACCCCCTATGTCTACTAAAATACAATGATATTTCTGAGCCGAATGCTCTTGTATCACTCACTCCTTAGTTGATCTTAGGTTGAGACATATGGCAACAACTCCAGAGTCCACCGATCAAGGAATTCCTTTTGATGGGAATCCTAGTCCTTTTCCTCCTTTCAGAAATATCGGTGCTCCATATATGGCTACATTGTCCCTTCCAAAATTTACCATTGCCTTGCCAGTATGGTTGTTTTCAACCTCATTGGTTCAAAATGTCGTGATTTCTCCACAATCGAATACTCCTCCAACTAGACAAAATCAACCTCTAGTTGATCCTAAAGTTGACCCTTTGCCTTCTTCCTCATTTTTCTCTTCCTCCCCTTCTTCCTCTTCGTTTGGTGAAAGTATTGATACTAGTAACTAGGGGGCTAAGAGGAGGAATAAAGGGCAGAAGAAGAAGAAGAAGAAGAAAATTCAGCAGGGGGGCAACCAAGAAACCATTTCTTTGAATGCAACTTTTGATGAGAAATTGTCTGATAAGCCTCAAAAACATCGACGTCCTTGCAAACTTTGTACGATAGACCATCTTCTTCAAAATTGTCATGATATTCCTCAGATCTTAGAAAAATGGTTTTCTCATTCACATAATCCTCTATCATCAACGTCTTGAGATCATGCTGGTGACACACCATCAACTAGTGGTAGTAAAGTTCAAGGAAATAAGGGTAAAGTTAAGTTTCCTTGTAGGTTATGTGAAGGGAATCACCCCATTCACCTTTTTCCCTCTCTGGATGAAGCCAAAAAAGTGTTGGATAACCATCCTACTTCTCCGCAACGACTTCCATTTGGTTACAGGAGACTATCCCTTAATCCTTCACTAGTTGATAATGTGACTGACCTAAATCAACCGTCGGTCAAACCCACTCTCTGAATGTGAATCCCATGAGTCTATACGTGAAAAATCATAGATCGAGGAAATAGTTGACCTGATTTCACCTTCAATTAATCGTACCCTTCCCGTAGAGAGTGAGTATGATACCATTCAGGTTCTTTTTCTTTCTTCAAATTCCAATGAGGTTGGAGGCAACCCTCCTATTCCATCAAGACATGAGGAAAATTCTCCCATTCCTATAACTCAAAGGGGTAATTCTCCTATTCTTATGGTACCCCCTCCAAGTAGTTTGGTCACTTCCATTGATTGGAACCAACTAGTAGGATGGCGTCTTCCTTCTTATGTGCCTTTCCAGATCATAGTACAAGTTTGTAATATGATTGTACCTGGCACTATTATAGATGAAGGTGCATATGTGAGTATCCTTTCCTCCACTGCTTGGCAAGCATTCAATTCACCGTGACTTGTGCATGTCACCCCTAATTTTTTAGATTTTAACAGAGGAACCAGTCAATGATTAGGGATCCTTCCTAAGTTGCCTATTGATTTGGGAGGAAAAATTGCTTATCTCAATGTGATAGTAGTCCCAGGCCCTTTAGATTACAATTTACTTCTTTGGCACGACTATGTTTATGAAATGTGAGCTATTGTTTCAACACTCTTTCGAGTGATGTGTTTTCCGCATGAAGGCAGAATTGTCACTGTTGACCAGCTTTCATTTCTCGGTCCAAATATGGCTTCTAATCAAACATCTTTCCTAAATGGTCTTTTTGTCCCAATGATATCTTCCCCGCCACAGTTCAATTATGTGGCAACTCGTTCCATGCCTACATCAACTAACGATCAATTTCGTGATGTTATGCATAATGTACTGGGGGCATTGCAACCAAATCTCTCTAATGTATTCCTTGCTATAGATCCCTTCGAGAGCATTGTTCTCCCATCTGATGAGAACCTCTTGGAAGTCATGACCTCTTATGGGTCGTGAACAAGGAATATGAGGATAGTTCTTAGTCTTGTGTCAACCTCATTAAAAAATGAAACAAATTGCATGAGGATAGTTCTTGGTCTTGTGTCAACCTCGTTAAGAAATGAAACAAGGAATATGTGCATAGTTCCTTGCCTTATGTCAAGCTCGTTAAAAAATGAAAGAAGGAGTATGAGGATATTTCTTTTACTATGTCAACCTCATTAAAAAATGAAATAGATTCCATGAGGATAGTTCCTTGTCTTGTGTCAACCTCGTTAAAAAATGAAACAAAGAATATCAAGATAGTTCCTTGTCTTGTGTCAACCTCATTAAAAAATGAAACAAGGAATATGAGCATAGTTCCTTGTCTTATGTCAAGCTTGTTAAAAATGAAACAACGAATCAGAGCATAGTTCCTTTTCTTGTGTCAAGCTCGATCAAAAATGAAACAAGGAATATGAGCAGAGTTCCTTGTCTTGCGTAAAGCTCATTTAAAAATGAAACAAGGTCCCCTGGAGCAAAGTTCCAAGTCAAGTCATTGATTAGATCTCATAAAATCGTAGTTGGGTCTTTCACTTGATCTCGTAAATGAACCTTCATTCCATCCACCTCATAGCCACGAGTAGTCTATTTAGGTGAATGAAATGAAGTTTGGGGGGCATGCACCTAGTCTCGAGTCATCATGCTGGGGGCATGTAAACTGAATCCAAGCATAGTTTTTCATTTCAAGCTTGTGTAAACATGAAACTGAATCCAAGCATAGTTTTTCATTTCAAGCTAGTGTAAACTTGAAACTGAATCCAAGCATAGTTTCCCATTGTTTAAGCTTGTGTAAAAATGAACCCATCTCCATTTTAACCCTCATGACAACCATTCTATCAGCCTATTCTGTCAGATGAGCCTTGGTTTTTCTCCTTCCATCGTCACTATTTGCTTGGCTGTTCATACACTTTCACTTGGTTGTTTTCCCTTTTTGAGGAGCAGTTGCAATGAGTGGTCTTATTAGCCAACCTCTTCACATAAATCAACAAGTTTTGATAAGTTCCAACATCACCAAAACCAGTTTCTATCCTACACACCACTTGTTCCTCTAAGTGGATTCCTCTTTAAGCTCTTTTCAGACTCTCGAAATATGAAAAGATTGTCGAGTGCTTGTCATTTTTAGCTCGTTAATGGATTGGAAACGACATCTACTCAATATAAGTTTAATCCCTTTCCAGACCGAGATAGATTATTTACGAAAAAGGAACACATTAATTGAACATGGTCAATGGGTTCTCTCTTATATTGTTTTACGCTTTTCCGACTTAAGAGACAAATATACGAAAAAGAACTTGTGGAGTTTTCTTTTTGTCCCTTTTCAAATTCTTTAAGCATGAAAAGGATTAAGTTATCATTTTCGTTAAACTCGTTCAAACCATCAAATAGCGACAAACTTGTCCATCATGACAAGACCGAGTTTCACCTTCGTTAGACTCGTTAAAACATCACATAGCGATGGATTCACCTGAAGGGTGGAATTATACAAAAAGAATATGTTATCCTCCTCAATCTTGATAAAAAATATAGAGGTACTAGTTAACAATGATTGGGGAAAATGGGAAAATGGGTAAACCACTTTATGGCAGCAGGTCTCTCTTGAAACATGACACTTTCACTTCACCACTGTGACTATTTGGGTTGGGTTATCTGCTTGATGGTAATCATACCTTGGTCTATCATACCATCCATTACTTTGGTTTTGGGTCAATGCTTCCAATCCATTCAGTGTTGTCGACATGTTTAAGAGAAGTCAATCAGTTTAAAATTCATCCTTTGCAATACTCATAAACCTTCATTTTCATGACCGCCATTCTTGAACCTTGTGTCATCAATCACATTCCATCTCCAAAATCATTACACTCATTTCGTGTCGTTGATGAGGGATACATCAAGGCCCTCCTGCGACAAGTTGCTTCTTTTCGACATCAACACATTATCTAAGAAGTTCACTTAGAAACACCCTTCCAGTACCTTGAGGCTTGCATACATCAATGGCATGTTTCTTGCTTCCAGTGATAGGTTGACATCACCAACCTTTGACCGAAGGACTTTGTATGGTGTTAGACATCAAAATATCCATTCACACAATGAAAAATGTCTTGTATTGCCTTGAGGATCATTATCATTATCGGTGATTTCTCTCGCATCTGTTAACGAATCACATCATTGGATGGTAATTAGATGGTGTCTTCACATGTTTGACTTTGGATCACATATTTGCATGGTTAGACTTGTACATGGGTGAATGATTGAATGAGATAGAAGACCCCAGATCTAATTTCATCCATCTGGGCTGCGATTTCAGGAAATGTACCAAATCATCTGTACAATGGCTTTACATTGATGTCCATCCTATCATGGGTCTATACCTGTAGAAAACTATCTATGTACTTGTGATGAAAGTTTATATGATGAGCATGGGTATGCGTTCCCTCAACAATTCATGAGAAAAAATCAAGATATCATGATATTGTGTATTGTAATCAATGCAAGTCACCATCCACTTCCGATCCTCCTCATCACATCGTAAAGAATATCACTCGACATTGTTGTGGGGAAAAATGCCTATGCAGGACGATCCTATCCACCTAAGGTGTGACAGTGCCTTAGCAACAAACAGAAACAACTATTCTAGTATTCTTCCTTTATGAATTAAGAATGAAGAGAGATGGATGGACTAACGGTGTCTTCCGTTTGTCCCTCGATCCGGTTTCTCTTCTCTTTGAGAGTTCCCAGCTACTTGCCTTCTCGCTCGCCCAGCTTCAACAGGTTCCTGCAAGATCACAAGAAGGGAACACTCCACAAAGACATAGATTCATATTCATAACTAGTTCAGGATTAGAAGTAAACCAAATATACTAATGCAATCATACATCAAAGACACATCAGCATATAGGAGAAACAAAGATAGCTTTATTGATGAATAACAAGGTTCAGGACGAGATACAACCAAGAGAGTTCCAATCCAGCATCTCCTTCCCAGCAAATGAAATTCCTATCTTCACCTCCCTTCAAAGCATTAAGCACCCAATGATTCCAATCTCAAACCAACAACAATTCTTTGCAATAACAAAATTCCAGCCTCCAGATCTCATGGAGAAGAGATCCATATATAGATGTTTGGAGTGAGGATGAGTCAGCTTGTGATCTGACTAGTGTCCTCTCTCTCTGTCAGTTCTTACTTCAACTTGGAGACTAAGAGCCTCTTACTCATCACTTAGTCGAACTCAGCAAGGCAAGTGTCATGGAGGAAGATTCTGGAAGCTTCTACAGTCTTGACACCTCTCACAAGAGACCCTGACATTTGTCATTTCCCGCTCAGCGCACCCTGGTAGTGCTTCCACCTGCGTTGCAATGCAACTAGCCAGTGTAGCCTCTGCATTTCAATGCAGGCAGCTAGTGGAGCTTCTGAATTGATCCTGAATTGACTTGTTTTTGAGCAGTTTCTGGTGGAGAACTTCTGTGAATTGCTGTGGTTTGTTAGCCTTGTTCCTCTAGGGGTAGGAACAACATGTTTAGGGACTTTGGATCCCTTGAATTATGAACATTTCATGCTTATAGTTGTAAGGCACAAAAATGTCTATAACAGTTGCCCCCTAAAATATGAGGCCGTTTATCGGGTGAAATGCTTTATTAGGAGGATCCGAAGTTCTTTCAATGCTGGGAGGAGACCTGTAATACAATAAATTATTTTCATAATTTTTTCATGATCTAGCTGAGGCGGGCATTCCCATGCTCAGCTTTATAAATTCATTTTCATGTACATATAACAGACAATCGTCTGATGGTAGACTGATGACTCTGGTAGAGCCATCATCCTTTTGGTAGGATGATTATCTGTGTTGCAAAGCTGTACATTTCCATGTCTTTATTTTC
This sequence comes from Pinus tabuliformis, assembly GCA_031772625.1. Classification (NCBI taxonomy): domain Eukaryota; kingdom Viridiplantae; phylum Streptophyta; class Pinopsida; order Pinales; family Pinaceae; genus Pinus; species Pinus tabuliformis. Next base: position 847,390,546 of record CM062814.1, read on the forward strand.
TGAATATATATCGTAGCCCGGATGGATGAAACTAGATCCGGGGTCTTCAATCTCGTCTGATCTTCACTCTAAGTACAAGTCGATCCATGTGAGAATTGCTCTGAAGTCGAACATGGAAAGACATCGCTTGATTACCAGTCAATGATGTAAACTGTTAACAAGCGTGAGAGGAATCACCGATAATGAAGATGACCCTCAAGGTACTGCAGTACAATTCACGTGGTGTGAATAGAGGACTTGGCATCGAACACCACACAAAATCTTTCGGTCGAAGGTCATTGATGTATACCTGTCGCCGGAAGTGAGAAACTTGCCATTGAGGCATGCAAGCTTCAAAGTACTGAAGGGGGTGTTCCTAGATCAACTTCTTGGATAATGAGCTGATGTCGACAAGAAGCGATCCGACAAAGGAGGGCCTTAATGAATCCCACATCAATGACACGGAACGGAGCTAATGATTTTGATGGAGGTGAAAACGATCTGATGACATATGATTCAGGGTGGCGGTCATGAAAGAGTATAATGTATGGTAGTGGATGGGACACAGGTGACTTCTCTGAAAGACTTCTCTTGAACATATGGCGACACTGATGCGATGGATTGATAGCATTACCCCAAGTATGGATGGTATGGTGAGACCATGGTGATGTGACCGGTGAATGAAACAACCCAACCCGATTGTGGTACGGAGGAAAAGTGTCATGTTCAAGAGCAACTTGCTACCATCAAAGTTTTCTTGAGTTTCTCCCAATTTTTCCCCAGTCATTGCTGACCAGTACCTCTTTATTTTTGTCAAGCTTGAGGAAGATAACATATGCTTGTTCTATAACTTGCCCTTCGGGCAAGCCCATCGCTATGTTTTAACGAGCCTAGCGATAGGGAAACTCGTTCTCGTTTAAAGACAAGTTTGTCGCTATTTAATGCATTTAACGAGTCTAACGACAAGGATAACTCGGTCCTTTTCATTTTTAGAGAGTCTAAAAAGGTACATAAAGTTAACTCCAAAAGCCCTTTTTCGTCATCTAATCCCTTAAGTCCGAAAAAGTATAAAACAATACAGAAGGGATGAATTTTTGATAGTTTTAACGAGCCGAATAAAACAAGCGCTCGATCTTTTTGTGCAATAATCCTTCAGGTCCAAAAAGATTAAAATCTAGAGGAGGGATAGCTCTTCCGGTCACTTTAACGAGCTGGAAGGCCAAAACTCGGCAATCTTTTCATATTTTACGAGTCAGATGAAAAGAGCTTAAAGAAGACTCGTCTTTTGAGGAACGAGTGATAAAAAGGGGTAGCAGCTGATTCCAGGGAAGGATTGGAATTTCCAAATCACGGCAGTGTCACAAGGATGGCTAGTGAAATCACTCTTCATAGTTGTTCCTCAAAATGGGTAAACAATCATATGGGGGTGAATGATCGGCCAATGGAAAAGTGGAGGTGGTGGGCAAGCACGACCAAGGCTTTAATGGCTGATGTCGCTACATTCACGGTGGTTATTTACCGGAATAGTTCATTTTTTAACGAGCTTAAACGCGGGTGGAAACATTTGCTCGATCTTATGTTTATTTTTTAACGAGCATGAACTATGTGCTAAAACTGCTTGAATCTTGCTTTTATTTTTTAACGAGCATGAACTGTGTGCTAAAACTGCTCGATAATGGTCTTGTTTTGGATTTTTACCATAAATAGCTTTGTTCTTTCAACAGATAGTACTGTATCTTCGACTGCTTCATCAAACAAGTTAGAAATAAACAATATTTGTTTGAAAATGAGATTGACACACTTAATATTTTACTTTGAACTACGTGAAAAGCAATTAAAAAGTGTTTTTACCTCTCATTTTACCATTTCATTTGCACTTGGTTTGTTGGAGCTTTGGAGGTGCCTCTTCCTCTTCGATTTTCATCAGCTGATTTCGGGAGATTCTGTGGACGATTCTCAGTGCCGTCTGGACCAGGTAGGAGCTACACCCTAGCTCTTTCTTTTCATGGTTTCCTTTTTGCATTATGTGCCTCTTTTCCTATTTTTCTGAGCCCCTGGGGTTTCATGAACTCGTTTTCCTATCAACGCACCTTGTGCCTAGCGAAACCTGCGCTGAATGTCAGCCAGTATGAAGGAAGTTTGATATTCAACGCAGGTGAACCACTCCTGTAGGTGCGTTGGGCGAAAAAGAGGAACTTGTTGCACATTTTTTGATGAAAATTTTGCCTGTTTTGCATCAAAATCAGGATCTTACTCCTTCTCTTGTTTGTTTTGTAGGGATCTTTGAGCAAGATGACCCTTACATGGCGAGAACAAGAGCATGAAGAAGAGGACATGATTGCCCTACATGATCCAGTTACAGTGAACGCGCTAAGGAACTGTGGCTTGCTGAAGTTCTTCCGCATCTCTAGCATGAGGCAGCAGATCAACCTACTGCAGTATTTGCTCGATGCTTGGGATCCCGACCACCAAGTTTTTCAGATTAGGGGCAAGTCCATCCCCTTGACAGCAGTGGACATCTATTTCTTGACTGGTTTGTCGAGGCGAGGTGCCCCCATCTCTTTGTCAGGTTCGGTCCGGGGGAGCGATTCTGTGAGAGATTATGTTCGCCAGTATTGTAGGGAAGGATCTCAGCCGAGTAAAGATGGCAAGATCGTCATCCACGATGTCACCGACAGGCCCCTCAGGGCTATCTTGTTTACTTTTGGTAGGATGGCCGGTAGCGCTTCTCTTCATGTAGCCAACAGGTCCTATATGCAGCATGCCTTGGAATGCCTCCAACCGAAATTGTTCAACTGGTGTGATGCAGTACTTCTGGTGATGAAAGAACAACTGACCAAGGTAAAGACCGGAAGATTGAAGAACTTTGGGTTCGGTTCTATTTTGACCGCCTTTGCCTTGGAGAGGATACCACTGATGCAGCCTCAGTACATTGCACTTGACTTACCTTCTCCTACCGAACCACGTATGCAGAGATGGGTTGTTCACATGTCTCGGCATGCAGGCCAGTCTCAGATTTCCTTTTCTGATACCTTCTTCAGGTGGTTCGATCGTCAGGAGATGGCTTATGCCGAGTATCCATATGCTGGCATGGATTTCCGGGGTGACCCAGATTTAGTACTGCCGGCTGGCGAGCAGTGGGGTGCTATTGGTAAAATCTCTGACCATATCACTGTTTATTGTTTTTGTTTATAATGTTCTTGTGCTTTATTCTATCAAGACTTTAATCAAACTCATGTGTACATGCAGATGTTGGTCCTGTTGGCCCAGTAGCCCGTCCGAGAGTGCCAGCTGTCGCCCCAGCAGGAGAGGCTGCCGGGAGAGTTATTCTTCGCGATCTTGATGTGGCTGAGACTCTTTCAGCTGTGCAGGAGCAGGTCGAGAGCCTTACTCTCGGTATTCCAGATGTGAGGATTGACGAGTTGTCGTTGCAGCTACAGCGGCATACTACTGGTGTGCCCAGACGATGGACTCGTCTCTTGCGCATGATTGCACAGGCCGTGACTTGCTATCACGAGCATCATTAGACTAGGGTGCCCCCTAGCATTTTGAGTTTTTGGGTCAAGTGACCGATTTTGTCTTGGTTACAGAACATTATATGTAAACCATAAACAACTATATATATTTTTGATTTTCGGAGTTTTATTCTGGTTTATGTGATCCATATGTGAAACATTGATGATGCTTTTCTTTTTATCAATTTTGCAAATGTCTATCTAACACATAGTTTGCTAATGAGTCGGTTAATGTGTTTAAGTTTCTGGAAATGTGTTGATATTGAATAAAATCAAATTTTCTTTCCAAAATCTTAACCCTTAGGAACTTGCGATAAATAGCTGGATTTCAGACAGAGTAGATACCAGTGAGTTGCAGTATTACGAGTTGTGAGTCTAGCCTGACGACTAGTCAGCGTATACCATGGGTGATGGCATCAGAGAGTAGTTCTATCAACGCGTTATACTCAGCGATGTTATTCGTTGATTGACCAATACATACACCTCTGAAACTTACTAACTCGCCACTTGGATCAAAAATGGCCCAGGCTGCAGAGGATAGGTTCCGCGAACTACGACTCGCTCCGTCGGCATATCCAACACACGGTTCCAATGGATTTGACATCTGCAATAAATGTAAAAAGTGGATTAATTAACCAAAATAAACACTTTAGCGAAAACAAAAATGTAACAAAAGCATACAGGTTACTATTAGGCATAGTAACGCTTGAGGTACAACCCGTTACGAGGTTGCGCCAGTGGAATTCCGTCATAATCCATTAACTCGTAGGCTCCTTTTGCTAATACCCTTTTAACAATATAGGGGCCCATCCATAAAGACTTAAATTTACCAGCTCCCAATTTATCGGATTCTTGGTCGTAAAGCAAGACCAAATCACCTTCTGAGAAGACACGGGGTTTGACATTCTTGTCGAACTGCGCCTTGACTCGTTTCTTATGGGCTTCGTTAGCCAATGCGGCGTCACGACAGGTTTCATCCAATTGGATTAATTCCAAGAAACGAGCCTCTTCTTCTGAAGTTCCGGGGAGGAGATCAATTGCGAGTTTAAGAGACGAGATTTCACACTGGATTGGTAGGATTGCTTCCAGGCCATACACTAGTTGGAAAGGTGTGAATCCAGTTGCATTCCTTACCGATGTTCGGTAGGCCCACAAAGCTGAGTATAGGATTAGGTGCCATCTTCTTTTGTGAACCCCAAGCATCCTTTGCAGCATGCGCTTCAGGACTTTGTTGATTGCTTCAACTTGCCCGTTAGCTTGGAGATAATATGGGGTAGAGCTGTCGTGAGACAACCCTAGTTTGGCAGCTAATTCGACCATCATGTGATTGCGAAAATGCGATCCATGATCTGTAACTATAGCCTGTGGTATGGCGAATCTGGCGACTACATGATTGAAAAAGAAAAGGGCAGTTGTTTCACATGTATTATCTAATGTAGGCATCGCCTTGGCCCATTTGGTAAAATAGTCAACCGCGACTATGATATACCCATGCCCCCCGGTCGAGGTGGGGTTACATGTCATGAAATCGATGCCCCACTTGGCGAAAGGCCCCACAGCTACTATTGGCTGTAGCGGAGCGGGAGGTCTTCTGGTTTTGCTATCAAAAATCTGACAAGCATGGCAACTTCTGACTGCGGTTATGCAATCTTTGAACATGGTTGGCCAGAAGTATCCTGCTCGTAAGATTTTTTGTGTTGTAGCATAACCATATTGATGCCCCCCACAGGCGCCTGAATGACACTCATTCAGGGCTTTTTCGGCTTCCTCATGGGTGAGGCACCTCCTCAGAACCGTATCGACACCACGACGGTAAAGTGTATCACCGACGATCATGTAGTCTTTTGCTTGGTATCTAATACGTTTTTGTTCTGAGTGGGAGGTGTTTGGCCAAATTTTTTGGGTTTGGAGATAAACGATTATATCTCCATACCACTCATCGCTTGTGGATATCAGAAACAAACTTTCGTCCATGATTGATTCTTGGGATGTTTCATCGTTGGACGACGATGGGAGATCGCATAATAATTTTGCGAAAACCAAAGCTTTCTTTGATTTGGATTTTACAAATTCCAGATCAAACTCTTGAAGGATTGCTATCCATTTTGAATATTTGCCCCCCAGCAACTGTCGCGACAATATATAAGTCATGGGGTTGCAATCTGATAGAGTGGTAGTTTTCCGAAAGAGGACATAATGTCGAAATCTTTGTATCGCTTGAACAGCAGCGAGTGCTAGCTTTTCAACGTAAGAATATTTGCTTTTTGTATCATTTAAGTTTTTACTTAAATAATATATAGGATGTTCAATTCCATCAACTTCTTGAACTAAAACCATCGCAATGGTCGTATCCGCTGCAGCCAGATATAGGTTAAAATCTCTTTGGTAGTCCGGGGCATACATTAATGATGCTTTTACTAGAGAATCTTTCAGAGCGTCAAAGGAAGCTTGCGCCACCTGATCCCAGACAAAAGGTACATCCTTTTTCAAAAGACGAGTATAACCTTTAGCAAGTTCTGCGTAATTTGGAATGAACCTCCTCAGAAAGTTTGCTTTCCCTTGGAGTTTCTGAATCTGAAGCAAATTTGAAGGTGGAGGCAAATTTACGATTGCCTGAACCTTACAGGGGTCGAGACGAATCCCGTCCTTGGAGACTACAAAGCCAAGTAAACGACCAAAACTAACGCAAAATACACATTTGTGTGGATTGAGTCGTATCTTGTAGTGTCGGCAACGTAGAAATATCGCTCTTAAATGCTGCGGATGATCAGTCCGCTTTCGCGAGTGAGCTGGAAGGTCGTCGAGATATGGTTGAACGATGTTCTTAATGTCATGGAAAGCATAATTCATTGCCCTCTGAAACGTTGCCCCAACGTTCTTTAAACCAAAGGGTAATTTTCGATATGCGAATGTGCCCCACGGACAAATAAATGCAGTCTTTGACTGGTCCTGTGGGCGGATATTTATTTGATTATACCCGGAGAATCCATCCATAAATGAAAAGATTTCATATCCGGCGCATTCATCGATTATCTGGTCGATGAAGGGTGTAGGGTAGTTGTCTTTTGGACAAGCTTGATTTACATCCCTATAATCGACGCACACTCTGATTGTTCCTTGTTTTTTCATAACAGGGACAATGTTCGATACCCAATCGGTTAGAGGAACCGGGTAGATGAAACCAGCATGGAGAAGTTTTTCAACTTCTGCCTTAATGGCAGCGGCTTTCTTGGGGTGCACCTGCCGAAGCCGTTGTCTTACTGGTTTGACATCAGGATACATCTTAATTTCATGTTCAACGATACTCGAGTCGATGCCTGGCATTTCATCATATGACCAAGCAAAGACATCTCTGAACTCGCGAAAAAGAGCGTTATATATTTCCAGTTCTGAAGGAGAACAACATTTGCCAACATAAATATTCTCTACAACATCTGTTTTGGTCGAGATATTTATGGCTATAGTCTCTTCAATATTGGATAGGTTCCGCTCGGAATCCACCGTATTTACAGTATTTGATAGGAATTCAAAGACTAAAGGATGATAAAGGTCATCCTGAGTATCTTCTTCACAATCCGGAAGAAGGGAACGATGGTGGCTATCATTCCATGGTGCCCCCTCAATCAACATTGATTGTATGATTCCTTCGTCGGTTCCATGCACTCGCGACCAAGGATCCAAGGGGGTACCATATTCTCTAGACCTATCTACCCAAACGCACGATGAGCATTGATTTGGGTTCGCCTCCCAAGCTAGGAACATTGATTGCTACAATATTTCCATTGGGCTTGGGGGCAAAACCATTGCATGATCCATGTTAATATCGTCTTCTGAAATCTTTTGTGCGGAAGATATCATGTTGCAGGCTCCTACCAACGCTACTTATCCAATATAGATTGGAGGTGGAAGCGCGAAAGTTCCCATTAATGTGGGGTCTTTCAGTAGGCCTACTCCGATATTTTGAAGCGAATGGTTGCTCCCATGGATCATTGGAATGCTTCCCGTAACTTGAGAACCATTGGGGAGGAAGTTTTGCTGGTCAATGATTGTAATCCCTCCTTGGAAAGGGAATGCAATCTTTCTAAAATAGGTCGACACGACAGCCGCCATGGCATAGATCCATGGTCTTCCTAGTAGGATGTTGTAGTCAAGGTTCCCATCAATGACTTCGACATCTATTTCTACTATTTTCCCTCCTAGTTCAACTTTCAAGTTATTCAGGATACCATATGGGGTATACGATCGTCCATCAAATGCTTTTAATGTTGTCGAAGATCGCGACAAGGTTGGAGATCCTAATGTTTTCTAGCAGCTCATCGACATAATACATGTGGATGCCCCCTCATCAATAATCGTTCGATGAACGGTTTTGTTGAGGGATTTCACTTGAATAAGGAAAGCTAGTTGAGCTGGTAACTGAGGATCGTATCCTTTATGATCGAAGGATACAAGATTGGAATCCTTTGGGTCAACCCCACCGATAGCTGATAACAAAGCCTGCCTTTGGGATGGGCAATTCTGTAGTACTTCAAGAGTCGACATAGCGGATGGCGATTGGGCCAAATCTTCCACTATGTTATAATGCTGCGCTGCCCTAGCGCGAGGATTAAATGTCGACTTGTGTACTACTCCCTTTGGCGGTTTTATTGTTAATTCAGGTATTATTGGTGGTGTTACAACTTCTGTCGAAGTTGTTGTCTAACTACTTGGTTGATCTTTTTCCTTGCCGTTCGACAGCTGCGGATTCCCGTAATCTTTGTTCCTTGTCGAAATCAAAGCATCATTTTGTTGCTTGGAAATCGACAACATTAGCACTTGAGACGGGGAAGCATCTCCACTATCAACCAGATTTGTTCCTGGATTTGGAAACGGATCAGTTAACACTGCTGAGGTTTTCGAACTCTTAAAGAATTTCTTCAGCTCAGCTTTGTATGGACACTCCCTTGTCCAGTGATCCTCATCGCATATACTGCATGGATATTTCCTATTTCCAGGAGGGTTTGAAGAAGGTTCTTCAGGTGATGGCTCATCCTGTTTCTTCTTCTTCCCTTTGTTTTGTTTCTTCTTGCTTCCTGGTTGTTTGGTTTCTTTGCCCTTATCTGTCGATACGGCATTTACTTCCAAAGCAAGAATTTCGCCTTTTGCATTTTGATCTAAAACCTTACGGGCTTTCTTTGATGTAGCCTTTGTCGATTTCGCATTTGTCGTGCCAATCACGCCATCGCCGGTGTGAGAGTCATTGTTTGATTTAGGAGGAGGAGGAATTGAGAATTCCGGTCTAGGGGCGTCAGGGATTTTGTCGTAGAGCGTGCCAGACTGAGTATAGACCAAGTCTAGATATTGTGCACGAGCGATAACTTGCTCTTCCGTTACGACTCCCCCCTTGGCCACATCTTCCGTGATGGTAGGAAGTAATGACTTTATAAACCATTCAGCTAACAGCTGATCGGGAACGTATGTTTTTACCATCCTACGACGACGTCGCCACTCATGTATATGATCAGATATGTGAGTGGCCATTGTCTGTTTGAAGTTGGTAAGGATTTCCGTCCCCGTTTCATACCTTATAGGTAATTGAAAATGGGTTAAAAAGGTAGTGGCTAAGGTGCTGAAATTGTCGAATGAAGCTCTAGGTAATTCAATATACCATTTAGCCGCTGGACCCGTTAACATCCTCTGAAAGAGGCGAAGCCTTATCGAATCATCGTTTAAGGTGTTTGACAAACACCATAGATGAAAGGTCATCACGTGATTCGATGGATCTTCACCCGGATTTCCATTAAATTTAGGAATGTCTGATGGAAGTTTGTGTGGAATCGCTGGCCACCATGGGGCGTAAGCAATTGGATCGTTTGTTAACCGATGTAAATCAGGTAACTCTAGAGTTGCCACGAATGGTAACTGCTGGCTCAGGTTATGTGAAGCATACCCAGGATACGATGGGATCGCCTGAGCAGTTGGTCTTTGCATACCAGCATAATGCAGCTGATGCTGGTATGACTGGTAAGGTTGGTGGACAAGACCATTATAAAATGGTTGATTTTGACCGTTTTGAATGTACGGTTGCCCACTATTTGCAAAGATCTGTTGCTCAGAACCTTGGTATACTTGTTGGAATTGTGGTTGTTGGTATTGCACCAGCCATGGTTGAGAAGCCATGTGCTGTTGCGCTATACTAACCGTTGGACCAAGGTGTGGGGTAATTGTACCCGTTTGGACCTGTGTCGCCCCACTAGTTGGCGATTGTGGTTGAGTCGCAGGGTCAAGGGGCTGTTGCATTACAACCTGAGAAATCTGAGGTTGACATACAACAGGCAACGTTTGAACTTGCGACACCGTCACAATCGCTGGTGTAGTTGGGATGTTCGACATAGGTACACACTGTTGCATCGAATACACAACCCTTGGTTGTTGAGGTAGCATAGGCACCCAACCACTTGAAGCAATTCCAGTGTAACCTGAACTTTGTTGTGAACTCCCGTATGGATAGCCTCCCGGAGGGGGTAATGAAAGGGCATACTGCCCCCCATACGGTGGTGACCCGGCACTGAAGGGGATTGTTTGCCCTTGGGGACCGGATTGCCCAAATTGACCTCCAAACGGATCAATTTGTCGAGTTTCAACATAAGAGTTGTCGGGTATTACTCCGGAAGAATAAACAGGAACAGACGATACTGTCGTAATAGCCCTTGAATGGGCTCCTTCCAGCGGTTGAGAGCTAGTTGGGACAGATGGTATGCCGGCGAACATTGTTGGAGTGACGGCAGGGAGTTCTGTTGTCGCTGTGTCAGGTGCCACAGTCCTAGATGTTGACGGTTGTTCAGACATATTTAGTCTATCCAAGAGATTCCCTAGCGATTCTACAGGAACTTCTGCTGGTGGTAGACTAACTTCTGAAGAAGGATATAGAGTGACCCCAACTCCAAAGTGAGTTGGAGTACTTGTTGGAGGGTCTTCTACAATTTCTTCAATCGCAATCAGACCAGGTGGAAGAGGAAGACCGTCAGGTCCGTAAAATATTTCTGGTGCCGAAGAAGGGGTTGTATCGACAGCGACAGATGTTTGAAGAGCACCACTCTCCGGACCGGTTACTGATGGAACTGGTTCGGTAACACAAGTGTTTACTCTCAAACTAGGATCAGTATCACTGTCCCTCCGTGGCTGTTGAACTTCTTCTGTAGAGGCAGGGATTCCAGAAATTTTTGGAGTAACCGGAACCTCCGATGTCCTCGGAACACTTGTTCTAACTTTAAGAGGAGATTTGGAACCGGTTAAACGAGTTCGCTTTGTCCGTACTGGTTTCGATTCCGGAGACAAAGACGGTTGACTCGTAAGCCTCCGCGAACGACGGGGTTTCAATTGACTTTCTTCCACGATTGCGGATTACTCGATCAACTAAAATAAACAGGGGAAGTATGTTTTCGAATTGAATGAATTTTAGACGCTTTTAGACACAACTTTCTTTTTCAATTTTAAAGAGTCGAGAAAAAGCTAAAGATGACTCTAGTCTCCTTCGATGTTTTAACGAGCCCGAAGTGACAAATGCTCGGATGGACATTTTCCGTTATAGAGTCTAAAAAAGGCCAAAAGGAACTGCTCTGGAGATCTAGGTAGAGGGTGTGCCAAACTTTTCGCAAAACCGCAGAATACTTTTTAAGGTACGGGCGGTCAATCTTCCTGAATGTTGTGTTCAGTGCATTGCGATCAGTAGGGCGGCCGACACGGCTTCCTAAGGATAAAGGTTTTATGCCTATAGGGGTCTCCCAATATATACTCGACGGTACGTGGGAGCACAATCCGTATTGGCGCTATCGTCCCTCAGGAGGAATCACCCACCATCAGCGAGATCGATAGTCACCAGGCTTTACGATGCCGGAACACGTCTCTAGCCTAGACCTCTATGTTGTGCGTTATGTTACAAAGCGTTATTAAGTTCATTCAGTTTATTTTATGTTGATCTTTCTTAAAAGTTTCCCTTTTGAGGTTCACCACGAGATGTATAGACAACTTCCTAAATGCAATCTAAAAGATGATAAGCAAATTTTATCTCTTTTTCAACAATGAAAATCCTAGCTACAAAGGGAAAAGAAAGACACCATCTTTTCTCAGAGAGCAATCAACACACTCTAAATGCACTTTCCCTAAATCAATCATGCAAACTATCAAGATGCAAATGCACAATGCAAGTGTTTGTTTTCCGCTTTCTTAATATTGATGCCTAGAAAGAAAGCTTTTTGCACAACTTTGAATTTTCTTTTAAATGACAAATACAAACAAGTTTACTTTTTCGAAATTAGCAAGGGTAGAAGAGATTACAACACTTAACGATTTTCGAAATGAATACCTGTTTTGACACTCAAAAGAGACAAACTCAAACCAAAAGCAAAAATGAATGTATAAACAACTGTAAACAGCCAATGAACTCTCTCCTAAGATCACAATCAACAGATCTGAATCAAGGGCTACAGGATGACTATTTCACTCTTGCAAAGGGAAACTGTAAATGATGCCACAAACACATAAAAACACTCACAGTCTTTTGTACAAAAGGAGGCGGAATTTAAGCAGAGAAAAGGGGCTATCAGACAGGTACCTATGCTGGTTACAGGCTGCAAAAATCAGAGATCAAAACAAGGCAAAACAGAGCAGAGAACCCCAGCTGCACAAGGCCTAACTGGATCAGCGCACCTGTATAACAGGGAAACTGAATTTCAACGCAGGTAGCCTTCACGGGAACTGCGTTGAAAAGTAGAGTCTCTTCACATAGCCTAAACTGAAGGAGAAACGAGAGTTCCTCACTGGGTTCTGGGTCACGGTTTGCTATTTAATCTACAGTTTCAGGCCAAATCAAAGAAACAAGCAAGGTACAATCGAAGGGATGCTTTGAAGGAGGACTAAGATCTATCACAAAGGATCATCAAATCATTTGTGAGTCCATTGTTCAGATCATAGACAAATCCAGTGATTGGATCAAAGCAGCAGCTGTCTACTTTGCATCTGAGAATAGCAGATGCAGTTCGATTGTTGCTATTGAGTCTATGAAACAAACAATGATAGAAACACAAATAAAATGACTAAACAGATTTCCCCAGCGGAGTCGCCAATTTGTTGTGGGGAAAAATGCCTATGTAGGACGATCCTATCCACCTAAGGTGTGACAGTGCCTTAGCAACAAACAGAAACAGCTATTCTAGTATTCTTCGTTTATGAATTAAGAATGAAGAGAGATGGATGGACTAACCGGTGTCTTCCGTTTGTCCCTCGATCCGGTTTCTCTTCTCTTTGAGAGTTCCCAGCTACTTGCCTTCTCGCTCGCCCAGCTTCAATAGGTTCCTGCAAGATCACAAGAAGGGAACACTCCACAAAGACATAGATTCATATTCATAACTAGTTCAGGATTAGAAGTAAACCAAATATACTAATGCAATCATACATCAAAGACACATCAGCATATAGGAGAAACCGAGATAGCTTTATTGATGAATAACAAGGTTCAGGAGGAGATACAATCAAGAGAGTTCCAATCCAGCATCTCCTTCCCAGCAAATGAAATTCCTATCTTCACCTCCCTTAAAAGCATTAAGCACACAATGATTCCAATCTCAAACCAACAACAATTCTTTGCAATAACAAAATTCCAGCCTCCAGATCTCATGGAGAAGAGATCCATATATAGATGTTTGGAGTGAGGATGAGTCAGCTTGTGATCTGACTAGTGTCCTCTCTCTCTATCAGTTCTTACTTCCACTTGGAGACTAAGAGCCTCTTACTCATCACTTAGTCGAACTCAGCGAGGCAAGTGTCATGGAGGAAGATTCTGGAAGCTTCTACAGTCTTGACACCTCTCACAAGAGACCCTGACATTTGTCATTTCCCACTCAGCGCACCCTGGTAGTGCTTCCACCTGTGTTGCAATTCAACTAGCCAGTGTAGCCTCTGCATTTCAACGCAGGCAGCTAGTGGAGCTTCTAAATTGATCCTGAATTGACTTGTTTTTGAGCAGTTTCTGGTGGAGAACTTCTGTGAATTGCTGTGGTTTGTTAGCCTTGTTCCTCTAGGGGTAGGAACAACATGTTTAGGGACTTTGGATCACTTGAATTATGGACATTTCATGCTTATAGCTGTAAGGCACAAAAATGTCTATAACAGACATTAACATTTTCAACTTCATGCTTTAGGCGGAAACTGTTATAGATCCATTTGGGCACATCACTCTTGTCATTTAGATCAACACTATAGGGGCTCATCAAACCCTAATTCAGTTGCTACATTCCCTAGACAAGTCAACACTTTGAATTCCTCCTTCCCTGAGAGTTTCTTGGCCTGAAGCCCTCTAGAAATGCCTCCTTGAGGGACTAGCACAACCTTGGTCAGAGTTAATTGTGCTTTAGTGCATGTAGGCACATGTCAGGATGCTTTCTAGAGCACTTAGGCCCGCTTTGACTTGCACTGGGTGAGATTGAGCGAAATCATCATAGGTTTCTGGGAATATTCTTATCTTCTGGAGCCATCTAGAAGATTCCCACACTTATCATCTCCTATGAACTTGGAATTGGATAGGGAATGAGTTAAGTAACCTCTTATCCTCTCATCCCTTCATCCATGAAAACTAACTTTAAGTTTGGAAGGCCATTCAATACCCTCCTTTATGACCAAACCACCATCATTTTCCGATAAATTGAGCATTCATCTAAGTGATAAGGGGCTAGACTTTGAGAATTTGTAAGGATATACTGTTGGTGTGAGGTTTGAGATTGTAAGCAAGTATTTTTATGCTGTTGGAGTGTTGTGCTATTGATGTGATGTTGGTTGGAACCTAAGCTAGCGGAGTGACATTGGATTGGAATTCATGGTTGTAACTTTTCCTTCTACTTAATAAAGTTGTTTACACCTTTTCCATATTCTTGTCTTTATGTATTATGATTGTATGTGTAAATTCTTTCGATTCCATTTTCTTATAGTAGATAGATCTCTTTCTTTGATTGGTTTTTGTCCTCTGTTTATGACTGCAGGTACTTGTTGAGCCGATTAAGTTCGAGAAGGAGTGACGAGAGCCATACAAAGGAGAAAAAGGGAAAGAGAAAGTTAAAAAGTAGGTCCCTTGTCTTATTTACCTTCTATAGAAAAAGGTTAAGCAGTTCAAATGTGTTGTTCTAGGTGTAGCTACCCACCTAGGTAAATTGTGTTTATCTGTAGATGCAAAATTCCACATAACAGATACATTGTTCATTCATTTACAAATCAAAACATGAGGAGATCGATACATCATCACTATCATAATACATGCTTATAACCAACATAATAACAATATAAATATCAAGGATACATCATCCATATAATCAACACATAAACTAGTACATTAACACATAGATACCAAGGAAAGAACCTCTTATTAATGAATGAAAAATCCAACCCGATATGGGACTACCACGTTCCACCTGACCATAGGTTGGTTGAGCCAAATCTCTCTTCATCCAATAACCCCCATGCCATATTCCAAGCATGAATGTGGGACTCAAACCAAAAGAACCAAACAGGGAATCCTGAGGCTAAACCACCTCACCCTCATTAATAGAAACCATACTTTAGCGCAACCCACACTGGATCACCAGGCCAAAATAATAAACGTGTAATAACATTATTTACCATTATCTCCACCAGATCACTAGGTAAAAACAAGCATGGATGCCACTAGATTTCTCCACCTACACTGTTATGAATTTTCCTATCTCCTAGTCTCTAGGCTTTACCACAATCCACACCGGATCACTAGGCCCTAACTGAGATTCCATTCTCCATGTTTTACCGTATATCCCATCTTGGGATTACTAGGTCTGAGAGAGAGAAACCACCTCTAAGATTTATCATATATCCCACCATTCACTAGTCGAGGATTCCTAGGTCCACTGAGGCAACACAAAATTTGGCTTTACTGCAACCCATAGTCTGGTTTATGGGTTACTAGGTCATGTGTTATTTTATTCAGAGATCCACCTCACTTAGATTCAAATCCATTCGGTAATCTAGATCAACCAAAACATGATAAACCCATCACACCATGGCTATCCAGAAATGGAAAGGCTAGGCTGAAAAACACTATCAAACCTAGAAAAACCTATGATAGTGATATAAATAAAACCAATAACACACATGCAACACTATGCATGCAAAATATAGCAAGGAAGCACACATGCAAATCGATACCTGCTAAGAATCCTAATGTAGTGGTTTGATCCTTCTTTTTCATGCTTGATCCATGGTTTCTCTTTGCCTCATTTGCATTTCTTGATCGAATGTTGAAATTACCTAAGAAAAATATAGTTGTCCAAGAGTTAGAGAGTGAGAGAAAGTGATGAGAAAGCTGCAAAACTGAATTGACAAAAGGTACCAACTAATCCTCATAAGCCTTTTTATTAATGAGGCCTCTATTTTCCTCATTTTCCATTATTTTCCTTCATTTTCCTTGTCACATGCAACCTATGACCTTTCACCTTCCTTTTCTCCCAATGTCCATTATTTTCATAATAAAATTCCAATTAATGCCTCTTTGCCTTTCCAAATGTCTTAGCCTTGCCTTTCTGAATTTCCTTGGCTATAATAAACCAAATGAGAACCCACACTAGTATGTTCTTCCCAACATTCAGCTTGGAATAAGTTCATTTTTGCTAGGGGTGACACCTTGGATGACCTATAGCAATGATTGGGAACTAACTAGGCTATGAAATGAATATTTCCTCTCCATTATCTCATCCGTAATGTCCCTAATATGAATACCCTCTCTTATTTTGGGAAAATACCTTATCGACTAACCTACTAGCTTTCATATTGACTTTCAATTCCATTTTTGGAGTTTTCATGGATATTGATTAGATATGAGATTTATTACATCAATTCCAACTTATTTCTAAACTATGTTCATTTAAATATTTTTTTTAATATATTTTTTAATTTAAGAGTATCCCATGCTAATTTTTCCTTTCTAATTATTTCTAGGAGACTACTCTAGTTATATTAGTGCATGAATCCAAACATAATTCAAATTTATTTTCCCTCCTAGGGAGTCTATATATTGTATTCATATTCATTATAATAACTTATCATATTTTTATACCATGTATATTTTGTAATTCTAGTTTCCTCTTTGGTTACTTAATCTTCTAAGAAATTTTCTATCTCTTTTATCTTATTTTGTCGTAACTAGTTTAGTACTTTTACACACACAGATTGTGAGCTTGGGGAAAAATATTATGCAAACCAAAAATGGCAATGAATTTTGTAAGAAAAGTAACTCAAAACAAACAACAAAAATATTTTTCATGAAATTTTAAGAACGTCCTATGTAAAGTGGAAGAAAAAGAAACCAATATAGCTACCAAAAAATGTTTAGAGTTGCAGGAGAATGGTGGTATCCAATAACAAAAGGACCTTCAATATTAGTATAAGGAAACAAAGCGAAACAAAATATGCAATTTATAGTGAAGCACACCTAATTTTCCTAATTTCTCTTTGAATACAAAAGAAAGGAGTACTAATTAGTAATCTAAATCAAATGGAAAACACTTAAGAAACTATCTATATCATTTATCTCTAGATAATACACACAAGTAAACAAAACAAGGCACATGCAAGAAAAATCACATGAAATAAACACTCAAATTCATCAAACACTATGATATATAAGAATAAAATGAATTCATAAGCCTAATCATATAGAAATTAGGTCTTGTGGGGGCTTCTAGATCTTCATCATATCCCAAACAGAAAAGAAAATACAACAATTTACCAAAAAACACCTCCTACGGGAACCATCACTCTATGAAGGAAAAAATTTAATGATGTTAAAGGATCCACCACTTGATTCAAGGCTATAAAAAGTGATGGTTAAGATACCATTTATTTTCAGAAGAAGATGCATATGAACATAGGGGGAGTGTAAGGCTTTATCACCTAGATCTAATTGATTAGTGATGTACCTAGCTTATAAATAGTCTAAACGAGATAAAAATTACAAAGAATGAATTAAGGAACTAAAAGAAGAAATAATTAACAATTAATTGGGGACAAATCCAATGAATTCGTCCAGAGTGGGGTCACCACTTCTGTTATCGAATTTTTTTCCTATGATCAAGAGAATAATCCATCGATATGGCTAAGATTGATATATAACGAGGGTGGACCACTCACTAATTTTTCCTATACGTAGCCTCTAAAATTATTTGATAGGTAAGGAGAGAGAGGAGGATGTTTGCATACGCTTACCTTTGAAGTCTAATGGTGATCTTAATTGGTGTAGCTATAGAGAATCCTACTATAGATCCCAGAGATCTTGCCTCCACTACTCACACCTATATCCTACACAAAATACAATAAGAGAAAAAAAATATAATATCCTAACAAATAAATACTAGATTTATGTTCTAGATCTATAGCATATTATCAAAATTAATCAAGACCCAATTGAGTTCATATAATACATGACAAGGATTGGGGGAAATCATGAAACAAAAATTAAAGAAGAATAAACTAGCTTACAAATATACATTGCATTTAATAGAGGCCTTCCAATACCTTAGCCTCATATTCTCCTTAGTTGACAATCGGTAGTATGGATACCAGTAGATTGCAAGGAGTCTCCCTAAAAATGTAGAAATTATTGTGTAGATTTCAAAACTTCTCATGAAATTTACAAAATCACAATACTCAAAGCTACTCTATTGGTTTGCAGAAGTTAATTCAACATATAGAACACAAATCGTAGACATGTAAAAGGAAAAATCACACATGAAAAAATATTTATCTAGGGGAAATCAACTACTCCAAACCCCTTCCTATTTGTATTGCATTAATCATATAATAGAGATGAAATACATATGCTTTCTCAAGCCTGAGCACACCCTGCAAGTGTATAGTCTATCCCTCTACCAATTGACTGACTCTGGCCAATTCTTAGCCAATTTTAAAGCCCTCCAAGCTCCTATTTCCTTACATTTTTCCTCCAAGAAATTAGCCCCTATTATTTAGGAAATTCCCACTATTGAATTATGTAATTCCTCTAGGTCCTTCCTTTGATTGCATGCATCACTGTACAAATTGGAATATGCTACAACTAATAGTACACTTGCTTGGAATATCCGTCTCAACTTGGTAACTCGAATTCTTTGGATGCATCAATTATTTTGGGCTGATTGATAAATTAATTGGTTGACCATTGAGTGTGGTTGAATTTCCACTTCCACAACTTGACCTCCAATAGTTAGTCTGATAGTTAGAAGTAGTTTACCTGAAAATAACTCAAATTAGCTGAAATAGATTACCACAAATTAGCAATCAATCATATTGAACTAAGCTCAAGTTATGGCAGAATAACTAGGCCCGACTCATTAAGCAATTCATTAAGTGGTTGTTATTTAAGTCCGCCCGTTGTTAAACAAGGCTCTCTGATTGACCAACATCTAAATCTAGCCAGCCATCCGGCAGTTCCACGATCTCTGCTAAAGTGAAACCCTCCCTCTGGGCTACTTGACCATCCAGCAGAGCTTCCCCAAATTTAATTACCTGAGTTAACTTATTGAAAAGTTCCATGTCACCTTAGTTAACTACCTCCAAGATTTCTATTGAAATAGAAATTTGAATTTTCTCTAGTTTGACAAAGGAAAAGTTAAACTCAGATTTTCTTGCTACATTTTCAAAACTCCCTCTCAACAAGAAACGGATTATCAACCACCCATATCCTACACCTATGGAACTTAAAATTCCCTTTCGATAAGGTATTGTTCAAAATATTGGCATCTTGTTCCTCTATTAGAATGTATTGCAACAACATAATCCGCCTCTGCACACAATCCAATAAATGGTGACACCGGATATCAATATGCTTGGATCGATCATGAAAAATAGAATTTTTCAGAGACTTTGATGCAAATTTAATTATCATAGTAAATCATAGTTGGATCCATCATCTGACCAATCAATCCAACAAGTATCTTTCTCATCGAGATCACCTCACATGTTCCTTGACTTGCAGCCATGTATTCTACTTTTGTCAAGCTAAGTGAAACAGATATTTTATTCCTGATGTACCAAGAAACCATTTTGGACCCAACAATGAAACATTCTTCCCGATGTAGTCTTTCAGTCTGATGGACTTCCCGCCTAATCTACATCTATGAAGCCACACAACTTCACCAACTTTGTTCATCTATACCATAGTCCAAACTAGGTAGTTGCTTTGAGGTATCGTAGAACATGCTTAACTGCCCTACAAAATAGTTTGGTTTGCGTAACCACGGCTTGGCTCAGCTAGTTGACTGCAAAGCACATATCTGGTCATGTGTTCACAAGATACATGAGTGAAGCCACCAACTACCAATAACATAATAGCATTCACTTCCTCACTTGAAGTAGCATCCTCTTTCCTCTAGTTGGTCATTAGAGGAGTCTCAATGGGTTTGAACTTGTCCATGTGGAACTTTTGAAGTATCTCATTGGCATACTTTCCTTGAGAGATAAAAATTTCCTCATCACCTTGCTGTTGTGCCCTACAACAACCCCCCATTTCATATCATCTGTATTCATAAACAATCAACATATGAAATGGGTCCCTTTTAAAAAATTAATTGGCATTAATGATTTTGTTCGAAAAGGATATGATAATCAAATGTGTTTGTGAATTGAAGCCTTTTTCGAATAACAATGTTCCCAAAATAAAACAATTTTTTGTTATTGCGATAAAGCGATCGCAAGATCGCATATCGCAATAACAAAAGAAACACATTTAAATGGCACTTTGGTCTTTGCTGATGTGATATCGCTATCGGCGATCGACGGTATTCAATGCATACACAAAAGAGCACATATCTTACACCCCGATGCGACGCTATATCGGCGATCGGCTATCGGCACTGCCTCTTGTGGGAAAACACTTTACGTTATAAACCCCGACCCGATGCGATATCGCTATCGGCCGTCGGCGGAATCCCGTGCACTCTCATAAGGCACTCATGTCTTTCCCTGATGCGATGCGATATCGCTATCGGAAGTCGGCAAATCACTTAATATGCATCTGGTAATGTGTTCACACGCTAGTCCGATGCGATATCGCAATCGGCGTTCGCTAGGACTACTTTCAAACGATAGTGTAACTCTTTCCCCCGATGCGATGCGATATTGTTCGTCGGTAATCGGCATTTTCAAAAGGTGATTGCTTTGAGCCTTAAAGTTATATTTAAATCCGGTTGATAAAGCGCAGATTTCAAAATGCCGTTAAATGCAGGGATAAGGTAATGCATGCGTATTTAATAACTTTGCCCCTTCGATTAACGAATACTTGCGTCTAAAGCATTTTCATATCTATTGCACGCGTTAGGGGGTCATTCAGCTGAATAACAGTGTTAAGGTCATTTAATGGGTAGCAGGCCTTAAAATCACCATTAATGCATATGCGATCTCTTACCAGTGATTGGATTCGCAGCCACCTTTTGAAAATTAATATCGCCACGCTTCAAGTGATATATATCTTTCCCATTATGCTTTGTCTTCATTATTTCTCGTGTTACGATTTCTCTTGCATTTGTGTAGAGTTCGTTTGTTGAGAAAAACCTGAATATGATGGGGAAGAAAAATAAGAGGAGTTCTGGTTCCACTACAACACCTGTTGCAGGTCAAGCTGCTACAATTTCGAAGAAAGGCCTAATCTCGGACACTACGTGCATTGGTCTTGCTAGGACCACATGGCAGGGCACATATAATCTGTTGGAGGCTGAGCAACCACAAGTGACAGTGAGAACGGCTAGTGTAGATGTACTAAGGAAGTCTGATGCAACGCTCAAAGACTTGGCCGACTCCTTTTTACACAGAATAGCGGCCAGAGAGCAGGTTCTCCCTTAAAAGGATGTGGTGCGCTGGGCAATTGAAGAAATCCCCATCACTGATAGAACTTTTCATACAAGGGATGGAAGGATTTTCGGGTCATTCAAGCCTGATGACCTGAGGCGAATGTATCATCTGCCTGAACCGGAGCTAGTCTATAACAGAGCCTTTGTGGAGAAATTCGCAAAAGAAAATGAATCACCATCCGAACCCCTCCGAGATTGGAGGCAGAACCCAGCCAAACACAAGCATGAAAGTTCGGGTAAGTACTCCAATGTTTCTTTGGCTTCTCCCTATTGCTACGCGGGGATTATGATGTGTAGATTGTGGGGATTACATGACTCCGTTAATATCAATATTGACATGGTTCCCTTAATGGAAGCGGCTATCAATAGTATAATTATGGATTGGGCCACTATTCTCTCTGATAAGTTGGTCGTAGCCATTCGTGAATTTAGAGCCAAAACTATAGTCACCGAAAGGAAAATCCCGCCATTTTATTATACTGCTTACATTATGGATACCCTGTGTTATAATTCTGAGTTTCCTGTCCTCGGTTGGAGATGGACCACCCAAGATCCAACACCCATTCATTTATACCATCAGAAATTGTCGAAGTCCTCTTACAAGGACCATTTGTACCAAATTTGTAATGGTTTCATGGTGCCCATTTACTATTCTATTTATGACAAGCCCATTCCTAGAATTTCCTATGAAGCTTCTTTTGACCTACCAGCCGTAGCGAGTTGGTTCGGGGAAGAGTATTTCACCTATATCAGAGTTTTTGGGAGTAAGGCTAGGCCACATGTCCTCCCTTTGTATATCCCAGACAAGCTGTTAGCCCGGGAAATCTGCTACCAGATTATGGCCGAGAGTGTCACACAAACTCTCAAAGAGGAGAAGAAGAGAGGTTGGCCCTCTTTTCCTTTAAGAATTGGGGTTTTTACTCTCCTTAATTACAAGCATGCAGAAAAAGAAGCGACAAAACTCCAAACTTTATCCCTGGCCACTATCCCAAACAGACTCTATGATCCAAAGCAAACTGCCTACACTGCCCTAGAACAAGCAAAATTAACAAAAGTTGATCATCAAGAGGATATGTTTGATGACCTGTTCGTAGGTGCCGATTCAATAAGTCAAACCAAACAGCTTGCCAGAATGAAATATAACGATGAGTCGTTGATTGAGTTTAATAAACTTAGGGAGGAGAGGTTGCAAACTCTGCCTCTAGATTTATTATCCACAACCCCAGCGTCTTCCTCAAGCGAGCCTGGTCGGCAACAGATACATCTACCTCCTGTTACAACTAAAGAACAGGATAAACAACAGGAGGAGAGGCAGAAGAAGCTGCAGGCTGAGAAGCAAAGAAAAGAGCAAGCAGAGAGGCAGAAAAAGGAGCAGATAGAAAGGCAGCAAAAGGCACAGAAGGATCAAGAGCAGAGGAAGAAGAAGGAAGAAGAGAAACTAAAGAAAGAATTGGCAGATAGGCAGAAAAAGGAATTGGAGGAGCAGCAGCGGAAAGCGCAAGAGGAGCAACAGTGAAAAGCACTTGAAGAACAGCAGAAGTTAGAACAAGAAAAGGAATGGAGCAAAGCCCATACAGAGGAACATAAGCAAACCTCCACCGATCCTGAATTGATTAAACAATGGAACCAATTTGATTCCATTATCAGTGGTAAGGAAGGCTCCAAAGACACAGACACCTCTAAAACAAGCGATGCGCCCGATACCACTTCTTCTCAGGTTCTAGGAGGAACCAGCGGCCCACCCATTTCACAGGATGTCGAGGTAATCAATAAGGACCCTTCCGATCAAATTGTTCTCCAGGTGGAAGAAATTCCTCCTCTGGATATTTTCTACAGCCCAAAGCATAGAGTCGTTATTAAGCGCTCTAAGAAAAGAAGAAGGCTTGATCAACCTTCTATCTTTCCTGAGCAAACAGTCACGGGCAATATGGTCTGGAAGGAGGATTTGGATCCCTCCGATGATCTAACAAAGCTGTCGCAATTCGCGGGAGCTTATTCTGCAGTAACTATCGACAAAGCATCGGAGGTAAGTCTTCTGTTGAAGAATAAGGACCATGAAATATATGCATTACAGGCAGAGGTAATTGAAGCGAAAAACAAAGCAGCACAGGTAGAAGAGCAGTTGCTGGTTCAACAGCAGGAAAACAATTTGTTAACCCAGCAACTGCAAATTGAAAGACAAAGGATAGACCAAAGTGAAACTCAGAAGGCAAAAGAATTGGCGGAGGCATTATCACAGTTGAAAGTATCAAATGAGCTGATGATGAAATTGAAAGATGAGCGAATAGCTCAACTATCAGCACAGCTCGAAGGTATCAAGAGCACACAGAATGTGAAAGTTTTCAAAGCAGAGGCAACTCAAATAAATAGCGCATTACTGTCTCAGATCAGACTTCTATGTCAACAACTTGCTAAGGCTGAGCCACTATGCGAAATATCTATAACAGTGTGTGAGCAAATAGAGAAGGCCGGAAATGAGCTAGATCAGGCCGAAGAAGCCATATCCGATTATCTTGAGTGGCAAGACACTGAAGAAGGGAAAGTGGCGAATTTGTCCCGAATCCATGAAGCGTACAAGGACATACTCTTCACGGAATGGAACACTCAGATAATGAAAGCAGAAAGGGCGGCTTCCAGGTGTAAAATAATTGCCAGCAATATGATCGACCTAGTCAATGATACACTTTATTTGGCAAACATGATCTCCAAGTGCACACCTGGAAGCATAACAACAGCAGATATGCTTGAACAAACAAATTATCATGAATTGGAAGAACAGAGGAAGTTAATTACCGGAGTAAATACTTTAACCTCTGATGCATATTGGCTCTTTCTAATCAAGCCACATACTCAAAGGTCTGCTCTCAAGTGTCTAACAGATGCCCTCAGACACCTGATCCCCGACATTCAGGATGCTACATATGATGCCCAGCTAACTTCGCGTCTCAACACTCCACCAGAAGTAGAGCCAATGCTGGCGATATGTCAGCTAAGGAGTAAAGGCAAAGAACCCACCGAATGAAGTATTGCCGCCAACTGCCAGATTGCCAAGAAAGATGGAAAAAACATTTATTGATGCCAATTTAATAGCTTTTCAGTTGTTTAGATATTTAGATTAGTATAGTATTTATAGATCCTTTCATTTTTTTGGAAAGGGTCGTAAAATTTTGTAATAGACTTAAAGGCTGAAGTTTGCACTATTGTGCTTCAGTCTATATTCTTTTGTGAAACTCGACCAACGGTTCTTAATTTTGATTAGAAGGCTGTTTTACACAATTGCGCACGACTGTCTGTTGTTCGGAATGCTTTCTGATTTGAAGGAAGGACTGCGACATAGTGATTAATATACTGGATTGATCGAGCAGCTTACATGGTACTATTATCTATATCTGTGTTCTTTCTTATTGTATGAATTACTGTGTTATTATCTTTGCTATTGTTGAATGCATGTATGCGATATAATAGCGAATCTTCATTTCGTTTCACTATTGAATGTTTTGGTGATTTGTTATCTCTTTCACCCATGCATGTATCAATGATATAAATGATTCAGTGTAGTAATTCGCTATAATCGCTCTGCATAACTAATTATGCAGAGCAATCTTAAATGGTTTAAACATCTATGCTTAAGTGTTAGAGTCATCTATATGCCTGCCTTAAAGCACAGATCATCAAACGCTTCACTTTACCAAGCGATAAGTCCCGGGATTAGATTATTAGATTATATATTTTGCTGATAGTTTTACTTTTTCGCTTATCACTATCCTACTGCATAAGCTACTCATGCATCCCACTTTTATCTATTATTGGGAAACTGGTCCCATTATCCCCAGTCGGAGCCACTATTCCAAACGGAAAAGGAGCTTCTTTCAAGGTTCTGGACCAGGTGGTTTCCCCTTTGTTGTGGCAGCGATTTTCGAGGCCTCAACAAAATTGGCGCTAGAAGGAGGGCCTGACTGTGAATGGCAAGCAGATCCAAATCGGCAAGTCATTCTAAGAGTAATTCTCCCTCCAAATCTCCTCGTTCTTCTCAATTGCATGCTGGTTCTCCAGCCCATAACCAAGAAGAAGAGGAATCTACCACCACTGCTCAATCCCATCATATCCTAGAACAGCTAAGTCTTGAATCTCCTGAAATCCAGTCTCTAATCCATAAACTTCAGAGCTTCTCGATCTCACCACAGAAATCTGAGATATCAGAAAGCAGTGCGACTTCGCAGTTCAACCTCACTCATCCTCTTACCAGACTTTAGAGCGAAAAACTTGGTATTGAACCCACTGAGTTTCCTTTACCCAAAAGGAAAAAGCCAAAGAAAAACACTGAAGGATCTGATAGTGGGGATTTTTCTTCCACATCCTCCATTTCATCTCCTCATCTGCAAAGTCAACCACCCACTCCCCCATTACAAATTGTCGTTCATCAGGGAACAGAAGCCTCAATATCCCAATCTATTCACTCCTCATCTTCAACCCTTTCCAACACATCCGGAATTCCAGCAGTAGTCCCAACCACTGTTGCCATTATAATGGCAGATCCATGGACTAGGCCAGGAGCAGTCAACATGCCTGGACCATTGCATGATCTACCCAATGATCCCGAAAAATGGCTGCCTAAATTCAATCCAGATGATGGGATCCAGGCTGAAGAACACATCAACAACTTCATGTTAGCAGTTAACCTAAAAGGAGTGACAGAGCAAGATGTTGTTGTAAGACTTTTCCCCTACACTTTACAAGGATCAGCAGGATCCTGGTATTTTTCCTTACCCTCTGGTTCGATTACCAGTTGGAATACATGCCAAGAGCAGTTTCTCACCAAATATGGAGATGATAGGTCCCTAGCAACTTTAATAAATGACCTCTCCAATTTGAGAATAGAGCACAGGGAACCAATAAAGGAGTTTAATGCCAGATTTAATAAACTACTGAATAAAATCCCTACCGCTTCTAAACCAAGTGAGCAAATCCGAAGCGAATGGTACATCACTGCCCTACCTGCCAACATAGCCATTTTTGTAGACAGGGCTGGCAAACCTACCTTAGCTGAAAATATGAGAGAGGCACTTGCTGTTGAAAAGCGCATCAATGCTCTTGAAAAGAAAGCTGCTCTAGAAGATAGAAAAGCTAAAAAAGTCTCGTTCAAAGAAGATTCCAAGAAGAAAACCCCGAAGGACCCATATGACATGGAAGGTTTACAAAAGGTCCTTAAAACATTGTCTAATGAAATGGTTGAGATTAAAAAGCAGGTGGCCGAAACTTCAAGCAAAAGACCATTTAGGACTTTTAAGAGAACTGAATCAAGGCCACCTAATGTTATATCTAACGCTGATTCAGACCAAGAAGAAGAGGAAGAGGAAACACCTTCACAGACCGATGATGAAGAAGAAGTAGCTGAATGCCATGGAATGTGGGATTTTATACTCCCAAACTCTGATATGGAGAATGAAGAAGAAGCCTTTCCGGTTACTACAAGAAGTAAAAGCACTCCAGAACCCGCCCAGGCAACTTCAAAGAAGAGGAGCGCAAGCGCTACTACAGCAAAGGAAAGAGTTCCCCCAAAGAAGTCACCTGTGGTAGTTCCTCAAAACCAGCCTTCAACTTCTAGTTCTCCTTCAACATCCAAGACTCTAGTGATATCCGATTCAACGGAATATAACATTGTTGATGACATGAAGAAAACCAAGGCAAATATAACCATGTTTGAACTTAGTAAACTGAAACATCAGCAAAAGCTACTTCTCAAAGAATTAAATGCTGTTCCCTCTACTCCCCTTCCCAGTACAAGAGCTGCCAACGATCAAGGCCAGCCTCCTGTAGGTATGGTTGAAGCTACCGATTCAGTTCTAATTGGAGATAAATCAAATTCTCACACTCCACCCTTCCTACTGACGTACGAGATTTATAATAGAAACCTGCACAACTGTTTAATTGATTCAGGGGCTTTGTCTAATATAATGCCAGCTTCAGTTTGTTCTAAGCTGAACATTGAACCACAGAAGTCAGCCACTCATATTGTGCAGTTGGATAGGACTAAAGTCCAGGTAGTGGGTGAAATTAATTCTGTAACCATCAGGTTGTCTGCCGACCCAAGGGTTGTCCAAAGAATCGATATTTTAATTGCCGACATACCTGAATTTTATGGTTTAATATTGAGCAGAGATTGGTCCGAAAAACTGCACGGGTATATTTCTACAGATTGGTCACATATGTGGCTTCCCTACAAGGGAAAGCCAAATCAAATAAGGATCGATCGTGAGAAGCATATGACCCACACAGTTACTGAATTCGAGCAAGAAAACCAACCTGTGGCATTCAACAACAACATTTTGGGGAACTATTCGGCAGAATCATTCTTTGGCAACTTTGTTGCCCAACCATCTCCTTTTTCAGTTAATCATTTTACATCTCAAATAGAAAATTTTTCACAAACTGATAGGTCAAGATGTTTTAATGATGCTGAGAAAAATGTAGATACTTTTGTTAATATTCCTTTATTTTGGTCTCTGTATTTTGATGGCTCTAAGTCCACTGAAGGTTCAGGAGCTGGATGTATATTGGTTAGTCCGCAAGGAGAAAAGACAACGTTGTCTTGTAGGTTAGAGTTTGAGTGCACTAATAATACAGCCGAATATGAGGCTTTAATCCAAGGATTATACAAAGCAATCGGCCTCGAGGTGCGATATCTAAAGGTATTCGGCAATTCAGAAATCATTGTCAAACAGGTTAGAAATGCAATTCATTGCCTTTCGACTCACCTTAAACATTACCAATCGCTCGTCCAAGAGCTTACCTCACACTTTTTGGCATTCAACATTTCTTCTATACCTCGATCTCAAAATTCAGCCGCAGATTTACTAGCCAATGTAGCTTCAAAGCTGCTGCCTTCTGAAGACTACAGCCTTGACAGATTTTCTGTAGAATTACTTTTCAGACCTTCAATTCCTGACAATGTCACTAATTGGAGAGTATTTAATCATGATGATGATATCTTGCAATTTTTAACTTCTGAGAAATCTTATGATAAGCAAGTTATTGAGGAAGATGATCATGATTCCCAGATGAAAGAAGTGCCTAAAGAAAATTCGATCCCTAAACCAGTGGTAAAATTAGAAGATCTTTACGATATCAAAGACAGGTTTAAACCTGTAATTAATACAAAGCTTCAAAGTTCTACCCTTAGGTTTGAATTAATAAATCTAGGAACCAACGAGTCTCCTCAAAACATCAATTTAGGAACAGGACTATCTCAGAAGGAAAAGGAAGCATTTATTAAATTGTTGAGAAAAAACAAACAAGTCTTTGCATGGAAATATGATGATTTAAAGACTTATGATACATCTATTATCCAGCATACCATTCCTATGCTTCCTGATCAGAAACCGATTCAGCAAAAATTAAGAAAAATACATCCATGTTTGGAGAGCCAGATAAAGTTGGAACTTAACAAGCTCTTGAAAGCCAAGATTATCTTTCCAGTCCGACATTCAAACTGGGTCTCTAATATGGTGCCAGTCAGAAAGAAAAATGGCGACATTCGAATCTGTATTGATTTCAGGAATTTGAACAAAGCGAGCTTAAAAGACAACTTCCCATTGCCTACTATGGAGCAAATTCTCCAATCGGTGGCAGGGTCTGAATTGATGTCTTTTCTAGACGGTTTTTCAGGGTACAATCAAGTTCTGGTACATCCTGATGACCAGCTTAAAACTACATTCAGAACAAAATGGGGAACCTATGCATATCAGAAAATGCCTTTTGGTCTTATAAATGACGGAGCGACATTTCAGAGAGCTATGGACATGGCCTTCAGAGGGTTAATTAATCGATCAGTAGTCGTCTATCTAGACGATATTACTGTGTATTCTAAGAAGAGAGATAATCATTTGCACGACTTAAATCAGATCTTTCAGCGATGCAAAAGATATGGTATTTCTCTAAACCCAAAGAAGTCCTTCTTTGCCCTTGACCAAGGAAAACTCTTAGGCTTTATAGTATCCAAAGATGGTATTTATATTGATCCTGATCGGATTAATGAAATTTCTGAAATCCCTTTCCCACACAACAAAAAATCAATGAGGTCATTTTTGGGTCAGATTAATTTTGTCAAACGATTTGTTCCAGATTTTTCGCAGATTGTATTACCACTTCAGACAATGATCAAGAAGAATTCAGTCTTCAAATGGGGATCAGAAGAAAAGCAAGCTTTTGATGTTATCAAACAGTCAATAATCAATGCCCCAGCCTTGAATACTCCAAATTTTTCTAATCATTTTACACTATATATTATTGCATCCAACACTTCATATGCCGCAGTACTCACACAACTGAATGATAACAACTTAGAAGCACCCATATCATTTTTCAGTTCAAATCTTCAAGGTGCCGAATTGAATTATTCTGATGTGGAGAAACAAGCCTTTGCTGTATTCAAAGCAGTCAAACATTATAGACCCTTCCTTTTGAAAACCCACACAAAAGTTATAGTTCCTTTCCCAGCGGTAAGACAACTATTAATTCAGAAAGAATTGGGTGAAAAAAGAGCCAATTGGGTTACAGCGCTTCAAGAGTATGACTTAGAAATAAAGCCAGCAAAGATTGTTAGGGGCCAAGGTTTTTGCAGGATATTGGTAGGAGCATCAAACATTCACGAATCAAGCGATGAGGATCAAATTGAATCCATCAATCAGATAAGTGTCACTGATTCTGAATCTCAATATGCTGATTTGATATTTTATTTGAAGAACGGTCATGCCCCTCCAAATTTATCTTACAAAAATAAAAGGGCCATTAGGTTAAAAGCTAAGAATTTCACTCTCATTGATGATCTGTTGTTTAAACAAAATTATGATTCTATCCTGTTAAGATGTCTTGAGAAACCTGAAGCTCAAAAGGTTTTGCAGGAGCTACATGATGGACCAGCTAGGGGACATTTTGGAGCTGACACAACAGCTCACAAGATTATTCATGCTGGATATTATTGGCCTACTCTATTTAGAGATTGCCATGAGTACGTAAGAAAATGCCTTAATTGCCAAACATCTGGTGGAAGACAACGAAAATCAGCTTTCCCTCTGCAACCTGTCAACATTGAACAGCCATTCGAACAATGGGGATTAGATATCATCGGGGAAATTACTCCACCATCTTCCAAACAACATAGGTATATCCTTACTGCTACCGATTACTTTACTGAATGGGTAGAGGCTATTCCTTTGAAGGTGGCAAATGCAGAGGCAATTATCGAGTTCATTGACCAATTCATCATTACCAGGTTTGGTGTTCCAAACGCTCTTGTTTTTTATAATGCTTCCTATTTCTCAGGAAACGCTATGTATGATTTTGCTATTAAAAGGGGGTTTAAACTCAAATATTCTTCCAATTATTATCCCTAGGGAAACGGTTTAGCCGAATCTACTAATAAGAATCTTATCAAAATCATTAAGCGAACTGTTGAACAGAATCATAGAAACTGGCATAAATCTTTGGTCTTTGCATTATGGGCTGATAGAATAACACAAAAGGCTTCTATAGGGACCTCTCCTTTCAATCTGGTATATGGAAAAGAAGCTGTGTTGCCTACAAATCTTGTTCTCCCATCTTTAGCCCTAGTACAGTACATTGAAGAGACTCCTTCTTCTTCTATCCAACTTAGACATGACCAAATTCTCAAATTAGAAGAAGAGAGGGAAAAAGCCAGAATCACTCATGCCAAACATCAACAAATCATCGAAGCATCTTTTGACTCAGCATCATCCGGTTCCAAACAACTTCAAGTTGGTGACTTAGTTCTCAAATGGGACAAGGCCCATGAAGATAAAGGTAAGCATACCGAATTTCAGAAAATGTGGCTTGGACCATTTCAGATCTGTGAAAAGATAGGCCATTCAACTTTTATATTGCAAGACTTATCAGGGTTGAGAGATTCTCTCCCCGTCAATGGCCTGATCCTGAAGAAATTCTTTAATTGAGAAGGTAACCCCTTCTCCTTTTGTAGATTTGCGTAGTTTGTAGGATTGGTAGGAAATAAAACTGTAGAGTATCTCCATTGACCTTTTGTTGTGTTTGAGGAAGCTGTCTCACAAAAATAATATAAATATTTGTTTTTAGATAATAGAACCCTCAATCAAAAGAAATAGTTTCTAGGAAATTAGATATCCTTGTGTTCTGAAACTATAATTTAAATTTTGAAGACTCCTCTCAAGAGGTAAAAGTTCTGAATCATTTTCTGTTTTCAAAACTAGTCTCCAAAGGTTATCTGTTAAAAGATAGAAGCTAACCGATTTTCAGTATCCTCAACTCTTCACCTGTCATCCATTTGCTCTTAAGGAGAAGATTGTTCACCCCATTCACTAAAGATTATGATTACTTAGAGTGTAATTCTAAAATATAAAAGATTAAAGATAAGAGGTCTTATCATAAGCCTGCTTACCATGTTCATAGGGAAATAGGTTAACTGACATTACCAATACTGCCTACCAAAACAGGGTAATGACTTGAAATTTCAAGACAAGGGGTCTCATCACGAGCCAGCTTGATCAGTTAAATTATTACCAGTGAATGGCATTGTCATAAGCTGGCCACCAAACCAGGACAATGGCTTTTTATCTTATTAATTACAAAGAAAAACAGATGAAAAATAAAATATGAAAACATTTTATGGATTCATTCTGTTAATCACACTCTTATGTGAATGGAAAAGTGGACAATACTATGGTTAAAAGGTATCCCTGTCGAGACTATAAATGTTTGCTGGCAACAGAGGCTCTACCTATGACAAAGGGGTTAATTATAAAAGCTGATGTGGGAAAGTTTTCTATTTTATCACTATGAACCAATAAAGACTTATTTTTGAAACTTATTATGTATTTGGTTTCTTGAAACTAAATGGGAAGAAGTTAACAAAATGAAGTTCACTTTAGTCAGAACACATGAATATCTAGTTATATTAGAAGTTCTCCTTCTGATTGAGTTTCTATTTTTGAAAAGCTTGAGTGTTTGTATTAATTTCAGAGATAACTGGTTCTACCAACGAATCGCCAATTGTTGTGCCCTACAACAACCCCCCATTTCATATCATCTGTATTTATAAACAATCAACATATGAAATGGGTCCCTTTTAAAAAATTAATTGGCATTAATGATTTTGTTCGAAAAGGATATGATAATCAAATGTGTTTGTGAATTGAAGCCTTTTTCGAATAACAATGTTCCCAAAATAAAACAATCTTTTGTTATTGCGATAAAGCGATCGCAAGATCGCATATCGCAATAACAAAAGAAACGCATTTAAATGGCACTTTGGTCTTTGCCGATGCGATATCGCTATCGGCGATCGGCGGTATTCAATGCATACACAAAAGAGCACATATCTTACACCCCGATGCGACGCTATATCAGCGATCGGCTATCGGCACTGCCTCTTGTGGGAAAACACTTTACGTTATAAACCCCGACCCGATGCGATATCGCTATCGACCGTCGGTGGAATCCCGTGCACTCTCATAAGGCACTCATGTCTTTCCCCGATGCGATGCGATATCGCTATCGGAAGTCGGCAAATCACTTAATATGCATCTGGTAATGTGTTCACACGCTAGTCCGATGCGATATCGCAATCGGCGTTCGCTAGGACTACTTTCAAACGATAGTGTAACTCTTTCCCCCGATGCGATGCGATATTGTTCGTTGGTAATCAACATTTTCAAAAAGTGATTGCTTTGAGCCTTAAAGTTATATTTAAATCCGGTTGATAAAGCGCAGATTTCAAAATGCCGTTAAATGCAGGGATAAGGTAATGCATGTGTATTTAATAACTTTGCCCCTTCGATTAACGAATACTTGCGTCTAAAGCATTTTCATATCTATTGCACGCGTTAGGGGGTCATTCAGTTGAATAACAGTGTTAAGGTCATTTAATGGGTAGCAGGCCTTAAAAACACCATTAATGCATATGCGATCTCTTACCAGTGATTGGATCCGCAGCCACCTTTTGAAAATTTAAAATCGCCACGCTTCAAGTGATATATATCTTTCCCATTATGCTTTGTCTTCATTATTTCTCGTGTTACGATTTCTCTTGCATTTGTGTAGAGTTCGTTTGTTGAGAAAAACCTGAATATGATGGGGAAGAAAAATAAGAGGAGTTCTGGTTCCACTACAACACCTGTTGCAGGTCAAGCTGCTACAATTTCGAAGAAAGGCCTAATCTCGGACACTACGTGCACTGGTCTTGCTAGGACCACATGGCAGGGCACATATAATCTGTTGGAGGCTGAGCAACCATAAGTGATAGTGAGAACGGCTAGTGTAGATGTACTAAGGAAGTCTGATGCAACGTTCAAAGACTTGGCTGACTCCTTTTTACACAGAATAGTGGCTAGAGAGCAGGTTCTCCCTTACACGGATGTGGTGTGCTGGACAATTGAAGAAATCCCCATCACTGATAGAACTTTTCATACAAGGGATGGAAGGATTTTCGGGTCATTCAAGCCTGATGACCTGAGGTGAATGTATCATCTGCCTGAACCGGAGCTAGTCTATAACAGAGCCTTTGTGGAGAAATTCGCAAAAGAAAATGAATCACCATCCGAACCCCTCCGAGATTGGAGGCAGAACCCAGCCAAACATAAGCATGAAAGTTCGGGTAAGTACTCCAACGTTTCTTTGGCTTCTCCCTATTGCTACGCGGGGATTATGATGTGTAGATTGTGGGGATTACATGACTCTGTTAATATCAATATTGACATGGTTCCCTTAATGGAAGCGGCTATCAATAGTATAATTATGGATTGGGCCACTATTCTCTCTGATAAGTTGGTCGTAGCCATTCGTGAATTTAGAGCCAAAACTATAGTCACCGAAAGGAAAATCCCGCCATTTTATTATACTGCTTACATTATGGATACCCTGTGTTATAATTCTGAGTTTCCTGTCCTCGGTTGGAGATGGACCACCCAAGATCCAACACCCATTCATTTATACCATCAGAAATTGTCGAAGTCCTCTTACAAGGACCATTTGTACCAAATTTGTAATGGTTTCATGGTGCCCATTTACTATTCTATTTATGACAAGCCCATTCCCAGAATTTCCTATGAAGCTTCTTTTGACCTACCAGCCGTAGCGAGTTGGTTCGGGGAAGAGTATTTCACCTATATCAGAGTTTTTGGGAGTAAGGCTAGGCCACATGTCCTCCCTTTGTATATCCCAGACAAGCTGTTAGCCCGGGAAATCTGCTACCAGATTATGGCCGAGAGTGTCACACAAACTCTCAAAGAGGAGAAGAAGAGAGGTTGGCCCTCTTTTCCTTTAAGAATTGGGGTTTTTACTCTCCTTAATTACAAGCATGCAGAAAAAGAAGCGAAAAAACTCCAAACTTTATCCCTGGCCACTATCCCAAACAGACTCATGATCCAAAGCAAACTGCCTACACTGCCCTAGAACAATCAAAATTAACAAAAGTTGATCATCAAGAGGATATGTTTGATGACCTGTTCGTAGGTGCCGATTCAATAAGTCAAACCAAACAGCTTGCCAGAATGAAATATAACGATGAGTCGTTGATTGAGTTTAATAAACTTAGGGAGGAGAGGTTGCAAACTCTGCCTCTAGATTTATTATCCACAACCCCAGCATTTTCCTCAAGCGAGCCTGGTCGGCAACAGATACATCTACCTCCTGTTACAACTAAAGAACAGGATAAACAACAGGAGGAGAGGCAGAAGAAGCTGCAGGCTGAGAAGCAAAGAAAAGAGCAAGCAGAGAGGCAGAAAAAGGAGCAGATAGAAAGGCAGCAAAAGGCACAGAAGGATCAAGAGCAGAGGAAGAAGAAGGAAGAAGAGAAACTAAAGAAAGAACTGGCAGATAGGTAGAAAAAGGAATTGGAGGAGCAGCAGCGGAAAGCGCAAGAGGAGCAACAACGAAAAGCACTTGAAGAACAGCAGAAGTTAGAACAAGAAAAGGAACGGAGCAAAGCCCATACAGAGCAACATAAGCAAACCTCCACCGATCCTAAATTGATTAAACAATGGAACCAATTCGATTCCATTATCAGTGGTAAGGAAGGCTCCAAAGACACAGACACCTCTAAAACAAGCGATGCGCCCGATACCACTTCTTCTCAGGTTCTAGGAGGAACCAGCGGCCCACCCATTTCACAGGATGTCGAGGTAATCAATAAGGACCCTTCCGATCAAATTGTTCTCCAGGTGGAAGAAATTCCTCCTCTGGATATTTTCTACAGCCCAAAGCATAGAGCCGTTATTAAGCGCTCTAAGAAAAGAAGAAGGCTTGATCAACCTTCTATCTTTCCTGAGCAAATAGTCACGGGAAATATGGTCTGGAAGGAGGATTTGGATCCCTCCGATGATCTAACAAAGCTGTCGCAATTCACGGGAGCTTATTCTGCAGCAACTATCGACAAAGCATCGGAGGTAAGTCTTCTGTTGAAGACTAAGGACCATGAAATATATGCATTACAGGCAGAGGTAATTGAAGCAAAAAACAAAGCAGCACAGGTAGAAGAGCAGTTGCTGGCTCAACAACAGGAAAACAATTTGTTAACATAGCAACTGCAAATTGAAAGACAAAGGATAGACCAAAGTGAAACTCAGAAGGCAAAAGAATTGGCGGAGGCATTATCATAGTTGAAAGTATCAAATGAGCTGATGATGAAATTGAAAGATGAGCGAATAGCTCAACTATCAGCACAGCTCGAAGGTATCAAGAGCACACAGAATGTGAAAGTTTTCAGAGCAGAGGCAACTCAAATAAATAGCGCATTACTGTCTCAGATCAGACTTCTATGTCAACAACTTGCTAAGGCTGAGCCACTATGCGAAATATCTACAACAGTGTGTGAGCAAATAGAGAAGGCCAGAAATGAGCTAGATCAGGCTGAAGAAGCCATATCCGATTATCTTGAGTGGCAAGACACTGAAGAAGGGAAAGCGGCGAATTTGTCCCGAATCCATGAAGCGTACAAGGACATACTCTTCACGGAATGGAACACTCAGATATTGAAAGCAGAAAGGGCGGCTTCCAGGTGTAAAATAATTGCCAACAATATGATCTACCTAGTCAATGATACACTTTATTTGGCAAACATGATCTCCAAGTGCACACCTGGAAGCATAACAACAGCAGATATGCTTGAACAAACAAATCATCATGAATTGGAAGAACAGAGGAAGTTAATTACCGGAGTAAATACTTTAACCTCTGATGCATATTGGCTCTTTCTAATCAAGCCACATACTCAAAGGTCTGCTCTCAAGTGTCTAACAGATGCCCTCGGATGCCTGATCCCCGACATTCAGAATGCTACATATGATGCCCAGCTAACTTCGCGTCTCAACACTCCACCAGAAGTAGAGCCAATGCTGGCGATATGTCAGCTAAGGAGTAAAGGCAAAGAACCCACCGAATGAAGCATTGCCGCCAACTGCCAGATCGCCAAGAAAGATGGAAAAAACATTTATTGATGCCAATTTAATAGCTTTTCAGTTGTTTAGATATTTAGATTAGTATAGTATTTATAGATCCTTTCATTGTTTTGGAAAGGGTCGTAAAATTTTGTAATAGACTTAAAGGCTGAAGTTTGCACTATTGTGCTTCAGTCTATATTCTTTTGTGAAACTCGACCAACAGTTCTTAATTTTGATTAGAAGGTTGTTTTACACAATTGCGCACGACTGTCTGTTGTTGGGAATGCTTTCTGATTTGAAGGAAGGACTGCGACATAGTGATTAATATACTGGATTGATCGAGCAGCTTACATGGTACTATTATCTGTATCTGTGTTCTTTCTTATTGTATGAATTACTGTGTTATTATCTTTGCTATTGTTGAATGCATGTATGCGATATAACAACGAATCTTCATTTGGTTTCACTATTGAATGTTTTGGTGATTTGTTATCTCTTTCACCCATGCATGTATCAATGATATAAATGATTCAGTGTAGTAATTCGCTATAATCGCTCTGCATAACTAATTATGCAGAGCAATCTTAAATGGTTTAAACATCTATGCTTAAGTGTTAGAGTCATCTATATTCCTGCCTTAAAGCACAGATCATCAAACGCTTCACTTTACCAAGCGATAAGTCCCGGGATTAGATTATTAGATTATATATTTTGCTGATAGTTTTACTTATTCGCTTATCACTATCCTACCGCATAAGCTACTCATCCATCCCACTTTTATCTATTATTGGGAAACTGGTCCCATTATCCCCAGTCGGAGCCACTATTCCAAACAGAAAAGGAGCTGCTTTCAAGGTTCCGGAGCGGGTGGTTTCCCCTTTGTTGTGGCAGCGATTTTCGAGGCCTCAACACTTTCCATAATTCCAATCCAAGAAAGTAGTGCATGAGACCCATGTCCTTCATCTCAAACTCTCTTGCAAGGTCCTCCATGCAAGATCTAATCAACTAATCATCACCAGTCAAAATCAAGTCATTAACATATAGGACAATAATCAACAATTTACCTTCTACCAAAATATGATAGAGGTTTACATCCGCTTTGTTATAGACATTTTTGTGCCTTACAGCATAGAGGATGAAATGTCAATAAACTAAGGGATCCAAAGTCCCTAAACATGTTGTTCTTACCCTTAGAGGAACAAGGTCAGCAAACCACAGCACTACAAATCAGTTCTCCATTGAAAAACACTCAAAAACAGGTCAGTTTTGGATCATTGCAGCTGCTCCACTAGGCATCTGCGCTGCATAGCAGGTACAACAAAGGCTACCTGCGTTGCATAGCAGGTAGAACAAAGGCTACCTGCGTTGGGCGTACTTGGACATGTGGAGGATTCTTTTTCTCAAAGTGCCAGTGTCCAGGAAGCTTCCAAAAAGA
Organism: Pinus tabuliformis; assembly: GCA_031772625.1. NCBI lineage: Eukaryota > Viridiplantae > Streptophyta > Pinopsida > Pinales > Pinaceae > Pinus > Pinus tabuliformis. The sequence goes on from CM062814.1 coordinate 847,428,794, forward strand.
TACTTGATCATAAGATTCGCCTAATGATGAGTTAAGAGCTTCTAAAACTCCAAGTGGAAGACAGAAACTCCAAGTAAAGAACTGAAGAACAACTGGAGTTGAAGAGGACAACAAGTCACACATAAAGCTGACTTATCGTCACTCCAAAACTCTATATAAGGATCTCATCCCATGGGATCTGGGGGGCCGGAATTTTTGTGCAAAGAATTGCTGTTGGTTTACAGTTGAGAGTATTGGGTGATTGTTTGAGGGAGGTGAAGAAGAGATTTCTCTCCATCGGTAAGGTGATGCTGGATTGGACCTCTCATGGTTGTATCACCGCCTGAACCTTACTTCCATATATTAATAAAGCATTTGAGGTTCTTCTATTCGCATGTGTTTCAATGATGTATTGTCTTACTTGCGTATTTGATTTATGCTAATCCTTGAATCAGTTATGAATGCATGCCTCTTGTAGTTTCCTTTCTTTGTCTTGTTTGCAGGATCTCGTGTAGCTGGGCCCGTGAAAAGACTTGGAGCTGGGAGCAAGCGGCGAATAGAGGAGATTGGACCGACCATTTGCGCAAGACATCGGTAAGTGGATCTCTTCCTTCTATCTCTCGCATGTCATAAAGAAGAAACTTTAGATAGCTTTGATTTCAACTGTTGCTAAGGAGCTGTCACCCTTAGAGTGGGTTAGGGTCATTCCGAGTTGGATACTTTTCCCCACAACAGACTGGTGACTCCGCTGGGGAGCGTGTCTTGTTGGTAGCTTGTGTTTCTTGCTATTCATTTCTTGAACAAAGAGAGTACCGAATCGAACTGCATTCGAGTCCTTCGAAGGCAAAGTAGAGGGCAGCTACTCTAGCCCAGTGCTGGGCATGTTTATGATCTGAAGAGCTGATCCACAAGGACTCTTTTTAGCTCTTTCTCAGGGAAACTTTTAAGAACCCCCCCTAAATTTATAAATATAATAAATGGGCGAATCTCCATGGTATATAGGAAAAATGGAAGGCGATTTTATCAATAATATAATATGTATATATAATTTTTTGGCGAATCTCTCACCAGGCATGGCGAATATTTTACTCAATTATAAAATCTTGTAAGATCTTGGCGAGTCTTTCACTAAATAATAAAACTTTGGATGGTTCTAAGATGATAGAATTTCCCCTTTAAATAGTCTATGCTCACATGAATACCATGGTATTACCATGGGTCAATACCATGGGTTATCATAAACCTGGAGCTTAAAAATTACTATTAGTAACTTATAAAAATTAATAAAATTAATAGTTTAATTTTATTTTATTTTTTATTTTAACAAAGCTAAAATGTTTAACCTACATTAAATTACAACATCCATTTTTACTCTTGACCAAGCCCCAAGAGGATCAAATATTTTTTCACTGTATGCTAGTTTGCATATCACGATATTTGATACCTCTTGGGGGTTAGTAGATCCAGAGAAAAGATGGATCTATGCTGGTTTAATTCCCTCATTTAAATGGGCTACATTCCAGGTGAATACCATGGGTCAATACCATGTGCCATTTTGGTGAATATCATGGGTCAATACCATGTGCCATTTTGGTGAATACCATGGGTCAATACCATGTGCCATTTTTATTTTTATTAATTCTAATATTAGGGTTAATAATGGTTTTTTGCATGGTATTAATAACAATCTAGTCCATGGTATTTGTCCCATAGTATTTTGCCCATAGGTTTCAACTAAATATAACCCATTTTTTGAGTGTTCCTAAATATAAGGTGACTTATGGAGTAAATATAAAAAAATGTTTTATTTGTTTACCATACCTCTCGTTTATTTATATTTTTATTAATTTACCATACCTCTGTTACAAATATGATATTTGGCATAGGATTCACTTAAATAAAACCTCTTTCTTGAGCCTTCATAAATAGAACGAGGGTTATGGACTAAATATAAAAAGAGGTTTTATTTATTTACCATATCTCTAGTTTATTTATATTTTTATTTATTTACCATACCTTTTGAGTAAGTATAAAAAGATGTTTTATTCATTTACCATACCTCCACTTTACTTATATTTTTATTTGTTTACACCAGGTGACTTATGGAGTAAATATAAAAAATGTTTTATTTATTTACCATACCTCTCATTTATTTATATTTTTATTAATTTACCATACCTCTTTTATAAATATGGTATTTGGCCCATAGGATTCACTTAAATAAAACCTATTCTTGAAAATGGGCGAATGGATTCACTTAAGTAAAACCTATTCTTGAAAATGGGCGAATGGAAGGTTGTAACTCCTAATTTCAAGGGCTAAATTTACCTTTTTTACCCTCTCCCTTAAAATAAGGTGGGCTATTTGAGGTGATTTGTAAAAATGTACTATGATACAAAATATTCGCCCACTAAAAATTTAAAACCCCTTAATTTCGCCAAAGGGCGAACATTCGCCCCTAAAATTATCCTTGCTCTTTCTGATAGTGTTCATCTTCCTTTAATCATCCTCTAGTGTATACTTGACTGATAGCCTCTGATTTGGCCAAAAGCCATTGATTTTTGATCAAACTGTGACCCGGAATCTGAGAGAGACGAGAGTTGTCTCATCAGTGCAGCTGCAACAAAGGCTACCTTCACTGCAATGCAGGTCCCGAAGGGGCTACCTGCGCTGCATCTCAGATTGACAGTGCAGCACCTGCGCTGATCCAGTTTTGCCTTGTGCAGCTGGGATTTCCCACTGTCTGTTGCCCAGTTTTCAGTATTGTTTTTGCAGCCTGTTGTCAACCTGTATACCCAGCTGAAACCACTTCTCTTTGCCTTCATTCCTCCTCAGTTGTATGAAGAAACTGTGATTGTTCTTATTGTATTTCTTGCTGTCATTCACAGTTTCCCGTAGCGAAAGTGAACTAGTCTTGCTATGACCTCTTGGATCTAGACCTGTGAGAAAGTGTCGTTGTGATTCTAAGAGCTAGTTTATCGCTGTTCATAGCTGCTTGAGCATTTGCTTTCGTTTTATGGTTCGAATTTCAGTATTTCTTGTGTTGAAACGAGTGAATCTTAAGGTGTTCTTTTGATTATTGGACAAACACTTGTTGCTTTCGCTTGAAATTGAATTCGAAATTATACAACAACTTTCTTTTTGTAATACATCAACATTAAGGAAGAAGAAAAGAAATACTTGCATTGTGCATGTGCATTTTGACAGTTTGCATGTCGATTTAGGAAAAGTGCATCAGTGTGTGCTCTATGATCTGTTTGAAAAGATGATGTCTTTCTTTTCCTTCAGTAGTTAAGGTTTTCATAAGTTGAAAGAATTGAAAAAGCTTGCTTATCATTCTTAGACTGCATTTAGGAGTTGTATCATACATCACGTGGTGATCCGTAAAGGCAAACTGCTAAGCAAGATCAACCTAAAAAGAACTGAATTTATCTAACAATGCTTTGAAACATAACGAAACACAGTAGAGGTCTAGGCAGAGACGTGAACCGGCGTCGTTAAACATAGTGACTGTTGATCTCTACGAAGGTGGGTGATTCCTCCTGAGGGACGATAGCACTAATACGGACTTGTGCCCCCGCGTACCGTCGCGTATATTGGGGGACCCCTATAGGAACAAAGCCTTTATCCATAGGAAGACGTGTCGGCCGCCCTACTGATCGCGATGCAGTGAACACAACATTCACGAAGATCGACCACTCGTACTGTAAAACGTATTCTGTGGTTTCGCGAAAGGTTTGGCACACCCTTGCCTAGAACTCCAGAGTAGTTTCTTTTGGCCTTTTTCAAACTCTATAACTGAAAAAGTCCATCCGAGCATTTGTCACTTCGGGCTCGTTAATACATCGAAGGGGACTAGAGTCATCTTTAGCTTTTTCTCGACTCTTAAAACATGAAAAAGCAAGTTGTGTCTTAAAAGTGTCTAAAATTAATTCAATTCGAAAACACATTTTACCCTGTGCATTGTTGGTTGATCAAGTAATCTGCAATCGTGGAAGAAAGTCAATCGATGAACCGTCGTTCGCGGAGGAATACGAGACAAACGTCTTTGTCCCCGGAATTGAAAACAACCCGGGCAAAGCGACCTCGTTCAACTGGTTCCAAATCTCCTGTCAAAGTTAGAACAAGTGTTCCGACGACATCTGAGGTTCCGGTTACTCCAAACATTTCTGGAAACCCTGCCCCTATTGAAGAAGTTCAACAGCCCCAGAGGGACAGTAACACTGATCCTAGTCTGAGAGCAAATACTTGTGTTACTGAATCAGTTCCATCAGTGGTCGGTTCAGAGAGTCTTGCTACTCAAACAACTGTCGTTGTCGAAACAACCCCTTCTTCGGCACCAGAAATATTCTACGGACCTGACGGTCTTCCTGTTCCACCCGGTCTGATCGCAATAGAAGAGATTGTAGAAGATCCGCAAGCAACTACTCCAACACATTTTGGAGCAGGGATCATTCTACTTCCTACTGCATCAGAAGCTAGCCTATCACCCAGAGAAGTTCCTGAAGAATCACTAGGCAATCTACTGGATAGACTAAAAATGTCTGAACAACCGTCGACATCCAGGACTGTGCCAAATGACACAGCGACCGCAGAACTCCCTGCGGTCATTCCGACAATGTTCGCCGGCACACCATCTGTCCCTAACTCTCAACAGCTTGCGGGGGTCCCTTCGGGGGCCATGACGACAGTATGGTCTGTTCTTGTTTGTTCTCCCGGGATAATACCCAGTAACTCCTATGTTGGAACTCAACAAATCGATCCTTTCGGGAATCCATTTGGACAATCCGGTCCTCGAGGTGTAATAAATCCTCTCGGTTCCGGACCACCGTCGTATGGGGGGCAATATGCTTTCTCATTACCCCCTCCGGGAGGTTACCCATACGAGAGTTCACAACCATACTCAGGTTATACTGGAATAACTACAAGTGGTTGGATACCTATGCCATCCCAGCAACCAAGAGTTGTGTATTCTATGCAACAACAAATGCATGTGACGAACATCCCGACGACACCAGCAATTGTGACTGTGTCGCAAGTTCAAACGATACCTGTTGCATGTCAACCTCAGTTTTCTCAGGTGGTAATGCAACAACCCTTTGACCCTGCAACCCAACCACAATCGCCGGCTAGCGAGGCGTCACAAACACAAACGGGTACCCTTACCCCTAATCTTGGCCCAGTGGTAAGCATCGCACAACAACCAACGGTATCACAACCATGGTTGGTGCATGATCAACAACCGCAGTTCCAGCAAGTGTACCAAGGTACCGAGCAGCAAAGTTTTGCGAATAATGGACAACCGTACCTACAATACGGTCAAAACCAACCACTCTACGGTGGAGTAGTCCATCAACCATATCAGTCATATCAGCATCAATTACATTATGCTGGTATGCAAAGACCAACTGCTCAGGCGATTCCATCGTATCCTGGGTACGCTTCACCTAACCTAAGTCAACAGCTGCCATTCATGGCAACTTTGGAGTTACCCGACTTACATCGGTTGACAAACGATCCGATTGCCTACGCCCCTTGGTGGCTGGCGATTCCTCATAAACTTCCCTCGGACATTCCTAAATTCAATGGAAACCCGGGCGAAGACCCGTCGAATCACGTCATGACCTTTCATCTATGGTGTTCATCGAACACCCTGAACGATGATTCGATAAGACTTCGCCTCTTCCAGAGGACATTGACAGGTCCGGCGGCCAAATGGTATATAGAATTGCCAAGAGCCTCTTTCGACAATTTCAGCTCCTTAGCCACGACTTTCTTAACCCACTTTCAATTACCTATCAGGTATGAAACAGGAACCGAGATACTGACCAATTTCAAACAGACGACAGCTACTCACATATCTGATCATATACATGAGTGGCGTCGTCGTCGAAGGATGGTGAAAACATACGTTCCTGATCAGCTATTAGCTGAATGGTTTATAAAGTCATTACTTCCGGCTATAACGGAAGATGTGGCCAAGGGAGGAGTCGTAACAGAGGAGCAAGTCATTGCGCGTGCTCAATATTTAGTATATACTCAGTCTAGCACGCTCTACGACAAGATACCTGATGCCCCCAGACCTGAATTTTCAATTCCTCCCCCTCCTAAATCGAATGTTGACTCTCATGCCGGAGATGGCGTGATTGGCACTACAAGCGCGAAGTCAAGAAAGGCTTCACCTCAGAAAGCCCGTAAGACTTCAGATCGAAATGCCCATGAAGAGATTCTTGCTTCGGAAGTAAATGCCATATTAGCAGATAAAGGCAAAGAAACCAATCAACCAGGAAGCAAGAAGAAACAAAACAAAGGGAAGAAGAAGCAACAGGATGGTCCGTCACCTGAAGAAACTTCTTCTAACTCTCCTGAGAAAGGGAAAAAGAAATGGCCCTGTATGATATGTGACGAAGATCACAAGACAACAGATTGTCCATACAAAGCTGAGCTCAAGAGATTCTTTAAAAGTCCAAAGAACCCAGCTGTGTTGACGGATCCATTTCCCAATCCAGGTCAAAATATGGTTGATAGTGGAAATGCTTCCCCGTCGCAAGTGCTGATGTTGTCAATCTCTAAGCAGCAAAATGATGCTTTGATTTCGACAAGGAGCAAAGATTATGGGAATCCGCAACTGTCAAACGAAAAAGGTAAAGATCAACCTAGTAGTTCGACAACAACTTCGATAGAAGTTGTCCCGCCCATAATGCCAGAATTAACGATAAAACCACCTAAGGGTGTAGTACACAAGTCGACGTTTAATCCTCGTGCCAGAGCGGCACAGCATTATAACATAGTAGAAGATTTGGCTCAATCGCCATCCGTGATGTCGACTCTAGAAGTACTACAAAATTGTCCATCCCAAAGGCAGGCATTATTATCGGCAATAGGGGGGGTTGATCCTAAGGATTCCAATCTTGTGTCCTTTGATCACAAAGGGTATGACCCTCAGTTACCAGCCCAACTAGATTTCCATAATTCAGGTAAAAGCCCTCAACAAAATTGTTCACAGAACAATTATTGACGAGGGGGCATCGACATGTATTATGTCGATGAGCTGCTGGAAAATGCTAGGGTCACCAACCTTGTCGAGATCTTCGACAACACTAAAGGCTTTCGACGGTAGGACATATACCCCTTACGGTATCCTAAGTAACTTGAAAGTTGAACTAGGTGGAAAAACAGTAGAGATTGATGTTGAAGTCATAGATGGAAATCTAGATTACAACATCCTACTGGGAAGACCATGGATTTATGCCATGGCAGCTGTCGTGTCGACTTATTTTAGGAAGATCGCTTTCCCGTTTGAAGGAGGGATTACGGTCGTCGACCAACAGAACTTCCTCCTTAATATTTCGCAAGTTACGGGAAGCATTCCCATGATCCATGAAAACGACCATTCAATTCAAGATATAAGAGTAGGCATGTTGAAAGACCCCACGATGATGGGGACTTTCTCGCTACCAAATCATATGTACATAGGAAATGTACCATTGGTGACTACCTGCAACATGATATCTTCCACGAAGGTCGCAAAAGACAAAGTCGTCATGGATCGGGCAATGGTGTTACACCCGAGCCCAATCGAAATATTGTAGCAATCAATGTTTCAGGGATGGGAGGCGAGCCCAAAACAATGCTCGTCAAGCATGTGGGTAGATAGGTCAGGAGAATGTGGAACCCCTTTGGATCCTTGGTCGCGAGTGCATGCAAGTGACGAAGGAATCCTGCAATCAATGATGATTGAGGGGGCACCATGGGATGATAACCACCATCGTTCCCTTCCAAAGGAAGATACTCAAGGCGACCTGTATCACCCTTCAGTATTTGAATTCCTAACAAATACTGTAAATACGGTGGATTCCGAGAGAAACCTATCCAATATAGAAGAGACTATAGCCATAAATATCTCGACCAAAACAGACATTGTAGAGAATATTTATGTTGGCAAAGGTTGTTCCCCTTCAGAACAAGAAATATATAAAGCTCTTTTCCGCGAATTCAGAGATATCTTTGCTTGGTCCTATGATGAAATGCCAGGCATCGACTCGAGTATAGTTGAACATGAAATTAAGATGTATCCTGATGTCAAACCAGTAAGACAACGGCTTCGGCAGGTGCACCCCAAGAAAGTCGTTGCCATCAAGGCGGAAGTTGAAAAGCTCCTCCATGCTAGTTTCATCTACCCGGTTCCTCTAACCGATTGGGTATCGAATATTGTCCCTGTTATGAAGAAACAAGGAACAATACGAGTGTGCGTCGATTATAGGGATGTAAATCAAGCTTGTCCAAAGGACAACTACCCTACACCCTTCATCGACCAGATAATTGATGAATGCGCCGGATGCGAAATCTTTTCGTTTATGGACGGATTTTCCGGGTATAATCAAATTAATATCCGCCCACAGGACCAGTCAAAGACTGCATTTATTTGTCTGTGGGGCACCTTCGCTTATCGAAAATTACCCTTTGGTTTAAAGAATGCAGGGGCGACGTTTCAGAGAGCAATGAATTATGCTTTCCATGACATCAAGAACATCGTTCAACCTTATCTCGACACTCTTCCGGCTCATTCGCAAAAGCGGACTGATCATCCGCATCATTTAAGAGCAATATTTCTACGTTGCCGACACTACAAGATAAGACTCAATCCACACAAATGTGTGTTTTGCATCGGTTCTAGTCGTTTACTTGGCTTTATAGTCTCCAAGGATGGGATTTGTCTCGACCCTTGCAAGGTGCAGGCAATCATTAATTTGCCTCCACCTTCAAACTTGCTTCAGATTCAGAAACTCCAAGGGAAAGCAAACTTTCTGAGGAGGTTCATTCCAAATTACGCAGAACTTGCTAAAGGTTATACCCGTCTCCTGAAAAAGGATGTACCTTTCGTCTGGGAGCAGGTTGCACAAGCTTCCTTTGATGCTTTGAAAGAAGCGCTAATCAATGCATCATTAATGTACGCCCCAGACTATCTAAGGGATTTTAACCTGTATCTGGCTGCAGCAGATACGACCATTGCAATGGTTTTGGTTCAAGAAGTCGATGGAATTGAACACCCTATATATTATTTAAGCAAAAACTTAAATGATACGGAAAATAGATATTCTCATGTTGAAAAGCTGGCATTAGCAGCTATTCAAGCGATTCAAAGATTTCGACATTATGTCCTCTTTAGGAAGACCACTGTATTGTCAGATTGCAACCCCATGACTTATATATTGTCGCGACAGTTGCTTGGGAGCAAATATTCAAAGTGGATAGCTATCCTTCAAGAGTTTGATCTGGAATTTGTGAAATCCAAATCAAAGAAAGCTTTAGTTTTCGCAGAGTTATTATGCGATCTCCCGTCATCATACAACGATGAAACGTCCAAAGAATCGATCGTGGACGAAAGTTTGTTTCTGATATCAGCAAGTGATGAGTGGTATGGAGATATAATAGTTTATCTCCAAACCCAAAAGTTTCGGCCAGACACCTCTCACTCAGAACAAAAACGCATTCGATACCAAGCGAAAGACTACATGATCGTCGGTGATACACTTTACCGTCGTGGTGTCGATACGGTCCTGAGAAGGTGTCTGACCCATGAGGAAGCCGAAAAAGCCCTGAATGAGTGTCATTCAGGCACCTGTGGGGGGCATCAATCTGGATATGCTACAGCACAAAGAATCTTACAAGCAGGATACTTCTGGCCAACCATGTTCAAAGATTGCATAACCGCAGTTAGAAGTTGCCATGCATGTCAGATTTTTGATAGCAAAACCAGAAGACCCCCCGCTCCTTTACAGCCAATAATAGCTGTGGGGCCTTTCGCCAAGTGGGGCATCGATTTCATGCAATGTAACCCCACCTTGACCGGGGGGCATGGGTATATTATAGTCGCAGTTGACGATTTTACCAAATGGGCTGAGGCGATGCCTACATTGGATAACACTGGTGAAACAGCAGCCCTATTCTTTTTTAATCATGTAGTCGCCAGATTCGGCGTGCCACAGGCCATAGTAACAGATCATGGATCGCATTTCCGCAATCACATGATGGTTGAATTAACTGCCAAACTAGGATTGTCTCACCACAGCTCTACTCCGTACTATCCGCAAGCTAACGGACAAGTTGAAGCGATCAACAAAGTCCAGAAGCGCATGATGCAAAGGATGGTGGGGGTTCACAAAAGAAGATGGCATTTGATCCTGTACTCAGCTTTGTGGGCCTACCGAACATCGGTAAGGAACGCCACTGGGTTCACACCGTTTCAACTGGTGTATGGCCTAGAAGCGATCCTACCAATCCAGTGCGAAATTTCGTCCCTTAAACTCGCAATTGATCTCCTCCCCGGAACCTCAGAAGAAGAAGCTCATTTCTTGGAGTTAATCCATTTGGATGAAACTCGTCGTGATGCCGCCTTGGCCAACAAAGCCCATAAGAAACGAGTCAAAGCACAATTCGACAAAAATGTCAAACCCCGTGTCTTCTCAGAAGGCGATTTGGTCTTGCTTTATGACCAAGAATCCGATAAATTGGGAGCTGGGAAATTCAAGTCCTTATGGATGGGCCCTTATATTGTTAAAAGTGTGTCAGCAAAAGGTGCCTACGAGTTGGTAGATTATGACGGAATTCCACTGGCGCAACCCCGCAATGGGTTGTACCTTAAGCATTACTATGCCTAATAGTAACCTATATGCTTTTGTTACATTTTTGTTTTCGCTAAAGCGTTTGTTCTGGTTTAAGTAATCCACTTTTTACATTTATTGCAAATGTCAAATCCATTGGAACCGTGGGTTGGATATGCTGACAGAGCGAGTCGTAGTACGAGGAACCTATCCTCGGCAGCATGGGCCATTTTTAACCCAAGCGGCTAGTTAATGAGTTTCAGGGGGGTCTGTATTGGTCAATCAACAAATAATATCGCTGAGTATAGTGCGTTGATAGAGCTCCTCTTTGATGCCATCACCCATGGCATACACCGGCTAGTCATCAAGCTAGACTCACAGCTCGTGGTACTACAGCTCAATGGTACCTACTCTGTCCGAAATCCAGCTATTTATCGCAAGTTCCTAAGAGTTAAAATCTTGGAAAGACAGTTTGATTTTATCCAATATCAACACATTTCCAGAAACTTAAACACATTAACCGACTCATTAGCAAATTATGTGTTAGATAGACATTTGCAAATTTGATAAAAAGAGAAGCATCATCGATGTTTCATACATGGGTCACATAAAAACTGGGACAAACCCCGAAAATCAAAAATATATATAACTGTTTACGGTTTACATATAATGTTCTGTAACCAAGACAAAATCGGTCATATGACCCCAAAACTCAAAAATGGCTGGGGGGCACCCTAGCCTAGTGATGCTCATGAAAACATGCCACGGCCTGTGCGATCATGCGCAGAAGACGAGACCATCATCTAGGAACACCAGCAGTATGTCGCTGCAGTCGCAGAGGAAACTCGTCAATCCGTACATCCGGAATCCCGAAGGTAAGACCCTCGACCTGTTCCTGCACAACTGCAAGAGTCTCGGCCAAGTCAAGGTCACGGAGAATAGCTCTCCCTGGAGCCTCCCCTGCTGGGGCAGCGGCCGGAATTCCCGGACGAACTGCTGGACGGACGGGGCCCACATCTGCATGCACACATGAGTTTGATTAGAGTCTTGATAGAATAAAGCACAAGGAAATTATAAAGAAAAAACAGTAAACAGTGATAAGGTCAAAATATTTACCAAGATCACCCCACTGCTCGCCATCCGGTAGTACCAAATCCGGATCACCTCGGAAATCCATGCCAATATATGGATACTCGGAAGAAGCCATATCCTGCCGCTCGAACCACCTAAAGAAGGCATCAGTGAAAGTAATCTTGGATTGACCTGCATGTCTAGCCATGTGGTCAACCCACCTCTGCATGCGTGGCTCAGTAGGAGATGGCAAGTCGAGGACAATGTACTGAGGTTGCATCAGGGGTATCTTCTCCAAGGCGAAGGCAGTCAAAACTGAATCGAAGCCAAAATTCTTCAGTCTCCTGTCCTTTACTTTGGTCAACTGGTTTTTCATCTGAACCAGTACTGCATCACACCAGTTAAAAACTTTCGGCTCAAGACATTCCAGGGCGTGCTGCACATATGACCTGTTGGCAACATGAGGGGATGCACTACCGGCCATCCTACAAATCGTGTACAGAATAGACCTGAGAGACCTGTCAGTGACATCACAGATAGAAATCTTGCCGTCTCTGCTCGACTGAGATCCCTCCCTGCAATACTGACGGATATAATCTTTCACGGAATCACTCCCTTGGGCCGAACCGGACAAGGAAATGGGGGCACCCCGACTTGACAACCCAGTCAAGAAGTAAATGTCCACTATGGTCAAAGGGATGGACTTGCCCCTAATCTGGAACACTTGGTTAACAGGATCCCAAGTGTCAAGCAGGTACTACAGTAAACGTATCTGTGCCCTCATGCTAGATATGCGGAAGAATTTTAGCAAGCCACAGTTCCGCAACGCGCTCACGGTAACAGGATCATGGAGGGCAATCATGTCCTCCTCTTCATGCTCTCATTCTCGCCACGTAAGAGTCATTCTGCTCCAATAAACTCTGCAAAACAAACAAGAGGAGGAGTAAGATCCCTGACTCAGTGAAGAAAATGGCAAAAATCTCATAAAAATTGTGCAACCAAGATGTTTTCTGCCCCCAATGCAGGTAGGGAAGGGTCTCACCTGCGTTGGGAGACAAACTGCCTTTGGAAATGAGCACCCCCAACGTAGGTTTCGATATAGGGTACCTCCGCTGATGGCAGAGCGCCCTAAGGAAACCCCAGGGGCTCATGGGGGCAGGAAAACAAGCATAAAACTGAGAAATAAGACCATGAAAAGATAGAGCTACGGTTTAGCTCCTACCTGGTGGAAACGGCGCTGAAAATCGTCCACAGAATCTCCCGAAATCAGCTGGTGAAAAATCAAGAGGAAGAGGCACCTCCAAAGCTCCAACAAACCAAATGCACACGAAATGGTAAAATGAGAGGTAAAAACATCTTTTAAATTTCTTTTTACGTAATTCAAAGTGGAATATTGGTATTTTTACTTCATGTTATCCGTTTCTAACAAAGTTTGTTGCAGCAATTGATGATACAGTACTATCTCTGAAAAAGAAAAAGCTAGTCATGGTAAAATATGAATTTGATCTTATCAAACGAGCAGTTTTGGCAAAGTTCATGCTCGTTAAAAAATAAACGCAAGATCCGAGCAGTTTTAACGCGGAAATTCATGCTCGTTAAAAAATAAAATAAGCTTGTGAGCAGGCTTCCCCCCAGAGTTCAAGCTCATTCAGAAAAAATGAACCGGTAAATAACCATTTGAGACCGTAAATTCATCAGCCACAAGAGCCTTGGTCGTGTTTGTGCACCGTCACCTCCACTTTTCATTCGGCCGATCATTCACATCCACTTGATTGTTTACCTATTTTGAGGAACAACTGCGAAGAGTGATCTCACCTAGCCATCCTTGTAATACTGCCGTGATTGGAAAATTCCAACCTGTACCTGGAATCTGTTGCTATCCCTGTTTATCACTCGTTCCTCAAAAGACGAGTCTTCTTTGAGCTCTTTTCACTGACTCGTAAAATATGAAAAGTTTGCCGAGTTTTGGCCTTCCAGCTCGTTAAAAGGACCGAAAGAGCTATCCCTCCTCTAGATTTTAATCTTTTTGGACCTGAGGGATTATTGCACAAAAAGATCGAGCGCTTGTCTAGTTCGGCTCGATAAAGATATCGAACATTCATCCCTTCTGTATTGTTTTATACTTTTTCGGACTTAAGGGATTAGATGATGAAAAAGGACCCCTGGAGTCTACTTTATGTACACTTTTCAGACTCTCTAAAAATGAAAAGGACCGAGTTGTCTTTGTCGCTAGGCTCGTTAAAAATATTAAATAGCGACAAACTTGTCTTTGGACGAGAACAAGTTTCCCTATCGCTAGGCTCATTAAAAACATAGCGATGGGCTTGCCCGAAGGGCAGGTTATAGATCAAGCATATGTTATCCTCCTCAAGCTTGACAAAAATAAAGAGGTACTGGTCAGAAATGACTGGGGAAAAATTGGGAAGAAACTCAAAGCTTAATGGTATCAAGTCGCTCTTGAACATGACACTTTGGCCTCCGTAAATATCGGGTTGGGTTATTATCATTCACCGGTCCCTTCACCATGGTCTTGCCATACCATCCATACATGGGGTAATGCTACCGATCCATCACTTCAGTGTCATTATATGTTCAAGAGATGTCGTTCAGAAAGTGTCAACCGGGTCCCATCCACTACCATACATCATCTTTCATCCTTCCATGACCGCCACCCTGAATCATATTTCACAGATCGTTTTCACCAATCATCACTAGCTCCGTTCCGTGTCACTGATGTGGGATTCATTAAGGCCCTCCTTTGACGGATCACTTCTTGTCGACATCAGCTCATTATCCAAGAAGTTGATCTAGGAACACCCCCTCAGTACTTTGAAGCTTGCATGCCTCAATGGCAAGGTTCTCACTCCCGGCGATAGGTATACATTAATGACCTTCGACTAGGAGACTTTGCGTGGTGTTCGACGTCAGATCCTATATTCACACCACGTGAATTGTGCTGCGGTACCTTGAGGGTCATCATCATTATCGGTGATTCCTCTCGCGCTTGTTAACAGTTTACATTATTGACTGGTAATCAAGCGATGTCTTTCCATGTTCGACTTCAAAAAATTCTCACATGGATCGACTTGTACTAGAGTGAAGATCGGACAAGTTTGAAGACCCCGGATCTAGTTTCATCCATCCGGGCTGCGATATATATTCAGGAGATAGAAACATAGACATGTGCAGCAGATGATCATCCTACTAAAAGGATGATAATTAAAAGCAGAGAATTATCAGTCTATTATCAGACGATCGTCTGTTTATGTACAGCAAATGTATTTATAAAGCTGAACATGGGAAATGCCCGCCTCAGCTAGATCATGAAAAGAAAGTATGAAAAGATAATGTATCGTATTGTATTTTGTTACAGGTCACCTCCCGGCGATTGAATGAACTTCGGATCCTCCTAATAAAGCATTTCACTCGATAAACGACCTCATACTTTAGGGGGCAACTGTTATAGACATTTTTGTGCCTTACAGCATAGAGCATGAAATGTCAATAAACTAAGAGATCCAAAGTCCCTAAACATGTTGTTCTTACCCTTAGAGGAACAAGGTCAGCAAACCACAGCACTGCAAATCAGTTCTCCACTGAAAAACACTCAAAAACAGGTCAGTTTTGGATCATTGCAGCTGCTCCACTAGGCATCTACGCTGCATAATAGGTACAACAAAGGCTACCTGCGTTGCATAACAGGTAGAACAAAGGCTACCTGCGTTGGGCGTACTTGGACATGTGGAGGAATCTTTTTCTCAAAGTGCCAGTGTCTAGGAAGCTTCCAAAAAGACACTTGATCATAAGATTCGCCTAATGATGAATTAAGAGCTTCTAAAACTCCAAGTGGAAGACAGAAACTCCAAGTAAAGAACTGAAGAACAACTGGAGTTGAAGAGGACAACAAGTCACACATCAAGCTGACTTATCTTCACTCCAAAACTCTATATAAGGATCTCATCCCATGGGATCTGGGGGGCCGGAATTTTTGTGCAAAGAATTGCTGTTGGTTTACAGTTGAGAGTATTGGGTGATTGTTTGAGGGAGGTGAAGAAGAGATTTCTCTCCGTCGGGAAGGTGATGCTGGATTGGACCTCTCATGGTTGTATCACCGCCTGAACCTTACTTCCATATATTAATAAAGCATTTGAAGTTCTTCTATTCGCATGTGTTTCAATGATGTATTGTCTTACTTGCGTATTTGATTTATGCTAATCCTTGAATCAATTATGAATGCATGCCTCTTGTAGTTTCCTTTCTTTGTCTTGTTTGCAGGATCTCGTGTAGCTGGGCCCGTGAAAAGACTTGGAGCTGGGAGCAAGCGGCGAATAGAGGAGATTGGACCGACCATTTGCGCAAGACATCGGTAAGTGGATCTCTTCCTTCTATCTCTCGCATGTCATAAAGAAGAAACTTTAGATAGCTTTGCTTTCAGCTGTTGCTAAGGAACTGTCACCCTTAGAGTGGGTTAGGGTCATTCCGAGTTGGATACTTTTCCCCACAACACGCTTCACTTTTGGTGAAGCCCAAATTGGTGAGATAGCTATTGATCCTAGTGTACCAAGCACAGGGTGCTTGCTTGAGACCATACAATACTCACTTGAGTTTGCACACATGATACTCTTGATCAAAATTATCGAAACCTTCTGGTTTCTTGATTTACACCTCCCACTAAATAAATCCATTCAGGAATGTTTTTTTCACATCCATCTAGTGGATATTCAACCACATATGTGAATCCAAAGCAAGGATTGATATGATGGATGAGTACCTTTCCATAGGATCAAAGGTCTCCTCATACTATACCATAAACCTGATAGTACCACTTGGCCACAATTATTGCCTTATACTTTTATATGCTACTGTACACTGCATGCTTCACCTTGAAGATCCATCTCGAACCCACAACTGATTTTTCTGCTGGTCTTGGGACCACTTCCTAAACATTGTTGTTTACAATGGCTTCATACTTATCCACCATTGCATCAACCCATACATTTTTATCTACTACTTCCTCGAAAGAGGATGGTTGAGTCTGTACAACCTCAATCATTAGAGCCATGTAGCTAGTGTACCGATCTGGTGACCTTCTCTGTCTGTGTTGATTTGAACGAGCAGCCACATTCTCCCTCACATCCCGCACAAGTATCTTAACTTCCTTAGTCCTTTTCCTTCCTTCTCTATATGGTTCTACTTGAGTGGTTGTCCCTACTCTCTGATCCTCAACTTGTGGCTAATCCACAACATCTTGAGGTTCCTCCTTTGGATCTAAAAGCTCCTCCTCTGGTGGGATCTGAAGTTCCCTATCAAGAGAGAACCATATTCCTTTTTCTTCATCACATTTTACATCCCTTGGTACAACTATCATTCTAAGGGATGGAAATTACACTTGGTAGTTATGGGGCATTTATATGTAACGCACAAATACTCCCCCATTCTATTGTTGACTCTAGCTTCTTCCCTGATTCTTTGGAGACATATCAGTAAACAAAGGCTCCAAAAATCCTGACGTGTGACACATCTGAATTCCTCCCCAAGAAAGCCTCCTCCAGTGTAATCATGCCAAGAATTTGATGAGGACTCTTATTCTACAAAAATATTGATGTGTTTCATGCTTCAGCCCACAAATGTAGAGGTAGGCTTTGTTCATGCAAAATCACCCCTGATGCTCCCACAATGTTGTGGTTCTTCCTCTCGGCCACCCCATTCTACTATGGGTCATTGGGTGCTTTCAACTCTTGTCTAATGCCTTATTTTTCATAGAAATTTTTAAACTCATTCAACATGTACTCACCTCCATTATCACTCTTGAGATCTCTCACCTTCTTGCACATTTATTTCTTGACCAGTGCTTTAAATTCTAAGAACTTGGATAAAGTATCATCCTTATTCCACATGAATAATTTCCAACACTTCTATGATAATTCATCAATAAAAATGACAAAATATTTGTGTCTGACAGTGGAGGTTGTTGAGAAAGGTCCACAAACATTAGAGTGGATCCTTTTGAGGACTACATGTGCTCTGTTGTCCTAATCATGGAAAGTGGCTTTTGTTTACTTCCCCAAGGTACACCCTTTGCATGTATCCTATTGTTATAGTTATCGACTGCATAATATTCAAAGCACCATGATGAAAATGGCCAAGTTTTATATTCCAAAGTTCACCGGCATCGCAACGCTACACCTTCTCCACCTTTGTGCTCAATGCAGCATAATTCTCCACATATAAATTGTAGAGGTTCTTCACAAAAACCCCAATGAACTTCACTGGTCCCATGGATATGTGTCTCAAGAATTCATTTCATTTGCTAAATATCACATCATAACCACGGTCTTCCAAAACTTCAATGAAGATAAGATTCTTATTTAGATCTCAAACAAACATCACATCCTTGAGTCTAAGAGGGGAACCTGACTCCCTGTAAAAGGTGACTGTACCAATCTCGATCATGCTATACCTTCTTTCGTATCCAAACTCAATCCTCATCTGGAGATATTTCTCCTCCAAGTCACTGAAAAAGTTTTGATTTCCCAAAATATGGAATGAGGCACCACTGTCTATGTACCACACTCTTCTCATCACTATGATGGTCATGCCTTCAATGAGAGTAAAATCAAACTTGAACTATGGATCCAAAGCTTCACTTGCTGCTGCTACTTCAAGATCCTTCTCTCTTTCTTTCCTGCATGGACACTTCATGACATAGTGCCTAAATTCATGATAATGAAAGCACATGATTCTGGACAAGCATTTCTTCTCCCCCCCTGACTAGATTCTACCTTATATTGGGCTTTCTTCCCTTTCCCCTTCTTTTCCTTTCCAAAAAAGGCACAATTCTCTTCATCCTATCCCTTAGATGAAGTCCTATCTCTAGCATTCTGCCTTATTTCCTCTTGCACCAAGTTGTACCATAAGCACTCCCAATTTGGTAGTTTCTACCTCCCATTCACCAAATATTGGTAGTTGTGCCAACTCTTAGGAAGGCCTAGTAGGGCTAGGCTTACCAAATCATCTTCTGCTAAAGTAACACCAACTTGACCAAGTTCATCATGATATTGTGTGAACCTGCTCAAGTACTGTTGAATGGTCTTGTTCTTCTGCATCTTGATATTTCAAAGTTTTTCCTTGAGTGCCAGTCTCTTGTGGTCACTACTATTCTGGAGCAATTCTATTAATTCTTGTCACATTGCATAAATAGTATCTTTCCCATGTATATTTGAGACAATATGGTCTCGTAGTCCCTCCAATATGATTCCCTTCACCTTCGCTAAAAAATTCTTTCATTGTGCTAGATCCCGAGGATCAGATGTTATTGGTTTTAGGATATCATTATCAATGAATTACTTCAATCCATTATCTTCCAGCACTTCCTCCATGTGGTCCTTCCATGCAACAAAATTTTAGGTGCCTTCGAAGGCATACTCTAGCCTTAGACCATTGAAATCCATCTTCTCAGATCTAAAGAAATCCTGCTACATTAATCTTCAAATTCAGACCTCCTACGATTACAACTTTGAAATATTTACTCTACAGTGAATCCTACTCTCATACCATGTAGAAATTAATGTGTAGATTTGAAATTGCTAATGTACTAAATCACAAGACTCAAATCTACTCTACTGATTTGTGGAAGTTAATTCACCATATAGAACACAAACCATAGACATGTAAAAGGAAACATCACACATGCATAAAGATTTATCTGGGGGAAAGAAACTATTCAAAACCCCTTCTAATATGTATTGCATTAATCAAAGAATAGAGATGAAATACATATGCTTACTCAAGCCTGAGTAACCCTACAATTGTATAGTCTATCCCTCTACCTCACTGATTGAAACTTCCCAACACTTAGCCAATTTTCAAGCTCTCCAAATTCTTATTTCCTTATGTTTTTCCTCTAGGAAATTAGCCCCTATTATTTAGGAAATTCCCACTATTGAATTGTGTAATTCCTCAAGGTCCTTCCTCTAACTGCCATGGGGGCTTCAATCAATGAACCTCTGACCTATCACGTGCGCTTGTGGCATAGTAAACAATACCCCTAATTTGAGTACTATTGGAAAATACCCCTAAAAATCACGTTATTTAACCCCCTACCAATTCAATCCCAATACACCTTCCCAATTTTAAAAGCCCCTATTTCTACTAGATATTGTAGGTATCCATTTTTTCATTAACATTTTTATACCCCTTTATATTTTTTCATTAACTTTGAGCTCCATTTTTTATACCTGCCAATATAAAAACCCTTTACCCCTATATATCCCCCAATATATTATGCCCTATTTTACTCAATGTATATCCCCCAATATGAACCCATGTGGTATGGTATTTCTCCCCTAGTGAAGCCCCCATGCTAACTACATGCAACACCTTTACATATTGGAATATTCTACAATTGATAGTATGATGCCTTAAAATATCCATCTCAACTGGGTAACTCGAATTCTCTACATGAAATAATTGTTTTGCGTTGATTGATCAATTAACTAGTTGATCCTTAAGTGTGGTTGAAGTTCCACTTCCATAGGTTGACCTCCACTAGTTCTTCTAACAGTTAGAACTTTTTTAACTGACAATAACTCAAATTAAATGAAATAGATTCCTACAAATTAATAATAAATCATACTAAACTGAACTCAAGCTTCCCCAACTTGAATTAACTGAGTGACAAGTGCCATGTCACCTTAGTTAACTACCTCCGAGATTTCTACTGAAATATAAATTCAAATTTTCTCTAGTTTGACCAAGGAAAATTCAAACTGAGATTTTCTTGCTACATTTTCAACAAAAAATTTCACCAACATCTCATTATCACTTGCTCTCTTTATTTTATTCCCTCAAAAAATGGCCTCCTTATATAGGCTTGCCAAAAAAATGAGAGGATGAATGTAGACACCTAGGTCCTAGTGAGTTTAATGTTTAATAAAAACTCCTAAGATACATGAAAAGTTATCTCATCATTCTCAAATAAATATCCTTAGAATTAGACAATTATAGAAGTTTGAGAGCTCCATCAGTTTATGATAGTGTCCTAGAGTGATGGAAGCATGTAAATTTCTCATTAAGAAATAAGAACAAGTAATGCATCACCTTATGATAGGTATATTGGAGTGATGGAACACCTACATTGCCTTTCCCAAGGTACTAAGTGAGTGTTTTCACTTGAAAACTCGGTAGGTTCCTCAACCAAACTCAAGGGTGACAAAATGGTTATAACAACTATTAGAAGAGGAAATGTACATTCAATGACCAAAATGAATTCGATATAGTTGAATGATTTATTTAAATAATTAAGTTTCACATTAGAATTAAAAATTAACATTTGATTTGTAAGCATAAAAAAAATAACGCTTTGGAAAATTAAAATTTCTCTTATATTAATCAAAATGATCAATGATGACAAAGACACATTAAATCATTTGATGGAGGGATAGACTTGATTGATATTGCAAGGAGTCTAATATTACAAGTCATGAGAGGGATCACATTTGAGGCCAAGTTAATTTTTGAATTTTTGGGTTAGTATATGTGTTAGCTTAGGGATCCTCCCACCCCCTAACATGGCATTCCTTTTGTAATGTCTTTTCGGATTTGCAACACAAGTTGCTTATGAGGCTAGTGAGTTTATTAGATTTCTATAATGTATCATACTATTGATTTCTTTGTAAAGGGAAGTGTCTTTTCATTTGAGAAGCAATGATAAAAAAATGATTATTGAGTCTTCGTAAACAATGGATAAAATTCATGCACAGGGAAATGGAATTTAGTTTCCTATCCTCTCCACTTGGGCACATACGAGTGGTAGTATTTCCTTTATAATGTATCAATATCCTTATGGACACATTAAGATAGCTCCCTATGATTACTTCTATTATTTATTTCTCACGGAAAAAGAAAAATCCCTCATCACATAAACTCCTTATCCAATTAAGGACTTGTTGATGAGATAATCACATCATGATCACTATGTAACACATCAATGTGGAGGAACAATATGCTTGGGCTTACTTATCTATGTGAGAAAATATTCTTGCCAAGGAATTTTCACTCATGTCATCTTTAATTCACTGAAACATCTT
Source organism: Pinus tabuliformis (assembly GCA_031772625.1). Lineage (NCBI taxonomy): Eukaryota > Viridiplantae > Streptophyta > Pinopsida > Pinales > Pinaceae > Pinus > Pinus tabuliformis. Next base: position 847,450,536 of record CM062814.1, read on the forward strand.
GTCATAAGGGGCTTCAACTTGTTCAACTATATATTATCTTGCATTCATTCATAAAAGGGATTTAAAAATTATGGAAAGTAAAGTCAACATTTTATAGGTATTGGTTGGGGGGCTTGGGGAAGGGGGATGTACTATACAAGGAGGGAGAGTTATATGTATTTTAGGTCATAGAAAGTATATTAATTAAAATTTAGGGATATATAAAGTAAAAATAGGGAGTATTTTCTTATTAATAATATATGTACAGGGAGGGAAAATGAAAGGGTTTTTGAAGGTATTTATTGAAATGTTTAGTGAAATTAATGGTATTATTTAATATCATATGAATGCATGTGCTATTTCATAGGTTATCTAAGTCAATTACTCATACATGTCTTTAAGAAGGTTAGTCAAGTCTTCTTGCACAACACCTACAACTAGCATCAACATTCATTCTACTATGCCCCTCATGCGTCTAGGCATTTAGGATGAATGCTCCGAATGGGAAGTATCATGCTACCAGTAGTCACTAACATTATGTTTATCAACATTTGTTGATCACTATTAATAATCATATCATCCAAAATATCTAGTGTGATACACCTCATAAATCTACATATGAGATTTTGGAACATAGAATAAATGAGCCTAGCTACAGAGTGTTCTTTGATTACAAAAAAAAATTGACAATGAAAACCTTTAGTTTCTTGAGGCTCACCACTTGAAATATCACTAACTTTGACTGCATACCTAATGGGTAATTGATTTTTATATTTTATTTTTACAAAAAAATAAACTTCAATTGTTGTTGCATAGTTATTGACAAGAAAATACTAAAGAATTATCCATGAGGAAGGATGAGGAATCATTTATGGATAAGATCCATGGATGAACTATTCCATTATTGATAATATGTAGTATTATTTTAGTCCATATGATCTTATTTCAATATACTTTTAGACCTAGATGTCCCTTTAACCCTATCAATATCAAATAAATTATTGGTGAAGACTTTGAACATGGTTGATATATAGAAATGGAAGTCAAGTTCAAGAGTATTTCATACATAGTGTAACACTAATTTAGGGTTTTTGGATGTTAACTTTAGGAAAAAACTTTTAGATATTTTTGGATAATTTTCTTGGTCAAGTAAAAAAATGGTTTTGTGATAGTTAATCAAGAACATTTTTATAGGTTTTATAAGCTTGATCAAGTACATTTTCATGATGCCACCTATATTGGTATATGATTTGATTTACTTGGCATCAAAAGTTGTATCAAATTTTCCTTTACCATAAAATACTTTTTAAGGTTTTTGGAATGCACTCATGAAATGTCATGAGAGTGGAATCCCATCCCTATGTTTTAGGGAACTAAAATTGGAATTTTTGGTGAGAAGTTGATTGTAGGAAATTCAATTTTATTTTTGGTTGAAAGTGAATAAATTTACTAATTTGTATGGTTGACAGGTTTTATCACTTGAAAATAAAACATACCTCTGAAATAATTCCCATAGTTAAAGAGATAAATTGTCTTTTAATCAATGATAAGGAAAAACATTCTAAGGTATAGTTTATGCACATTTTTAAACTCTTTTTCCTTTAGTGGATTTACAATGTTTCTTCAATGGACAGAAATGAATAACATTATGATCTATTTGTTAAAGAAAGTACCATTTCATGTGAATAGTGGTGATAAACTACTTCATTGTTGGGTTTGCTTAAAATTTGACTCACATTCATTCATAGGGGTTTATTTTTAGTCATATCATGATAAATAATTTTCAATCCTTTGTGTATTATGAGGTGATTGAAATATTTTTGGCAACATTTCTACTTGGTGATATGTGATTGGAAATAAAATTTACAATGTAGACACCATTGATTAATTATTTTGAAATAATTGATTGAGACAAGAAACTTGGCTATATTTATGCTGCCAATTTTATTTTCAACCATATATTAATATAGAGTTTTCAATTCTCTATACATTTCTTATATAACTTTTTTCTTTTTAATACATGGTTGGAAAGAAAACCAACAACATAAACGATATTATAGTTTAATAAATGTAAACCAAAAAAATAGTTTGATAGCATACTGTAACTAATTGATAAAATTTAAACAAAATAATTAAGGTTTATTTGTCTAAGTTTAAAAATTTATTTAAAACCCCCCAAAAAAAAACTAAAAACCACTACCTCTCATTCTAGATGAATTGTATAAGGGTATGTTTTCTATAAAGGTAGACCAAGGTGTTTGGGAAAACATTAGGATGAATTACATAAGGGTATGTTTGCTATAAAAGCTAGATCAAGGTGATCAGGAAAACATTAGATTGAGATAATGAAAGTGGGCCATCATTCTTTCTATTAATCATTGTTGAAAAGATATGTGGGTTTCACGTAATTTTTTTTATAAACAATCTCAATTGAGCCTTTAATTTTAGATTGAGATTAAACTTCAATAAAGGATTTATTTAAACTTTCACCAAAATATTAACTAATATTTTATTCAATTCAACAAAGCCCCTAAAACTTCTAATTAATATATTAAATAAACTTAATTGATCTTGAAAATTCCAATTTAAGTGTATATAGTACTTTTATGCCCTCCATTACTTAAAAAAAACTAACTTCAATGATTCATCCATACTAAATATTCTTTATCAACACTTTAAATTCCTAAAAAAACTTTTTCATCATCCTTAACAAATTAATATTACTAAAAAAATCATTCTTTTTGTATGACTAGGGCTTTCTCATTACAATAGTGAAATATTACAAGGTCTAAAATGGCTTAATGCTGGTATGCCTGAAGGGAAACCAAACTAATAGTAGAGATTCAAAAATTTGAGTTGTTGATACATTGTATGATTAGTTCATTAGATAAGAAAAAAAATATAATATGGGTTGGTTCTGCGAGGTTGTTACACATGACATATTTACAAGATGGAAAAGATCATAAGAGATGAATGCAAAGGAAAAATAACTATGGATCATAGCCATCATTGTAGAGGATTGTCACCCATTGGTGGTTGCATCTGCTCATTTGTAACAAACCTTAAAACCACACACACACACACACACATATATGTATGTATGTATGTATATCTTTCATACATAAGAATTATTAATATTCTATAAAACATTATCTTCATTTTCTATACTCTAGGTAGTCTATTGTAATGACTCAACTCTAATTCCTTGACCCTCATGTGCTTCAATTGGTCATTTATTCTTCTTCTCCAAAATAATCATTTGACAAGATTTTCTTCTCTATGTTGGCATTATGACATAGATTTGGCACTATGACACAGGTTTTGTCCTTGATGGCAACTCACTTAGATGACATATCATAGTTCAGACTCACAAAAAGAAGAAAGAAAGGTATACGCAGGCTCCCCATTGACCAAGCCGTGTGTACATGTGGGTTCACAGACCAAAAGGCGCGTATAGTGTACACATGCATTTTCATGGAAGGAAAGGTGTGTACATGTTGGAAAACTTAGTTTTGGTCCATGGTATTTTGATCCTTCGTATTGGTCCAAGGTATCTTGTCCAAAATGTTGACCCCAAGTATTTGGTCCAAGGAATTGGTTCTAAGTGGTTTTGGTCCATGGTATTGAGTAAGGCGTAAGACTACAAAAGGAGGAGAAGATCATTAGGCAAAGGCACTCATGCATTGAATATCTAATGAAGAGGAAGATCTAGAATATAGGTTATTGGGTTATGGTGCATAGCTGGATCTGAATCAAGGATGAACCTTAGTGCTTAATGAAGGATAAGATCTAATGATGGGTCAAGATCTTAAGTCTTGAAGTGAAGTATCTTTGTGTGTTTTTATCTTTTATCTGAATAACTGACGCATGTCGTAGACTATAAATATGATGATTTAGGTATAATTGAAGTCTAGAATTGTTGTAAAGATTAAATCACCATTTATAGATCTGTACGCAGGTTCAACCTAGAAAAGGCATGTATACACGCTGGTTCTGCATATCAAAAAAACGTATACATCTTGAATTTGATTTGTAGATCTGTACGCAGGTTCGCCTTGAGAAAAGTGCATATGCATGCAGGTTCGACACAATGAAGTAGCGTATACCTCATAAAATATGCTTTAGCTACTTTTGGTTGTTGTTACAGTGTTTTGGGTTCTGGTTACTGTTCTCTGGTTACTGTATTCTGGTTACAGCATTATGAAAAGTAATTGATTGATTCAGCTGTGGTTGGTGCAAAGGATATTGATTGATGAAGATGTATTTGATGTATGAATGATGTTATTGATGGATCCAGGCTGAAAATTTATGAAATGTGGTCCCTGGAAGAAAAGAGAAGGTTGTAGACTTCTCTAGGCTTGCACCTACGTACTAGTAAACATATCAGCAAGTACAAGAGCTAGGGGGTTGTAGCTCCCTTCCAAGAGAAGCTGGAGAATGAGAGAAGGTTGTAGCCTTCTGCAGGTAGAAGCCTGCGTACTGGTATAAGACTGCACCAATACAAAAATTGTAAGAAGAATTTTATTATTAAAAAGAAGATAGAAATGATTGCAGGAGGTGGTTTTCACCCACATTGGGTTTCCACCTCATATCTTGTGTTCATGTGTGTGTGATTGTCTGTTCTATTTTACTGCACCTGGTTACTGTTTATATGGTTCTGATGCACTGATTAAAGATCAACATATGATAAATTAACTGAATCATAAGTTTGTAGGATATACGCTAGTTGCGTTAAATACAGTTACATATACACGCAAGTTCCATTAACTGAAGTAGCGTATATGAATCTGATTATGGAAATGAAATATTATTGACTTGCTAATACTAATTCACCCCCCCCTCTTAGTATTATTTCCAATAATTGGTACCAGAGCAAGTCCTTCAGAAGAAGCTTGATTGCTTGAAGGAAGATCTATCATCATGAGTAACTACGAAAGAGAGGGATCCATTAGACCACCAATCTTTGATGGGAGCAACTTCGTCTATTGGAGGGTAAGAACCACAGCCTATCTTCAATCTCTTGGAATAGATGTATGGGAAATTGTGGAAGGAGGATATACATTTCCATCAGCAATTCCTATAGATACAACAGGTAAAAAGAAATATGAAACCAATGCCAAGGCTGTCAATACATTATTGGGGAGTCTGTCACAATCAAGATTTGTCAAAGTTATGAAGCTCAAAACCACCAAAGAAATATGGGACAAGATCGTTCTAAGCTATGAAGGAGACAATCAGGTAAAACATGCAAAATTGCAATATCTCAGAATTCAATATGAAACTATCAAAATGCACAATGATGAATGTATCGCTAGTTACTTCTTACGTATAGATGAGACTATTAATTGCATGAATAACTTGGGTGAAGAGATAAAAGAAGTTACTTTATGTGAAAAGGTTTTAAGATCCTTGTCTACTAAGTTTGAATCAAAAGTATTTGCCATAGAAGAAAAGCAGGATCTTTAGACTATTACTATGACACAATTGCACAGAATCTTAACTTCTTTCGAAATGAGAAAAGGAGGTCCAGAAAATATGAGAGAATCTGCATTCAAAGCTTCAGGAAGAGAAGAACTCAATGAATTAGGACATATTTCAGAACGAGAGGAAGAAGCAAACATTTTCAAGAACCTTCAATGGGGTTCCGGTAGATTCAGAGGTAAACTACCTTTCAAATGTTTTTCTTGTGGAGGAGTCGGTCATTATGCTGCCAAATGTACTCATAAAGATAATCTTGATAAAGGTAAGGAATCATCAAAATGGAATAGAAAATAAGTGTAAGTAAGAAGAGCTACTATACTCATGAAGATAGTGATGGTTTATCAAATAGTGATGAAGATGAAAAATAGTAATGACCATAGAATTCTAATGGCTTTTGAAGATGCTGATTTCTTGGATGCTTTAGATGAAGATGAAATTTATGAAGAAATCTCTAAACTCAAAATCTATTTAGAAGAAAAGAATATGATTATAGATACTATGACATTGCAACTTGCTGAAAGAGAAAAACACAATGAAAAACTAGAATGTGAAATTGTGGGGTCTAAGAAAGGATATTGAGAAAACAAAAGCTCTCAACCTTAGATTTACTAAAGGATCAGAAACCTTAAATGAAATTATCAAAGTGCATCGTTCTCCTCTGATAAAGATAGGTCTTGGATATACTGAAGAAGCATCCCAAGCACAGAATCCGTCAACCTCCACTAAAAGCTATCTTGATGCAACAAAGAGAAATGAACAGTTTGACAATCAACAACAAAGGCATAAAGAAGATCACCAGGTAAATCAGGCTCAATTTTCTTCAAGGATGTATAGAAGCTACAAACCTTAGGTAAATCATACTCAATCTGCTTCAAGAATGAATATCAATAGCAACTACAATCACCAGGTCAGTAGATTCAATAATCGCAGGAACTTCATTAATGGCCAATGTTTTTCATGTCATAACTTTGGACACAAAGCTGCTCAATGTGTTTCTCACAAGACCATCATGACTAGAGAAGCACGAAATCAAAGGAATGTGACGAGGATCATGAAACAAACCTACAATAACTTTTCTCTTATTGAAAATGAAATAAAATGCCCTATCTGCAACAACTTTGGTCACGAAGAATCTGAATGCAGGAGTAAATTTCAGCAAACATCTCAGAAGGAGCAAACTTCATTAAATCCCAAAATATGGAGAAAGAAAGAACCACAAATAGAAAGATGTGGTATAGCCCTGTATGCAGAAGGACAAGAAAATTAGTGGTACATTGACAGTGGATGCTTGAAACACATGACAGGTGATAAAGAAAAACTTCAGTCATATAATGCCTTAGAAAAGGAAAAGAAGGTCTCATTTGGAAATGACACTCCTGCTGTCATAAAAGGTAAAGGTTTTGTTCTTTTAAAAGAAAAAGTTAAAGCTGGGAATGTTATGTATGTTGATGGTCTAAAGCATAACCTGTTGAGTGTCAGTCAAATGTGTGATCAAGGAAATGAAGTAGTATTTCGATGAAATGGATGTGTTGTTCATGAGCTTGATACAGGAGAAGCCGTGATCAAAAGTATAAGAACTCCAAACAAATTATATATACTCAAGGGAGGACAACAATAGTGCCATCTAAGCAAAAACAGTGAACATTGGCTATGTCACAGAAGATTGGGGCATCTAAGCTTCTCTCAAATAAGAAAAGCAAGCAAATTCCAGGTTGTTCGTGATCTTCCTGATATCAACATTACAAAAAATACAATATGTAAATCATGTCAATTTGGTAAGCAAACCAGGTCACAATTCCATAGAAAGGGAGGATCAGCTAGTAAGCCTCTTGAACTTGTTCATACTGATTTATGTGGTCCATGAAGGAAAAAGTCACCTCATGGAGAGGAATACTTTATATTGTTCATTGATGATTTTTACAGAATGTGTTGGATAGGGCTTCTAAAGCATAAAGATGAAGCATTTGAAAAATTCAAAGCATTCAAAGCTCTGGTTGAAAATGAATCAGATCACAAAATCAAATGTCTCAGATCTGATTGAGGAGGGGAATTTACCTCGAATGAATTCTTTGACTTTTGTGAAGAACATGGAATAAAAAGGCAACTCTCCACTGCAAGGAATCCTCAACAAAATAGAGTGGTAGAAAGGATGAACAAAACTATTCAACAAATGGCTTGTGTTATGCTAGATGAGTTTGGAACTCCTGCAACCTTCTGGGGTGAAGTTTAATTCGATGCCGTCACTATTCTCAACAAAGCAAATGTTTGGGTAAACAACACTCAAACTCCACATGAACTTTGGTATGGTAAGACTCCTACCATAAAATACTTAAAAGTTTTTGGAACCAAATGTTACATCAAAATGACTGATGAAAAACTTGGCAAGTTTGAAGCCAAAGTAGATGAAGGCATTCTCCTTGGTTACTCTTCCCAAAGTAAAGGATATAAGTGTTATAATAAAATATTTGGGAAAATGATTGAAAGTATTGATGTTGTGGTTGATGAAGCATGCAAAAATCCAAAGTAGGAAAAAACCGAAGATTGTGGAGAAGATGAGGATTATTCTTCCACAACAGATCAAACTAATTCTGAAGAAGAAACCAATGAAGCACTAGAAGAACAGATAAAGGTAGAAGAAAAGACTCCATCTAGGTATGTTCAGAAAAATCATCCAGAGACTCAAATTTTGGGACAGAAAAAGGTAGGTGTGCAAACAAGAAGAACTATTATAGAAGCTTCAAGCTATATAGCATTGCTTTCCTCCATCGAACCTCAAATGTAAATGAAGCATGCAAAGATGAATGTTGGGTCAAGGCCATGAATGAATAACTTGAGCAAATTGAAAAGAATAACACTTGGGAATTAGTTCCTAGACCTCATGATAAGAATATCATAGGAACCAAATGGATATTCAAAAACAAGCTGAATGAAAATGGTGAAGTTATTAGAAACAAGGCCAGACTTGTTTGTAAAGGATATGCTCAACAAGAAGGTATAGATTTTGAAGAAACTTTTGCACCTGTTGCCAGACTTGAAGCCATAAGAATGTTCCTTGCTCTTTCTAGTTTTCAGAAATTCAAAATATATCAAATGGATGTAAAATCTGCCTTTCTTAATGGGGACTTAGAAGAAGAAGTATATATTGAGTAACCAGATGGAATCCTTGGAAATGATCCAAAACCTGTATGCAAACTCAGAAAGGCTCTCTATGGTCTAAAATAAGCTCTAAGGGCCTGGTATTACCGTCTTGACAAATACCTCCATCAACAAGTTTTTTCCAAAGGATCAGCTGATAGCAATCTATATACAAAGATTGACAATAATAAATTACTAATACTTGTTGTGTTTGTTGATGATATCATTTTTAGTAGAAATGAAGAAGCCATGAGTCAAAAATTTGCTTTGGTAATGTAGCAAGAATTTGAAATGTCCCTGCTTGGTGAGCTCACATGTTTTCTTGGTCTACAAGTTCAACAAAAGAAAGATGGTATTTTTCTGTCACAAATGAAGTATCTCAAGCAAATCTTGAAATAATACGTCATGGAAGATTCTAAACCAGTATGTACCCCTATGGTAACCGAATGTAGTCTCATCTCAAATGATGAATCAACAACAGTACATCAACCAACCTATAGATCCATGATTGGCAGTCTGCTTTATCTAACAGGTACCTGACCAGACATCATGCATGCAGTGGGAATAGTTTGAAGATTCCAAGCCAATCCAAAGGAATCATGCCTTTAGGCAGTCAAAAGGATTTTCAAATATCTTCAAGGAACACAGAATTTTGGTTTATGGTATCCTAGAGATACAGATCTTACACTTCATGCATATACAGATGCAGATTGGGTAGGAAGCGTTGATGATAGAAAAAGCACTAGTGGTGGTGCATTCTATATGGGTTCCAAATTAGTGTCTTGGTTTAGCAAGAAACAAAGTTCAATTGCATTATCTACCGCTCAAGTAGAATATGTGGCTGCTGCATCTTGCTGCACACAACTCGTTTGGATGATGTAAACATTGCAAGACATTCAGATCACATGTACTCCACCCATCTCCATTCTATGTGATAATACAAGTGCAATCAATATTTAAAAAAATCCAGTCATGCATTCCAAGACCAAGCACATACCCATCAAATATCATTTTCTACATGAAAAAGTGCTTGAACAAAAGGTCAAATTGGAGTATGTTCCCTGCAAAGAACAGGTTGTTGATATATTCACCAAACCACTCCCCAGAGTGACATTTGAATATCCCAGACAGAAGCTGGGAGTAGTTGATACATCATCTTGTAGTTAAAACTTATCTATTTCAGAGAAAAGTGGTTATAACGTGAGTTCCATGAAGCATATCCACATACATATGCTGGTTTCTATGGATACAGTCGCGTATATGTTGGTTTGAAGAAAAATAGTGGGTCGGACTCAGGATGAAAGGAGTTTGATATGGGTTTGACAGTGATCATCTAGCACAAGGGGAGCATATACTTCTAATAATGCATTGTTGGCATTATCTTAGAAGATCTTGGTACAAATTCACAATTGTTTTTGATTCAGGTGGAACATGTTCAGGGGGAGATCACGGTTGTTGGTCTGGATGGTGATTGATAGATGCTGCTGATGATATTTGCTGATAACTATCATGGTCTTGTTTCAAATATTTGGTCTCTATGTCAGGTATATCTTTTAATGTCAAGGTCATCAAACAACCTATTTTGTTTCCCCACTATGCATGGGATGGATGATGTAATGTTCTTGTTTTGACATGTATAAACATTTGGTATATCCCCACTTGGTTGGGACATGGATGTATGTATGATTCATTGGTGATAGGAAGATCATTTATTATGTATAGAGTCATGTTCTTCTTTTAGAACATCTTTTTGTAGACCTTGCTTATATTTAGGGGGAGCATGGATTGGATCATGGAGCTCAATCAACACTCTTTAGCATATCAAAGCTTTCAATATGTACTTATGGGGAGCATAACCCTTTGCCCTTGATGACAAAGGGGGAGAGTGACTTGGGGTTGCCATCAAGTCCAAAGGGGGAGATTGTTCGCATTATTACACAAATTTGGCACTATCACACAGGTGTTGTCCTTGATGGCAACTCACTCAAATGACAGATCACAGTTCAAACTCATATAATGAAGAAAGAGAGGTATACGTAGGTTCCCCATTGACCAAGCCGTGTGTACATGCGGGTTCGTAGACCAAAAGGCATGTATAGCGTACACACACATTTTCACGGAAGGAAAGGCACGTACATGTTGCAAACTTAGTTTTGGTTTGTGGTATTTGGTCCATGGTATTTTAATCCTTGGTATTGGTCCAAGGTATCTTTTCTAAAGTGTTGACCATAGGTATTTGGTCCAAGGTATTGGTTCTAAGTGGTTTTGGTCCATGGAATTGAGTAAGGCCTAAGACTATAAAAGGAGGAGAAGATCATTAGGCAAAGGCACTCATGCATTCAATATCTAATGAAGAGCAAGATCTAGAATACGGGTTATTGGGTTATGGTGCACAACTGGATCTGAATCAAGGATGAACCTTAGCGCTTGATGAAGGATAAGATCTAATGATGGGTCAAGATCTTAAGGCTTGAAGTGAAGTATCTTTGTGTGCTTTTATCTTTTATATGAATATCTGGCGCATGTTGTAGACTATAAATACAATGATCTGGGGATAACTGAAGTTTGGAATTGTTGTAAAGATTAAATCATCATTTATAGATCTGTACACAGGTTCTCCTTAGAAAAGGCGCATATACACACTAGTTCTGCATATCAAAACAACGTATACATATTAAATTAGATTTGTAGATCTGTACGTAGGTTCACCTTGAGAAAAATGCATATGTACCCAGGTTCGACACATTGAAGTAGCGTATACCTCATAAAATATTCTTTAGCTACTTCTGGTTTTTGTTACAGTGTTCTTGGTTTTGGTTACTATATTCTGGTTACAACATTCTAAAAAGTGATTGATTGATTTAATTGTGGTTGGTGCAAAGGAGATTGATTGATGAAGATGTATTTGATGTTTAAATGATGTTACTGATGGATGCAGTTTGAAAATTTATGAAATGTGGTCCCTGGAAGAAAAGAGAAGGTTGTAGCCTTCTGTAAGCCAGCACCTACATACTAGTAAACATATCAGCTAGTACAAGAGCTAGGGGGTTGTAGTTCCCTTCTAGAAGAAGCTGGAGAACGAGAGAAGGTTGTATCCTTCTACAGGTAGAAGCCTGCCTATTGGTATAAGACTGCACCAGTACAAAAATTGTAAAAAGAAGTTTCTTATTAAAAAGAAGATAAAAATGATTGCAGCGGGTGGTCAAGGATAATTTTATGGGCGAATGTTCGCCCTTTGGAAAAATTAAGGGGTTTTAAATTTTTAGTGGGCGAATATTTTGTATCATAGTACATTTTTACAAATCACCTCAAATAGCCCACCTTATTTTAAGGGAGAGGGTAAAAAAGGTAAATTTAGCCCTTGAAATTAGGACTTACAACCTTCCATTCGCCCATTTTCAAGAATAGATTTTATTTAAGTGAATCCATTCGCCCATTTTCAAGAATAGATTTTATTTAAGTGAATCCATTCGCCCATTTTCAAGAATAGGTTTTATTTAAGTGAATCCTATGGGCCAAATACCATATTTATAAAAGAGGTATGGTAAATTAATAAAAATATAAATAAATGAGAGGCATGGTAAATAAATAAAACATTTTTTATATTTACTCCATAAGTCACCTTATATACATGTAACGGCGTAAACAAATAAAAGTATAAGTAAAGTGGAGGTATGGTAAATAAATAAAACTTCTTTTTATACTTACTCAAACGGTATGGTAAATAAATAAAAATATAAATAAACTAGACGTATCGTAAATAAATAAAACCTTTTTTATAATTAGTCTATAACTCTCGTTCTATTTATGAATGCTCAAGAAAGAGGTTTTATTTAAGTGAATCCTATGGGCCAAATACCATATTTTTAAAAGAGGTATGGTAAATTAATAAAAATATAAATAAACGAGAGGTATGGTAAACAAATAAAACATTTTTTTATATTTACTCCATAAGTCACCTTATATTTACGAACACTCAAAAAATGGGTTATATTTAGGTGAAACCTATGGCCAAAATACTATGGGACAAATACCATGGACCATATTGTTATTAATACCATGCAAAAAACCATTATTAACCCTAATATTAGAATTAATAAAAATAAAAATGGCACATGGTATTGACGCATGGTATTCACCAAAATGGCACATGGTATTGACCCATGGTATTCACGAATGTAGCCTATTTAAATGGGGGAATTAAACCAGCATGTAGCCTATGCTAAGATTCACTAGGACTTTACAAAGTTTTATTATTTAGTGAAAGACTCGCCAAGATCTTACAAGATTTTATAATTGAGTAAAATATTCGCCATGCCTGGTGAGAAATTCCCCAAAAAATTATATATACATATTATATTATTGATAAAATCGCCTTCCATTTTTCCTATATACCATGGAGATTCGCCCATTTATTATATTTATAAATTTAGGGGGGGTTCTTAAAATTTTCCCTGCGGGTGGTTTTCACCCACATTGGGTTTCCACCTTATATCTTGTGTTCACGTGTGTGTGATTGTCTGTTTGTTTTACTGCACCTGGTTACTAGTTATATGGTTCTGATGCACTGATTAAAGATCAACATATGATAAATTAACTGAATCATAAGTTAGCAGGATATACGCTAGTTACCTTAAATATAGTTGTGTATACACGCATGTTCTATTAACTGAAGTAGTGTATATGAATCCTATTATGGAAATGAAATATTATTGACTTGCTAATACTGATTCAACCCCCCCCCCCCCCACCCTCAACATTATTTCCAACACTCTATATTCTACTCATATATATTATCATTACGCCTAGAGACAATCCTTCAAAAAATCATTATCAGGAGAAGCATTTTGATTAAAAGTATTTATAAGTTTTGCATATATTATTAGAAAATTAACGTGAAAATTATTGTAACATTTGGGGTTCATTATTTTCTTATTATTAACTATACTTTAGTATATCGAATAACAAAATCTATGTGAATTGAAAACTTGGGTCATTTATATCAATTTAACCTTTCTCAACTAACTACATTGGACTTATCACCATCTATGATCACAGAAGGTTTGTTTCACACTTGGTATACTTATACACACTATACCATATGTTTATAAGTTATACCTGTTATCACTCCAATAAACTCTCCTAGGTTGTAGATCGGAAATGCCTGGTAACATATAGTCTTCAATACAGTTCTCTGAACTATTGGAATATATGAGGGTTTGGATCAAGTTAGATAACCATTTCATCTCTATTCTCACTCAATACATGCATGAACACTCTCACCAATACAAGGCTTTAGACCACTAATGCTCAATAATTTATAGATTCAACAGATAGATGGAGAACACTGACTATACCAGCAGATTGCATACGTAAACATAAATGAATGGCTAGCTACAAGTAGCAAAAGAGAATATTGACTGTACTGGCAAATGCATATATGACCACACATGGATGGCTAGCTATAGGTAGTAAAGAAGCTTGCAAATCTAATTTATCAAAGCAGAGATAAGATGACAGTTATCTCGCCTTAGACAGAAAGAAAACATGAACAAATTGTTCAAGTGCAAGCATAGAACAACAAAGAGAATGGACATTGAACGTATAATGGAAAAAGAATCTTATGTTGCTAGAATGAAGATGAGAATCTTGAAGGAACAGTGGAGGAATAATCTCTAGAAGTTGAACCCTTATTACATCTTACTTTCAACTGTTTATAACCTGTTTACAATGCTCCTGAGCTCTAAGAGGCTCAGAGTCTTAATATGCCTGATATGCATTGTTAACCAATTTGATGCCCTCTAGGCAAGCATGGGATCAGAGTTTTCTACTTCAGACAACAAAGTAATTGCTTTTAGATATTTTTGGTGGCTTATTGTGCTGTTTGGGAGTTCTCCTGTGCCAGAGATGCTCCATAACATTTGTTGGTGTGGTTGTTACACTGTCTGAGCTCCCTGATCTTTCTGTTTCGGGCTGCAACATGCTCTGGCCCTTCTCTTTCCCTTTCTGGGCTCTGTTTCTCGGCAAACTATCTCCTGGGTGCTATTATATGGTGAAATGGGTCTTGGGGCCTTTGTTTTTCCCTTTAAACTGTGACTAGTGACTATTTTGGTTATAAACAGCGAAAATGCTACAACACTGATAAATCGCACCCATCACTATGTATTTTGGACTTCAAAAGTCCTAAAATGTGGTTTAATTATCCATCAGGTCCGCCCTCGTCGCCATCTCAAGTCGCATTTGGCTTAGCCTATGTATTTCCCTTATATAATGAAATATGCAAAAAAACTAAAAAATGCATGAAAGAATGCTTTGGCGGACTTCAAATATCATACATTCCACTTCTCGAACCCTTTCGGGTCTGGGCTTCATCATAATCGACACTGGCCAAAGGTACCATTGTATTTTGTTTAAACAACAAAAACACACAAAAACATTAAAAAATGGGCTTTTGCGGACCTGAAAACATATACATTGTTCTTCAGGAAACTGATCAGGTCCGGGTTCCATTGCTATCACACTGCCCCTGTTTCCCTTTGCATTTTGTTGAAACAACGAAAATACATAAAAAAACATTGAAAATTGCTTGGGTTCAGATCTCAAAATTTATGAATTGTCGCATATAATTTTGTCAGGTTCGGCCCATCGGGTTGCCCATATGTATGTTCATAGGTCCCACCCCTTGGTATAGCGCCGATGTGATCTCAGCGATGCGATAAATTGTAATCACTAATCACTCAATGCTCAGGTCCTTTATATAACATAAACTATACTCACCACCGATGTAACTCGCCAATCTGATCATCGACGATCACTGATCGGTGGTGTCATGCCTTTAAACTGTCCCCTCTGCTCAGCCGATTGAGATTAGCCACCTAGATCTGTGCCATTGATCATCCAGATCTAATGGTGGCTATTCATTCCTCTGTGTAAGCCTATGTTTGTGGGTTTTTCATGGTTTTTTAAGCGTTTTAGTCTCCTGATAGTGCATTTCTGCCCTTCCAATGGCTTTCCTCTTGCGCTGATTTTGATCATTGGATGATCTTTGAGAAAAAAATGGAGATTTCAAGGGCATTAATGGATCAATGGGCATGTTTCTAAGCGAATTTGGAGACTTCAAGAGCCTATACAAATCCATTTGTGGGCCTTTTGCCAACAAGGCTAACACTGGCTCCTTCTGGGGATGAAATCCTCCCTGTGAGGTTTCGAGGATCACAAACCAATGCGTTTCCTAAAAAAACAAATTCATATCTTCCATATAATGTTCCATTGGGCATGGAGTCTATTTTGCAAATGAAATAAAAATTGGAAAAACATATTTACAATGACAAGGCTTTAAATCCTTAAACGAAATAAAGTTTCAAGAACTGCCCATTTATTGGGCTACCAAAAGTATCTCCTCCTTCCAGACATTACAGAATGAATGTATTGTTCTGCTAAATTTGAGCGATGATAAATGGACCTATCCATAAGGAGTCAAACTTGCCATGATTACGTTTCTTTTCCTTAAATGCATCCTATTTAAGCACCCAATCACCAACTTCGAAATTGTTCACCTTTGCCTTCCTGTCAAAGGCTTCATTGATTTTCTTTTGATGAGATTTTTACTTCTCAACCAGCTGCTCTCTGATTTACTGTAGTTCAACCAAGTTATTCATTCTTCTTACCATATCATTCTCTTCATCTTATTCTTCTTGCAAGAAGTTATCCATAGGGAGAATGAGCTGGATGGGGAAAACAACATCAGTGCCATAAACTAGTCTGAATGGAGAATTCCCTATGGACTTTTTGATGGTAACTCTATCAGCCCATAGTGCAAACATTAACTTGGAATCCCTACTCTTTTTGTTGTCCTCTAATATTTTTTTGATTACCCTTACCGGTCTCTTGTTAGATGATTCTGCTAGGCCATTGCCTTGAGGATAATATGAAGAAGAATGCACCACTTGAATGCCCATGTATTCTGTTATGTCGACCAATTATTTTTCTTTGAAAGCTGCTGCATTATCAGTGACTAGTTTGGTTGGGCAACCAAATCTAGTGAAAATATTCTCATTCAAGAACATTATGACAACTTGGTGATTAGCATTCTTAGTGGGTATAGCCTCAATCCACTTGGTGAAATAATCAGTGGCTACTAAGATCCATTTTTGTTGGCCACTGGAATGTGGGTTGATCTCACCTATAAAGTCCAAGCCCCACTGCTGGAAGGGACCATTGACATGTATTGGCTTCAAGGGTAGAGATTTTAGCTGCTGTCTTCCTGCTAACCTTTGACACTTGTCACAGGCTTTTAGAAAAGAAAACACATCAGAGAACAGAGTAGGCCAATAATATCCAGCCCTCAAGATTTTGTGAGCTGTGCTTTTCCAATAATGATGCCCTCCACAGATGCTAGAATGGAACTGGTGTATGAATTCCACAGATTGTTCTTTATCTAGACACCTCAAGAGGATTCCTGATGGGTCTTTCCAATAAAGCATATTTTTATTAATGTAGAATTTGGCTGATCTAAGTTTAATGGCATGAGCTTGACTTGAGCTAAGCTTTGGAGGGACTTATAGCTTTTGTAAAAAATGAACTATGTTGTAATACCATTCACATGTGGCTATATTTTCAACCAAAGACTGATTCTGCTTTTGCTCTTCTATTGCTCCTTCTGCCTATTCATAATCTGAATTTAGACCCATGGAAATTATATCTAACAAGCTGCAATTTTCTTCAGCCATAAGTTTAGCCAAGCCCTGGCTTTTGACAAGCTTAGTGGGCTTCACCTCTATGTTAAACTCTATGAATTTTGCAATCCATTTAGCTCTCTTCCCATCAATATCTGGCTAAGTTAAGACATCCTTTATTGAGGATGAAGGTACATATGCAACTACATTGGAATGCAGAATATAAATTCTAAATGCCTTTAAAGACTTTATGAGAGCATAATCTTGTTTTTCGATAAGGTCATACCTTAGTTCAACATCCCTTAAAGTTTTGCTGAAAAAGGCCATGGGGTTCTCTATGCCTTCATCATTTTTCTACAACAGAACTGTTGCAAGTGTATCATAAGAGGTAAAATAGAAGATAAAAAACTCCTTAGTGTAATCTGGGCTGATTAGAGTGTGAGATTCCATGATAGCTTGCTTGATGGATTCAAAAGAGCTTCTTGAAGCATTTCTCCATCTTATTTCTGTTCCTTTCTTCATACTGGATCAATCTTCATACCTTCAGCAGAAACAATGTGTCCCAGAAGTTTGGATTCTTCTAGAGAAAATTGTGACTTCTTTGGGTTCACTGAAATTCCAAACTGTATGCACTTTAGGAAGACCTTCTTCAATTGTTATAAATGGTCTTTGTGGCTGCTGGAGAAGACTGTTATGTCATCAAGATAAATAAGGACAAATTTGTCGTTCTCTCCCACAAAGGCTATGTCCATGGCCCTCTGAAAAGTAACCCCGACATTCATCAGTCCGAAAGGCATCTTGGAGTACATGAAAGTTACCCAAGGGGTAGTGAAGGAAGTATTTTCCTCATCTTTAGGATGTACAAAAATCTGATAGTAACATGAAAATCCATCTAAGAAAGACATGACTCTAGCCCCTGAAACTCTTTGTGGCAAGTGTTCCATTTTAGGCAGGGGATAGTTATCTTTTTTAGAGCACTTGTTCAGATTTCTGAAGTCGACACAAAACCTGATTTCTCCATTTTTCTTTCTTACTACAACAATGTTAGCTATCTAGTTTGAATACCTTAGGGGAACTATGATTTTGGCATCCAACAACTTCTTGATTTCTTTCTCAATCAAAGGCAGTAAGAGAGGGCTGATAGGTCTTAATTTCTGCTTAAAAGGGTGGTGTTCTTTTCCAGTGGGATCTTATGCTAAATGATGTTTGTATCATAGGTTTTGAGATCACTATATTCCCAGGAAAAAATATCAGTGAATTGCTTCATGAGGGTGCAATATTTAGAATTCTGGGCAGAGGACAATTGAGTGGACAGATTTATGTATTTCGGATGGGCTAAGCTCCCTATATTGTGTTTATGAATAGTAGACTCATTTTCTATTTCAGTAGGCTTATATGGCACATCATTTTGGTCGAACAACTTCTCTAGAGGCACTAATCCCTTTGGTATATGGTTACTAGGCAGCTGGATGATGCTTCCTTGGCCAATCTCGTTTTTTAACTTGGGCTGGTAGCATTCTTCCATGGTTTCATTTTCTTGGTCGATGTGCATTTCAGCAAATTCCTCAACGACTTGTAAAAACCTATTAATTTCCTCATTGTCTTCAAAAACTTTCCAATACTTGACATTGTCTAGCAGAGACGGTCTATATTTTACCTGAACTTCATATGTCAATTTAGGAGGCAAAGGAGGAATAAACATGCTAGCAGACATAGCAAGGGAGTCGGCAAGCTGGTTCTTCATTCTCGAAATATAAGAAATATTGAAATCATTAAAAGAATCCTTGAGCCTCCATACCTCATCACTGTATGCTTTCAGCCTTGGATGCTTAGCTTGGAAAGTTTTATTTACCTGCTGAATAATGAGGTCTGCATCTCCACACACTTTTAGGCCTTTGATACCCATTTCCTTAGCAGTGCTTAAGCCCAGAATCAAAGCTTCGTAATCTGCTATGTTGTTTGTGACTTGAAAGGTTAATCTGAAAGATAAATGAATGTATTCCTGTGTTGGGGACATAAGGACTACACCTACCCCAGTAGCTTCCTTAGAGCAAGCTCCATCAAAGAACATGTCCCAAATTTGTGGGCCTTCTTCCTTAGTGATTTGGCAAACTGGTTTTTTAAGCTGCGTGGTGGCCAACTAGGATTCTTCAATATGAAGAATACATGCTCCAAAATCAGTGTCAACATCATAGATGGGATGATTAGTAGGGTTCTTCTCATCATTGATGATATAAGCCAACTACGCCTCTCTGTATAATCTCTTGCTCTCACCTCTTAAAACTGGGTCAGTAGCATAAGACAGATCATTTTGTAATGATCCACCTAATCTCTTGATCCAACCTCTAGAAAGTAACATGCCAAACTTGGGGGGTACATCATCTACCACAATATCCATCATCATGCGTTTCATAGGCAACTGAGACAAAGTGATGGCTAGGTCCTTGATTAATCCTAGACATTTCACTTTTCTAGAGTCAAAAGAAAATATGTCATGATAAGGTTTAGTGATGTCAAGACCCAACTCATCCATGACGGCCTTGGGCATTAGATCATGGTTGGTTCTAGTGTCCAAAAGGCAGTTACGAAGGATTTTTTCGTGAATGGTCAGAGAGACATAGAATGATGGGGAGCTATCTTCACGATTTTCAATCATTGGGCTGAGAATAACAATTGGCTTGTCATCTTGCAGATTTACATGGTTAGTGGAGGCTTGGATGGCTTTAAGCTCAAGGGCTTCGAGGATGGATCTTTTAAAGTACTCATTCTTCACTAGTTCAATCAGAGGCATAGGTATTCTTAGCTTTTGAATTTCTAATTGAAAACTGAAAGGAGAAGGAGACTTGTCAATGCCTCTTACCTCATGAGCCGGAGCTTTGAGGATGATGGGATCAACTGGCAGTTGTTTTTGCTTATTAGCTTGTGGTATTGTAGGGAAAACATCTCTTTGAACAAGAGATTCCCTGGCATTATTTATCTTTGACCTCAAATTATATCTTTGTTGATCTACAGTTTGTAGAATAGCTTTACCATCCCATTCTTGGCTAATCTGGTCATTGCATAATGACTTTTCATAGGCAGCTGAGGTCAAAAAGGAAGCATTGCCTTTGTCTTCTAGACAATGGTCTCATCATCTTCTTTAAACTACTCTTCTTCCATGATTTCATTTTGAAAAGGAGCCTTCGTCCTTTGGTCTTCATTAGCATCTTTCTTTCTTTGCAAAATATACAACTACTCATTTGTTCTTCTATATGGATTTGGATTTGGATTTCTAGGAGCAAAGGTATTAGGCACTCTTCCTTTCCTTGGGTGCTGCTCAACCTTCAATTTAGAGAGTTTAGAGGCTAATGACTCGATCATTTTGGTCATTTTATCTATCTTAGGATCAGAGGATGAGGAAGACTCACTCATTTGTCTTCTTTTATCAACATTTCCCTTGAGCTTATCTGCAGCCATGATGTTTGATTCCACTTCCAAGGCTGCATCCTGCATGTCAACCAAAGTAGCTCATCGCCTCTCCCTCAACAGTAGGCAGAAGTCAGAATCAAAAGAACTGACATAGGTGAGTTTAGTAGAGGTAGTAGTGGGTTTTACTGCAGCTGGTATCTTGATGTACATATGGTTAAACCTCTTATTAAAATTAGACAGCAGCTCACCATTTTCCCTCTTTAAGTTCCCAAACTCAGTGTGGTAGTAGAGGAGATCCTTCTTATCTGCCTAATGCTTTAAGAATGCATCATCTAAATCTTCAATATCTGCTATAGATCTTGGGGTTAGTTCTCTGAACCATTTTCTAGCCTCTCCATCTAGGCTTTCGACAAAGACTCTCATCCACACATCATCTTCACTAATGTCCAGGTTATTATCATAGCTATAAAATGACTCAAGATGTTCTTCAGCAGTAACACCTTCAGTCCCAGTGAACTTAGGCCTATATTTATGATATTCTCCAGTAGGCATGGCATTCAAAGGAGTGGGCAGTATTAGAGGCCCATACTTAGCAGCTATGATTCGTTCCATTTTGGTAGGTGCTTGTGAGTCGGCCATAGTTGTGGTGGCTAAAAGAGTACTGACAGTCTGAATGATAGAGGGCTGAGGAGTGATTGATAAGACTAAAGGAGTATGATGGATAGGAGGTGAGGTTTCCTTTCAGCTTAAAACAAAAGGAGAACCTAAAGAATAAAGAGCGTTATGAATCTCTAATAATTTTTCATCACTGCTAGTATTAGATTCTATACTCTCAACATGTATTTGTTCTATTACAAGTCTTTCTTGAAGAGATATAGAAGATTGTTTAGGTTTACCTGATTCTGATGCTCCTTTCTGCAATACCTTTCTCTCTTTGATGATTTTTTCAGGGTCAGGTACTAGGTCAGCTTGTAGTTTCTGAGGATTTCTCCAAGTATGCCTCACAAATTAAGCCAGAACTATGAAGTGGAGTTGCCAAGAGGTTCAGCCTCAAATAGAGTTGCCAGATAGATGACTACAACCAAAAATGTGCCCAGAATTTGTCTATCATCAAAGCTAGATTTGTGTCATTTCCCAGGGAAGCTGAGCTTCAGTTTCCTCTCCTTGGCAACGGTGCTAATTATGTTATCACTCCAAGAAACCCTCCTAGGTTGTAGATCGGAGATGCCTGGTAACATATAGTCTTCAATATTTTTCTGTGAACTATTGGAATATATGAGGGTTTGGATCAAGTTAGGTAACCATTTGAGCTCTATTCTCACTCAAGACATGCATGAACACTCTCACCAACATAAAGATTTAGACCACCAATGCTCAATAATTTATAGATTCAATAGATAGATGGAGAACACTGACTGTACCAGCAGATTGCATATGTAAACATAAATCAATGGATAGCTATAGGCAGCAAAAGAGAATACTGACTGTACTAGTAGATGCATATATGACCGCACATGGATGGCTAGCTACAGGCAGTAAAGAAGCTTGCAAATCTAATTTATCAAGGAAGAGATCATATGACAGTTATCTGGCCTTAGACACAAAGAAAACATGAACAAACTGTTCAAGTGCAAGCATAGAACAACAAAGAGAATCGACATTTACCATATAATGGCAAAATAAGCTTATATTGCTAGATGAAGATGAGAAGCTTGAAGGAATAGAGGAGGAATAATCTCTAGAAGTTGAACCCTTATTACATCTTACTTTTAGCTATTTATAACCTATTTACAATGCTCCTGAGCTCTAAGAGGCTTAGAGTCTTAATCTACCTGATATGCATTGTTAACTGATTTGATGTTGTCTAGGCAAGCATGGGATTAGAGTTTTCTACTTCTGATAGCAGAGTAACCGCTTTCAGATATTTTTGGTGGCCTGTTGTGTGGTCTGGGAGTTCTCCTGTGCCAAAGGTGCTCCATAACGTTTGTTGGTGTGGCTATTGCATTGTCTAAGCTCCCTGATCTTTTTGTTTCAGGCTATAACATGTTGTGGCCCTTCTCTTTCCCTTTCTGGGATCTGTTTCTAGGCAAACTGTCTCCTGGGTGTTGTTATATGGTGAAATGTGTCTTGGGGCCTTTATGTTTCCCTTTAAACTGCGACTAGTGACTGGTTTGGTTATAAAAAAAAAAAACACTGCAACACTGATAAATCACGCCCATCACTGTGTATTATGGACTTCAAAAGTCCTAAAATGTGGTTTAATTATCCATTAAGTCCACCCTTGTCATCATCGCAAGTCACATTTGGCCTGGCCTGTGTATTTCCCTTATATAATGAAATATGCGAAAACACTGAAAAATGCATGAAAGAATGCTTTGGCGAACTTCAACTATCATACATTGCATTTCCCGGACCCTTTCAGGTCTGGGCTTCTTTGTAATCAATACTGGCCAAAGGTTCCATTGTATTTCATTTAAACAACTAAAACACACAAAAACATTAAAAAATGGGCTTTTGCGGACCTGAAAACATATATATTTTGCTTAAGGAAACCCATCAAGTCCATGTTCCATTACTATCACATTGCCCCTGTTTTCCTTTGTATTTCGTTGAAACAACGAAAATACACAAGAAATGTTGAAAATTGCTTGGTCACGGATCTCAAAATTTATGACTTGTCACATATAATTCCGTCAGGTCTGGCCCATCGAGTCGCCCATATGTATGTTCATTGGTCCCACCCCTTGGTATGGCGCCGATGCGATATCAGCGATGCGATAAATCGCAATCGCTAATCACTCAATGCTCCGGTCCTTTATATAATAGAAACTATACTCACCATCGATGTGACCTACCGATCCGATCATCTGCAATCGTTGATCAATGGTGTCATGCGCCCTCCTTTAGACTGTCCCCTCTGCTCAGCCGATTGTGATTAATCGCCTAGATCTAGGCCGTTGATCGGCCAGATCTAATGACGGCTGTTCATTCCTCTGTTTAAGCCTGCATTTGTGGGCTCTCATGGTTTTTTAAGCATTTTAGCCTCCCGATAGTGCATTTCTGCGCTTCCAAGGGCTTTCCTATTGCCTTGATTTTGATCATTAGATGATCTTTGAGCAAAAATTGAAGATTGCAAGGGCATTAATGGATCCATTGGCATGTTTCTAAGTGAATTTGGAGACTTCAAGAGCCTATATGGATACATTTGTGGGCCTTTTGCCAGCAAGGCTAACAATACCATGACAATTTCATTACATATTAATTTGATATTTGGGAGTTCTTGTACATAAATCATACTCAATAGTTCTTGATATAAAAACTTCAACTATAGTTCCCACTCATGTAGTATAATGTTTATGTTGTGATTCTAGAGTACTCAACAACAATGGCATGAATTTCTTATGATTATGTGTTATATTATGGTTTTGGCATGTTAACATATCCCTTTTCTCCTATCGACAGTGTAAACTAAACCTTAAACAATCAATGACAACAATGACTTAGGGTTTGTCTTTGTCATTTAAAAGATGTTTCTGACTGCCAACTTGTTCTTTTACGCATTCAAGAGGTTACGAGCAAAGAAATGATGTTATGCACCTATGCTTCTTATATTGATTGCCTCTATGACTATGCATAGAATGAGAGTGTTCTCTCAACAATATTCCTTCCATCGACTACTTGGAACTAGAAATGTAAATATTTGTTGCCTAAAGAGTTTTTTGTTTTAGTTAACTTATCTCCATTTTTGCAGAGATTTTGATATTATCATATATGTGTTTTTCAATCATGTTTTTCAAAGGTTACTCATGTTTTATGTCATTTTGTTTGAAGGTATATTTAGGGTTTCTGGTTTTCATTTGGAGTTTGTTTATCATAGAAAATCCTTGGACATGATTTCTATAGAAGGGAATTTTTAGCTAACTCGTTTCTAATTACAAGGTGTTGATAAGTTTACAGTTTCCTTTTGTCCAAAGTTTCTTAAGAATTTTTTTATATTTTGAAATTTTAGGGTTCATTTCCTCGATTTTTCCATTGTAAGTATTTTCTTTTGGAATTCCCCATGGCCTCTTTTGTGGTTGAACTTGGCATATAAGTTTCTTTCAGAACTTCAATTCCTAGTTGTCCCAGCTCTTTGAAAAGATAACTTGAGTCTCATTTTTTCAGTAATTTCTCGGGTAACAATGTTTCTCCTTCGTTAGATTAAATTTTCATTTTTTTCTTATTCCTTTCCATACTATTATTATGGTTAGGATTTTTAAAATAAAACCCTAACCCTAACCCTCTATATATATTTGTGTATATTCCTTTTTAATTTAAATACTTCAATTCCAAAATTATGTTCTCAACTATTAATTGTTCTTGTGCGAACAATTATAATCCCTCTATATACTCTAGGAATTTACGGGTTCTTTCTATTATAATAAGATTTTAATATTTTTAATCCTATAAACATAAATATATATACATATAGATTACTGCGCTTACATTTTTCATCAAGTTCTATTCTAGTAATTTTACACAAGTTTCAAACCCTCTTTCTATTACAATACTTTTATCTAAATGGAACTTTTACTTTTATGTTCTGGGTTTAACGTGAATTAAGTAATTCCTTCAAATTCTAATATACTCTATATGTAATTTATAGGGTTCTGGACTACACCGTTATTGAAATATTTCCAAGTAATGACCCTCTTTTGGGTAATGTTCACACTACATGAACCAAATAAGTTCACTTACATTTTGGAGTGTAATTAATAATTTGTATTTTATTTTTCTTCATAGGTATTCACATTCTCAAGTTGGAACTTTCAAAAATTTTCCTTTGTAGCAATACTTTGGACCTTTCATTTTTCTTATGAAGACTTCAGATTATTCATTCTGGGTCTGATCGCCATGAACCCATGGACTATACTCTTTTTGTCTTCATGATTATATCTTCAAGGAATTTCACCCAGCTTTTCTATTATTTAACTTTTAAGTTATGTATTGAAGTTGTTAAGTCTTTTCTTCCTTCTTGGAAGACTTTTAGTCTACATGATTCTATGTATGACATTGTACATATTTATGGGTCCTTCTAACCCAAGATTCTTGTCAATTGTAACTTATTGAGGTTGACGTCGACCTGCACTATTCAGTAAACATATTTATATTTTTGTTAACAAACTATTGTTGATTATATGCTTCAGATGTATAAATGTATCAGTTTTATCATTTATGGTTATTATTTTATTTCATACACAATGACATCTATTATTGTTCTCTTTTTCTAGTTTTAGTTAAACAAGTTTTACTGACCTTTTTCACAGTGAAAACATTATATATATAGATATAGATATATATATATATATATATATATATATATATATATATATATATATATATATATATATATATATATATATATATATATATACTCTATTGTAATTTCTCTAGACTTACAACTATAGTTACATTTTTGTATAAGCATAAATATGTTAATTCTGAAAGAAAGTTAACTAATATCACACTTAGTACTAGTCTATTGTAATAGTCATGCTTTATCCACTTACATTTTTCATACATCCCCATTATGTTTACTAGTATCAACATGTTTGGAACATAATTCACTAGAATGACGTGGATTCTAACTTGTTCTCAATTTTATATTTTAGGTTATTATGCATCTATACATGGAAGTAAATTTTTTTCTTCCATTCCAATTAGGACATAAATTATAGTAATTTTCTAAATTTTTATTTACCATACTCATCTCCAAATATCAGTGAGTGTAATTTCAAGAAATATTATAAGAAAGAAGATTTAGTTCTAATTAATCTTAATCTTTTTGTATTGAAGAATAAATACAGATTTACTATAATAATTCTAAAAAGGAATTAACGCTTTATCTTTTCACTCATATTAACCATCTAAAATTCCTTTTTCTTTAATTAAATTGGAAGGAAAAAAATACAAAGTAAATTTACAATATTTCTATCGCATAAAATTTATAGATTTATAGTTTAGAATATTGACTTGACGATTTGAGTTCTAAAAAAAATATAGGAGCTCACCAAATCCACCCGATCATTAACACTTTTTCCTCCAAAGCATTCCCTTGAGCACAAGTATGCAATTTATTTTCTTTTAGTACTTTCTCTTGCATTTTTCAAAGTTCAACACTATGTATTCTCTTTTCCTATGAGAAGAAAAAAGTAATTATCACTTACCAATCATTTGGTATTTGGTCACTATCTCCACCTCTATAACATAACCAATTTTATCGCACAAAAAAAAAATCTGTTTTAGGCTCACCAATAATTTCATTCTCTTCAATTTATGTCTCCTTTTAACCTTAATTATTTTCTTCATTAAAATTGGTTTCTCATTTTCCCTTCACTATTATTATTTCTCTATCCCTCATGGAAAATTTTCATACATATTTATAGTGTTATCATTAATAAAAGGTACATTTCATCTTCATAGCCAAGACTCATGTAATAACTTGTCATGAAACTAGCTCACAAAAAGATAGAAAAGATAGATGATCACCTTAGAAAAAAGCCTCTTCGAGGGCGCAACCTCCTTTACATTACACAAATGAACAATTCTTAGATGATACAAATGACAAGACCTCCTTTATATATATAGGAGTCTAAGTGGTCATAATATAATCAGAGCCGACATAACAATAATAATGTAACTGCACAATAATAAAAATCGTGGGCTCCTATGGGGCACAATAATAAAAGTATGGGGACTACATGGGCACACCAATATAATAAGGGGGTTGTACTAATAACAATAAGGGGTTACACTAGTAGTATAGGGACCTCACATGCCCCTCTCATTCAAAAAGTTTTGTCCTCAACGCTTCAATAGTTCTTGATGCTTCTGTAGAAAATTCTTGTCCTCCCATGTGGAATTTTCAGCGGGTAAGTTCTTCCAATTGATGAGATACTCTGAAATTGATTGATTTCATAGCTGGCAGGTTCTTTTTTATGCAGCTTCTCCAGGTTCCAATATGATTTTTCCTTCCTCGTCAAGTTCTGGCAATATTGTTTGAACAAGGATCTTCTGCAACTTTTGAAGGAGTGGCCACACTTCTTCATCCTTATTCCATTCATCCTTGCTTCATTTATCCAATCTGGTTTGATAATAGAAATAGCACAAAACAATGCTTCCACATCCTCATCCTTTCTTAAGTGTGCATCTACAACAACATTTTTCCTCCCTTTTTTGTAGATGATTTCAAAGTCATAACCCAACATATTTGTGACCCATTTTTTCTGTTCTTCTAAAGGTAAGATTTATTCTAAAAAGCATTTAAGACCATCATGATCCATTTTTACCTTGATGTGTCTTCCCATTAGGTAAGGTTACCACTTCTTAAGTGCGTGTAGTATTGCCAACATTTCCTTCTCCTAAATAGATTTCTTGAGGGATATTTGTTTGTATGGATGTAACCATAAAAATACCCAATCTCCTACATCAAAACTTCTTTCATTGCGATGTTGATTTGCTTGTTGTTTCGTTTGATTCTACACCAAAGTGGTGTTATCCTTTAAAAGTTGGGGAACTTCTTGTTGATGCTCGATGTGATCTTTCACTGCTTGAATATTTTTCTTCTTGATATGTCCTTCTATCTTGAGAGTTTGAGGAGTGGTAATTTCTTGCAGTGCATTACAAGATATGGTCAGATTCAGTTCTTGATTCTCTATGTGATCTTTCAATTCTTGAACATTTTTCTTCTTGATATGTCCTTCTATCTTGATAGTTTGAGGAGTGGTAATTCTGACCAATGCATTAAAAGATATGGTCAGATTCATTTCTTATTTCTTGATGTGGTCTTTCACTTCTTGAACGTTTTTCTTCTTGATATGTTCTTCTATATTAAGAGGTTGAGGAGTATTAATTCTTTCCAATTCTTTACAACATATGGTCGGATTCATTTCTTCTTTTTCTGGGGTTGGTTCTTGGTGTATATCCTCTTTTTTGACGTTTCATGATCCTTTTCTTCCTCTTCTCCACAATCAATGTAAAATAATTTCTTCTCAGCACACTTATGACCTTTAATGTATTTGTTATCACAATTGTAACAAAGCCCTTTTTCTCTTTTTTCTTCCAATTTTTATGGTGTAACCCTTGTAGGTTGTGGAAGGCTAGGAGAAACAGCACTTCAATCTTTATAGTTGTGAGGGGTAGACTTACTTGTTTCCATAATTTTTCTTTCCACTTTGTAACAAAGCCCTTTTTCTCTTTTTTCTTCCAATTTTTGTGGTGTTGCTCTAAAGAAGGTGTTGCTCTTTGTATCCTCATAATGTGTTATCATTTTCTCCATGAAAATTGACCATGTAACAAGTTTTTTATGAGAACAAAGCCCTTTATACCATAAAAATTGATTCGGTTCTAAATATGAAGATGCAATACATAACTTTTGTAATAGTTGCACCTCATGTAGATCAAGCTATTTCACCAATTGTAGTATCTAATTTACCAGATCCTTTCCATCAAACTTCCTCATATTGCCTTTTCTTGATTTTAGGAGCTCAATATTGAAACGACTATAACTCTGTAATTTCGGATCTTCTAGTTCTTAAATCATGAAATATAGTATCCCTCTATGTCCTCTTTCCAATGCCACCAGTCATATTGAAATTGGATTCCACAAGAAAGAGTTATGCACAATCTACCAAGATGTCTTGATTAAATACCTTTTCCGAAGAGAGAATTTGTATGAAGTGCCACGTGTCACTGTTTTGACCTCCAGATCTGAAAATATATATAGAAAAGTACAATCCGTCCCATTTCTATAACTTCTTATGAAATTTCAATCTGATGCTTAGAGAGAAAGTTATGATGATTTTCCCCAGGTCACTTGTTTGAAATGTAATTCGGGAGTCTGCAAAAACTCTAACTTCCTCAGATCATATCTCCGAAAATATAGCGAGACAAGCTCTGAAAGTTGGACCCAAAGTCTAGAAAGATTGCAGCTCAAATGGGTTTTATTTTTTAGCTTCTAAAACATCAGATAAAAAAACTTATAGCAAAATTCCATGATGACCTGTTTGGAGCAGCAAAACTCTATAATCCAAAGATTTGATACCAAATGTTATGAAACTAGCTTATAAAAATATAGAAAAGATATATGGATGCCTTAGAAATAAGCGTCTTCGAGGGGGAAACCTCCTTTACATTTCACAAATGAACAATTCTTAGATGATACAAATGACATGACCTCCTTTCTATATATAGGAGTCTAAGTGGTTATAATATAATCAGAGCCGACATAACAATAATAATGTCAGGGCACAATAATAACAATAGTGTGCTTCTATGGGGCACAATAGTAACAATATGGGGACTACATGGGTACAACAATATAATAAGGGGTTGTACTAATAACAATAAGGGGTTACACTAGTAGTATATGGGCATAACATAACCTAGTTCTCTATTAAATCATTAAATATATGAAACTCATGTATTATAGTCCAATTCCAATCACATGCATATTTGTTTAATGTGATTTCATATGGGGCTTTTAAATGTGGTATATAATAATATTTGCATCCCATGTGGGATAATTTTTATTGCCCTTTATGTTTAATATATCATGCATGTCCACCTACCCTATGGATCGATATCCACATGGCCTTGTTCACATGTTATTCACATGATCAATGTACTGATGTATTTTAATGTCGCGTTTTATTTCTTGATCATTAATGGTTGTGATTATGAGGAGGTAAACATAGGTCATATTTCCCTTGCGGTAACATTGTTTTGAGTTTCTTTTTGTTATGAAACTATAGAGCAATGCCGCATCGATGGTTTTAATGTCACAAAGGTTTCTTCGAGGCCCTAGCTCATATTTGTTGGCCCTTCGGCTGTAGCTAATGCTTTGGTTCCAATACCCATGAATATTTTATATCTTGGAGGGTTTGTTCATTTCATTGCTTAGATATATAACAAGTTAATTTCAATATTTTGTAATTAATTTCTCCCCATTTCACTTTTGCTACTCTAATTAGTTTTACTCGTTTGATTTGTAGGATAAGAGCACTATGGGTATTCCTATGTAGGTTTTTGTTGGCCCTTTTTATAAGTAGAGGGTTCAAACCTCTCTTTAGATTTGCTGCCTCCTATGAGGTTTCCAAGGTGAGTGGCTAAAATTCTGTGACTCGAAGAATGATTATATCTAAGCATACGTTTCTAGGGGTTTTATGGATACATTTTTACCTAGACTTTTGATTTCTCTATTATAAACCTTTCATTTATTGGATTTGGAATGGATCCGGTGACCTCATCTTCGGATAATGAAAATATAGCTAAGGTTTGTAATTTTTTTTGTCACTTTCTTCTAGATACCCAGTCAATAGATATGGTAAAACTATGAGGGCTTTACCATTCCTATTTTTCCTTTGATTTGTTGCGTAGATGACCAATTAGTGTACATATATTTCAAGGAATGCCTCCAATTTCTTTTTGAATGGACATTTTTTTCATGGGTTAGTATTTTGGTTTTCGTTTTTCAATTTCTATTAGTGCATTTCATAATATAATTATGTTACTTATTATAAGGGTTTTAACTGTACCCAGGGTTAACTTGCTGGATTACTTCACCCTTTACAAGTAACATTATTGTTTCTCTTAACATAATGTTCTTTTCAATTATTTACAAGGTTGGTATTATGGATGATTTTCACACTGGATGTCTAATATGCACTTGACTATATGGAAATACAGGTATGGTTTTGGTCTTCATGTAATTTTATATGAAATATTTTCCCTCCTGTTTTGTCCAAGGTTCTGACTTGTGGCATCATGATGATATCACGTCATGTTTCTACCAAAATCATCTCATTAACACTACACTGGGGTTCTAATGCTTTGAGGACATGAATGTCCAGACCCTAACCAAGGTTTCTTTTCCTTTAGACAATTTTGTTTTACTGTAGCCTAGGATTTATTTTATGTGGGCCTTTACGACCATAGTTACTTTCTCATACCAAAAGAATTTGGTTTAAGCTTTTACCATGTTATGGGCACGACTATATGAATGTAACCCTTGTCTATATTTTTTTATTATCATAGATATATATTGTGTCAATTGACAACCTTCGAACTATAGATATATGTTTCCTTATTTCTTGTGGCTCATATGGATTTGTCATAGATTTAAGCTACCGAATTAATATTCTGCGTTTTCCTTACAATTAATATAGAAACATTAATTCAATTTTTATCTTTCCTTTTGTTCTCCTTTACATGCTTATATTATGTGACTTATTAAGGAGTTCCATACGATTCGAGAAGGAAATATCATGTTTTGTTTTCCTATTGGCATGTCCATATAGTGATTCTATAACTTATTTATACAGGTCACCAATTCAAATTAGGCATCTTTAGTTCATGCCTATACTATACTTATTTATTTCTATTTATGCTATACAATTGTATTATTGATATAATTAACTAGTGATTGTAACCTTGTTTAGTATATCACCATTCGATTGTTAGCTCTATTATTAATTGGAGAAAAGTTTTATAATATAATATACATTAATTTCATGCATCACCTGCTAATATAAAATATGTAATAATTCAAATCCAATAGAAACAGATGAAATGAAATAAAAATTATGCCTAACTGTAATAAATTCCTTAGGGAATATTCAGGAGATGAGCACACATTTCATCCAACCATCAACTACCTCTGCTAGTTCTCCTGAGATAAGATTTGTTTACCCTATAGAATCAACAACCTCTTTGATTCATAGGTAGTTTATTTTATAGATTTTTACCCAATGGATTTTTACAAGCATCATTATTTAAGGTTTGTCAGCATTTTTCCTAGGTCTTTTTGTTTTAGTTTTTTTAGAAAAGATTCTTCTCTTTTACTGTATATTGCACCTTTCTCTTCTACAAAGATTTATTCCACCCCACTTAGTATTTATCTCCAAATAAGTTATTAACATAATCTTTCTCTCCCATTAGGTTAATTTCTTTTAATGATTTTCTCATAGGGATTTTTATAAGATTTTTATGGATGTTCCATCATGTGGACTTGTCCACCAACAATTTTTTCCAAGAAATGAGTCTTCTAAACTCTAGCGCTCTTCCCTGAATATTTTCAAGCAATTTAACTATTTTTTAACACTCTAGACACTTTGCCAAATAATCAACTACTTATTTTTTCATACTAGGCCAATGAAACTCTTTCCTCAAAGTTGAAACAATTTTTTGGTATCCCAGATTTCTTGCAAAAGGTTTTTGATGATGCTCATTGAAGATAAGTTGTTTTATAGAAGATCCATTTGGAATATAAATTCTATTTTTGTAGGTCAACAATGTTTCTGAATTTTATTTATACTTAGGCACTTCCCTTTGCTACAATGTTTGTTGAATCTTTACATACTCTTCATCTTTCTATGCTGAAATTTGGATATGTTCAACAAAATCTATTTTAACACTGCACAAAAATTTCCATTAGTGAATTCACATTTCTACTTAAAGAATATACTATTTTATTTTCCTTTCCTTTTATATGATTTATTTCAAACTCAAGTTGACTTAGAAATGGCCATCCATCGATCTTGCCTAGCATTCAAATGAGGTTGGTTGATTTTTTTTTAAGATAATGTGGTCAATAAAATGTGTCAACTTTTTACGTAATAAGTCATTCTCCACATTTTTAAAGTGTGAATAACAACAACCAACTCTAAATCATATACAACATAATTCCTTTCTTGGATTTTCAACTTCTTTGACTCATAGATTATTACATAGTTTTATTGCATTAGAACATCTCCTAGTCCTTCAAGGCATGCATCAATACACACTACAAATTCCTTTTCAGGATTTACAATTTTTAGAATATGGGCTGCAATTAATATATGTTTTAGTCTATCAAATATTTCTTGGCACTTAGCTGTCCATTCAAATTTTACTCCCTTTTCTTTGGAAGGAAGTAATAGGATAAGATAGCTTTGAAAAACCTTCAATTAACCTTCTATAATACCCTATAATTCCCATGAAGGACTTGACATATCACATGTCCTTAGGTATGTGCCAATTTAAAGTGGCCTTAACCTTCCCTGGATCGACAGATAGTCCTTCCTTCGAGATGATGTGACCCAAATATTCTATCTTGTCTTTATAGAATGCACATTTATTGAATTTTGCATATAATTGATGTTATCTTCAAGTTTGTGGCATCATTTTCAGATGTTGTTCATGTTCTTCTCTATTATTAGAATACACTATAATTTAATCTATAAAGACCAATATGGATTTATCCAAATAATTAATAAGAACACTGTTCATTAAACACATAAAAATTGCATGTGCACCAATAAGGCCGGATGGTAAAACTACAAATTCGTAGTGTCCATACATGGTTCTCATGTTTTTTTGTGAATGTCTTCGTCATTTATCCTTAACTGATGATATCCTATTCTTAAGTCAATTTTTTGAAACATTGTTTCTCCTCCCACATGAGCAAATAGATCATTAATGCGGGGTAACAAATATTTGTTTCTAATAGTGAGTTTATTTAATTGCGTGTAATCTATACACATTCAAAATGTACCATGTTTCTTTTTAACAAATAATAATGGGTCTCCCCAAGGTGAAATAATAGGTCTAATATAACCTTTATCAAGTAATTCCTATAATTTCATCTTCAATTCTAGTAATTTTGGGATACTCATTTAGTAAGGTACCTTAGGCACTGGGGTAGATCCTATACTGAATCAATGGAAAAGTCTATATACCTTTGTTGAGGTAGTATTGGAATTTCTTCCGAAAATACATCGTTGAGCTCCTTGACCACAAGTAATTCATCTAATTTTTTGTATTTTTTTTTTGGACATTTTTTTCAATTTGAACAAAAAAGACTTTACACCATTTTTGTGCACTTCCTTTCATGCCTATACTATACTTGTTTCTCTCCATTTGTGCTCGGCAATTGTATTATTGATATAATTAACTAGTGATTTTAACCTTGTTTAGTTATGCTTATCGGATGTAATGGTTATGTTCCTATGTTAATTATATAATACTCCTCTTTGAAAACTATTAGTTTCCCTCATTTCTTTCCAGACATGAATTTCGTATTTCTTTCACAGTCACACATAGTTACCCATCGAAATGTAACGTTATTGGAGACTAAACTAGCAATTCTAGTTTAATAGTACAAGCAAATAATTATATAACTCATACTTGGAATAAAATATTAACTTATTTTAAGGCAATACAATTGGTATTCCATGTTTCCTTAACCAAATATAAACTAAGATAGAGTCTTGTATTCATCATTCTTCCATGAGAGTAAATGGTTTTTTTTTCTCAATTCACAGTAATATATTAGAAGTCTATTCTCACTCTTATTATTTCTATGTAACAATTTCTTTTACAATTTTCAGTATTGGTTTTATAATAAACGCGTTTAAAGTAATGAACCCATAAGGCTATTATCAATTAAGTATATCGCTCTATTCTAACCTTCTTATTTATAAAATTCAAATAATTATTCACTATACAAGCTAGACTCACAAACAAAACATATAATTCTCAAGATTTCAAGAACAACATAGACATACCATGTATAAATTAGTTTTTATTCTCAACTCAGGTTATGAAATTTCAAAGGATAGCTTATACTTTTATACAAATAATTAACACATATAACAATTATCTCCTATGCATGCCAGGCATTCATTTCATCAATATGATTTATTTCTTTCTGCTATAAGCATCTCTTCATAAATTCTTGCTAATCATACTCTCTATTTGCATTCCATCTTAAAATATTTCTCAAGTTTATAACTCGTATATGAAAGCATATGATCTCAAAACTATGAATTATACATGCATGTAAAATATAATAAGAATATAATATCTAGTGTATCACCATTTGATTATTAGATCTATTATTAATTTGACAAAGATTTTGTAGTATAATATACATTAGTTGCATGTATCATTTTCCATTATACAATTCGTAATAATTCAAATCCAATAGAAACAAATCAAATAGAATAAAAATTATTCTTAAACATAAGAAATTCCTTAGGGAATATTTAGGAGATTAGCACATTCCACCTAACCATCAACTTCCTCTACTAGTTCCCCCTGAGCTAAGATTTCTTTGCCCTCTAGAATCAACAATCTCTTTGATTCATAGGTGGTTTATTTTATAAATTTTTTCCCAACATGTTTTTATAAACATCCTTATTTAACGTCTTCTAGCATTTTGCTTAGGTCTTTTTGTTTTAGTTTTTTCAGAAAAATTCTTTTCTTTTACTTTACAATGCACCTTTCTCTCCCCCAATGCTTTATTCCACCCTACTTAGTATTTATCTCCAGCTAAGTGATTAACATAATATTTCTCTCCCATTATGTTATTTTAGTTTCTTTTAATTATTTTCTCACAGGGATTTTTATAAGACTTTTATGGAAGTTCCATCATGTGCACTTGTCCACCAACAAAATTTTCCAAGCTAGAAATGAGTCTTCTAAACTCTAGTGCTCTTCCCTAAATATTTCCAAGCAATTTAACTATTTTCTAACACTCTAGACACTTTTCCAAATACTAAACTACTTCTTTTTTCATACCAGGCCAATAGAACTCTTTCCTCAAACATGAAATCATTTTTTGGTATCCCATATTTCCTGCAGAAGGTTTTTTATGATGCTCATTTAAGATAATCTGTTTTATAGAAGCTTCATTTGGAATATAAATTCTATTTTTGTAGGTCAACAATTTTTCTGAATTTTCTTTATACTCAGGCACTTCCCTTTGCTACAATTTTTGTTGAATATTTACATATTCTTTATCTTTTTGTGCTAAAATTTTGATATGTTCAGCAAAATCTATTTTAACACTCCTCACAAAAATTTCCATTAGTGAATTCACATTTCTACTTAAAACATATACTATTTTATTTTCCTTTTCCTTTATATGATTGATGTCAAACTCAAGTTCCCTTAGAAAAGGTCATCCATCAAGCTTTCCTAGCATTCAAAGTAGGTTCATTGAATTTGTTTTTAAGCTAATGTGGTCAGTAACAAGTCTGAAACTTTTACCTAACAAGTAGTTTCTCCACATTTTTAAAGCATGAATAACAACAACCAACTCTAAATCATATACAACATAATTCCTTTCTTTCATTTTCAACTTCCTTGACTCAAAGGCCACTACATAATTTTCTTGCATTAGGACGCCTCCTAGTTCTTTAAGGCATGCATCATTACACACTTCAAACTCCTTTTCAGGATTTACAATTTTTAGAATAGTGGCTACAATTAGTATATGTCTTAGTCTATCAAATATTTCTTGGTACTTAGCTTTCCATTCAAATTTTACTCCTTTCTTTTGGAAGGAAGTAATAGGATAAGCCAGCTTTGAAAAACCTTCAATGAACCTTCTATAATACCCTCTAATTCCTTAGGTATTTTCCAATTTAAAATGGCCTTAACCTTCTCTGGATCGACATATAGTCCTTCCTTTGAGATGATGTGACCCAAATATTGTATATTGTCTTTATAGAACTCACATTTATTGAATTTTGCATATAATTGATGTTCTCTTAGAGTTTGTGGCATTATTTTCAAATGTTCTTCATGTTCTTATTGATTCTTAGAATACACTAGAATTTCATCTATAAATACCAATACAAATTTATCCAAGTACTTACTAAGCACAATTTTCATTAAACACATAAAAATTACAGATGCATTAGTGAGACCAAATGGTAAAACTACAAATTCGTAGTGTCCATATCCAGTTCTCAAAAGTTGCTTTCTGAATATCTTCATCCTTTATCCTACACTGGTTGTATCTTATTCTGAAGTCAATTTTTTAGAACATTGCTTCTCTTCTCACTTGATCAAATAGATCATCAATGAGGGGCAACAAATATTTTTTTCTAATAGTTAGTTTATCCAAACGCATGTAATCTATGCACATTCTAAATGTACCATTTTTCTGTTTCACAAATAATAATGGGGCTCCCCGGGTGAAACAACAGGTCTAATATAACATTTATCAAGTAATTCCTGTAATTGCATCTTCAATTCTAGTAGTTTTGGGATACTCATTCAATAAGGTGCCTTAGACACAAGGGTAGATCCTATACTAAATCAATGGAAAAGTATATATCCCTTTGTGGAGGTAGTCTTAGATTTTCTTCCGAAAATACATCGTTGAACTCGATCACAAGTAATTCATGTAATTTTTGGTTTTTTGTTTTTTGGACATTTTCTTCAGTTTGAACAACAAAGAGTTTAGACCCTTTTTGTGCACTATTTTTCAGTTGTAGTGCTAATTAAAAAAAAAAAAAAATAGGTCTTATTATGCCTTCTATTAGTTTTTTAACTCCCTCCTCATTAATACAAGTCACAATTTTCTTTAAATAGTTTATTACAACTTTGTTCTTCTCTAAACTTTCCATACCTATCAATAAGTCATATGAACCTAGAGGAAGTACATTTAACTTAACTCAATTTTGTTTCCTTTTAAGTTTACATGGAAATGTTCTACATAATTGGTTACTCTTCTCTTGGTTACTATTCCCAACTGTACTAACCAAGACCTTTTTAATTTTTTAGTTTTCAGTATGTGACCTTAAATTTCTATCATCATGGACTCGTGCTCCAATTGCCTATCTTCCAGAGCAACATTTATTTGTTGAATGCTCCTTGAAATTTCATTTAATGTAGTGGCTTCATGAATAGCTTGTACATTTTGTACATATATGATATTGTGTGGAAAATTTATTAGAATATGGGTCTCCCCACACCTCCAACATTTTAAAGGCATTCTCTCTTTTGTAGTGACTACCAATTTATTTTTTAACTCCATAGTCTTTGAACTAGTATGTAATTGAGGGCTGCGGATGATTGTTTTGGCTAAATCTCCTTCTCTGGTGATCTCTTCCAAAATTCTTCAAAAGAGAGGATTATGTTTCTTTACTGTTGCCCCAAACTTTCTTTTATCCTTATTTTTCATGATTTTAATCCTTCAATTTTGTTTTTAAATTCTTGATAACACAATCTTTCCTTTCTCACTACTTCATCCATTATTTTAGGATTTTCAAATTCAATCCTTTCTTTATAAGAAAGTGGAAAACAATTCAAGAATCTGTGTGCCTTGGCTTTCTCTTATTTGATATAAAGAACATGTTGTAATAAATTTATGAATTTTATAACAAATTCATCCATTGTTAGTTTTCCCAACCTTAAATCATAAAACTCCTTTGCACAATCATCATAGTACCTTTCAGTTAAGTACTTAGATTTAAAATTTTTCTAGAATTATTCCCATGATTTTATTTTTATTTTATTTATTTATTTATTTTATGTTTTAGTCTATGCACTATTCTAGCCTCCTCTCACCATAATACAACTTTTCCTTGCGACTGATAAATTGCTAATCTTGCTTTTAAATTACTTTCATACTTGTAATCTTTAAAATAATTGGTAATGTTTAGCAGCCAAGCTTCTGCATCCTCCTCTTTTTCACCATCGAAGGTATGATGTCTTATGTTTTTAAATTGTCCTTGTAACTCGATTTCTTTTTTCAATTTTCAATTTTATTCTTTTGCAGAAGTTTTTTAGACTCATTTCCACTCAAAAATTTTTGTTTCTTGACAATCATTTTTCCTCTTCAAGGGATATAACTTATCACCATCTACCTCTCTATTCATAGGTTTGTGACATGAATTTTCAAGAAAATCCTCTATCAACTCTTTCTTATTATTCTTTGTTAGAAAGTGTTCATGGCCAACTCCGATATTGACCAATTCTTGGCATAAATATCTTACTATTTCCAAGAACTGAGTGGTTGGAGGTGTGTCTTCTCGTCCTAGTGGCACATGCAATTCTCCTCCCTCTATAGGAGGATGATTGTAGGCTTATCCCATATTATATTGTTATTTACTCTCACTTATGTACCATATTATCAACCAAATAACACACATTAGTTTTGCAGACATTCCATAATATATTATGACATAGGCATTCTATTTTTTGGTTATGGTTTTCCTTTAGACCTAGCTTTGCAACATACAACACTGATACCATCTATAACATACCCAATTTCATCATACAAAAAAAATATATATTAGGCTTACCAATAGTATTATTCTCTTCAATTTATCTCCTAAGTATTCCTTAGGTTATATGCAACTAGGATTGGTGGATTTCCTAGTTTTCCTTGCGTTAATAACCAAATATCAAAATGGCCTTCCTTTCCACCTTAATATTTTTCTTCATTATAATTGGTTTCTCATTCCCCCTTCATTATAATTATTTCTCTATCCCTCAAGGAAATTCTTCATACATATTTATAGCTTTAACATTAATGAAAAGGTACCATTCAACTTCATAGCCAAAACTCATGTAATAACCACGTTCTCTATTAAATCATTAAACATATGAAACACATGTATTATAGTCCAGTTCCATGTGGATGCATATTTTTTAATTTGATTTTATATGGGCCTTTGAATGTGGTATATCATAATATTTAGGTCCCATGTGGGATACCTTTTGTTTCCCTTTATGTTTAATGTATCACACATGGTCCATATAACATATGCATCAATGTCCACATGACCGTCTTCACATGTTGTTCTCATGACCATTATACTTATTTATTTTAACGTGGTGATTCATTTCTTGATCATCAACAGTTGTGATTATGAGGAGGTAGCCCTAGGTCACATTTTCCTTGTGACACCATTCCTTTGGTTATGCGACTATAGAGGAGCATCACTCCAAGGGTTTTGATGTCACAAGGTTTCTTCCAAGCCTTGGCTCAAATATTTTGGCTCATTGGCTCTGGTTAACCCTGTAGCTCAATTACCCATGATTGTTGTCTATCCTGGAGAGTTTTCTCGTTTCATTTCTCAAATATATAACAAATTAATTCCAATATTTCTCTAATTAATTTCTTTCCATTTCACTTTCACTACTCTCATTAATTTTACTCGTTTGATTTACAGGGTAAGGGCGCCACACGAATTCCTATGAAGGGATTTTGCTAGTCCTTTTGTAAGTCGAGGGTTCAAACCTCTATTTTAATATGTTTCCTCCTGTGAGGTGGCCAAGGTGAGTGGCCAAACTTGTGTGACTCAAAGAATGATTATATCTAAGCATAAGTTGTTATGAAACCAGCTCACAAAATATAGAAAAGAAAGATCAATGACTTAGAAATCAACCTCTTTGAGGGGGCAACCTCCATTACATTACACAAATGAACAATTCTTGGATGAGAGAAATGACAAGACCTCCTTTATATATATAGGAGTCTAAGGGGTCATAATAAAATTAGAGTTGACATAACAATAATAATGTAAGGGCACAACAATAACAATAGTGGGCTTATATGGGGCACAATAATAACAATATGGGTACTACATGGGCATAACAATATAACAAGGGGGTTGAACTAATAACAATAAGGGGTTACACTAGTAGTATAGGGACCTAACATGCCCCTCTCCTTCAAAAAGTGTTGTCCTCAACACTTGAGTAGTTTTTGATGCTTCTGTAAAAAATTATCAACCTTCCATGTGGAATCTTCAGTGGGTAAGTTCTTCCACTTGATGAGATACTCTGAAATTGATCGATTTTGTAGCTGTTGATTTCTCAGTTTTGTGACTGCTTCAGGTTCCAATATGATTTTTTCTTCCTTGTCAAGTTCTAGAAATATTGTTTGAACATGGACCTTATGCAACTTTTGAATGAGTTCCCACCCTGCTTTGTCATTCTTCCATTAATCCTTTACTTTGTTTATCGAATTTGGTTGGATAATTATACCAAACTCTAGCATTTCTGTAACCATATGTTCAATTTCACTCCTTTGGGCATATGGATATATGTAAGGCCTGATGATCCAGATTTAAACAAGAACACAAAAAACTATAGAGATAACCATAAACGCAGAGATGCGGAAGAAATAATACTTCATTTCATTAGTGTAAAATACTAAAATATGCTTACAAACAAAGATGGAAATAAACGAACTAGGGTGATGGTAGCTTATCTCTGAGAAGAGATGTGGCAGCTACATGCCTTCGAACTATTTTACAATGACGCTCGGAGGCCTATATATTTTTGAGAAATAATGGAAAACCCTAAAAATCCAAAAACCTAACCCTAGCAGATGAAACGCCAAAATGTGGGCTCCATTTTGGGTAAATTGGTACATCAACTTCCTAGGGTCGTAGCTTTGGCATACGATTTTCGTTTGATGCATGCAATAGCTCGCTAGAAAGATATATCCAAGGATTACAACTTTGGGAAGAGCAACATTGAACAATAGACCCATGTTTCTCTTAGTTTTCCCGAAAACGTCTTTTAGGGCCTCAAAATGTCTCCAGAAGTTCAAGACCCGAAAAACTGCTAAAAATAGTAAAATGTGCTACAATTAATGAAACTAAAAAATTGAAAGAGATAGTTGTGGGGTCCAAGTGGGATAGGTGGGTGGCCACAAGCATCTACTTGGATCATTCGTCCCCCATTTGAAAGTAA
The DNA here is from genome assembly GCA_031772625.1 of Pinus tabuliformis. Lineage (NCBI taxonomy): Eukaryota > Viridiplantae > Streptophyta > Pinopsida > Pinales > Pinaceae > Pinus > Pinus tabuliformis. The sequence continues at coordinate 847,492,733 of CM062814.1, forward strand.
TGGTCCCCATTGTGTTGAGTTCCTCCATGAGATGAGGAAACTTTTGCTAAACTTGGTCCCCGATGAGTTGTTCTGCAACCTCTGTTGTGTCCAGTGATGGTGGAAGTGTGGTCGATGGGGGTCCACATTGAACACTCAGTGCAAGTGAAGGAATGGGGGAATGTTGTGCTCCAAATAATTGTTTCCCACAACCTTGGTAATGGTGTAAGGACCATATCAGAGTGGTTTGAGCTTTTGATGGGCTCCTATAAGGCGTTCTTTCTACAGATGCAACCAGACTTTGTCACCCACTTGAAATTTGTGTAGTACCTAATGTTGATCATGTCGCTTCTTGTACTTGTCATTTTCCTGAATGGGGTAGCGATATATTGACCCATTGGGTAGAGGTGCTTTAGGTGTCAGATCGAATGAATGCTTGACCTGATAGTGCAATGGTGTCCCTGTGGGTGAGGAGAATATGTTTCTGTCTACTTTCATGATCGTATCCATTTGCTGCTGCTTCTTTGTGGAGGAACCCTTCACAAGGGTCATGGATGTGGTGACGATCTTCCCCTTACTTTTGGAGCGAATCAGATATTAAATGAATTTCCTAGTCTGGGAGATAAGGTTGATGCATTTCTTAGAAGTAATCAAAGAGGTGGCGGTAGGTGCGGCTACCTCCTGTATCCCGTATAATGAATTACCCAAAGAAATAATAACACCGTGAGGCCTTGAATCATATAGAGCATGTTGCCTCCACAAGTATGCTTGGCCTTATAATACATTACAAACATCAAGAGTTGCAACATCACATAATACCTCATCTGTGAAGGGCTTGATGTTGTAGGGAAGGTGGTACTGCTGGCGGACTCGGAGACCTCGTCCTTCATGAAGCCACCCGATATTGTATAAATGTGGGTGTGGTGTAGTTAGTAGGCTCCACTACTTCACAACCTTTGCTGAAATGAGGTTCTTTTGGCTGCCACTGTCGACAATGAATTGTAGCGGCGAACCCTTCACCCACATTTTTGAGTGGAAAAGACGGCCCCCCTCCTTTGGATCTTCGGGTTCATTCTTCTGGATCTTGGCAATGGCAATGGTGACACTGGGCTTTGTGTCAATGATTTGCTTCCCTTTTCTATTCCCCTTGTCAGGTTCTAACTCAGGGTCAGAACATGCATTTGATTCTGAAGCCTTCAGCTCGGTCACCAGCGACTGCTTGGTCTAACACTCACTTTTGTTGTGAGTGGGGCTCTTATGGAACTCACACCACTTTCCTATGTCCTTCTTTGACTTCGTGGTGTTTTTATTTTCTTGCGGCTTCGACAGGTTGTCTTGGGTCACCCCGTATTGGCTTTTTCCTTTGTTCTTCGAATTCGTAGATCCAATATCTCGCTTCCTCTATTTAAACTTCTACTTGATTCTGACAGTGTATCGGTACGCCATGCCAAGCAAGGAGATGTTTAAGAACTCCATCTCATCCTAAATGTATCTATGTAGGCAGCCATGGTATTTGAGTAGCAAATGCAGCTCAAATTCCTTGATACCCAACTATGTGCGAAGGGTATGAAAAATCTTTGTGAACTCCAGCACATCTTTTTCCCTTCCCTGCCACAGCATGGTCCACTTTATGTATTTGTCCTCATACCTTTTGACAGGGTAGTACTGCTCCTTGATGGCATCCCATAATGAATTACAAGTGGGTACGGATAAAAATAGTGAGCCCGTACTTTCATCCTTCTACTTGCAGTAGGTTTCCCACCAGTCCTTGATGTGGGGGGATGCTTTGATAAGAGCGAAAATAATCTTTTCCCGACTGGAAAAATCATGAATAGAAAAATAACCTTCTAGAGGATTTAACCATTTATCTACGGCATCTACATCTATCTGACCCTCGAATATGGGGATTTCAAAGTTAACTTGTACTTTAAAGGGTGTGGCATTTCTAGAGTAGCTGTTGGAAGCCGATGCGTCGCCCCTTGGTAGTCGCTGAAGCATCTGGACAAAGCTTTCCATCATTGTGTTTCTTTATCGCTCGAGGGCTTCTTTGAGCAAGATTTTGATAGGATCGCCTGCCCCCTCATCCTTATTTTCATCTGTCATTTGAGGCCGTCGAGATTTGCAAGGCTGGTCTTGTGAAGGTTCAACCAGTTCAAGCCCTAACTCCTTATATCCTGACCTCGTTGGGGACATGCAAAGAAAAATAGAGAAAGAGTAGACTGCTCTGATACCACTGATCCAAATTTAAATAGGAACACAACAAATTATAGAGATAACAATAAATACAGAGATGTAGAAGAAATAATACTTCATTTCATTAGTGTAAAATACTGAAATATGCTTACAAACAGAAATGGAAATAAACCAGCTAGGGCGATGGTATCTTATCTATGAGAAGATGTGGTGGCTACTTGCCTCTAAACTATCTTACAATGAGGCTTGATGGCCTATTTATTGTTAAGAAACAATGGAAAACCATAAACATCCAACAATCTAACCCTAGAAGATGAAATGCCAAACTATGGGCCCCGTTTTGGGTAAACTGGTACATCAACGTCTAGGGGTCCTAGCTTCGGCATACAATATCCATTTGACACACACAACACCTCGTTAGAAAGACCTATCTGAGAACTACAACTTTGGGAAGAGAAACATGGTCCATGGACGCATGTTTCTCCTATTTTTCCCAAAAAAATCATATAGGGCCTCGAAATGGCTTCAAAAGTTTAGGACCCGAAAAGCGGCTAAAAATAGTAAATTGTGATACAATTAAGAAAATTGAAAAACTAAAAGAGACAGTTGTGGGGGTATAAGTGGGATAGGTGGGTGGCCACCAACATCCACCTGGATCACTTGATTTTTGGAGGAACACTTCCTTGAATCAAATGAATAGCATGATCATGATCACAAATAGGTGGGAGGCCTTTGGGAGTCTCAAATACCCTGGAATGATTGTCCAACACTTTTTTTAGATATGGAGAAATAGATTATTTCGACGTGGGAACCTCTAGAGAACATAATTGTACAATTATGCCTCATTGTTCTTTCTTTAGAAGCTTTGTCATACTATTAGAGCTAATTATCTTTCCCTGTTTCCCTGTGATACCCCTTAATTCAACTTCCTTTCCTTCCAAAGAAAATTTCATGAAACATTCTTGAAAATTAAAAGCTATTGTACCCAAGGATTGTAGCCATTGGACTCCTCATACAACATCAGCAGGTCCACCCATTGGAGTGGAAAGCATTGGGCTATTCAATACATATTCTCCCATCGATAGATTGATATTATGGCACTTTCCAAAGCAATTTATGGTTCCTCCACTTGCAACCATCACTTGGCACTCTAGTGTTGGATATAGGAAGTAATTCAATTCCTTGGCTATCTTATAATGAATAAAATTATGGGTACTACCCAAATCAATCAACACTATTACCCTTTCCTTCTTGATATGCGCTTCTATCTTGAGAGTTTGAGGAGTGGTAATTCCTATCAATGCATTACAAGATTTGGTTAGATTAATTTCATCTTTCTCTGGGATTGGTTCCTGGTGTATATCCTCTTATTTTGACATTTCTTGTTCCTTTTCTTGCTCCTCTTCCCCATCTATGTAAATTAATTTCTTCTCAACACACTTATGACCTTTAATGTATTTTCTATCACAATTGTAACAAAGCCCTTTTGCTCTTTTTTCTTCCAATTGTTTTGGCATCAACCTTGTAGGTGGTGAAAGGATAAGAGCAACAATTGTTATATCTTTATAGTTATGAGTGGTAGACTTCCTTGTTTCCATAACTTTTCTTTCATTTTTTCTTGCCAACCTATATGCCCTCCCCAACGAATCTTGTTCCGAAAGGCGAACCTCATGTTGGATGTTATCATTTGAAGTCCCTATGAAGAATTCAATCCTATGGTTCTCTGGAATATCATTTACCCTTATATTCAATTTTTGGAAGTCCTCAACTTGCTCTACCATTGAACCCTTTCGTTTGAGATTTATCATTTGGCTAAAGAAGGTGTTTCTCTTTGTATCTTCATAATGTGCTACCATTTTCTCCATGAAAATTGACCAGGTGACAAGTTGTTTATGAGAAAAAATCCCTCTATACCATACAAATTGATTAGGTTATAAATATAAAGATGCACTATGTACCTTTTGTGTGTTTTTCACATTATGTAGATCAAAATATTTCTCCATTTGTAGTATCCATGTTACGGTATCCTTGCCATCAAACTTCCTCATATCTACCTTTAGAATATGTTGGGTCTTCAATCCAACATTAGATTCTACGAAATCATTACTAACATTACTTTTGTTCTCATCATGAGTTTCCTCTACTACCTTTTCACCATTAGGAGACCTTTCTTGTAGCAGCTTTGTCCCGCATTCCTTCAAGCCTTCCATTTCCTTCTTCAAATCTTCCACAAATTTGTTCGAAAATGCTTTCATATCATCGATCTCAGCTTCCATGGAATATATAAAACTATTTATCTTAGCTTCGACCGCATTCTTCAAATCATCAATCCAATTTTGATTACTAGGTGTTTCTATTTTCTTGATTCGAGTCATTCTTTTCATGCTTTTAGGAACTCGATATTGAATTTGTTGTATCTCTGAAATTTTGAATCTACGAGGTCTGAAATTGTGTCCTACAGTATCCCTCTGAGTCCTCTTTCTAACCCTATAAGTCTGATGAGTATTTGATTCCACAAGGAAGAGTTATGTCAAATCTCCCACGATGACCTGATTATAGACTTGTTTAGTAGAGAAAAAATGTACGAAGTGTCATATGTCACTGTTTTGACCTTAGGTTCTAAAAATGATACCCAACAAACTACAGTCCATCTGATTTGTATCACTTTTTACAAAATTTGAATCATATTCTCAAAGACATATTTATGTCGTTTTTTTCCAAGGTCACCAGTTTGGGATGTAATTTGGGGTCTTACAGAAAACCTAAATGTCTTGGATCATATCTCCAAAAATATAGCAAAGAAAAATCTGACATTCGGGCCTGATCTACACCAAGATTTAAGCTAAAATGGGTTTTAATTTCAGATTTTGATCCTTTTTAGAAAAAAATTATAGCAAAAATTCCACGATGACACGTTTGAGATGAAATTTTGGAGCTTGCAAAAACCCTAACGTCCTCAAATCATATCTTTGAAAATATAGTGAGACGAGATCTGAAATTTGGACTCGAGGTTCAAACAGATTTCTTCTCAAAGGGGGTGCTTTCTAGCTTCTGAAACTCCATAGCAAAACAATTATTGCGAAAATTCCACGATGACCTATTTGGAGCAGCGTAACCCTAGAATCCAAAGCTCTGATAACAAATGTTATGAAACCAGCTCACAAAAAGATAGAAAAGAAATATCAGCACCTTAGAAATCAACCTCTTTAAGGGGGAAACCTCCTTTACATTACACAAATGAACAATTCTTGGATGATACAAATGACAAGACCTCCTTTCTATATATATCAGTCTAAAGGGTCATAATATAATTAGTGCTGACATAACAATAATAATGTAAGGGCACAACAATAACAAAAGTAGGCTTATGTGGAGCATAATAATAATAATATGGGTACTACATGGGCAGAACAATATAATAAGGGGGTTGCACTAATAACAATAAGGGGTTACACTAGTAGTATAGGGACCTAACATAAGCGACATCCATGGGCTTTATGGATACATTTTTACCAAGTTTTTTGATTTTTCTAATACAAACCTTTTGGTTCCTGAGGTTGGAATCGATATGGTGACCTTATCATTGGGTAATAAAAATATAACTGAGGTTTCTAATTATATATTTTTTTCCACTTTCTTCTGTATACCTAGTTAAGAGATAGGGTGAAATTATGAGGGTTTTACCATTCCTCTTTTTCCTTTGATTTTTTTCATATATGACCAATTAGTATACATATATTCTGAGGAGTGGCTCCATTTTCTTTTCTAATGGAGAATTTTTCTCATGGCTTAATATTTTTTTTCGTTTTTCGATTTTTTATTAGTGCATTTCATATTATAATTTTGTCACTAATTACAAGGGTTTCAACTATACCTAGGGTTAGCTTGTTGGTTTTCCTCACCCTTTACAGGTAATTTTATTCTTTCTCTTAACATAATGTTCTTTTCAATTCTTTATAAGGTTTTTATCATTGATGTTTTCACACTGGGTGTCTAATCTGCACTTAACTATGTGGAAATGTAGGTATGGTTTTTTTGTTCATGTGATTATGTATGGAATATTTTCCCTCCCGTTTTGTCCAAGGTTCTGACTTATGGTGTCATGATGATAACGGGTTATATTTCTACCAGAATCATCCCATTAGCCCTACACCAGGGTTCTTGTTCTTTGAGGACATGAATGTAAAAATCCTACCCAGGGTTTCTCTTCCAATGGATAATTTTGTAGTAATGTAGTTTAGGTTTTCTTTCATGCGACCCCTGATGACCACAATTAATTTATGATACCAAAAGGATTTGGTTTAAATTCGAACCATGTTTTGGGTGCAACTAGATCAATGCCTTTTCTGTATTTATTTGATCATATATATATATATATATATATAGACACATATATATAGATATATATATATATATATATATATATATATATATATATATATATATATATATATATATATATATATATATATATATATATATATATATATACACACATATATATATTCACAACATTTAAACTATAGATATTTGTTTTCTTACTATCAATTTTTTTCTTATTTCTTATGGATCATATGGATTTCTCATAGATGTAGGCTACCAAATTAATATTTTGGGGTTTTCTCAAGGTTCACATAGAAACATTAGTTCGATGTTTGTCTTTCCCTTTTGTTCTTGTTTACATGCTTATATTGTGTGACTTATTAAGGAGCTGCATATGATTTGAGAAGGTAATATCTTGTTTTGTTTTCCTACTAGCATGTACATATAATGATTCTATAACTTATTTATACAGGTCACTAATTCAAATTAGGAATATTTAGCCCAACCCTATTAAAGGTTTTGGCGACCCACTACTGTACTTGGTTATCTCCAATCGTGTTAAGAAGTTGTATTAATGATATAATTAATCAGTTAATGTACCCTTGTTTATTTATTCTTATCGAATGTAATGGTTATGTTCCTATATTAATTATATAATACTTCTCTTTCCAAAGTGTTAGTTTCCTTCATTTCTTTGCAGACATGAATTTCATATTTCTTTCACAATTACATCTAGTTACCCATCCAAACATAACGTTATTGGAGACTAAATTGGGAATTCCAGTTTAATAGTACAAGCATATAATTATATAACTCATACTTGGAATAAAATAATAACTTAGTTTAATGGAATGCAATTGGTATTTCATGTTTCCTTACCCAAATAGAAAACTAATACCCAGCCTTGTATTCATCATTCTTCCATGACATTTTTTTTTTGAATTCACACTAATATATTAGAAGTCTATTCTTACTCTTATTATTTTTATTTAACAAATTCTTTTACAATTTTCAATATTGGTTTTAGAATCAGTGGGTTTAAAGTAACGAACCCATAAGGCTATTATACATTAAATATATCAGTCTCTTCTAAACTACTTCTTTATAAAATACACATAATTATTCACTATACAAGCTAGACTCACAAACATAATAGATAGTTCTTATGCTTTTCAAGAACAAAATAGACATATGATATCTAGCTTAGTGTTTTTTCTCAATTCATGTTACGAAAATTCAAAGGAGTATTTGTACTTTTATACAACTAAGTAAAACATAAAACAATTATGTCCTATCTATTCCATGGATTCGCTTTCATCAATACAAGTTATTTCTTTTTACTATAAGCATCTCTTCATAAATTCCTTCTAATCATACTTTCTATTTGAATTCCATGTTAAATTACTTCTCAAGTTTATAACTCGTATATGCATGCATATGATTCTCAGAGATATGACTTGTACATGCATGGAAAATATAATAAGAATATAATATCCAATCTATCACAATTGGACTATCAGATCTATTATTAGTTGGAAAAAAGTTTTGTAATATAATATACATTAATTTCATGCATCATCTGTCAATCTACAATTTGTAACAATTCAATTCCAATAGAAAAAAATCAAATAGAATACAAAAATTTCCTGACCATAATAGATTCCTTAGGTAATATTCAAGAACTAAACATGTTCCACCCAACCATGAACTACCTCTGCCAGTTCCCCCTGAGCTAATACCTCCTTGCCCTTAAGAATCAGCAACCTCTTTAATTCATTGGTGGTTTATTTTATAGATTCCTTCCCAGCATATTTTTAGCAGTGTCTTTCTTTAGGCTTTTCCAGCCTTTTGCCTATGCCTTTTTGTTTTAGGTTTTTGGAAATTTTTTTTTTTTTTTTTTACTTTAAAGTATGTCTTTCTCTCTTGCAATGCTTTATTCCATCTGACTTAGTATTTATCTTTGACTAAGTGATTAACATAATCTTTCTCTCCCATTATGTTAATTTAATTTCTTTTAATTATTTTGTCCTCAAGATTTTTAGGATACTTTTAGGGAAGGTTCATCATGTGGAATTGACCACCAACAACCGTTTTCTAAGATGAAAAGAAGTATTCTAAACTCTAGTTCTCTTCCTTGAATATTTCCAAAAAAATATTTATTAACTCAATTAAAAATAAATTAATAATTACATCATCATATAACTCTCATCATGTCTTCCATAGTCATTCAGTCTAATAATATTTCAATGTCTAAAAATAGTAAATTTTCAAAAAATGAAGTCATAGGGGTGTTAAAACATCATCCAATAGGTGACACGTAGTTATTATCTCATTTATGAGCTCTACTTTCCACTCCCAAATACAACATCCTGTCTTTTAGGGAAATTATGGATCAACCATATCCACAATCATAATTAATCCAATCATTCAAATTAGATGCCTAGGACTTAATGAATATGTAATTTGGAACCATGATTAACTTGCAACCTTTCCCTTCTTCAGCGAGATGCAGCTTTTGTACTACTTTCCAGCCTTTTTATTTCTATTAACAGCATAATTATAATTACAAATTTACATTTAACTTTTATCAATTTTATCACATTGATAAATTCTTTCCAGATAAGTATTTAAAGTTAAAGCACAACCACACTTAACCATATATACATATTTACAATATAAGCTCCAATTTAGGGGATATCACATCATCCTCATCAGTCAATGAGAAGATAATATCTACTAATTGTCTAGCCAAGATGGTGAGCTTGTAGTCTTTGTGATGTAACTTGTCTTTCATTTCTTTGATTCTAATTGCATGCTACTGTTGTGTATCATCATGATTAGTCATGAATTTTCCCATAAGGATTTTGGTGTGCTAGTAGACATTGAAGGATTGCATATACCATGATAACTAGGAGTGGGAAGAGAGAGCCATGTTTGGTATCCAACCTTTGGTAGCATTCTTGACATGCAAATCACAGATAAAATGTCATCTATAATACACCTCTGCTTCAATATTTTTAATTTCCTTGCGAGCGAACTGAGGTATGATCTCCTAGATTCACATAGAAGCATTGGGTGCTTAGGGTTAAGACCTATATTAAAAAAATGATAGAGACTTATTATCAAAATGAGTGGATACAAAGGAGCATCCTTGACACCTACCTCTTCCTCCTATTTCCAAATACCTCCCAAGAATATTTACGAGCGATAAAATGATCAAATGAGAAAAGTTGTGAAATGATAACTATGACTAACATTAGAGAAAACTTTACTAAAACATCATTATTTATCCAAATAACAAAATAATTATGAACCTTAAAAAAAAATTGACAAATCGAGAATAGCCACCACCCATATTATAAATAGAAAATATAAATTCTATAAATAACAAATAAATTTTATAAAACATTAAGAAAGGTTAATATATGGAAAATTTTTTAAATATTAAGTACGGTTAATATATGGCTTGTTCGGGAAATGTTGGTCGAGACGGATGAGGGTTTTGCAGTCTAGGGTTTCGTCAAAGGCAGGGTAGAAGGGGCGCCGAACGCTGGAGCAGCGCACAAGGGCAGAACACGGGCACGAGAACCAGAAGTATAGAAACTAGAGTAAGAAAAGTCCAAAAAACCAGAAGCCTGGGGGTAAAAAGAAGTTCAAGATCTGAAGGAAAGTAATGGAAATGGCGCAGGGGAGGGGAGAGATCCCCTCCTTCAAAGCAGTAATAACGGGAGAAGCGAGGAAGGAATGGCAGAAGGAAGGAGATATAACAAGCGAAGGAGATATAACAAGCGGGGGATTTGGTAATAATTTGGAACCCTGAAGAAATACAATTAGACAATTGGATAAGTTTCACAAGAATTCTAACAGGAACTGCAAAGATTATAGGAACAATAGAGGAGGTTGTTATAACAGGTGTTTACGGACCCCATACCCAAAGAGAACGGGAATTTTTTTTGCAAAATCGAAAATCAATGAGGAATCTAATCCCTGAAAAACAGTGGATAGTAGGAGGGGATTTCAATCTGATTAAAAGCTTAGTGGAGAAAAGAGGAGGGCTAAGGAGAATGGATACAGCTATGGAACAGTTTGGAGATATGATAAGGGAGCAGGGACTGATCGATATTCAAACTATAAATGGAAACAACCGAAGACGGGGAGCTAATCAAATTGCATCACGACTTGACAGGTTCTTAATTTCTGAACAAATAATTATGAAATATGTTTTCATAGAAGCCACAATTCTATCGGTTGTAGGATCGGATCACTGGCCGATTAAGATGGAAATAGATCTCAAACAGCGACCTAATAACAAACCTTTTAGATTTGAAGCATTTTGGCTCAGAAATGAGGGGCTGATAGAGAAACTTGAAGAATGGTGGAAGAAGAGTGAACAAAAAGGGAAAATTAAAACGCATACCTTCCAACTCAAATTAAAGGAGATGAGAGACAAAATAAAAAAGTGGAATAAAGAAGAATTTGGAAATATACTGAAGGAGAAACAACGCCTAGAGCAAAGAATGAAAGAGCTGCAATAGATGGATATATTAGAAGGTTTATAGGAAGATAGAATAAAGGAAGAAGGAATTATAATAAATCAACTAGAAGAGAGAAGGAAACAAGAAGAGATCTTATGGAGATAGAAGTCAAGGGTTCAGTGGCTTAGAGAAGGAGAAAGGAATACTAAGTTCTTCCATAAATCAATGATACAGCATAGACAAAGAAACATAATTTTCTCCATTAAGAACCAAGAAGGTCAGCGTGTCCTCCAGCATGATGAAATAGAAAAAGTACTGGTTAATCATTTCAAAAATCTGCTAAATGAAACTCAAGATAATAGAACAGAGGCTATAATGAAGATAAGCAAGGAGATCCCTATATTGGTAACCAGAGAACAGAATTTGGCATTGATGAGGAAAATTACTATGGAAGAAGTGGAGGAAACAGTCAGGAATATGAAAAGGAACAAAGCCCCTGGGCCAGATGGGTATACGGTAGAATTCTACCAAGCAGGATGGCACTTCCTTGCTGAAGAAGTCCTAGAAGTGGTGGAGGAAGCTCGAATTCATCAAAGAATATGGCCAGGTATAAACTCAACCTTGTTAACCCTCATTCCTAAAACTACCCAAGCGGATCAAGCTGAAGGCTTTCGCCCTATAGCTTTATGTAATGTTATCTATAAGATAGTGGCATCAGTGGTGGCCCAGAGGCTGAAATCCATCCTCCTGAACATAATATCCCCAGAACAAACTAGGTTTGTAGAAGGAAGATAGATTCTGGACGGATTAGTGGTGGCCCAGGAAGTAATCCACACATTAAAAATGAAAAAGGAAAAAGGAATTCTTATTAAATTAGATCTGTCAAAAGCCTATGACAGATTAAATTGGAGATATTTAGAAGCCATCCTTCAAGCCTTTGGATTCTGCGAAAGATGGGTGAAATGGGTCTTAAGTATGATCTCCACACCAAATTTTTCCATCTTGCTAAATGGAGCCCCATCTGCTACTTTTAATGCTTCAAGAGGTCTTCGACAGGGGGATCCCCTATCCCCCTTTCTCTTCATAATAGCAGTAGAAGGATTAGGTAGATATTTCAAAAAAGAATTAAGAGAAAGGAAAATCTAGGGTCTGAGGTTATGGGGCAATCATACTACAGTTACTCACCAACAGTTCGTGGACGACATCATGATATACTGTAAAGTATCCCTGAATGAGGTGAGAAGGATAAAGAGAATTCTAGAGGTGTTTATGAAAGGTTCAGGTATGGAGATAAATAATGAAAAATCAAGAACGTTCTTTTTTAATACAGTGGAACCCATCAAAAATCACTTAACCAGGACCTTGGGCTATAGAAAAGGGGAGCTCCCAACAAAGTATTTAGGAACCATGCTAGACTCATCATCCCTAAAAATAGGAAACTGGAGATCCATTTTGGAAAAGATCATGAAAAGACTTGAAAATTGGTCTTTCCGTACTCTGAATCTTGCTGCAAGAGTTGTATTGCTCAAATCAACCATTCAGGCGATCCCGATATATCCATTATCAGTAATGGAAGCACCAAAAGGGATATGCAACAAGCTGATAGAGATATACAGAAAATTCCTATGGGGAGGGCCTAAGCAACAAAAGAAATGGGCACTCTGCTCCTGGGATAGCCTAACCAAACCAAAAGAAAAAGGCGGACTAGGTCTAAGGGACCCATCTGTTCTAAATCAAGTTCTAGCAGCCAAACTAAGATGGAGATGGATGCAAGGAGGAAAGGACCTGTGGAAAGAAATATGGACAGCAAAATATAATATGCCATCAACTCCTGAAGAAATATTAAGGAAACAAGAAATACCAAGAGGATCAGACATATGGAATCTGACTAATCAAAGCAGAGAATTAGTAGATGGAAATATATTTTGGGAAATCAAAGGGGGCCAGAATGCGAGATTTTGGGAGGAAGCGTGGCAGCAAAGGGAGAAAATGGTGAATCTACAGGGAATGCAGGATATCTACAGAATAGGGATTGACAGAGAACTCATCTTGGTCAAAGATTATTGGATAGAAGGAAGAGAAAATGAAGAATGGAGAGAATGGAAAACAATAGAATACTGGAATAGGAATGCAACGGAGGAACAAAAAATCTTGTTTAGTAAGGAATTAGAGTCCAAGAAAATAAAAAACAGAGGAGGCAATGATATTCTACGATGGGGAAAAGAAACTAAAGGAACTTTCACTATTAGGGAAGCATATAATATAAAAGTTCAGCAAGAGCAGAGGGAAGAGGAGCAGAAATGGAGAAAACTTTGGAAAAATAAATGGTGGCCGAAGATAAAGATGTTCGTGTGGTTGGTAGGGAGGAAACGTATTCTAACCTGGGATCCAATCCAAAAAAGAGTATTCTCAGGCCCATCAAGATGTTGTCTCTGCAACCAAGATGGAGAAGACCAAGAACATTTACTAAATGGCTACAAAATAGCCCAATTCCAATGGGATAAGACTAAAGATCTCTTTTCAACAATCGAACGAAATCCACAAGATATCATACAAACTCTGTGTAATTGGGGAGAAGGAAAATTTAAAATCTCAGTGGTGAGAAGATCCTGGAACATGGTGGCAGGATTTAATGTGTGGAATATTTGGAAAGAAAGAAATGGAAGAATTTTCCAAGGGAAAATATCAAATTCGGAAGAAGTTTGGCAAAGGACCCTGAGACAAATCAGGGAATCAATCCTTGCAAAAGTATGGACAGAGGAAGATTGGAAGACCTCTGAGGAAGAAGCAGAAATCCTAAGAAGGTTGAACTTGGAACAAGGGATGGTCTTTCAACAAAAAACAAAGCAACAACAACCTATCATTTCCCAAAGTCTTGCAGCCTTCTAAAGGCCACAGGAAGGGTTTATCAAGCTTAACTTTGACGGAGCGGAAAAGGGGAATCCAGGTCCAGCTGGATATGGAGGAATCTTTAGAAACAGTCCAGGAGATATAGAATGGATTTATGTAGAACATGGAGGAACTATGAGTAATAACGAAGCAGAATTCATGGCGGCTTATCAAGGCCTCAAAATTGCGATAAGAAATGGATATAGAAAGCTAGAGATCGAAGGTGAATCAGCCCTGGTTATAAACACCATAAAAAAATTAATACAAGGGAAACAGTGGGAGCAGGTCGTCAAAAGTTGGAGAACAACGAGCATAGTCCAAGAAATTGAAGAAACATTGAAAGATATTGAATACAAGATCACCTCTCATGTCAAGCGAGAAGGAAATAAGCCTGCGGATTGCTTGGCCAATTGGGGAAGTAAGGAATTAATGGGGAAAGTGGATGACAGTTGGACAAATCAAATGGTGATGACAAGATGGGATAGTTTAAAACAACTCATAGATAACGATACCCATGAAACAACATAATTGTAATCAAAAAACTGTGAAGCTCCTGAGCGGGAAGATAAGGCAGGTGTATTCGGCAACAAAGATAGGATAGAAGGACGGCGGCCATACCTCCTTGACCATAGTAATTAATGATAATTCAAAGCAGCAGGTACGCAATCCAAAACAAATCTCAGAAAACACCGAAGAGAGCATCATAAAAGTTACAAGGGAGAAAGGAATTGGAGGACAAATTCATCATAAACAGAAAGGTGGCGATAAATCTATAAGGCGGAACAAGAGAAGGATGAAAGACAGAAAGAAGTTGAAGAAGGTGGCGAGGAAAGGAGAGACCTGGTAGAGGAATCAAAACCAATGTCTTAAACGAGTCACGATGGCAGCGAGCTGGGATAAAGAAGTCCAGGCAAAGTAGGAGGATTTCGGAGACAGACAATTTGAGCGGAGTAGAATAAAAATTGAGGTCGAAAGCTCAGAAGAAATGGAGATTAACCAGGATGAGGGTTTCCAGAGTAAGACTTTTGAAAAAGGACAGAGCAGCAAAAATGTTAAACGAGGCAGAACAGACGGAAGAAGGAAAGCACGTGAACAAAGAGGTAAAGGCCGACCCTGGCAAGCAAACAATGGAGAGGAGGGAAACCAGCCTCAGGGAAGGCGAAAAAGGGGAAGGAAATCTATCCGTAGGACGGTTCATGAGGCAGAGCAGGCTTACAATCAAGAAACGAATGAAGACATTCGAAAAATCATTGAAGTCATGGAAAACAGAGTCCTGGAAGAACCGTCGGACCCTGAGATGGAAGAGTGGAAATCCCAGATGCCTGATCCAGGCAATACCAGAGGTAGACTAACCCTATACTGTCGAGCTCTTCACACTTACTAGGTCCTGAAGCACCTTTTGGCCAAGGCAATGGAACAAGTTGATGCAGAAATGGTGGAGATGGCTCAGGAATCGATGGCAGCAAGAAAGGAGATGGCTAATGTTGAAGGTATAATGCGTCAACAGAATGAACAGATTAAGGAGATACAGGAGATGCTGAAGGAACTGGTAAAAGCCAAAGACAACAATGAAATCAAAAGGGGAAGCGCAGAGATTTGAGAGGCTAGTTAACGCTCTCGTTTTGATTTTTGATGCTACTGCTCTGTTTTTGGGAATTTGATTGCATGTCACAACAACCAATAGTGAAGATAGGTCTTTTAGTAGATCTTAGAAAGAATAGTATCTAAAAACATTCTGATTACAAAGGTTTAATTTCTTGTAAGTTTTTTCTGACAGTATGTAAAAAGAAAAACAGTATCGAATGCTTGATGAAGAGGAACCAACAGATCCGGTTTCCCATATGGGCGGATTGAGGTTCCTTAGTATGTATTTTTCAGTTTGCTGTAGATAATAGAAATTCCTTAGCTTACAAAAAAAAAATATATGGCTTGTTCAATGCAAGGAGTTCAATCTACCTTTTCAATACCCTTTGACACAATTATCAATCAATCAATTCTTTTCGAGGAGTCAAATGAGTTTTATTAGTTACCTCATTTACTCTTAAAAAGTTCAATCCTAAAAAATAATGGTGGCTTATCTATTGGTTTATATGTTGTGTAAACATAATAAGTTATATGATTTTTAATTAATTATATGGATAATTGTATTTATTTTAGAAATATATATATATATATATATATATATTTTTTTTTTTTTCTAAGTAAAGTTAATCTATTAATATGTAATAAAATATGATTAGAAGGAGGCACGGGCCTCAGCAATGCTGAACATTGTCTATCAGAAAATAACTTGACTGCCCCATCGATGGGGAAACCAGCCAGCAAAGGAAAAAATACCTAGATGTGGGATATCAATATTTAAAACAGGAAATAACAAAACAAGAGAGATTCCAATAGAATAATCATAAACCCAGAGAAGTTCCAACAGAATAGTCATAACAGAAAAGAGCCAGTCAGCAAAGGAGACCTCAGCTGGCATATGGGTGGCACCTGGCTGCCACGCGTCATCACTTGAGCTCATTTGGGGCAGTCTCCTCTTCGATGAGGCATGCAAACTGGTACGAGTCATCCTCCTCCTCCGACACGCCGTTGTGTGGCCCATGAGCAGTTTAGATGCCACCAGAGCTGACAGCGTCTGCATGCAATCCTGACGCATCAACCATGCTACCACGTGGTGGTCGCGTGTCTCCAGAACCTCCTCCTGCTGCATGCAGACCACCACCCAGGGCCTTGCAATGCAGAGTACCCATTTCCTCGTCCATTGAGTTCTTTCCAGAATCTCATCCATTCATGAGCCTGTGTGCCTCTTGTTGTTGTGCTCCAGTACTTCTCGACGGGGCATCCTGCGGCTCATTTTCTTTAGGGAAAAAAATGGTAATGGTGGCAGTAATGATCGGTCTATTCAGGGTGCTGTGGAAGTGAAATTGGGTCGAGTGGGAAGCTGGGTGAGGGGGAAATGGGAAGTTGGTAGTGTGGATGGCGACATGTCTTCGGTAAACTCCTAGAAGCTGTGCACGTCCCTGACCACTGCAGGTATCAGGATACTTGCCGGAGACCGAGCTATGAGGGTAAGTAATTTCAGGGGAGGGGGAGGGGGAGACGAAGTTAGGGCTTGGCATCACCGGAGGGTAGACACTACCACCATGACTTCCACCTCTTCGGCTTCTCATACGATGACGAATGCGAGCCATGGCAGAATGCCAAGCTGAGTTATAAGTGGAAGAGATGGTTGAGGAATTGAGCAGAGGATGAACAGGGGAAGGTTGGGTAGAAGTCAAATTGCAAAGCTTGGATTGAGAGTAGTGATGCCCATTTCCAAGGTCAACACAACTCACTAACCAACAACGACTCCCAGTGACAATGCGAGAATAGGGTTTAGCAGCTTGGGGCAAACAATTGCAATGGAGTAGGGGGGATGGGAGTCCATATCTTTGCACATAATGGGTAGTTCTCGGCTCGAGCACCCATTAAATGCTGCTTGCAGGCGGCCATGAATTCGGCTCAGGCTGGCTTGGGAGGGAATGCAAACGGCCATGTGGCTCATCCTCTTGCTGCCTACTAGTCTAATCCTCATTAATGTCTTGATTGTCAATCACATCCGGGTGTGCTTCTTATCCTTGTGCCATTTCAATCTTCACTAATTCATTGTATTCCTTTAGCTAGAGCACAGTGGCTATATTGGTTAGCGAGCCTGCATATAGAGCCATTCCACTTTCCACTCCTATATTAGCTAAAAGGTTAGCCACTTTATTGTCATCCCGATGAATGTGATTGAGATTGACTGCTTTATGTGTAGAGAGCCACATTTCAATGAGTTTTAGTCTTTCCGCCAGTCTCCAGCTGTTGCCCACTTTGTTTGATGGAGTCCGTTGCAAAATCTTATTCACCATGTTTATTAGGATTTGTGAATCAACTCCAATCATGAGTAGGAAGAAGCCATGAATTTGAGCTAGGAGAAGCCCCTTCCATAACACTTCTAATTCTGCCGAGTTATTTGTATCCCATCCAATTGACCCGATGAAGGTTAGAAGGGGTGTGCCTTTATGATCTCTGAATATTCCTCCAAATCCCGCTTTTCCTGGATTGCGTTTCAAGGCTCCATCAAAGTTCAGTTGTATCATGTGTTGGGGTGGAGGGAGCCATTTATCTGGAAACTTGCTCTTTGTTGAGGGTTTACCATGGATTATCAACTCTTGGTTCCACTATAGATTACAGTTGGCCCATATATTCTGTTCCTGTGGAAGGGAGGGAAAGTCTTCTTCATGCCAAGTTTGAAGTAGTAAGGTTTCCCTAAGGTTTTGGCAAACAATGTTCCAGAGGATTTCCAAGGGTGAGGATTGGTCCTTGAAGATGTGACGATTTCTCTCTTTCCATATTGTCCACATGAGAAGGCCTGGGATGAGTTTCCATAAAGAGTTTAGTAATTTTCTCTTATATGGATTCTGTGCCCAATTGCGTACAGTGTTGGTTATGTCCTCTTTGATTCTTCCATCCTTTTGGCAATAGAAACTCACTTTTTCCCAGAGACTGTGTGCTAATGGGCATGAATTCATGAGGTGCAAAGTGGTTTCTTCCTCTTGCTTGCAGTTGGGACATATGGAGGGTTCGTGGAAGCTTCTCTTCCAAAGATTGTCCCAAGTGAGGATTTTGTTTTGACATAGCAACCAAAGGAATGTAGACACTTTTGGCCAAATATTAGGGGCCCAGACTTTGTTCCAAAGAGGATCTTTGATTGTGTGATCCCTTATGATTATGTTGTAAGCCTCATGTGTGGTAAAAGTTCCTCTTGCCTCGTAGCCCCATCTGAGTACATCCTTATCCGAATATCAAATTTTCCTATTCGAGATTTCTGTTCCCAGAATCTGCTGAATGGACTCCATGCCTTGCCTGATGATGTGGTCCGAGTTTATCCATTGCCTGTATCCCTACGCTATGGTAGGCCTCCAATGTTGATTGACCTTATCTAGCTTTTGCGTTTCCCAATCCAGTATTTGGTGAGGTTTGATCAGTTCCTTTAGCTTGGGTTTCTGCTACCAAGAATCTTGCCAGAACCTTGCAGTTTTACCATGCCTAACTTCCTAGAAGTTGTGCTGCTGCATTAAGTTCTTGTGTTGCTTAGCGGCATTCCAGATTGAGGATCTTGATCCAACTTCGGTGAGTTGACTTAGATCATCTACAGGTCGGTTGTTGGCATATTTTTCTATCCAGAGGATAGCCCAGGGAGTGTGCAGCGCTGTGAGCCATTTCCACCAAATGCGCGCTCCCATGAAAACATTACTATGATAGGGGTCGTGAAGCCCTGTGCCACCTGAGATCTTTGGAAGAAAAACTGTGTCCCATTTTACCAAAGCCCATTTGCGATTTTGACCCGAGTTTCCCCATAGAAAGGACCTTTGGAGGTGTTTGATTTCCTAGAGGACCCATTTTGGCGCTGCCAGGACAGAAAAGAGATATAGAGGCATAGATTGTAAAATAGCTTTGATTAAGACTAAGCGGCTAGCCATATTGAGGGATCTGTGAGTCCAGGAAGAGAGGCGAGCTTCCAATTTTTCCAAGAGTAGGTGCCAAGATGAGTGTTTCAGAGCTGTATCAGTCATAGGAGCTCCTAGATATTTGGATGGGAGAGCAGCTATCGGGAAGCCAAGGATACGAGCAATAGAAGCTTGGGTAACAACAGGGGTATGAAAAAAGAAAATTTGAGATTTAGCCTTATTTATGCTCGCTCCAGAGGCATCCGAGAAATCAGTCAGCAGGGATTTTAATTTGAGAGCTTCCTGGACTGAAGGATGGCCAAATAGCATGTTATCATCCACGAATTGCTGGTGGGTAAAAGCAGGGGAGTTAGGAAAGGAGAGGCCTCTTAATTGTTGGGAATGAAGAGCTTCCTTAATGCTTCTACCAAGTCCTTCTGTCATCATGACGAACATAAAAGGGGATAGGGGGTCTCCTTGTCTGATTCCTCTCGAGGGATGAAAAAGGGTGGAGGGGATGCCATTGACAAAAATGGAAAAGAAGGTGGAGGTTATAAGACTCATGACCCACCTAACCTGGGGGAGGAGAAACCAAAGGCAATCAGCATCTTCTGAATATACTTCCAGCCTAAACTGTCAAAGGATTTAGAGAGATCTATTTTAAGAAGCATAACTACTTTTCTGGACTGCTTCAAGGAATGAATAATCTCGTGAGTGAGTATGATGCCATATGTGATCTACTGGCCTTCCACATAGCCTGATTGCTTTGGCGATATGAGTAATGGTAGCAGCAGTTTGAGTCTCGAGGCAATGACTTTGGAGACAATTTTGTAAATGACGTTACATAGAGCAATAGGCTTGAATTTGTCAGGGGTCTGAGATTGTGCTTCCTTGGGAATGAGGGCGATGAAGGTTGCATTCATGGAGGGAACCATCCACCGATTAGTCCTGGATTCCTCAACTACCTGCCAAACCTCCATTTTAATTAGATCCCAGTAGTTGTGGAAGAAGTTAGATGTGAAGCCATCGGGGCCAGGCACTTTTCCTTCTTTTAATTGGCACATCGCATGTTCCACCTCCTGTAAGGAAATCGGCCTGAGGAGGAGCTGATTGTGTTCCTCTGTTATGACTTTTGGTATAGTCTTGGTTATCTTCTCTATGGCCGACTTCCTATCTATCTGTGGTTCTTGGTGAACCTGCTTGAAGTAGGTGAGAAGTTCTTGTTCTATATCCTCATGATTTTCTACTCTTTCCCCTTGCCTATTCTGGATGTGAGTGATGTTGTTGTTCATTCTCCTCTGAACAGTAGTGCGATGAAAAAACTTTGTGTTTCTTTCACCCTCCTTAAGCCATCTAACTCTTGATTTTTTCTTCCAAAGTATTTCTTCTTGCTTTTCTCTTTCTGATATTTGTGATTGTAGGTGTTTTTCCTGCTCTGAGAGTTCCGTTGATCTTCCTTCCGTGATGATCCTTTGCTATAATCTTTTCATGTCTTGATCTAGAGCATTTTGTGCCTGGAAGATATTGCCAAAGGTAGAGTGGTTCCATTGTTTGATGTTGATTTTGAGATTTTTGAGTTTTTGCTGGAATTGATACATTTTTTAGCCTTCTAGAGGTTTGAAGCTGTTCCAGACCGTATTTATTAGATTGTTGAAATCTGGATGCGATAGCCAGAAAGCTTCAAAGTGGAAAGGCCGACGTGTAGTGTTGCCTGGTCTTGTCCATTGAAGCGAAATTGGCCAATGATCTGAGCCTGAGAGGGGCAGAATTGAAGCTGAGAGGTCCCCGCCCAGATGGATTTCATTGTCGGAGAGCAAGAATCTATCCAATCAAGAGGCTATCTATTGTGAGCCTACGCTTTTATTATTCCGTGTGTAGATTCCATTGTTAAATGGCATATCAATGAGCCAATTGTTTTGGATGAAGTTTTTTAAATGAATGCTTTCCTTATCTAGTTTATTCTTGCCTCCTCTCTTTTCTTCCAGTTTTGTTATCATATTGAAGTCTCCTCCTGTGATCCAGAGCGGGTGAGTTCTGTCAGCATTGATCAAAGATAGGGTATTCATTATGTCTATCTTGTGCATTGCCTCCTGGGGGAAGTAGACATTAGTTAAGTGACCATGTATGTTTGTCCCTGTTATGTGAAATGTAGCTTGAATGAAGTGCTTACTCACATGAATGTTAGTAAGCGTGATGGCTTGTTCATCCCAGATTATTGCGAGGCCTCCTAAAGTGGTTGAGGCATCCACTGCTACTGCTTTGCTACCTGGCTATGATTTTGCAAGGGTTTGGTCCAGAGTTGTAGAGTTTCATTTGGTTTCTTGCATGAAGAAGATTTGGGGTTTCTCCTGATGAATCATACTTTTTATCAATCTGTATTTCCTGGGGCTATTGAGCCCTCTAATTTTCCATGAATTTAGCTTCATGATGTAATATTGGGGAGGGTGTTGTAATACTTTGTAAGCTTGGAATATCTTCCCGATTCCACCAGCATTTCCCCAATGCGAATGGTGCGTTGGAGATCCATTTTCCTTCCTCTCTTTTTATTGTCTTTGGTAATGTTTTTGCCATCCCATTGACTTCCAAGTTGTATGCCAAGGGTTCTTTGCTGTTGTGCTTTGGAAAGTATCACTTCCAGGTTTTCCAGTTGTCTTTCTGGAATCTTGTCATAATTTTTTGTCTTGCAAGCTTGTTCTAAGCCAAGTATATCCAGATCTCCAATATCTATGCTTTCAAGCTCTTCTTCCATGTGCTGGGTTTCACTCCTTTCCTCTATTGTTTTCATTGTAGCTGTGGTTTTGGGTTGCATGCTGTCCACATCCATGCCCTGAGTGTTCCATGCTAGCACCATAGTAGGAGAGGATGAGGTGAGGTCTATGGTTTTTTTAGACTTCTTGGTCTTCTTTGACCTAGTGGGGATAGATTGTGCTTTTTTTCTTGGGCATCTCCTCTGAGTGAGCAGGGATGTCAGAGTTATTTATCTCCAGTTGGGCCAAGGTTTCAAAACTATTGCTTGTGGAAGGCATTGAAGAGTTGGTAGCAGGTGTCTTACGGTTTGAAATAGGCTTTTTGTGGTTCTTCCTGCGGTTGGTGACTTTGGTGAATCCATTCGAGTCAGGTTTATCGAAAGAGGTGGGGGATGAGGTCTTCAGATTTAAAGTACAGTCACAAAATAGATGGCCAAGGGCATGGAATTTCCTCCATCGAAACGGGACATGTTCATAATCTATTGATTGAACCCATCATCATGGTATAGACTTACCGCATCCGGAAAAGCCTTGCTTAGATGCACATAGACACAGATTCGGGCATAGGAGGTATATCTTTGGAGTTTTGTCTCCTCCGTAGTTTTGATGAATTCCCCTAGACCATTCCCAATATCTTGTAGCGAATCTTCATCCCAGTACTCCAGAGGGAGGGAGTAGAGGCGGACCCAAACTGGTGCCCAACTAAGATCTTCTTTACCCAGATTGAACCTTCAGTCCAATCCCTCATATATAGTCCAGCTACATTGAAAAAGTATGGTCCTCCACCGAGGATTCTGTTTCGATCTTCTAGACAGTTGAAAACTACCATGAAGAAGCCCTTAGGCCCCAACTGCAGGGTAATGTGTCCTTTTGGCTTCCACTTAGCTGCAATCCATCCATGCAAAGCTTTCTCAGTAGGCCAAAAGCCTATAAATTTCCCAATCAAGGCATGATCCTTCATGTACTGGATTTGAGTATTGATCCAGTTACTTAGGAGCTCAATCTTAGGTCTTTCAGCCACAACCGGCTTGTAGGTAGCCAATGTCACTTTGGGAGTCTCATTGTCAGTCATCTTGGTAGTTTGTGTATCTGGTCCTGCTCTCGTTTCATCCTGGATAGTTTTCTTGATATCTTCCTCATGCATTTGAGTGTTTTCACTTTCATTGGGGGGAGGCGCCATGTCCTCCCCCTGAGGGATGTTCATGATTTGCGCACTGCTCCTTGTCACTTATGGTTTGTTGTATTACTGGAGAATGTTGGCAGGGCTGCTGAGATCTGTGTAGGTCTGTCGTTGCAGGTTTGTCCCCAACCCTAAACCACCATGTTCGCCAGAGCTCTGCAGGCCAAAATTTGTTCACTATCCCTTCCTAATAAAATTTTAAAATTTTAATTAATTAATATTAATTATTAAATGGATGATAAAAATTTAATTTTTGTAGAATATTTTATAATATTTTTAATAATAATTATTAACTAAAGGTTACAATTTATTTCAAAAATAAATATGTTTTTTCGTTTCTTTTCATTAATTTGATTAATTAAAAATAAATAGAATTTTTATGGAAAATCACATCTCAGATTTTGTGTCTTGGTGATGAAATCACTTGTAGTTTTAAAGGCGTGGCAAAAAATGAGATGTGATTTTCAAAAGAATTTTATCTTAAAAATAAACATCATATGAATATGTGTCTTATAAATACGAATTATGGTTTTTTGAGCATGTGTTATTAGTAAGCCTTAGTATCGAATGATGATAATAAAGCTTATTGACAGATTAAGAATCTAGATGATAATGTAGAGGTAAATCTTTATGGTTAAAAATATTGTTACATGTTTTTCTAATATGTATTTAAATCATCTCTCTCTCTCTCTCTCTCTCTCTCTCTCTCTCTCTCTCTCTCTCTCTATATATATATATATATATATATATATATATATATATATATATATATATATATATATATATATTGTTGTTGGGAAAAGTATCCATTCGGAATGCCCCTATCCCACTCTAAGGTGTGATAGTGCCTTAGCAACAAACAAGGAAACTTATTTGAGTATTTCTTCTTTATGAAATGTAAATGAGGAGAAAGGATGTAACTAACTTGTGTCTTCCGCTAGTTTGTTGATCCAATCACTCCTCTCTTCAGTGGCTCTCAGCTCCTTGCTCCTTCACCGGCCCAGCTTCACCGAATTCCTGCAAGATCACAAGAGAGAGAAACTACACGAAGATACATATATACATTCATAAAAAGCTCAAGATCAGATTAAGCTAAACATGTAAGCATAACAAAACATCATTGATACACAGCATGTAGGAGAAAATCAAATAGTTTATTGATAGAATAAGAAAGTCCAAGAGGAGATACAACCAAGTGAGTTCCGATCCAGCATCTACCTCCCAGCAAAGGAATCCCTTCCTCTCCTCCAACAAAGCATAAATCACCCAATGTACTAATCTCAATCTCAAACCAACAGCAATTCTCTGCAAAGTACAAAATTCCAGC
The DNA here is from genome assembly GCA_031772625.1 of Pinus tabuliformis. Classification (NCBI taxonomy): domain Eukaryota; kingdom Viridiplantae; phylum Streptophyta; class Pinopsida; order Pinales; family Pinaceae; genus Pinus; species Pinus tabuliformis. The sequence continues at coordinate 847,517,317 of CM062814.1, forward strand.
CTCCTGAACCTCTGGGTGAGAGATCCATATATACATGTAAGCAGAGAGGATGAGTCAGCTTATGTTTTGCTTATGTTTTGACTTGTGGCTTCTCTCTGTCAGTTCTTGCTTCCAGTTGGAGGTTGAGAGCATCTTACTCATCACTAGTCGAATTCATTGAGGCAAGTGTCATTGGAGAAGATTCTGGAAGCTTCCAGGGTCTTTCCACCTCGTTGAATGAGTTTGCCATTTGTCATTTCCCGCTCAGTGCACCCTGGTAGTGCTTCCACCTGTGTTGCAGTGCACCTAGCCAGTGTAGCCTCTGCATTTCAACGCAGGCAGCTAGTGGAGCCTCCGAATTGATCCTGAATTGACTGTTTCTGAGTGTTTTTTGGTGGAGAACTTTTGGGAGAAGCTGTCATTGGTTGACCTTGTTCCTTTAGGAGTTGTAACAACATCTTTAGGGACTTTGGATCCCTTGAATTATGGACATTTCATGCTTATGGCTGTAAGGCACAAAAATGTCTATAACAGTTGCCCCCTAAAGTATGAGGCCGTTTATCAGGTGAAATGCTTTATTAGGAGGATCCGAAGTTCATTCAATGCTGGGAGGAGACCTGTAATAAGATACAATACAATACATTATTTTTCATTCTGTTTTCATGATGTAGCTGAGGCGGGCATTCCCATGCTCAGCTTTATAAATTCATGTACATAGGACAGACAATTGTCTGATGATAGACTGATGATCCTGCTGAAATCATCATCCTTTGGTAGGATGATTGTCTGTGCTGCAATGTTGTACATGTCAATGTCTTTATTTTTCCTGAATATATATCGCAGCCCGGATGGGTGAAACTAGATCCGGGGTCTTCAATCTCGTCTGATCTTCACTCTAAGTACAAGTCGATCCATGTGAGAAATGTTCTGAAGTCGAACATGGAAAGACATCGCTTGATTACCAGTCAATGATGTAAACCGTTAACAAGCACGAGAGGAATCACCGATAATGATAATGACCCTCAAGGTACTGCAGTACAATTCACGTGGTGTGAATAAAGGACTTGGCATCGAACACCACGCAAAATCTTTCGGTCGAAGGTCATTGATGTATACCTGTCGCCGGAAGTGAGAAACTTGCCATTGAGGCATGCAAGCTTCAAAGTACTGAAGGGGTTGTTCCTAGATCAACTTCTTGGATAATGAGCTGATGTCGAAAAGAAGCGATCCGTCAAAGGAGGGCCTTGATGTATCCCACATCAGTGACACAGAACGGAGCAAATGATTTTGATGGAGGTGAAAATGATCTGATGATATATGGTTCAGGGAGGCGGTCATGAAAGAATGAAGGATAATGTATGGTAGTGGATGGGACACGGTTGACTCCTCTGGATGACTTCTCTTGAACATATCGGCGACACTTATGTGATGGATTGGTAGCATTTACCCCAAAGATGGATGGTATGGCGAGACCATGGCAATGTGACCGGTGAATGAAACAACCCAACCCGACTCAGGCACGGAGTGGAAGTGTCATGTTCAAGAGTGACTTGCTACCAATAAAGTTCTTTGAGTTTCTTCCCAATTTTTCCCCAGTCATTGCTAACCAGTACCTCTTTATTTTTGTCAAGCTTGAGGAGGATAACATATGCTTGTTCTATAATTTTCCCTTCGGGCAAACCCATCGCTATGTTTTAACGAGCCTAGCGATAGTGAAACTCGTTCTCGTCTAAAGACAAGTTTGTCGCTATTAATGTTTTTTAACGAGTTTAACGACAAAGATAACGCGGTCCCTTTTCATTTTTAGAGAGTCTAAAAAGGTATGTAAAGATAACTCCAATGGTCCTTTTTCGTCATCTAATCCCTTAAGTCCGAAAAAGTATAAAACAATACAGAAGGGATGAATTTTCGATTGTTTTAACGAGCCGAACAAAACAATCACTCGATCTTTTTGTGCAATAATCCCTCAGGTCCAAAAAGATTAAAATCTAGAGGAGGGATAACACTTCCGGTCGCTTTAATGAGCTGGAAGGCCAAAACTCGGCAATCTTTTCATATTTTACGAGTCAGATGAAAAGAGCTTAAAGAAGACTTGTCTTTTGAGGAATGAGTGATAAAACGGGTTAGCAGCTGATTCCAGGTAAGGGTTGGAATTTTCCAATCACGGCAGTGTCACAAGGATGGCTAGTGAAATCACTCTTCGTAGCTGTTCCTCAAAATGGGTAAACAATCAAATGGAGGTGAATGATCGGCCAATGGAAAAGTGGAGGTAACGGTGTAAACATGACCAAGGCTTTAATGGCTGATAATGTTACATTCACGATGGTTATTTACCAGACGAGCTTAAACGTGGGTTGAAACACTTGCTCGATCTTATGTTTATTTTTTAACGAGCATGAACTATGTGCTAAAACTGCTCGATTTTCCAGTCATATGATAAGAATGTCTCATGTAAGATCCCATTTTTTATGGAGCTTGCGCCTCACAAAGCTATGCTCCTGAATCCTTTCTTTATGCAAATTAGGAAACGACTAACCCAAAAAACAGATAAATAATCGCTCTTTGCTTGCACTCCAAAAGGTTTGCATGCCCCCAGGTATAAAGTACGATTTCAAGGTTACCTCTCAATTTGCAGATAAAACATTTGTTCTACCAGGAAAGGCATACCTCTTTCAGGTTACCAAAGATTGTCTCATTTGTGCAGCGAACAAAACACCTCTTCGGCGATGTCTACCGAGATAGAAAAAGGTGAGTGACAACGAGCGCCAAACACATAACTTTGACAAAAGAATCTTATTCTAGAATAACCCCTCTTCCAAAACGGACGGGGTACAGACTAGTCATATTATCCCGCGGAAACCTACCCTATACCCAAAGTTTTCCTGCCGAAGCAGACCAGGACGCATGCCCCCTGGGTTCCAGTCATATCCTTCCGAATTACTCGTGCTCATCGGGAGGACGGACCGTGGGTTGAGACATTTCTTGCGTGAAGAGACCATTTAGGGAAGGTATATGACTATTTGCGATGCGTGATCCGAGAAATGAAAGCTGGTCCACGAGCTTGACCACTCTTCCTTCGTGCGGAAAACACATTACTCTAAAGAGTGAGGAGACGATGGCTCCCATGCAATATATATAGTCTCGTCCAAGGAGTAGGTTATAATCCAAGGGTCCTTGAACGACCATCACGTTCATTTGAACGGTCTTCCCTTTCAATGTTATGGGCACATTGGGGAGGATCCCTAAAGTTCGACTAGTTCCTTTATCAAAGCCTGTCAGATTTCTCATTTCAGGCAAAAGCACTGGCGAACCAAGCGCTTTCCAAGCAATAGAGGAAAGGATACTCACAGATGCCCCCTCATCAATGATGGTGCCAGCCATGACCATTCTGTATATTTGGACGATAATTCTGAATGGTATGCTTGCTGGCAAACGGGGTCTGCCTAGTTGGTTCCAGTCGAAGGAGACAACTAGGTTGCTTGGTGGTGGGACTGAGTAGACGGTCGAGTATCGCTCTGACGAACTTCCTTCCTGCGATAAAGGAATGGGGTAATTGCCCCCGTGCTCGTCGGAGTGTGTGTTGATGAAGACAATTTGGATGGTGTCATCTTTATCCTCTTCAGTGACTGTATCATTCGAAGATAAATCCTCTGAAGGCAAGACCGGGTCAATTGCCGCCTTGACCTTTTGACTTTCGTCGGGTATGGATTCAGCTGGTTCATCTTCAATGACCGGCGCTTCAGCTGACCTCTTGAGCGGGCCAGCTGGATTTTCAACTAACAAAGGACTCGGCAAGAGTTTTTTATATCCAGGAGGAAGTCGTAACGGTGAAACCGGACGATCATCCAAAACGATTTTCGCTTCGTCTAACAAGGGACAACGGTGGATGGCGTGGTTGCCTTCGCACAGTCTACAGGGAGATCTAGTTCTCCCTTTTTGTCCAAGGACTTCACTTTCGCTAGTTGACGGTATGCATTCAACATGGCTATCAGAGGTTGATGCCACCATATTGTGCAAACGGGGAGACCAGTCCCTTAGTATCTGAGGGATGCAGGGACAATCTCTGTGGAAATGGTCTCCCTTGCATATGACACATGGCGATTTAGGCCTAGTCAGTGCTGTGTGTGGATTTTTGTCAGACGACACTTGTTTTCCCCCAGTCGCTTTTGGCTCCTTCTTCTTCTTCTCTTTCTTATTCTTTTCCTTCTTCTCCTTAGGAACTTGGTTTTTTGTTTTACCAGTTCCGTCAAGTGAAGAGGAAGGAGGAGAGGAAGAATTAGAGGAAGTAGAGGGCTGGTGGGCAACTCTGGACTGGTCTCACTGTTGATTCGACTGTTCAGGAATAATGGTGTTCTGAACGACATTGGTTGAGAAGAGCCAGACCGGCAAGCCAATTGTCAGTCCTGGAAGCGACAATGTGGCCATATGGGGCGCACCAACATCTCCCCAAGAGGAGAAGGGACTAGGATTTCCACCAAGGGGAATTCCTTGGTTGGTAGGCTCCATTTTCTCAACCTAAAGATCAACACAGGAAAAAGGGTATGAATATTCCGTTTAAAATAAATTTTAACGACGCTTAGACACAACTTGCTTTTTCAATTTTAAAGAGTCGAGAAAAAGCAAAAGATGACTCTAGTCGCCTTCGATGTTTTAACGAGCCCGAAGTGACAAATGCTCGGGTGGACTTTTTCCATTATAGAGTCTGAAAAAGGCCAAAAGGAACTGCTCTGGAGTTCTAGGTGGAGGGTGTGCCAAACTTTTCGCAAAACCACAGAATACTTTTTAAGGTACGGGTGGTCAATCTTCCCGAATGTTGTGTTCAGTGCATTGCGATCAGTAGGGCGGCCGACATGGCTTCCTAAGGATAAAGGTTTTATGCCTATAGGGGTCTCCCAATATATACTCGACGGTACGTGGGAGCACAATCCGTACTGGCGCTATCGTCTCTCAGGAGGAATCACCCAACCATCAGCGAGATCGACAGTCACCAGGTTTTACGATGCCTTAACACGTCTCTAGCCTAGACCTCTATGTTGTGCGTTAAGTTACAAAGCGTTGTTAAGTTCATTCAATTCATTTTAGGTTGATCTTTATTAGAAGTTTGCCTTTTTGGATCACCACAAGATGTATGATACAATTCCTAAATGCAGTCTAAAGATGATAAGCAAGCTTTTATATCTTTTCAACAATGAAAATCCTAGCTACAAGGGGAAGAGAAAGACACAATCTTTTCTCAAAGAGCATAGAGCACACTGTAAATGCACTTTTCCTAAATCAAAGCATGCAAACTATCAAAATGCAAATGCACATATGCATGTATTTGTTTTCGCTTTCTTAATATTGATGCCTAAAAAGAAAGCTGTTGTACAAATTTGAATTCGATTTCAAGTGAAAACATAAACAAGTTTCTTTTTGAAAACAAAAAGACGATTACGACACTTTATGATTTTGAAGTAAACACTTGTTTCGACACTAGAAATGCATAAATTCAAACCAAAAGACAAAAGTAAAAGTGTAATCAACTGTGAACAGTAAACAAACTCACTCCTAAGACGAAAATGACACTTACGACAGGTCTAGATCTAAGGGCGACAGTATGACTAGTTTACTTTTGTAATGGGAAACTGCAAATGATGTAACAAATACACAAAGAACAAATACAGTTTCTTTATACAACTGAGGCGGAATTGAGGCAAAGAAAAGGGGTTTCAGATAGGTACACTGACTGATAACAGGCTGCAAAAAACAGAGATAAAACTGAGCAAAAGGAAGCAAGGAACCACAGCTGCAGAAGGCAAGGGCTGATCAGCGCACCCTCAGCACAGAGAAACTGAACTTCAGAGTAGGTATCCTTCACGGGACCTGTGTTGAAATGCAGAACCTCTTCACAGAGTCTGCACTGAAGCAGAAACGAGAATTGTCTTTGGGTTCAGGGTCACGTTTTGCAGTTAAATCTACAGTTTTTGGCCGGATAAAAGCTATCAATTAGGTACAATTAGGAGGATGATTTAAAGGAGGACTAAGATCTATCACAAAGGGCTATTAGAGCACTTGTGGATCAGTTTGTTCAGATCATAAAAACATGCCTAGTGAATGGACTAGAGTAACAGATCTCTACTTTGCATTGCAAATGCATTTCGATTCCGCACTCCTGAGTTTATGAGAAGAACAACAATAGAAACACAAATAAACTAACAAGATACGATCCCCAGCGGAGTCACCAATTTGTTGTTGGGAAAAGTATCCATTCGGAATGCCCCTATCCCACTCTAAGGTGTGATAGTGCCTTAGCAACAAACAAGGAAACTTATTTGAGTATTTCTTCTTTATGAAATGTAAATGAGGAGAAAGGATGTAACTAACCTGTGTCTTCCGCTAGTTTGTTGATCCAATCACTCCTCTCTTCAGTGGCTCTCAGCTCCTTGCTCCTTCACCGGCCCAGCTTCACCGAATTCCTGCAAGATCACAAGAGAGAGAAACTACACGAAGATACAGATATACATTCATAAAAAGCTCAAGATCAGATTAAGCTAAACATGTAAGCATAACAAAACATCATTGATACACAGCATGTAGGAGAAACTCAAATAGTTTATTGATAGAATAAGAAAGTCCAAGAGGAGATACAACCAAGTGAGTTCCGATCCAGCATCTACCTCCCAGCAAAGGAATCCCTTCCTCTCCTCCAACAAAGCATAAATCACCCAATGTACTAATCTCAATCTCAAACCAACAGAAATTCTCTGCAAAGTACAAAATTCCAGCCTCCTGAACCTCTGGGTGAGAGATCCATATATAGATGTAAGCAGAGAGGATGAGTTAGCTTATGTTTTGACTTGTGGCTTCTCTCTGTCAGTTCTTGCTTCCACTTGGAGGTTGAGAGCCTCTGACTCATCACTAGTCGAATTCATTGAGGCAAGTGTCATTGGAGAAGATTCTGGAAGCTTCCAGGGTCTTTCCACCTCGCTGAATGAGTTTGCCATTTGTCATTTCCCGCTCAGCGCACCCTGGTAGTGCTTCCACCTGCATTGCAGTGCAACTAGTCAGTGTAGCCTCTGCATTTCAACGCAGGCAGCTAGTGGAGCCTCTGAATTGATCCTGAATTGACTATTTCTGAGTGTTTTTTGGTGGAGAACTTCTGGGAGAAGTTGTCATTGGTTGACCTTGTTCCTTTAGGAGTTGTAACAACATCTTTAGGGACTTTGGATCCCTTGAATTATGGACATTTCATGCTTATAGCTATAAGGCACAAAAATGTCTATAACATATATATATATATATATATATATATATATATATATATATATATATATATATATATATATATATATATATATATATATATATATATATATATATTCCTAATTAATAAATCATAATACAAATGAAATTATAATTTAACTATCAATAAATATTAGGTTGATGCTAAATATTTAGCCTCCATGGAATATGTCGGAATATTCATAGTAATATTTATAAATAAGGTTAAAATGTATGTCAAAATTAATTACATTCTTTAAATTAATTTATTTAAAATTAATTAATTAATAAAAATGTCATATTAACACATGTCATATTAGACATAAACCATGATATTGGCCCATGGTATTGTAAAAAAAAATATTTACAAAATGAAAATAAATCTCTTTAAGAATATTACTAGCATTTGCACCACATGTTGCAAAGGAAACATTGTAAGGCATAAATTCGAGAAGCATTGTGACATATAAAGAATAATTGAAGATGAAAATTAGTAGTTGAAGGGTAAAGAGCTAGTACCCAATGCCCATTGCATTAAATAGGTCTTGTTCTTTTTGGAAAATTTTTGGCTGTGACATCTGGCCAAAAAAACTTCCCATTTTTAGCAAGCTATGGAATGACTTCAACTAGAAGGAGACAATACTAAATACTATTGTAGGTATTGAGGAGGCGTAGAATGTTGTCCTCGTTAATAAGATGAATAAGGGAAACAAGAAAAGAGGAACTACGAAGGGTTAAAAAGGGAAGAAAGAGAAGTCAGGTTCTTGTAACCAGTGAAAGAAGCACTTGAGCCACGTCAAGTGCTTCAAGTGTCAAAAGTTTGGCCACTTTGCTTCCAATGTCATCAAAAGAAGGGGAAGGGAAAGAAACAGTGCCATAAGTGACTTTCAAGGACTAAAAAAGCATCAGCTCAAGTGGATGAGATTTCATCCATTCTTCATATACACTTCTCGATGGTCTCATGCCTATCACCTGATAGCATGTATGATGTCAACTAGTATGTGGACAATGGAGCTTGCAAACATACAACTCTAACAATAGTACCTTTAGAAGAACTTGGTGATGATACCATGTATCCAGTTGCAAGAGTGGGATCTGTCAAGTGATATACTTAATCTTACTAAGTTATTGATGTTTTGTATGTAAGAACTTTAGGGCATGATAACGACAACTTGTGTGAGCTTCGACAAGAGAGGCTAGGTCACTTGCTCTAGTGAATGTTTCTAATCTTGCAGAACATGGTGTGGGGATTGCCAATCTTCAAGGTTGAGAAGAAAGGAGTGTGCAAGGGTTATGCACTGGGCAAGCATGTGAAGGATGTTTTCTTGGTAGTGAACATAGGTGAAGAGGGGTTTTTGACCTAATCTACTCAAATGTATGTGGGTCCATGTCCTCGACTTCCTTATCAAGTAACATTTACTACGAATATTTTATTGATGATTCTTCTAGGAAGTCATACACTTCACAGAAACCAAGGATGAGGACTTTGACAAGTTTCAAGAGTTTAAGGGTCTTGTAGAAAATCAAATAGGTATAAATATTAAGGTGTTAAGGTTCGAAAATGGAGAGGAGTATACCCCAAAGGAGTTTGATACCTTTTGCATGAAATAAAGAATCATGAAAACATTGGTAGTTGCCTACAATCCTCACTAGATTGGGTTGCAAAGAGGAGGAAAAAATCTATCATAAAATAGTCAAATCCATGACTCATGATCTAGTTCTGCTCATGTGTCACTATGTATAAACATGTCTTATCATTTTCTATATTTTGAATAGATATCCTCACATAATTTTGAAGGACAAGACATCAATGGAGGAATTCAGAAGCCTCAAGTAACACATCTTTGAGTTTTTCAGTTGTTCTATCTACATTCATATTCCATATGAGAAAAGGACCAAGTTAGAACCTTCTAGTTTGAAGGTTATCTTTGTAGGTTAGAGCGAAACCTCAAAATTTTATAGAAAATACATTCCATCTCAACATAAAGTAGATTTGAGTAGAGATACCAAGTTTAAAGAAAATGCGTGGTCCTCTAAGTCTCAAGAACCTCCAATAGTGACCATGGAGGTAGAAGAGCTTGGTATCCCAAAAACAAATATGCATAAATTAAAAAGCTCATGAAAAGCAGATTTAAATCAGCAAGCTTTTAGAGGTGTAAGGGGTGCCTCTTTACCTTCAATATTAGCTAGAAAGCCTAGATGGCTAATCTAGACACTACCAAAGGAAACAGAGGAATTTGGTGCTCCAACTACTTCCTTTCAAGTAAGCCACCCTCCTAAAAAGTTCCCTAGTTATGTTGCATTGATGTCTTCCATTATTGAAACAAAACCTTCTAGTAACAAAGAGGTAGTAAGGAAGCAAGTACTCCAAAATTCCATGATGGAGGAATACATCTTCTCCTAAGTAATGATGGGTAGGAGATAATGCCTGGACTAGTGGGGAAATCACTATTTGACTCTTAGTTGTTTTACAAGGTTAAGCATGTAGCAAATAGCAACATAGAAAACTACAAAGCTTGGTTTTTGGCTAGAAGGTTCTCCCATTAAAAATGAGTTGACTATGAGGAGACTTTTTCTCTTCTTACTAAATATACCTCTATCAAATTTATACAAATAAAAGAAATTGTTTATACAACGTTTTTTATACTTTTCACCTAGTAGAGTATGTCTCTATAGATATTAACCGTCCACTTCCAAAAACACATTATGTTCCTGTAGTACTTGAGCTCAACTCCTACTACATTATAATATTTTTTAAACACTAAATAATTACATATTTTTTTCGTAATGAAAATTGAAAACATAAGTTTTTTTTTTTTTTAATTTGATATAAAATTATTTTACATAATATGTACCTGAGAATGTTTGAGAGTGAAAAAAGAACTAATATTTTCTTTTTAAGCATCTAAAGAATCATATTTTCATTATGGTGGGTGTTATGAAACCAGCGCACAAAAAGATAGAAAATATAGATCAACGCCTTAGAATTCAGCCTCTTTGAGGGGGAAACCTCCTTTAAATTACGCAAATGAATGATTCCTTTATGATTCAAATGAAAAAACCTCATTTCTATATATATGAGTCACAATATAACCCATCCAACCTAACAATAATAATATAAAGGCACAAAAATAACAATAGAGGGATTCTATGGGGCACAATAATAACAATATGGGGATAATAGGGGCACAACAATATTAATAAGGGATACAACTACAATAGTAGTGGGGTAATCACTAGTATTATAGGGACCTAACATGCCCCTCTCCTTAAAAAAAGTGTTGTCGTCAATGCTTGAGTAGTTTTGGATTCTTCTGTATAAAACTCTCATCCTCCCATGTGGAATATTCAGTGGATAAGTTCTTCCACTTGATGAGATACTCCGAAATTGATCGATTTCGTAGCTGTCAAGTGCTTGTTTCTATGACTACTTCCGGTTCCAATATAATTTTTTCTTCCTCGTCAAGTTCTGGCAATATTGTTTGAACTGGGAGCTTGTCGCCTATAACCTTCTTTAAACATGAAACATGGAAAACTAGGTGCACTCGAGAAGTTGTAGGAAGCTCCAATTTGTATGCCATAGTACCAATCTTTTGCAACACCTTATACGGACCATAATACTTTGGTGATAATCTATTGTCCTTCTTAGCTTGCTTGAGGGACATTTTCTTATATGGTTGTAGCCGTAGGAATACCCAATCACCTACATCAAAACTTCTTTCGCTGCAATGTTGATTTTCCTGTTGTTTCATTCTATTTTGCACCAACACGAGGTTATCCTTTAAGAGTTGGAGGACTTGTTGTTGATGCTTGATGTGATGTTCCATTACTTGAACCTTAGAATTTTCTCTTAAATATGATGTGATGGATGGTGGCTGATATTGATAAAGTGCCATAAATGGGGTCATTTTTGTTGCTGCTGGAGTCCATGAAAATGCATCTTTCTTCAATAATGTTGTTACAGGTGCTGCTATTCTCCCATAATTCTTAACAAACATGAGATAATACCCTGTCAACCTGAGAAATCCTCACAAATTCTTTATGTATGTGGGGATTTTCCATTCCTTAATGGCTTTAATTTTGCTAGGGTCTACCTTAACTCCTTCATGAGATACAATATGACCCAGATATTACACCTCTTGTACTCCAAAGAAACATTTGGATATTTTTGCATATAACTATTTCTCCTCCAATAGTTGCAGCACCCTATCAACATGTTTAACATGATCCTTCCAACAATTGCTGTAGATTAGTATATCATCAAAAAATACTAACACTAATTTTCTAAGGAAGGGTTTGAAAATGGAATTCATCAAACCTTGAAATGTAGAAGGTGCATTGGTAAGGCCAAAAGGCATGCCCAAAAATTCATAATGACCCTCATGAGTTCTAAATTATTTTTTCGGAATTTCTTCAATCTTCATTCTAATTTGATGATATCCTGAATGAAGATCCAACTTGGTGAAGTAAATTGATCCATGCAATTCATCCAGTAATTCATCAATGACAGGAATGGGAAACTTATCTTTAATAGTGAGCTTGTTGAGCTCCCTATAATTTGGACACATATGCCATGATCGATCCTTCTTGTGCACCAATACTACTGGAGTAGAGAAAGAACTTTAACTAGGTTGAATTATACCAACCTCTAGCATTTCTGCAACCATACGTTCAATTTCACTCTTTTGGGCATAGGGATATCTGTACGGCTTAATGTTTGGAGGAACACTTCTTGAAATCAGATGAATAGCATGATCATGATCACAAATAGGTGGGAGACCTTTGGGAGTCTCAAATACCTTGGAATGATTTTCCAAGACTTTTTGGAGATCTGGAGAAACAGATGATTTCGATGTGGAAATATCTAGGGAACATAATTGTGGAATTACAACTCTTTGTTCCCTTTTTAGAAGCTTTGTCATACTATTAGAGATGATTATATTTCCCAGTTTCCCTGCAATACCCCTTAATTCAACTTCCTTTCCTTCCGCAGAAAATTTCATGAAAAGTTCTTGAAAATTAAAAGCTATTGTACCCATGGATTGTAGCCATTGGACTCCTAGTACAACATCAACACCTCCCATTGGAATGGAAAGCATTGGGCTAGTCAATACATATTCTCCCATGCATAGCATGACATTATGGAACTTTCTAGAGCAATTTATTGTTCCTCCATTTGCAACCATCACTTGACACTCTAGTGCTCGATATAGGAAGCAACTCAATTCTTTTGCTACATTACAATGAATGAAATTGTTGGTACTTTCTGAATAAATCAACACTATTACCTTTTTCTTCTTGATTTTTCCTTCTATCTTGATGTTTGAGGAGTGGTAATTCTAGACAATGCATTACAAGATATGGTCGGATTCATTTCTTCTTTATCTAGGCTTTTTTCTTGGAGTATATCCTCTTCTTTTGACCTTTCTTGCTCCTTTTCTTCTTCCTCTTCACAATCTATGTAGAATAATTTCTTCTCAGCGCACTTATGACCTTTAGTGTATTTGATATCACAACTGTAACAAAGCCCCTTTTCTCTTTTTTCTTCCAATTGTTGTGGTGTCAACCTTATAGGTTGTGGAATACTAGGGGCAACAACACTTCCATTATAGTTGTGAGTGGTATTCTTCCTGGTTGCCATAACTTTGCTTTCCATTTTTCTTGCTAACCAGAATGCGTTCTCTAATGAATCAGGTTCCCAATGGTGAACATCATGTTGGATATTATCCTTTAAAGTCCCTATGAGCAAATCAATCCTATGTTCCTTTGGAATATTTTACCCTTATGTTCAATTTTTGGAACTCCTCAATGTGCTCCATTATTGAACCCTTTTGTTTGAGACTTATCAATATGCTAAAATATTTGTTTCCTTTTGTATCCTCATAATGTGCTGTCAATTCTTCTGTAAAAATTGCCCAAGTGATAATTTGTTTATGAGAGCAAAGCCATTGATACCATACAAACTGATTTGGTTCCAAATATAAAGGTGCAATACATACCTTTTGTGTGTTTTGCACATTATTGAGATCAAAAAATTGCTCCATTTGTATTATCCATGTTGCAGGATCCTTGCCATCAAACATCCTCATATCGATTTTTGGAATATTGTGGATCTTCGATCCAACATTAGAGTCTATGAAATCATGATTAACATTTCTTTTGTTCGCATCATGAGTTTCCTTTACTACCCTTTCACCATTAGTAAGTATTTCTAGTAGAAAATTTGTCAGATCTGTCTTCAAATATACCATGCCTGTCTTCAAATCTATCTTCAAATCATACATCTTAGCTTCCACACCCATTACCTTAGATTCTACGCCATTTATCTTAGCTTCTGTTAGCTTTTGTAAGAGTGAAATTTGTTGCACTTGGTCTTGTAATTTTGATATTTCATGTAACATTTCTTCCTCTTCTTCATGAGTCATGCTAGAGGTTTTAGGTTGCTTATTAGGTGTTTACATTTTATTCCCATGGGGCATCAGTTACCGATAATAATTCTCTACTATTCCCTTTGAATTCCTTCAAAATAAATTTTCAAACCAAGCTTAAGCAAAAAATTTAAAAAAATCTACACACTCTTTTTCACTTTGTAGGAGCTCGATATTGCCTCTAATGTATCTCTATAATTGCAGATCATCCAGTTCTAAAATTGCAACCTATAGTAGCCCTCTGTGTACTCTTTCCAATGCCACCAGTCTTATCCAAATTGGATTCTCCAAGGAAGAGTTATGTCAAATCTCCCACAGTGACCTGATTATAGACTAGTTCAGTAGAGCGAACTCGTACGATGTGCCATGTGTCCCTGTTTCAGCCTGTGGCTCTAAAAAAGATATAAAAGAAACTATAGTCCGTCCTCTTTCTGTACTTTCTTATGAAATTTCAATCCGATACTCAGAGAGAAAGTTATGACGATTTTCCCCAAGTCACCTGTTTGGAATGTAATTCAGGAGTCTACAAAAAGACCAACTTCCTCATCTTCTATCTTCGCAAATATAGCACAAAAAGCTCTGAAATTTGGACCCGAGGTTTAGTGTGATTTTGTCTCAAATGGGTTTTTTTTGCTTTTGAAATGTCACAGAAAAAAGTTATAGCGAAGATGCCACGATGACCTATTTGGAGCAGTGAAACCCTAGAATCCAAAGCTCTGATACAAATGTTATGAAACTAGCTCACTAAAAGATAGAAAAGATAGATCAACGCCTTAGAATTCAGCCTCTTCAAGGGTGAAATCTCCTTTACATTACACAAATGAATGATTCCTTTATGATTGAAATGACAAAACCTCCTTTCTATATATAGGAGTCTAAGGAGTCACAATATAACCCAGCCAACCTAACAATAATAATATAAAGGCACAAAAATAACAATAGAGGGATTCTATGGGGCACAGTAATAATAATATGGGGACAATAGGGGCACAACATTATTAATAAGGGATACAACTACAATAGTAATGGGGTAATCACTAGTATTATAGGGACCTAACAATGGGTAGAAATATCAACAAGAAAACAGATGACCATCGTCATAATCAACTATAATATCTACAATGAAAGTTAATGATGCTTTTAATTCAAACTAACTAAATATATATATTTCTTTTTTAATTATAGCAAATATTGACATTTTAAATATAAAAGTAATTACACAACTCCCTCAGATTTGATTTCTTATATTTGAGTTGTTGTAGCATGTATAATTCCTATGTCTCATGATTTTTTCACGAGCTAGCATTAATTTATTTATTAATAAATGCAATTTACATAATTAAAACTTGCCAAGAAAAAGGAGGGAACATAAAACAATTAGATTAAGGTTTTTGTAATAGTGGTATTTTTTCCTTTTTTCTGTTAAGGATTTGTTGGAATTACAGAGTTGGGTTATGTAATCTATACAATCTAGGTATCCTACTAATTTTAGTGTTGAGTTCATTTTGCATTTAAAAATGCAATTTAGTAATTTAAATAACAAAAATTTTAACTCTGGAAGAATTATAACACAATATTCCAAAAATAAATAAATATACAATACAACTAAATCATGATTTTTTCAATTTAAAAATAAAAAGAGTGGTATATTTTCTTTTATTTTTTCTTTATTTCATTATTAACTCGAACTGCTATATATTAAATGTTTTTTAAATACTAATAACATCCTAACACTTACTTTATAATACATTTCCTTGCTTAGGATGCTAGGCATAATTTTAACATCCACATATATAAACCATAGTTACCAAGTTCGAATTTGAATTCGGATTCGAATTTCTTTTGGTACGAAAAAATTTGGGAGTATACATCTTACAAATACTCAAAAATATTATTTTTTTCTAAGTGTAAAAGAATACTCATGAATTCTTCAACATTAATGCCTAATTGTTAAAAAGTTATAAACATTTTCAGTTTAAAATAATTCAAAAAAAAAACTGAAAAACAAAATATACAAAATTTATTAATAATGCATAATACAAAAAATATAAAATAAAATTTATTAATAATTTTTTTTTTTTTTAAATCTAGATATGAAAAATTAGTTTAAGGTGATCTCACATATCTAAAAATTTATCACTCAACTATTAAATAAATTCATATAAAATTAGATAATATTAAAATTTAGAAACCATTAAACTATAGGATATACATTTATTCAACAATAATATCAATAAATTAATATTTTTAGTTAGGTTTCATTAAAAGTCCTTTGGTGATGGGGTGCTTTGTTTGTTAAGGTACTCCTTGATGTAAAGTCACTTGTTCAAGTCCCCAGTTCCCCACCTTGGTTTAAGTAATATACTGAACATTATGAAGATGTATTTGCGCCAAACTTACAAAAAGAAAATTATAATCAATCAAAAATGAACTCCTTTAATCATCACAAATGCTCATGATTTCATGATTTCAATGAGCATAGACTGGTTAATCACAATCTATGGTGATTATGATTTCAAAATATACAGGTACCTAATAATTGTGATTTATAATCCAACAAAATGTTTTGCCTAAAGGAAAAATAAGTTTGAGTAAACATGTTATTCCTTTTTGCAAACTTTTTAAAACAATTTTTTTTGGTTTTCATACATTACCATACAGTATTCAAACCTGTGTATTAATCCGCATAGCGAATCCTATTACCAAATTTTCCTAATTTTTGGGCCAATTCGCCAAAATTTGGTAACTGTGATATAAAAATCATTTCAAACCTATTTCACAACAGGTTCGTACATGGAATTGGAACCCTCCATTATTGTAATAATGAATTTTGATGTGGGCTTGGATTTGTGTTCTGTGATAACTTATAACACAGACTATGCCAATTACTTTTTTCGTCCTTTTAAGTTTTCAAATCCAACATCATAAAATAGACAATTTTGGCAACAAGGGTATTCAAAAACAGTTCAAACTATTGATTGTTAAATCCAACCTATCAATTATTGTAATAATGGATTCTAATGTGGGCCTGGATTTGTGTTTAGTGATTTGGACTTTCCAAGCCATTGCATTGAGTTGGATTAATTATAAGACACTATGCCAATTACTCTCCTTATCCTTTGAATTTTTCAAATCTAATGAAGCTAGTTTCTTACATAAACCAACATTATAAAATAAAATCCTCGGAAACATGTGTATTTACAAAAAGTTCCTATGCTTGCATTCAGGATTTGGGAATTGGATATTTTGGTTGAGAATCAATCCTTCCTTATTGGAACTTGCTTAAATAACAATTTTTTTTTAAGATTATTGTGAAGGAGAAGAAGTTGTCAGTCCTCTAAGAAGAATATGGCAGAAGGTGGAGCTAGCACTGATCGTTCTTTAGTGAAAATTCCTACCTGGCCAGTAGCGGTTATTTTTTTGGTGTTTGTGGTTATCTCCTTAATTCTTGAATAGAGTATCCATCATGTTAGTAGTGTAAGGTTCCGCTTCATTTTTAACAGCACACATTTAGTTTAATTTGATAAATATTAGCTTATTTTGGCTCGTAAAACTTTTCTAAAATTTGGTGTGAAACCTTTAGGTATTATTTTCTTCTCATCCCTATTTTTTTCTCTTGAAATCTTGATTTCAGCTCATTTCCGTTGTTCTTCTACATCTCAAGTCTGTAGTTTGACATGTTTTCATTTGGATTTGTTCAGATTGAACAAGAATTTAGATCATCTGATAGAAACACATGTGGATTCATGAATTTCAGTCCCATTGTGAACAAACAGAAGTATGCAAGGACCATCCCTATGCATTCATCCAAAGAATAAACTATTACAATGGATCTCGCGAAGAGAAATTTCTTCTATATTGGCCAGACAATCATGTACTCCTTCACGCAAGTTGTAGGCTTGACTAATGAAATTTAGTAAGACTTGGTAAATATATTCTTCTCCCATAGGAAACTAGCCCAGTTTGAATTTAAAGGCTAATAAAAGCTATAATCTTAATCTCATTTGAGCCTATATACGGACAAAGTTAGAAAACATAAACAAAACATGTAGATCACTATTGAGAGTATTAATGCTATTCCATTTCCATTGAATAAAAAGCTGTTAGAAAATTTGATATGCAGAATTTTCTGTAGCATAAATAAAACTGAAGCTCTTTAATATTGATACAAATTTGTACCCTAACCTTTTCTCTTATAGATCTTAGTGGGTGTCTAGGTTTACAAAAAATAGATCTATCGCTTAGATCTTGGGATATGCATGCAAGAGATTGTGCAGCAAGCAAGATATGCACTCTATTTACCAGATACAAAAACGAATTTACAAACACTGTTAAAAATATAACAAAATTTCCTCAGATAACTTTAGTGCCTTATCTCAAAAATGAAGAGTAAGTATAAGCTCATGCTATTCTATCTAGAGCTGATTCATGCATGCACACTCACTAATGGAATACTAAAATTAGTAATATACCACAATTCCTATTTGTGTTGCATCCTCATATATTGATCATTATGTTGTATGAAATTTACTGATGTATGGCTTTATGTGATACTCTTGTAACAAAAGGTGCCTATATTTTCCATTAGTGCTTCAGCCCAGTAGAAGATGATCAGAGGAAGACTATTTTTTAGTCTCTCTTATCAAGAAAAGCGTTCTCCACCAATCCAAGTCATCTTTAAATTCCTTGTGGCCAAAGGTTTAGTCAAGATACCAGGTACCTGCTAATCTGTTGGAATGTGCTGTAGAACCACAACTCCTTTATGAAGTCTTTTCTCTAATTAAATTTAGAGAGTTTGATACAATTTTGATTGATACATAAGTATCCAAAGTTTGATTTGTCAGCTATGTTAGTAACTTTCCAAAACTGGTTGGTTTCGCAACTAGAAGAACTGGCAACCATATATTCTGCTTCTGTTGAACTGAGTGTTGCATAAGTTTGTACTTTGTTAACTACTGAACTATGAAACTGTAGATGAACTTAAATTGAAAGAGCCCCTTGAAGTGCTATTTGTGTCACAACCACTATCTACCCAATAAGAATTTTGAAAACCTTGTGACACCACCTCTCCATCCTTAACATATCTCAATGCAAAATGCACTACCCCCTTCCAAGTATTAGAGCTTGTGTTTTGCAGCAACCTGATGAACTTGCCTACGCTGCACCATGTACTGAAATGGTTGATTGAAAAGAAAACATTAGGCCTTGTGTTAACTAAGTATAGGAGGAAACCTATCAATTTATCAAGCTATCAAAACATAGGGGCATGCGCATTTTCATTCTATTTCTTTCTCTTGTTTTAAGCACATTAAGAATTCTACAAAATTTAATTAAACAAAAAGATGAAGCACACTATAGAGTGGTAATATTTGTCTAACCGAGAAAACCATTTGAGATTTTACCCCAATTCTTCAATAGAGTGAAACATGATCCTTCATACATGAGGATTACACAAAGAAGAATTATTTCAAGAATCCTAAAACTCACGAGAACAAAACCTTTGAGACTTTACCCCAAGTCTTCAATAGAGTGAAACATGATGCTTACAAAAAGCATAATTATTTCAAGAATCCTAAAACTCACCAGAACAAAGCACTTGTACAATTTGGAGAAAAAGCTTGCTAAACAATTCTCTGTTTTTCATCCATCTATACACACCTACACACAGTTGCATCATCGTTTTTCCTTTTTCTCCCATTTTTTTGTATAAGTAAGATTGCTAAGAAATTAATTGGGAAAAGAAAAAGGAAGCATATTTTGAGCTGGTCATATTTGTCTAACAAAAATTCATTCAAGGTTTTACCGGAAGATTTCAATAAAGTGAATGATCTGTTCTTCCAAAAGAACATGCATGCCAACTCTTATTTTTTTTCTTTGATAAATTTGTGTACTATGAGTTTCTATAATTCTGAAGGTATGCCTTATCTCTATTTTTATAAATACTAGATAAGATATCTAAGCATCATGTAATGTATGGCTTAACCATATATGTCTTCTGTACAAAGTAAATAAGGTGAATAAACAGGTAGTGAAGACTTGACTTATGTAACTTTAGCAATTTGTATTATATAATTGAATATTTTATGAAGTTCAATTGATCCTCTCCAAGACCCAAAGTTGATTGTATTTTCAATGAACATCGAAAGACTCACCTTGGTCTCCAATGCATAAATTCGGAGTGTGATGTAGCTACATAGAAGCTACACCAGATCCTTGAGCACATAAATAACTGAATGTAGTCCTTACCAGATGCAAAATATGGTTACAGTCAATATTCTCCTTATACAGACTGGATCTGCATGAGAATAAGATAACACTAAACCAAAGCAACAATACTGAAGCTATAAAAATGAAAAGGAAAGAACAAATCTAAATTGATAGCCTATTTGATTGGAATGAATCTAAATTGATAGCTTGCTTGATTGGAATGAGCTTTGTTTACATTTTAGGAAAGATAAAGTTCTTTGATGACATAAAAAATAAGCATCCACAACACTCTATATGTTTAGATAATAAACATAATTACCCAATCACAATTCTAATTGTGGTGATATCAAGCTTCTCATGGAAACACGATTTTAGGCCAAGCTCATACTGTAAACATATAAAGTCAAACATAAATATGGTGTAGGGATGCAATAGAATTGAACCAATTTAGCTAGATAAACTGAAATTGATCTAGGGTACCTGAGACTACAACTTTTACCATTGTTACCATAGTAAATCCTATGATTCTATAAACAAGGATTTATCCTTCATTGAATGAACATAGTGCTTACCCATATCCACAAGAAGAAAGCAAGTTGGAAAGTATTCTGTAGAGCATAAGTTAACAAGTCAGCAATTAGTATTCCCATAAATACTCAATGAATAGGATTTAGAAATACAATTTTTTAATTGAATTTCGAATGCAAATCATTTTGATACTTGGAAAGGAGTGAAATGGATCAAGAAAAGGATAAGTTGAGGGCGATTGAACCAAAACAATTTATTTGTTGGCTGCACAGTAACAGCGTGCCTCCCTTGACATTCTTAGGTGAACTTTGCTATTATAACTTGTAGCTTTGTTCCAACCAACAAAATTATCTGTGTATATTTTGGAGATAAAATGACATAAAACCCAAAGAATTCAATCAAAAAAATTGTCATGATTATTAACTCCCATTATCAATAATTCAATGTCATATTAGTCCATGATTTTTGTGCACTTACAACTAAGGGAACTAAAGAGAGCCAAAAGAACGAATACCATCCTACTCACAGAAATAAATCCAACCAAATGGAAGATGTTAGTTTAAACAACAACAGAAACCCCTTCTAAGAATATGAAGATTGAAGTCATTGGAAGCAGAGATAGGTGTTGAAGACTTACCATACACATTGAGAAGCAAACAGGTTACAACGAAATCCCACAATGGAGGACTATAGATAATGCAGTGAAGGTTGCGCATTAGGTGAAAATGAAGAGGAAGTTTCCAGAATAACTAGAGGGATGAAAAAGAAAAGTTTTCCTGGAAGACCAAAACTTTTGTTAACAGAGGAGTCTTGACTAACCTGATTCCAACAACCATCTTGATATCATCATCCAGTGATCTCTTGATATATTTATGAAAATTAAACTTGCTATTTGGATGAAGGTGAGCCTACACAATTCAAAGAATAGATGCTTTAGTACAAATTAGGTTTGCTACATGAATGATATGGGGATAGAAACAACCAAATATGAAATAGTAAAGATAATTTTAAATTACAAGGTCTTACAATTATGAAGCCATGGCGCAAGGTCAGGTAACTAGTTTTAGTCACTGATAGGTGTCAAAAGAAGCATCCCTGTAAATCTAAGGAATGTTAGTGTTGAACTGGAAATGGATATTTCACTGTTAAGATTTGGAAGTATGAATTACTTACAATCCATTTAAGAACTGGTGTTTGGCTCCAGAAACTGATATGACGCCTTTCAAATGAAGTTTCATGGGTTAATCTGAACCTTGCAAGATCTGCTAGACCCAAAAAGCCAATAAAGCTCTCAAAAATCAACACAATTTTCTAAATAGCCTCAAAAAGTTACCCAATCCCCAAAATATTGATAATGATTTGACACTGTAAGTTGAAAGCATTACCTAATCAACATCCCAATTATGATATGAAGAGTTGCCAAATCTAGTATCATTTATTATATTTCAACCTGAAACTACCCAGACGCTTGAAGAAACACTCTCCTAGGCTAACCCTATTTAAAGAATAACCAAAAGAACTTACCATTTGAAAACCCATAATCCAATGTTTGTGTTTCCTTTTCCCATGCTTTCCAACGCCTCATCTAGGGACTAGAAGGACTTAGAGATATCAATTTTAATAGATGATTTGAATGAACACAAATATAAAAATACAAAAATGAAAGGCATAATTTAAATCGAATGATATTGAGCAAGGATAATTTTAGGGGCGAATGTTCGCCATTTGGCGAAATTAAGGGGTTTTAAATTTTTAGTGGGCGAATATTTTGTATCATAGTACATTTTTACAAATCACCTCAAATAGCCCACCTTATTTTGAGGGAGAGGGTAAAAAAGGTAAATTTAGCCCTTGAAATTAGGACTTACAATAGGTTTTATTTAAGTGAATCCATTCGCCCATTTTCAAGAATATGTTTTATTTAAGTGAATCCTATGGGCCAAATACCATATTTATAAAAGAGGTATGGTAAATTAATAAAAATATAAATAAATGAGAGGTATGGTAAATAAATAAAACATTTTTTATATTTACTCCATAAGTCACCTTATATACATGTAAGGGTGTAAACAAATAAAAATATAAGTAAAGTGGAGGTATGGTAAATAAATAAAACGTCTTTTTATACTTACTCAAAAGGTATGGTAAATAAATAAAAATATAAATAAACTAGACGTATCGTAAATAAATAAAACTTCTTTTTATATTTAGTCCATAACCCTCGTTCTATTTATGAAGGCTCAAGAAAGAGGTTTTATTTAAGTGAATCCTATGGGCCAAATACAATATTTGTAAAAGAGGTATGGTAAATTAATAAAAATATAAATAAACGAGAGGTATGGTAAACAAATAAAACATTTTTTTATATTTACTCCATAAGTCACCTTATATTTACGAACACTCAAAAAATGGGTTATATTTAGGTGAAACCTATGGCCAAAATACTATGGGACAAATACCATGGACTAGATTGTTATTAATACCATTCAAAAAACCATTATTAACCCTAATATTAGAATTAATAAAAATAAAAATGGCACATGGTATTGACCCATGGTATTCACCTGGAATGTAGCCTATTTAAATGGGGAAATTAAACCAGCATGTAGCCTATGCTAAGATTCACTAGGACTTTACAAAGCTTTATTATTTAGTGAAAGACTCGTCAAGATCTTATAAGATTTTATAATTGAGTAAAATATTCTAATAAAAATAAAAATGGCACATGGTATTGACCCATGGTGTTCACCAAAATGGCACATGGTATTGACCCATGGTATTCACCTGGAATGTAGCCTATTTAAATGGGGGAATTAAACTAGCATGTATCCTATGCTAAGATTCACTAGGACTTTACAAAGTTTTATTATTTAGTGAAAGACTCGCCAAGGTCTTACAAGATTTTATAATTGAGTAAAATATTCTCCATGCCTGGTGAGAGATTCGCCAAAAAAATTATATATACATATTATATTATTGATAAAATCGCCTTCCATTTTTCCTATATACCATGGAGATTCGCCCATTTATTATATTTATAAATTTAGGGGGGGTTCTTAAAATTTTCCTTGATATTGAGCCTTTTACTTACTTTCACTCTCCCTAAGCTGACAATTAAGAGACTATAAAAAACATGTATATCTACGAGCATAAAGATAAAGATATGGAGTTGGTTCATCCCGATTTGGGAGACAAGAGGATAGGTACCCTGTGGATAGTTGTAGGGTAGTTTCCATAGGATGTGGGAAAACCCTCACCAATGCACTGGGGAGTCCCCCTTCTCTAAGCACACATTGTGTCAAGAAAGACAGGCAAATGGGCACAAGGTAGTTTCCGTAGGATGTGGAAAAAATCTCGCGGACGAACACATAACAGGAATTGTATAAGACAACGACATCTGTACAAAGGGAAACAAAAAACCATCTGTGTCAGTGCAATTAAATCAACAAACTAGGATAATCCAATCGTCAACGATGAATCAAATGACAAAGAGTGATGACAAGTATGCACCTAAGGGAGTTGGTTTCACAAAAAAAATGCCTTACAACATAATTACATGTTTTTCAAATATAACTCACACTGATTCTTTTAATAATAATAATAATAATAATAATAATTAAAAATTTAATTATAATTAAATTAATTTTTTTAATTTATTAAAATTCATCAAAATAAATATTTAATATTTATAATAAATTAATTTTTATCTACATTTACCAAATATTTAATTTATATAACTACACTTGTGTTGACGATGATAAATGTAACCTTATCTTCCCATAAATATTTTAACTTTATTCACCATATTTATAAGGCTACAGTAATACAACACTCTAATATTCATCCATTCACAGAGACCAGATTCTATAAGCGGTCGGCCAATATTCATCTATTCACAAGAGAGAGGAGTGGATAGCAGATTATATATGCTGTCGTTTTGTAGATAGTGTAAACAAAATCCATGAGGTTGGATAGGAAAGTATATTCTCTGGGTTGTCGTTTTGTATAAACAAACTTCATGAGGCTCAAGTTACAATACATTTTCGAGAAATACCTTTATCCCTGCTTTCCAGGGTATACGAACCTGCAAAATGGCTACGTTTCATTAGTTACATTTCAAAAATTAGAAATCTGCAACCATCAAACTTCAATGCAATTGATAGAAATTAGAAAACTTGAAGCATCAAACTTCGAAGCAACTATTTGAAATCGCTGAGGAAGAACAATATAGTCCATGCTTGTTTGGAAGACAGTACCCGATAGCGCTTTCAACAACACTGGAGTCCAAGAATGAGCGTCAACATTTCAGAATTATGATAAATTTGTCTGCAACTGTCACGTGATTTGTAATGTGTTTTGGTGTACCAAATGGCCATCCTCGACCTTCCTTACTTCTCATCTTGAATAGAAGATACCATGGACAAAAAAGGAGATCACTTGCTCACTCACTGTCACACTATAAATACTGTTAGCAACGCTGCTACACATCAAGAAGCTGCCAATGCCAGTAGAATCGTAATGGAAGAGAGTTGTGATAGGGATGTATGGAGGCTCGTGGCCGCCCCTTTTCTGGTGAAGATGTATCATTTCATGGATGATCCCTCTACAGACTGCATTGTTTCATGGGGAAACTATAACAACACTTTCGTGGTATGGCCCCCCAAAGAATTCTCCACGTCTATACTGTCATGTTATTTCAACCATACCAATTTCGCTAGCTTCGTTGGACAGCTCAATACTTATGTAAGTATTCTTTCAATTTAATGCAACTCATCATTAATGCAAGCAAACCAAAAATGTGGGTGTGCTAATGTAGTTGATAAGCTTGGTGATTGAGATTTTATGTTTCTAGTGTTGAGGTTTCCAATTATCAAGCCTAATTTATTTTTAGGACAAATGAATGATGAAAATATGATGAGTGGAGATCAGATTTTTATTGGTAATAAAAATAAATTGAATTGTACTCCACGATTCCAATTTTCTACGAGATTTTGAGATTTTCATGACAGATGTTGCAGAGGAGAGCAATACAAGCCCTCAAGAACTGTTTGGATTCCGTCTTTGTTAGGAAAAGAGGGTGCCTTCTAACAAGCAGTATGAGATGTTATCTTCTTAGAGGGCTTCCATAATCTTTTAGATAGTCTGTTTTGATTTTTTATAATAAGATGATGGTCACAATCATTTTACATAGTGGATGTTTGGAGCCAATTGCCTTGTATGTTACTTTACTGTTTCACTGTTTGATTGGATGAATAATATATTTTTCCAGTCTTCAAGTTCATTGAACCTTTTATCTCTCGGACATGTGGCTTTGATGCTTTTGTGATTACTGTTATTGATCATATAAAATAGACCCGATAGAATATTCAAAGCCATTTCAAATGGGACAGGCGTTACAATTTACTGGGGGATGGTTTTTAATTTTTTCTAGAATATTAGGTAAGAAAAAAAAATTAATGGTGAAAATGAATTTAATATTATTAAAAACTTATGAATACTTAAAATTGTGTAGCTTCCCTAATTTAACTTTCCAATCTAATAAATTTTCTCAGAATCATACTAAAATTTCCATTTTCTGATGAAAATTGTATCCTCATTCACCTAGACTTGCATGCAGTCTTCTGGTCTCTAGCGAACGGAAATTCCACCATGGCAGGATACGTTTTCTATATTAATTGGTTTTGATAATTTTATTGCCTATTTGATGTTTATTGCAATGTTACAGATCAATTCAATTATTTTAAAGCCAATTTCGTAGAGCCCAAAAAGCTTGCTATAGGAGCACATCGGTATAGGATCCTTAACTTTCATCAAATTTAATAAAAAATCTAAAACACGCCAAATAATTCTTGACTTTCATAAAAATTAATAAAGTAAATTTAATTTTAATAAATGATAATAATTATCACCATATAAATAATAATAAATAAATAAAATGGAAAACATTTTAATAACGAAGTATTTACTTTCAGTGTGACACCTCAGACCTACTTTTTCTGTTACAAATCAGTCTTATCTTAGGCTCGGCATGACAACAACAATTTGTTACATACAATGGAGGGGTGTTACATACTCCCCCCCTTAAGTTTATACCGTCCTCTGCGTATTGTGTATTACTGCATATTACAATTTGTTTCCACGTTCATAGGGAGTTGCTTTTGAAACTGCAGGCTCCCATGGCCTTGCCCCATGAATTAGATCTTCCAATATATAGTTTATAAATGAGTTCTACTAGCAAATCGCCTTGCATTGCTACTAGTAAAATTTGTTTCTATCAATTTTGTGAGAGACTCTAGATGCAAAAACTCAATTTTGTTTACCACAATTAATGTCATAACTTGATATAACAATACTACTATTTGAGTAACTACTGGTTAATGTTGCCCACCATTAAACTATGATTCCTCATCTTCAATTCCATTGTATGTAAATAATAGGAATAAATGCATGTTCTTCCCATGCATTTGTGTTCTTGCCAAACAATTGAATCCTACAGTCTCCATGCAATACTCACAAAAGGTCAACTAATACATTTTATCAATCAACATGTATAAATATATAGCATCATGTTAGCTCAAAACATAAGCATCAACACCACAAATCACATGTAATCATCATAAACTCAATCATAGATCACATGTAATCATCTGTTGATAGTGCTGGACCCGCCAACATGTCAAGGGATCTCCCCGGTAAGAAGTCCCAATTAGACCTCACACCATTTTGTGTAAGAGTCCCAGTAGTGGGTCATATTGTAATGCCTTGACCGTAATTTCGCATAGAGGCAAGTAAGATATCCTTGTTGGTAGCAAAGGTGTGAAAGTTGCAGCAAGACAAGGAAGCTGCATGAATGGTTCTAATACACGGAAAGTTTGGTGAGTGTGCCCCTTGGAAACCTGTGATAGCATGCAGCTTGGAAGGGAACA
This sequence comes from Pinus tabuliformis, assembly GCA_031772625.1. Taxonomy (NCBI): domain Eukaryota; kingdom Viridiplantae; phylum Streptophyta; class Pinopsida; order Pinales; family Pinaceae; genus Pinus; species Pinus tabuliformis. The sequence continues at coordinate 847,544,645 of CM062814.1, forward strand.
CACAAGTGAAAATGTATCATAAACTGGAAAGCAAGTTAGAAACAATCCAAAGTGATGGTTAAACAAATCATCAAATTTTAGTATACAAAATAGTCCATACATGCATGTGTAAGCAAACAAATACATATATCATTTAGAGTAAAAAAGATAGCCAAAATACAATACGATATATGCATGAAATGTGCTGGCTTTGTTATATTAATAAGTGTAACTTCCAGTCATACAATACATCCATGTCCAACCACTAGTTCCCATAGCGGAATGTTACAACCACAACCGCCTGCTCCTCCAAAGAGATATACTAGCTCTGCGTAGTGGAGAATCCAAGGTGCATTACAATATTGTCCAAGCTCTCCCTAAGATAGTCTTATTGGAAGCTTGGATGACCAAAAGCCTCTACACTAAAATGGCTCCACTTTCCAACTCGTTTGGTAGCATGAACATGGTCTTTTAGGTGCGTCCAAATCGGAAACACACTAATGGATAGTGTCTGAGCTGATCTTCAAGTGTGTGATGGTAGTCATGCACATAAATTGTCAAATTGCATGTTCAGCCCCAGTCATACTTGCTTCTTGTCTTTGCCTTAGTGAGTGCACCAAATGGTTTGGATCGCATGAGTGCGCACAATAACATGCATGTTGTTGAATTCCTTTGCATGCGATCAACATCACTGCTCACCTTGTCTTCTCCGTGTGAGCTTCTTGGATGGATCTATAACTTGTAAGGGCACAATTTCATCCGTTTGTGCATGTTTCACCCCCTGTTATACCTATTCTTGCTGCAACTCATTCTCTGATCTGTTCAACACCTGTTCTTCCTAGAGTTGCTACTTCAGCACATGCAACTCATTCTATGTTCCTTTCTTTGCCCTCGTGTGATTGTCGTGTTGTGCTATCACCTCATAGCCTCAGTCTCCAAAGTTTGTTTCATCATAAGTGGATATACTTGAGCTTGCAACTTTGTTTCGCCTTTGTGTTGTCACCAACCTTCCTCTTGCATCCATTGCGTGCAGGTATGCTTCCTTCAACTATTGTTGATCATGCTTCTTGTTGTAATGTTGCATCCATATTACCTTGATGTCCTTGTCTACGAACAATGTGATGTTGTTAAAATTGGCAACTGGGGCCAAACTCCATGTGGGTCATATTATTTATGGAAATTGATATTTTTATTGGAAATCTCTCATTGAGAGGTGTAGGATTGATCTAAATATCATCCGATTATGATAAGTATTTATGAAGTTATGAATTTATTTATGTTATGGACAATTTGTTAAGTTGGCCAATAACTTATGTAGGCTCAGAAGCCCAACATGCATGTCTATTCAACCTCTACATTTTAGTATAAATAGAAGAGGACTTCAAGTCATTTCTACACACACTTGGATCTCTTCTTCTCTCTACTTGTCTTCGGGTTTTAGTAGGAGGAGAGATCCTAAGGAAAAGCCAAAGAGCCGGAAAAACCAGAAAAGTTGGAACTGCCGGAAAAGTCAGAAAAGCTGGAAAATCCAGAACTTCCGAAATAGTCGGAATCGCCAGAAAAGTCGAAAAAGATGGAATTGCCGGAAAAGTTGGAAAAGTCGGAACTTCCAGAACTACCGGAAAAGCCGGAAAAGCCAGAACTGTCGGAAACACCGAAAAAGCTGGAAATGCCAGAAAAATCGCAAATACCAGAAAAGCTAGAAATGCTGGAAAAGCTAGAAAAGCTAGAAAAACTAGAAATGCTAGAACTATCAGAACTACCAAAAAAGCCAGAACTGCCAGAAAAGCGGAACTACCGAGAACTGCCAGAAAAGCCGGAACTACCGGGAACTGCCAGAAAAGACAGAACTACCGGGAACTGCCGAAATAGCCAGAGCATCTTTCTCCGAAGGAAGGCAGCATGATGTATGAGAGCATGGGTAGCATAATAAGTAGCATGAGGATATGAGCATGGGAAGCATAATGACGTATGATGATATGAGTGTGGGCAGCATGATGTATGAGATCATGGGCAGCATAATAAGCAGCATGATGATATGAGCATGGGCAGCATAATGATGCATGATGATATGAGCATGGGCAGCATAATGATGAATGAGATCATGAGCATGGGAAGCTTGATGATGAATAAGACCATGGAAGATGCAGCATGAAGATGAGAGCAGCTCAATCATCAAGGTTCAACACATGTGACAGTACAACAAGGTGTCACATGGTAATGTGCAACAAATAGAGAATCAATTGAAGCAATATGTCTTCAACTTATCTCATGCTGATATCAAAAGTCAAAGTGATTGAATTCTATTCTAAATGTACTCTTTCTCACTTTCTCTGTTGAACTATGAAGAACATAAAAGAAGAATTGGTCAAGGGTTTCCCCACATTGTGGGGTTTGTCCCTGGCTAGTGCCACATCTTGTGTCCTCTTATCTTCACTTGTCTTTTTTTATTTATATTTATGTTCTATCTGCAGTTTACTTTATGCTAATGTTATTGCTAATGTGGAAAGGAAATTGAAATAAATTTCTCTAGCATAGAACATACCTAAAATTAACATGGTATCAGAGCTGAGGTGAAGACAATGCCCAAGTAAGAGTGAAAGAGCAATCACCAAAGACAATAGGGACAAGACAAAAGGATCAATGAGTTCCACATCTCTATCTAAGTTCGCTAAGGGTGAAGTGGAAGCATAGAATATTATCAGAATGGCGCAACGGAAGATCACTTCATTGGGAAGTTCAGATCTAAGGGTGGAAAGAAAGGTAGATGCCTTGGTTGCAATAAGTTCATCCATCATGCAAAGGATTGTCCGAATAGCAGAGACACATCTCCTGCTGAAGATAACAATCATTCCAGGGACATCTTCAATGATCAGAGGAATGATAAGTAATGCAGGTCATCAAGAAAATGGTCGACTTTTCAAAGAAAGCAAGGAACCCCAGAATCTCTTTTATGTACCTGTTCGCAAGAAGAACCTAGTGTCCATCTCAGAAATGGAAGTTTAAGGTTTCAGGGTGGAACTCATCAATGGAAAGGTACGTGTGTGAAAATAGATTTTTTAAAGATGTTTTAGAGTTCAGGGTTGTATCAAGTCCACTAGGGACCATGTCCATTGACTCAGCACCAGAGGTCTATGAGTCAGATGGTGACCAGGATGCCTAAATTCAAAAAGATCATGAAGGTACATGTCTGAGATGTACCAAAGGAAAATATTACAAGGGGACCATTCCCCTCATGTAGCAGGTCCACAGGCTTGGAACAACCCGTGGAGTTTGAGATTCATGAACGGGAATCTCATGTATACAGGTGGAAGAAAGCCATCTATGGCTTGAAGCAAAACACCCCGGGTGTAGTATGAGAGGATTGATAGCTATTTTATGAAGTTGAGATTCACTAGGAGTGAAACCGATCCAAACGATTACCCAAATGTTGTGGATGATATACCTCGCATACTGGCACCTCATAAGGATGACCTATTTTTGACAGGTGCTGACCCTCTCATTTGCAAAAGTAAGAGGGAGTTGGATTCCGAATGTGGAAGGATAAGCTACAAGCCTGTGACTACCTCGAGGATATTAACTTTCAGAAGTTATATGGTAGTGATGTTGGACGAGATTTGGGAAATGCCTCTGAGTTTCATAAACTCATCACGTTGATGTTCTTGGTGAACTCTAAACATATGTTTTGCAATTAGCATGGTGAGCTCATATTTGGTTGAGCCTCACTAGATTGGTTCCAAGAATCTTCTGATATATCTTCAGGGCACAATCTCTCATGGATTGAGATACACCGCCGGAAATATGAAAACTGCATGATTATTCGAATGCTGACTTGGTAGGCAATGTGGAGGATCACTAGAGAACTTCTCAGTGCTAGTTTTCTTTGGATTCTTCTTCGATATCATGGATGAGGGGGAAGCAGAAATCAGTTGTTATAAGTAGCATCGAGATCAGATACATAACTATGAGTATGACCTCGTATGAAGTTGCCTAGTTGTGGAAACTCTTCAGTGAGTACACATGATGAATACCACTGTGATTTTCTGTGACAACCGGAGGTGGAATTCGATTATTGAGGAATCCCATATTCAATGATTGCTCTAGCAGATAGACATCAGATATTGTCTTATCTGGGATATGGTAAGTTAATGAGCAAGGAGGCTCCATCACACTGAGATGATGTATAGGTCATTACACATTCTTAGAGCACCAAGGAAAGATCAAATTTGTGATTTTTACAAACGACTTGGAGTCATCGAGGGACCCTTGTAAAAGGATCCTACATGTTCCATACATTGAGCTCTGGGAGCTCTGGGGGCTTGTGGTTCTTACTGGAGCAACATACGACCACAAGGTGACTCACCCTCCCCTGGTGGTGCGCACTGGGACAAGATTATTCGCTCTCCTGTGGACATGATGATTCGCTCTCCTGTGGACAAGATGATTCACTCTCTTGTGGGACAGGATGATTCACCTCCTGTGGACATGATGATTAATTTTCCTGTGAGGTCTGGATGATGTGTTCTCCATGACGATTATGTAGCGAGATGATTAATTCTCCTGTGAGGTCTGGATGATGTGTTCTCCATGACGATTGTGTAGCAGGATGATTAACTCTCCTGTGAGGTCTGGATGATATGTTCTCTATGACGATTCTGTAGTGGGATGATTAGTTCTCCTATGAGGTCTGGATGATGTGTTCTCCATGGAGACTGTGTAGCAGGATGATTAGTTCTCCTGTGAGGATAGGATTGATTAAGTTCTCATGTCGGGGCATATTACCCACGTAGTTTGGGACGCATGGGAAGTACCTCTCATCTTATCAATGAGCAGGGAAATGAGGATAGGGACCACAGTAGTACCGATGGATGCATCGTTGTATCTACCATACTCTCTATGCTAGGATGACCTCCATTGATCTGAGATCAATGAAAGTAGTCTGGGACCAGTGGTACATACTCTGAGACTGACTTCGAGTCAGTAGAGTACTAGTCTAGGACCACTGGTAGGAGTTGTACCCACTATGACACTAACTTCAGGTTGGCTGAGGACTGTTCTGGGACTAGTGGTACATACTCTGAGACTGAGTTCGAGTCAGTAGAGTACTGGTCTAGGACCAGTGGTAGGAGTTGTACCTACTATGACACTGACTTTGGGTCAGTTGAGGACTAGTTTGGGACCAGTGGTACACACTCTGAGACTGACTTCGGTCCAGTGGAGAGTGGTATAACACATTCTCAATCACTTATTTTCCTTCATGGTTTAGTAGAGCTAAATTGAGTAGCGTAGAGCCAGCAGAGCTGATCAGAGTAGAGAAGAGCCAGTAGAGCTTAGTAGAGCAGAGAAGAGCCAACATAGCTGAGTAGAGTAAAGGCAGCAAAGCTGAGCAGAGCAGAGCAAAGCCAGCAGAGCCAACATAGTTGAGCAGAGCAGAGTGGAGCCAAAAGAGCCAACAGAGAAGAGTAGAGCCAACAGAGCTGAGCATAGCATAGCAGAGCCAGTAGAGCTGAGAAAAGCTAGCAGAGTTGAGCAGAGCAGTGCAGGGTACTAATGGTAGAGATAGTACAGTTAGACAATCGATTAGTGGATGGAGTTCTCCCTAGTTGAGAGGGAGTGTTAAAATTGGAAACTAGGGCCAAACTCCATGTGGGTCATATTATTTATGGCAACTGATAATTTTATTGGATCCCTCTCACTGAGAGGTGTAGGATTGATCTAAAGATCATTTGATTCCGATAAGTATTTATGAAGTTATGAATTTATTTATGTTATGGATAAATTGTTAAGTCGTCCAGCAACTTATGTAGGCTCTGAAGCCCAGCAGTCATGTCTATTCAACCTCTACGTTTTAGTATAAATAGAAGAGGACTTGAAGTCATTTCTACATACACTTGGATCTCTTCCTCTCTCTACATGTCTTGCAGCCGAGCATAGAACATACCTAAAATTAACAGATGTCTTCATAGGGAAGCAAGCTCATAGACACTTGCTCGGCTGCAACCCCCGTTGTGCTCCTAATAGTGTCCTTTGACTCTTCTCTTCTGAAGGCCATTGTATTTGTGCTGCTGAGAGACAAACAAACACCTATGACGTCAAAGACATAGCAACACTCATGCAAAGCAATTTCTCAGTCAAAAACCAAAACGAACTTGAGAACTGACTTGCAACATACCTATGGGACTAGTTATGAAGGCTACACAATTTCTGCCAAGAGGTCGGGAGACTGATTTCCAAAACTACACAAGGCATAGTTTGGGCTATCTGGAGGTTAACCAACTACTGGACTTACATAATGGACAGTCTAGCATGGCTGTTATAGACATTTTTGGGCACTGCAACCCCAAGAATGAAATTTCCATAAACCAAGGGCTCCTAAGTCCCTAAAAGTGTTGTTCTAACCCCTAAAGGAACAAGGTCAACTGATTACAACTTCTCCCAGAAGTTCTCCATGAAAAACTGCTCAAAACTGGTCAAAACAGGATCATTTCAGCTGCTCCATAGGAAAAGTGTGTTGCATCTCACCTAAGTACACTATGTGGGTGTGTTGCATTTCAAAAATCCCTTCTATGGGGTGCGATGGGCGAGAAGTGACAAATGGCAGTGTCAATCCGCGAGGTGGAGAGGCATGGAATCTTCCAGAAACTTCTCCTGTGACACTTGCCTCTCTGAATTCGACCAAGGATGAGTAAGAGATCATCAATTTCCAAGTGGAAGCAAGAAATATCAGAGGGAAGACACTAATCAAATCACAAGATGACTCATCTCCCTTACATATATCTATATATGGATCCCTCATCCCAGAGATCCATAGGCTAGAATTTTGCATCTTGTAAGGAATTGTTGTTGGTTTCTTGAGACAACATCATAGTGTTGGGTGATCTAAGCTTTGTATGAGGTGAAGAAGGGCTTACTTTCTGAGAGGATGATGCTAGGTAAGAACAACTGGTTGTAACTCCCTTGGCTCTTTCTTGATTATCAATAAAAGATATTCAAGTTTTCCTCCATACTCTTGTGTCATTTATGTTCTATGCATTTGTATGGTCAATTTACATCTGATCCTAGATTTTTTATGATTATAGATCCATGTTCTTGTATAGTGTTATGCTACTATGATCCTATAGGTACTTTGTGAAGCTGGGTGTACAAGGGAGCAAGTAACGAAAGACTATCAAGAGAGAGAGGAATCGAACTAGGAGATAAGCGCAAGACAGAGGTTGGTCTTCTTTGTTCTTCTCTCATATATATTTCTTAAAGGAAAAATGAAAGTAGCTTTACTTTGTTTGTTTCTAAGGTAGCTACCACACCTTAGTGGGATAAGCAGTTCTGTATAGACACTTTTCCCTGTAACAAAATGGTGACTCCACTGGGGACGAATTAGGTTGTTTGTTTATCTTTCTTGTTGTTTATTTTATAAACTTACATACGAAGCCTGAAGTCGAGCCAGGTAGCTTTCGAACTGCATTTGCTATGCAAATGCAAAGTAGATAAATGCCACTTCAGTCAATCTCTGGGTTTTGTTTATAAATTAAACAACTGATTTACAAACTCTCTGATTGCCCCTCGTGGTAGCTCTAGTAACCTCCTTAGATCTACCCCTGATTGTTGATTTACTGATTACCATTTTCTTAGCCAAAACCCATGAACTGAACTGCAAACTGTGACCCGGAACCCAAGCAAAGTCTCATCTCTGGCCCAGTGCAGGTTCTGTTCCATGAATCTGAAATTCAACGCACTTCCCAAGTGTAGTAGGTGCGCTGCATTTCAAGTTCACTGTGTTACAGGTGCGCTGATCAGACTAGGCATTATTCAGTTTTGGTTTCCGTGATTCATTCGTTTCAGTTCTATTCATGAATTTTGCTGCCTGTAATCAGTATATCTCTGTTTGAAACCCCTTTTCCTTTTGGTTATTCTGCCTCCATTGTGCAAAAGAACTGTAAATGTTTTTGTGTATTTGTTGAGTCATTTTCGGTTCTCCTTTGCAAAAAGTAACGTAATTGTACTGTCGTCCCTTGATTTGAAATCGTTGCAAGTTTCGTTTTCAGTCATAGGAAAGAGTTTGGTTGCTATTGATAGTCGATTACCTTGTTACTATTGTATTTGGTCTAAATTTGTAGTTTTTCTAGTTTTGAAAGCAAGTATTCATTTCCAAATCGTAAAGTGTTGTGATTGTCTCCATTTTTTATTTGTAAAAGAAACTTGTTAGTAATTGTCGCTTGAAAAGTAATTCAGATTTGCGCATTAGCTTTCTTTTTACCATTCACATACTAAGAAAGCCGAAAACAAATACATGCATGTGCATTTGCATTTAGACTGTTCGATTGGTTTGATTTAGGACAGTGCATTTAGTGTGTGCTCTTTGCTCTTTGTGAAAGAATACTATCTCTCTTTCCTTAGTAGCTAGGATCTTCATTGCACAAAGAAGATAAAAGACTGTTTATCATCTTAGATTGCATTTTAGGAATTGTACATCTACATCTCGCGGTGAACCTGAAAGGCAAAATTCTTAAGCAAGATAAACTATAAAATAAATTTAATGAATCTAACAATGCTTTGGAACCTGACACACAACATCTAGAAGTCTAGGCTAGAGACATATTCTGGTGTCGTAAAGCGTGGTAACTATTGTTCTCACTGATGGTTGGGTGATTCCTCCAGTTTGAGACGATAAGTGCCAGTACGGACTTGTGCTCCCACGTACCATCGAGTATATTTTGGGAGACCACAATAGGCTTAATCCTTTATCCATAGGAAGTCGTGTCTGTTGCCCTATCGATCGCAATGCACTGAACACAGCATTCGGGAAGATTGACTGCCGTACCGTAAAAAGTATTCTATAGTTTTTCGATTGGTTTGGTAATCCCTCTACCTAGATTTCCAGAGCAATCCCTTTCATTCCTTTTCAGACTCCTTAACGGAAAAGGTCCATCTGAGCACTTGTCACTTCAGGCTCATTAAAAATCGAAGGTGACTAGAGTCATCTTTTGTTTTTTCTCGACTCTTTAAAATTGAAAAAACAAGTTGTGTCAAATCATCTAAAATTTATTTTAAACGGAATAATCATCACCCTTTCGTACGTTGATCTTAGGTTGAGAAAATGGAATCCACCAACCAAGGAATTCCCCTTGGGCGAAATCCTAGTCCCTTCTCCTCTTGGGGAGATGTTGGTGCACCCCATACGACCACATTGTCACTTCCAGGATTGACAATCGGCTTGCCCGTATGGCTCTTCTCAACCTCTGTCGTTCAGAAAACCGCAATTGCTAAACAATCGAGTCAGCATCTAGACGAATCCAGTGTTACCCACCTACCTTCTACTTCCTCCAATTCTTCCGCTCCTCCCTCCTCTTCGCTTTATGGGGTTGGTAAAGCCAAAAATCAAGTACCTGAGAAGAAGAAGGAGCCAAAAGCGAAAGGGGGCAACCAAGCATCGTCTAGCGAAAATCCACACACTGCACCGACCAGGCCTAAATCGCCATGTGTCATTTGCAAAGGAGAACACTATCATAGAGATTGTCCCTGCATCCCTCGGATCTTAAGGGACTGGTCTCCTCGTTTGCACAACCCGGTGTTGTCAACCTCTGATGATCATGTTGAAAACACACCGTCGACTAGTGAAAGTGAAGCCCCAGGACAAAAAGGAAAATATAGATTTCCTTGTAAACTATGCGAAGGCGATCATGTCATCCACCATTGTCCCTTCTTAGACGAGGCTAAAAGAGTTTTGGGCGATCGTCCGGTTTCACCATTACGACTTCCTCCTGGATATAAAAAAACTCTTGCCGAGTCCGTCACTATTTAAAATTTGGCTGACCCACCCAGGTGGTCAGCTGAAGCATCTACCATTGAAGACAAACCATCTGAACCCATTCCAGACGAAAGTCAAAAGGTCGAGGCGGCAGTTGACCCGGTCTTGCCTTCAGAGGTTCCATCTTCAGATGATACAGTCACAGAAGAGAATAAGGATGACACCGTCCAAATTCTTTTCGTAAGCACAGACTCCGATGAACATGGGGCAATTTACCCATTCCTTTACCGTAGGAAGGAAGTTCGACAGAGTCGTACCCGGCTGTCTATTCGGTCCCACCTCCAAGCAACCTAGTTGTCTCCTTTGACTGGAATCAACTACGGAGACCCCGTTTACCGGCTAGTGTACCATTCCAAACCATTGCTCAAATATATATAATGGTTATGGCTGGTACCATCATAGATGAAGGGGCTTCTGTGAGCATCCTTTCCTCGACTGCTTGGAAAGCGCTTGGTTCGCCATCACTTTTGCCTGAGATGAGAAATATAACAGGCTTTGACAAAGGAACCAGTCGACCGTTAGGGATCCTTCCCAATGTGTCCATAACATTGAGAGGGAAAACCGTTCATATGAACGTAATGGTAGTCCAAGGACCCCTGGATTATAATCTACTCCTTGGACGAGACTATATTTATTACATGGGATCCATTGTCTCATCACTCTTTAGAGTAATGTGTTTTCCGCATGAAGGAAGAGTGGTCAAGCTCGTAGACCAGCTTTCATTTCCCGGATCACGCATAGAAAATAGTCATATACCATCCCTAAATGGTCTTTTCACACAAGGAATGTCTCATCAATCTCCAGTCCGTCCACCTGATGAGCGCGAGTGATTTGGGGGACATGACTGAAACCTAGGGGGCATGCACCCTGGTCTACTTCGGCAGGAAAATTTCGGGTATAGGGTAGGTTTCCGCAAGTGATATATGACTAGTCTTTACTCCCGTCCGTGATTGGAAAAGGGAGTTAGACTGGAATAAGATTCTCTCGTCAAAGTTATGTGAGTGGACTGTCTCACCTTTGTCTATTTCGGTAGACATCGCTGAAGAAGTGTTTTGTTTGCGGTGTGAATAGAACAATCTTTGGTAACCTAAAAGAGGTAGACCTTTCCTGATAAAACAAATGTTTTTTCAGTAGAATGAAAGGTGACCTTGAAGCTTTATTTTATACCTGGGGGCATGCAAACCTTTTGGCGTGCAAGCGAAGAGCGACCATTTATTTTTTAAATTTGTAGGTCCTCTAACCCTTTAAACTCGTAGGATTGGTCATTTCCTAGCTTGCATAAAGAAAGGATGTGGGGAAAAACTCAAAAAATTGCCATTTTCATATATGAGACATTCTTATTTTACAAATGGATTAATCGAGCAGTTTTAGCACATAGTTCAAGCTCATTAAAAAATGAACATAAGTCATGAGAAAATTTTTGTCCCCGCGTTTAAGCTCATTAAAAAATGAACTATTTCCCTGTAAACAACCATCATGAATGTAGTACTTTAGCCTTTAAAGCCTTGGTCGTGTTCTCATCATCACCTCCACTGTGTATTGGCCGATCATTCACCTCCATTTGATTGTTTACCCCTTTTGAGGAACAACTGCGAAGAGTGATCCCACTAGTCATCCTTGTAACATTGCCATGATTGGAAAATTCCAAACCTTACCTGGAATCAGCTGCTACCCAATTTTATCACTCGTTCTTCAAAAGACGAGTCTCCTTTAAGCTCTTTTCAACTGACTCATAAAATAATAAAATATTGCCGAGCCATTGGCATCTCCAGCTCGTTAAAGGGACCAGAAGTTCTATCCCTCCTTTATATTTTAATCTTCTTGGACCTAAGGGATTATTACACAAAAAGATCGAGCGCTTGTTTTGTTTGGCTCGTTAAAAGTATCGAAAATTCATCCCTTCTGTATTGTTTTATACTTTTTCGGACTTAAGGGATTAGATGACGAAAAAGGAATTCTGGAGTTTCCTTTATGTCCCTTTTCAGACTCTCTAAAATTGAAAAGGATTGAGTTATCTTTGTCGTTAAACTCGTTAAAACTTAATAGCGACAAACTTGTCCATAGCAGACAAGAACGAGTTTCACTATCGCTAGGCTCGTTAAAACATAGCGATGGGTTTGCCCGAAGGGAAAATTATAGAACAAGCATATGTTATCCTCCTCAAGCTTGACAAAAATAAAGAGGTACTGGTCAACAATGACTGGGGAAAAATTGGGAAGAAAACTTGAAGAAACTTTGTTGGTAGCAAGTCGCTATTGAACATGACACTTTCACTCCACATCCAAGTCGGGTTGGGTTGTTTCATTCACCAGTCACATCACCATGGTCCCATCACACCATCCACATTTGGGGTTAATGCTACCAATCCATCACGTCAGTGTCGCCGATATGTTCAAGAGAAGTCATTCAGAGAATTCACCTGTGTCTCACTCGATACAATACATTTACACTCCATTCTTTCATGACTGCCACCTTGAACCTTATGTCATCAGATCGTTTTCACCTCCATTAAATCATTTTCTCAGTTCCGTGTCATTGATGTGGGATTCATTAAGGCCCTCCTGTGACAGATCACTTCTTGTCGAGATCAGCTCGTTATCCAAGAAGTCGATCTAGGAACACCCTGTTTAGTACTTTGAAGCTTGCATGCCTCAATGGCAAGTTTCTCACTTCCGGCGACAGGTTTACATCAATGGCCTTCAATCGAAAGATTTTGCGTGGTGTTCAATGCCATGTCCTTTATTCACACCATGTGAATTGTACTGCAGTACCTTGAGGGTCATTATCATTATCAGTGATTCCTTTCGCGCCTGTTAACAACTTACATCATTGGCTGGTAATCAGGCGATGTCTTTCCATGTTCGACTCCAAAACATCTCTCACATGGATAGACTTGTACTTCGAGTGAAGATCGAATGAGATTGAAGACCCCGGATCTAGTTTCATCCATCCGGGCTGCGATATATATTCAGGGAAATAAAGACATCAAATGTACATCATTGCTACACATATAATCATCCAATCAAAGGGATGATGGCTCTACCAGAATCATCAGTCTACACTCAGACGATTGTCTGTCCTATGTACATGAAAATGAATTTATAAAGCTAAGCATGGGACTACCTGCCTCAGCTAGATCATGAAAATATTATGAAGATAATGTATTGTATTGTATCTTATTACAGGTCTCCTCCCAGCTTGGAAGAACTTCAGATCCTCATAATAAAGCATTTCACCCGACATCAAAAGATTAACGACCTCATGCTTTAGGGGGCAACTGTTATAGAAATTTTTGGGCATTGCAACCCCAAGCATGAAATTTCCATAAAACAAGGGCTCCTATGTCCCTAAAAGTGTTGTTCTAACCCCTAAAGGAACAAGGTCAACTGATTACAACTTCTCCCAGAAGTTCTCCATGAAAAACTGCTCAAAACTGGTCAAAACAGGATCATTTCAGCTACTCCATAGGCAAAGTGCGTTGCATCTCACCTAAGTACACTATGTGGGTGCATTGCATTTCAAAAAGCCCTTCTATGGGGTGCGATGGGTGAGAAGTGACAAATGGCACTGTCAATCCGCAAGGTGGAGAGGCATGGAATCTTCCAGAAACTTCTCCTGTGACACTTGCCTCTCTGAATTCGACCAAGGATGAGTAAGAGATCATCAATCTCCAAGTGGAAGGAAGAACTATCATAGGGAAGAAACTAATCAAATCACAAGCTGACTCATCTCCCTTACAGATATCTCTATATGGATCCCTCATCCCAGAGATCTAGAGGCTGGAATTTTGCATCTTGTAAGGAATTGTTGTTGGTTTCTTGAGACAACGTCATAGTGTTGGGTGATCTAAGCTTTGTATGAGGTGAAGAAAGGCTTACTTGCTGAGAGGATGATGCTGGGCCAGAACAACTGGTTGTAACTCCCTTGGCTCTTTCTTGATTAACAATAAAAGCTATTCAAGTTTTCCTCCATACTGTTGTGTCATTTATGTTCTATGCATTTGTATGGTCAATTTACATCTGATCCTAGATTGTTTATGATTATAGATCCATGTTCTTGTATAGTGTTATGCTACTGTGATCCTACAGGTACTCTATGAAGCTGGGCATACAAGGGAGCAAGTATTGAAAGACTATCAAGAGAGAGAGGAATCGAACTAGGAGATAAGTGCAAGACAGAGGTTGGTCTTCTTTGTTCTTCTCTCATCTATATTTCATAAAGGAAAAACGAAAGTAGCTTACTTTGTTTGTTTCTAAGGTAGATACCACACCTTAGTGGGATAAGCAGTTCTGTATAGACACTTTTCCCTAAAACAATGGCCTCTTGAAGACTGAAACTACGCAATGCGCAATTTTAGTTAGCAGTGAGATGCAACTAGGAAGTTGCATTGCATAGTTTCTGGGGCCAGCAGGACACTGGCTCCAAGAATTTCACAATGCAAGTTTGGAGGTTAGTGTCGAGCTATACTTGTGCAATTTTTGGAGGGAAGGCAGAGCCTTCGCTTCTGGAAATGCGCAGTGCTAGGCGGGCAAGGCACGGTCTAGGCCAAGGTAGACCGGATCGGCCGACGGGTGATTGAAAACATGAGAAGTCTGAATGCATGGTGAGGTGAGTGAAAACAAGAGTGAATGATCATACATGCAAACAACAAGTGCATGATTCAGAAAATAGGAAGGCATGCATGTGTGTGAAGCGAGTCGCCGCAATGATGATCATCCGTGCAAAAACAATGTCATGCATGCAATAACAATGAGATGTGAATGAAAACTGAAATGGTGCTTCTACAAGCTAACATACATTAAAAGGAAAATAAGCTCTCACTGAAATCAAGTAGACAACACTCACACAAAGAGAAACATAAAAAGCGAAACACAGAAAGCGACAGAAACACAACGCAATACATGAAAAGTGGGATTACTCCAAAAAAACTAAGATGAACATGCCAACGAGTCCTAGATGAAATGTGGGATGTTAGAGCTACAAGGTCGATGTGAGGAATGAGCTCTGCAGCATCTGGTTGATGAGTTTTAATAAAATCGAGGTTGGGACACACATGCCACAAATATAGGAAAAGTGACACTTGGCGAGAGGTTTCTAAAATGATCCTTTCATGTAACCTCCAACTGCTACAGATAGATCCATAAATCAAGTGATGCCTTTGCATGCTACCTTGGGAGAAGCAATCCATGCATGAAAACCAGTTTTGCTCAGTCTAGGAGGGAAACAGTCAACCTGAAGGCACATGCATCAGTCTGTGCAGTTTCTGGGCTGAGCAAAGATGACTATCCCAAAGGGATTACATAATTTCTAATAGGAAAAGGTGACTGCCTCCCAGGATTGTGCAATTTCTGGGCTGAACACTTGTCTTGGGTGGATTTATGCAATTTCTACTAGCTGCTAGGCTGGTTTTCCCATGGGGATTGCGCAATTTCTGGGTTGAGCAACTCACTCCTTCCAACAATTGTGCAATTTCTGGGCTGAAATGTCCTACTGGGCTAGATTTTGTAGTTTTTCCAATGAAGGTTGATGGGAAGGATTGTGCAATTCTCGAACCTAGCAGGATCTCAGTTAGGATTGCACAATTTCTAGAGAGAAGGTTTGTTCCCCTCGAGAATTGAACAATTTCTTGTGGGAGCTGCTCAATCTACAACTAGACCAAGTCCAGAGAAATAGCCTGAGAGGGGGATTTAACAAGCTATGATGCACAAGCTGGAAATTTGCTAGAAAATCACTGAAGTTGGTGTACCTGATAGTGCAAGACATGCTGCTAAAGATGGTCGGTAGGGAGGCTCCAAAATGAAGCTAAGGAAAAATTTTGGAGGGTGGTTGTAGCCACTACAACAGCGATACACTAGTAGAACTCCAGCTCTCTGAATGGACCTTGTTTATGAAAAGAAAGTCTAACACCTCTAGATATATTGTTCAGTTCTCTGGTCATCTTGGTTTTGACACTATCTTGATTCTAAGTTGTAGCATCTACCAAGCCCTGGGTCAGTCGACACACATTCCAAGCCAGCATAGTTGTTTTGATGAGGGTTGAGGGGTATATTGATGCATAAGTAGTATAGTCGTCAGAGTTTTAGTTTCATCTCTGGTGTTGCTCCATTGCCAGCAGGCCTAGACAGTACCCCGGCAGAGTCACGCAGGAACAAAAGCATCACTCCACTCCTAGCGAGCCTACTCAGTACCCCAACAAAGTTACTTGCATCAACTCTCTATGCAGGAAGCCTTTCTCTTCTTTCACCTTATTCATTTTTCATCTTTTTGAGAATTTTTCACTTTTTCATTTTTTTCATTTTTCATTTCATAACTGTGCATAGCACTTATTCTATTCAGAGGTGGAAGAGGGATCCTTACTTATTGAGAGTAAAAGAGGTTGTTCCTTCAAAGAATTATTTTATGTATACCTATGATGTGCTTGTTAAGGTTTTCCCCCTCACCTTACTCTACTCGATTGAGTTGACAGGGATTAAACCAAAAACAACCGACTAGAGTAGGTGACACTAGTTAGCATGCAAGCATTGTGTTTTCACTAAGGTTCAGTTAGAACAATATGTATTTTTCATTGATGTATCATGGATTGAAGACAACAAGTTCTTTATACAGACTCGGGATGACAGATAACCAATTATTGATAACTGCAGCAGTCCTCTTGTACTTTACCTAGCTTGTTACAAGAGTTTCACATGGTTCATGCGAAACTAACCTACGGACAATAACAAGCAAACAAACCAAAAATTAAAGTGAGAAGTAGAAGAAAATGTGGAAGAAAAGTGAGTAAGAAAACAAACAAGCAAGTAAAAAAACACACAAAGAAAGAAGCACAAATGCATGTAAGCAAACAACTCAAAAGCCAACACTGCTCCTACTCCTAAGCTAACAATGCACGGGTCATCTTACTAAAGTGATACTTCCAATGCAGCCACTGGCTCATTGGTTGACCCATGTTGGTGAAGGCATGATTGGAAAACATCATAGTTGAGCAAACCATCAAGCATGAAAGATATAACGATGAAGGCAGACACACTCCGAGCTTACAAGTGACGATAAAATAAAGATAAGTGAAAGTGCATGACAGGCACTCTATGGACCTGCCATGGTGTTATGCTACAGTGTGTGCAGATGTTGAGTGTATGAATTATCTTGACTGTGACATGCAAGAAATTATGAGAAAGGTAGACCACTTACATTGTGCATGTGTGCTTGTTGTGTAAGATTCCTCCAACACATGAGTGGTGGGATCATGTAGTTAAAGTGGAGGAAGTGAAATCTAGGTGTTTGGTTGATCTTTAATGCAAATCAGAGAGTGATGAGGAGCCTTGAGTGTTTCAACGATTTCCTGATGGGAAGTGAAACAAACCTTAGGACAGTGAGGGTCTGACATAACCATCATCTTGGGCTAAAGTGCCTCAATAGTCTATAGGGTTTTGAATTTGTTGATAGATAGATCATTGTAGACTAGTGTTTTACACAGATTAACAACGCTTGAATCAACATCATGATCAGATGAAGAAGTAGAGAGATCATGACAACCAAGACCCTAAAATTCAGGATGTTTTTCGGCATCCTCATGATTTGATGAATCAGGTAAAGAAGTAGATGAGAACCAATGATGTTCACCCTCTGTGTTTTTAGAAATGATAAATGATAGATTGAATGGATTTTTGGAGGAAGATGTGTCTTCTTTGCACTGTAATGACAAAATGACATCCGACTTGTCCTGTGAATGATCAAAAGTAGAAACATCCGGAAATGAGTTTTCATAGGGAAACTCAACAGTAGCAGAATCACAAGGGATGTCGGGATAAAGCAGATGAGGAACGGCTAGAAAGGAGTCATCCTTCTCTGTGGGTTCCTCTCTAGATTCCCACACACACTCTTCATGAATGATGGTGCAAGTTGGCTGCATAACACCAACTCTGCCGACAACTTGATGCTTGTTCACAACACGTGAGGAGTCCGGAATGGAAGAACACAAGACAGTACAATCTGGAGGATCAAAATAACATGGGAATGGAGGTTGAGGGAACAAATCCATGTGACAACAAACATTCTTGCAAGCCAAATCTATGTAGATATAAAGAGCAGGTGGGGTGGGAGGATGTGACAGTTCAATAGACATGTGTGCATGATCTCCCACATCACTCTGCGATGGTGGAGCTATTTGATGAGGTGAAGGTGGATAGTCACTTGTGACAGCAATCATGCCTGCCTGTGATTGGGCACATCCATCACTGAAGTGTGATGATTGGGGTTCGGATATGTGATGAAGATACTCAAATCTTCCATTGAGAAATTCCCAATCAATATCATCTTTAGAGAATCGGTATGCAAGATTACAAAAGCATGTGTAAAACTGTTCAACGGATTCAATGGGTGCTTTTCGTAATTCCAAAATTTCTTTGTTGAGTGCTTTACGGTTGAAGTGATTGAAAGCACGATCTATCTCTATGACCAGATGAACAAGAGAATGAATAGATTTTTTAGGCAGCATGGCACACCATTGAATTGGGTGCCCTCAAAGCGTTTAGATGAACAACGAGCAGGTCATGTATTCTTCAAATATTCCATGTCTTTTACATGATCCTACAACATTGACTGCATGCCTAAACAAGGCTACATGGCCTCCACCATTGTACGTTTGGTGTGACAAGTTATCCAAGAGATTTTCTGAGATAATGAAGTTGTTTCCATAAGACATACATTCCGAAAAGTAACTCTTTAGTTAGTCATGATGGATATGGAGAGATTCAAAATAAATGTGAGGACTCAGCTTGTCATCTGGCCCTCCTTCTAGCACCAAAATTTTGACAATGGTGGACTCGCCAACATGTCAAGGGATCCCTCAGTAAGAAGTCCCAATTAGACCTCAGACCATTTGGTGTAGGAGTCCTAGAAGTGGGTCGTACGGTAAATCATTGACCGCAGTTTCACACAGAGGCAAGTAAGATGTCCCTATTGGTAGCAAGGGTGTGAGAGTTGTAGCAAGACAAGGAAGGTGCATGAACAGTTCTAACACATGGAGAGTTGGGTGAGTGTGCCCCTTGGAAACCTATGATAGCACGCAGCTTGGAAGGGAACACATGAGTGAAAATGCATCACAAAATGGAAAGCAAGTTAGCTAACAATCAAAAGTGATGGTTAAACCAATCAACACATTTTAGTAAGATTCATACATATACAAAATAGTCCATACATGCATGCATAAGAAAACATATACATATATCATTTAGAGTAAACAAGATAGTTGGAATACAATACAACATATGCATGAAACGTGCTGGCTCTGTTATATTAAGAAGTGTAAGTTCCAGTCATAAAATACATCCATGTCCAACCACTAGTTCCAATAGCAGAATGTTACATCCACAACCGCCTGCTCCTCCAAAGATATATACTAGCTCTGCCCAATGGAAAAGCCAAGGTGCATTACAATACTATACAAGCTCTCTCTAAGATTGTCTTAAGAAAAACTTGGCTGACCAAAAGCCTCTGTAATGCATTATGAGGGACTATTTATAGCAAAGGGTCATGTGACCCTTGACATTCCTCTTTGTGACCATTCACCTATCCTCATGACTCTTCAACTACTCTATGACTGTTACATTCAACTATCAACACTTGAACTTCCACTTGACAAAACGTTACATTACACATGTGCCCATGTGAGACAAAATGGCTTGAGCAAGCCATGCAAGATTTCATTGACACTCGGACCATTATGGTGAGACCAACTCTTTAACATCCTTGTGATGGTGAAGGTGGTGAGTTTACGCCAATCTTGGTTGTTTGTGATGGTGTCCATGTGCTCAACAGTGACATCTGCTAATGCAAACTCTTACCTCCATTGCGTTCGGGTACATTGATATGGCTCCTCCATCGAACTCATCTGATAGCATGCGCATGGTCTTCTGGGTGGGGCCGAATCAACAACACACTAATTCATGATGTTCGAGTTGATCTTCAAGTGTGTGCTAGTAGTCATGCGCATCAACTGTCAAACTCTATGTTAAGCCCCAGTCGAAATTGCTTCTTGTCTTTGCCTCAGTGGGTGTGCCAAATGGGTGCAATCACATGCATGCCCACAATTACATGCATGCTGTTGAATTCATTTGCATTCAATCAACAACACTGCTCACCTTGTCTTCTCCATGCCAGCTATTAGGATGGATCTATAACTTGTTGTTGTGGCCCGCAACAACTCCCCCACTTTTTCATTTAAGTGTTGTCCAAAATACTAAATGAATGGGGACCCTTAGTTAAAATTTAGGAAAAGGTATCAAATGGGTGCAATCACATGCATTCCCATAATTACATGCACGTTGTTGAATTACTTTGCATTCAATCAACAACACTGCTCACCTTGTCTTCTCCATGCCAGCTATTAGGATGGATCTATAACTTGTTGTTGTGGCCAGCAACAACCCCCCCCCCCCCATTTTTCATTTAAGTGTTGTCCAAAATACTAAATGAATGGGGACCCTTAGTTAAAATTTAGGAAAAGCAAGAATTTCCTTTCTTCAAAATAAGGTTACCATCATAAGCTTAGGAAGATATTTTGAATACTTTAAAACCTAAGTTTATGATAAGAAAAATCTTTAAAAAGTCGCATCATAAAATGACAGAGAAACACCTCCATTTGGGTATAATCCTAATATGTGCAAGAATTCTCGTACTAAGTAGTATATCGCATCGCAATAAGGTAATGCCAATGAGAAAGACTTCAAGATTTTCCGATTTGCGATAACCCCGATCGCAAGATCGCATATCGCAGGGAATGGGCTAACAAAATATGGCAAGCATAAAACTTCTGCGATCTGCGATTTTGCGATATCACGATAAAGCGATGGTTGCAATATTAAACCAAATCAACTCTGCGATGTTATATTTGTGAGTCGTTACGAGAGTGCGATGGTGCGATAATGCGATGTCGCGATCTGCGACGATTGCGAACCAAATCACGAAATCACTCCATCACAAATCTTTCGGGCACGCTATTCAAGAAAAGCCACTTACCATAATCTGACTCAAGATCATGTGCTTTTAATGATAATAAAGGAATTAGTTGTCATCTATTAAATGTAGACACGTGCTTTTGCAAAGAATTACTTCACGTAAGGTGGAATATTTGATATATCTACTGCATTTAAGACTCTCCCATCACCTTTCTTGATCAGTCATTTCCATTTGTGAGCTGCAGGAACGAAGAACGAAGGGCGATACCAAGCCATACGCAGGAAGAAATGGGAAAGAAAAATAAGTCTCAGGGCTCTGAGGTGAAGGAAATGACACCTTTATATACAGACACAGCTTGTAGCAGAGACGCAGGGATATCAATGTGGGAAAGCATGTATAGACTACTTGAGAAAGAAAACCCCAAGATAATGAAGGTTACCGTTGTCACAAATTCACAAGGCTCTTCCGAAGCATCCTTAGAAGAGCTAGCATGCTCATTCCTTCATCGGATAGCAGCAAGGCCTAAAATTCTCCCATATACGGATATGATTAAGTGGATGCTTGACAATGCAAAAATGAACGAAAAACAGTTCAAGATTCAAGGACATGGGCTCATCGGGTCATTCGATGCACAAGACTTAAAGCTCATGTATCATCTTCCTGAACTGCAGGCGACTTACAATGCACAATTCATTAAAAAATTTGTGGCAGAGAACCCAAACCTATCAGAGACCACCCCGGGGTATTTACCAAATAAACTACGACTAGAAGCAGAATGGAAGCAGAAGGCGCAAGAAAAGAAAAAAGAGGTCCAAGCACTAAACAGGTTAAATTGGGAGTGTTACTGGGCATACTTGGTGAAGTTGCATAGTCAGCAGATCACTGTGAAATGTATCATAAATGCGGCTGAGAAAGTGGTGCCAGCTCTCATAAATTCCATTTTCTCAGGCTAGCTCAAAGCAGAAGTCAGCCAGCCGACTCTCCTCAAACCCATGATGAATACATGCAGCTTTAAAGATCAGATTCAGAGGTAGCTTTATTTAGAGTGTTGTTTTTTCTTAAAAATTAGATTAGAAAAAGGACAGTCATTTGAAAACCGCATCCTAAATTTTGTAAATAAACTATTATTAGAATTAGGAAGTAGTATTTAAACCCTTCTCATGCATTTAGAGAAGGGTCCAGAAATTTGTCAAAAACGTGTCCTCAGAACATGCACTTCTGCACCCTCAGAGGAGGTTTTGATGAATGAATGGATCGAGGTTTATTAATGTTTGCATTTGATATCTGCCACCGATGTTGCACTTCTGTACTCTTAGTAGATATTAGAACAAGTAGAGATAAATCATTGTTGCTTGAAGCTTATGAGTAGGACCAGTCATAAATGGTACTTTTATCTCTTGGCCATTTCTGCTTATATTCTTAAAGTGATATACAGCTTTTAGTTGTTTATATGTTATTGCATGAATGTTTGACTTACCATTTGGCACTTTTGTACAGTGGAGTCATTTATTTATGTTTGATATATGAATAACTTGTTATGCGATATGCTGTTCACAATTGTTTTGCCTAACTTTTTATGCAAAGTAGTTAATCTTTATTGATTTTCATTCTTATGATAGCTGAATGATATTTATTACCAGTTATTATTTGAAATCTCTTTAGATCGCATAATAGAAGAAATACATCCCGGGTTAGCATAGATTAGATGTGCTGTTTTCATTAGATTATAATAGCATAGAATTAGATTAAAGTAGCTTAGATTAGAACCCTTAGATTAGCATCATCCAACTCTGCACACACACACACCCTTAGATTGGGAAACTGGTCCCATTATCCCCAGTCGGACCCGCTATACCAAACGGATAAGGAGCTGCCAACCAAGGTCCAGACTAGGTGGGTATCCCCCTTGTTGCCGACCCGATTTTCGGGGCCTCAACATTTTTGGCGCTAGAAGGAGGGCCTGAAGCATAGTGTCTATTGGAATGGTTTGAAATCGTAATCATTTGAATTAGGATGGCTGCTCACAAACTTCCCATTTGGAGTTGCATCCATGTTCGTGCCTCTTCCAACACTCCACCTGAAGTGGTAAGACTCTTGTCTCAGGTAAAATTCAATGGTAAGAATAATTCTTCTGCTTTTAATCATGCCCTTCAATTTATTCAAAGAGTTTCAAGTAAAAACGTTCAAAGAATTGATGAAGGCATTTTATGCAGAATTTTTACTCTCACATTCACGGCGGAAGCTAGAAAATGGTGTAGAACCCTCCCAGTTGCCTCAATTCACAGCTGGGACCAATTTGTCAAGGCTTTCATTTGTAAATTTGATTGCTATGATTATGATCAGGTATATGATGAAATTGAGTATCTACGAAAAGAAGATGAATCTGTTAGGGATTTTAATATGCGATTTCATCTTGATTGTCTAAAATATGATCCTGAAAATGAACTCATGAATGAAGAATCTTCAGATTATGCTCAGCATTCCCTACCTCCTATGTCTGATCCATCAGAAATTAGTTCGAGTCTTGTTTTATTTTCTTCTAATAGGAATGAAAATTCCAATTTCAATGTGCCAATCACTCATGATGAAGAAAACTCCCAAAGCTTAGGAAACATGCCTGCTCTAATGCAAGAAGACAAAAGTGAGAATGTTGCAAGGAAGCTTGCCTTGGAACTAGAAAGCAACTTGGAGACAAGGTTAGATAATATCATCGCAAGTCAACAAATGCAGACGCCAATGTTAGAACATCAAATTAATTCTCTTTCGGAAAATACAAACACGCAAAGGTATGATCTAAAGCCCGATGTCTACGGTGGATGTGATGAACAAGAATTTTTTCACGATGATATTTTCAAATGCGTTGTTTTGCAATCACATTTTTCTCTTTATCCTGATGTATTTAGTGATGATAATTTTTCCCCCTCAGTATTAATGATATCTCAGAAAGTACAGAGGGTTATTCAAATGAATCACCATTAGGTTTTCAAGATAAAGAGGCAGCTATAGAACATCCTTTGGTCATTTAAAAACAAGAACGACTTGACCTTCCTTTTCTGAAAATATTGGATGAAAAAGAAAAATCTAGGGAAACCTATAAAATCATTTATGATAGCTATGATGATGATGATGATGTTGATTTATCTCAAGTAACTCAACAGAGCTCAGATAACGAGAGATATTCTAATTCAAGAATCATATTAGTTGATCTTCATTCCAGAGTGACAGACCATTTGCATGATTTTACTATCCAAAACAATATACCGATCTATGATTCGTATCATGAGAAAACCCCTATGCCTGTTCCCAATCATAACTTGTTTTCCGATTCACAAGATGTAATTCAAAATTACTCGGATCCCATAATTCTGGCCAGTTCTTGTGAAAAAGAAGATATTTCAAGTCAATCCCAGTTGTGCTGTAACATTAGTTGTATAGATAATCATTGCATTCTTTTTCGCTTGCACTCATTTTGTATAAAATCAGATTGTATTTTAAATTTTCAGACTTTTGATAGATTACTATGGTATATTGAGCACCTTATCAAAGAACATTCGAAATATGTATTACCATTTTGGAAAACTAAATTGTGTCAAGGAAATACAGAACTTTTTCAATTCCACGATCAATCAATATCAGCCTTTCAGAAGAAACTTCTGTGTCATCCAAAACATCATCAACAAAAAAAAGTATTTTTGGAAACTTGCCACCAATTTGCGTTAATTGATAAATCTCTTTCCAAAAATTTCCATCTATTATTCATTGATTTATTTATTAATTTATATGTGGAAACTTTCCTTTTATGAGAAATTATTGAAAGCTTGACTTTAACGCATAGTAGATTACAGGCCATTAAAACTAAAAAATCATATTCACAATCTGGGTTGTCATCTTTCTTATTACATGATCACCAATCCATAACAGAAATTCATCCCGATTTTTATGATCCAATAGGTATCCAATTGGACAGAAGATTTCATACGAAAGAAATTTCACGTGGAATTTCGACTGAAGTTACACTTTCTAATCCTACATTCAATATTCACAGTCCAAGAAAAGTTTTATTCTTAACACTGATGTTTAAAAGGTACATACATGTAGGAATAAAAATGAAAAGATGGTTCCACTGGAAATATCATTTTACCTAGTTAATTTTTCTGTGTATAGTTAGAATAGGAGTAGGGGTAGTTTAGCTAGGTTATTAGGTGGACAAGTTAATTTTTAAATGTTGGTAGGCAAAATAAGAGAAGAAATTATCCCTATCATGTACATAATCCAAGGGAATAGTTACTTCTCATTTCTTTAAATATTTTCCTCCCTAATAAAATTTGCCTTTGGTTAATAGCATTTGACATTTACTAAAGACACCATTTCTTTATCAGATTTTGAACTTCTACTCGTATAAATAGCAAATCTTTTGGAAACTTGATCTTTATTATTAATAGATATAGTTAAAAACTTTAAACCAGATATGATACTAGTTTCAACTTCAAAAAATTTGACGAAAGCAATCTTAGTGAAGAAATTGTTTTATATCAGTACAATGAAAGGTATCAATAATAAAATGAGGATTCCTTGTAGAACAGCCATGTCCAAAAAAATCTATTATTGTCGTCTAGGGCTTTCTTAAGGAAAAAATGACTTCCTCCCTGCTAAAGAAAGTCGCAGCATTTAGAGAAACGAACCAAGGATACACTATATCTTGAAGAATAAGAGGTCTCGTCATGAGCCGGCTTATCATGATCACATATATTATAACTTTGCTGACTTTGCCAAACACTGTCCATCAAAACAGGGCAATGACTCAAGATTGTTGAAATCAAAAGACAAGGGGTCTCATCACGAGCCAGCTTGTTCAGCGAAAGTGTGAATCAAGTGAATGACTGTGTCATAATTTGGATACCGAACCAAGACATTGTTCTTTAAGAATAAAAAAGGAAAAAGTGTCAATATGGGTTTTTCTTTGAAAGTTGTAGATCACCTTAAGCAGGATAAAGGATCATTACTGGGTAGTAGGTAACCCTGTCGAGGCTATGAACGCCTGCTGGCAGCAGAGGCTCTATCTGCGACAAATGAGCATATTTTAAAAACTGGTACACAGGGAAGACCTTATTTTATCTTTACAAGACCAAGTAATGGCTGATGTAAATGCAAGGACAAGTTGAGGAAGCAAATAATTAAAATAGAAAGAGGTTGGAACAAAACGTTGTTGACAGTTTGGGGTATAATGCACTTTATCTTTTTATAATAAAGTTTAATTTTCTAGAAAATTTTGTTTCGGAAATTTGAAATGTTCAATAGAAAATCAAAGATAACTGGTTCTCCCAAGTGAATCGCCAATTGTTGTGGCCAGTAACAACCCCCCCACTTTTCATTTAAGTGTTGTCCAAAATACTAAATGAATGGGGACCCTTAGTTAAAATTTAGGAAAAGCAAGAGTTTCCTTTCTTCAAAATAAGGTTACCATCGTAAGCTTAGGAAGATCTTTTGAATACTTTAAAACCTAAGTTTATGATAAGAAAAATCTTTAAAAAGTCGCATCATAAAATGACAGAAAAACACCTCCATTTGGGTATAATCCTGATATGTGCAATAATTCTCGTACTAAGCAGTATATCTCATCGCAATAAGGTAATGCCAATGAGAAAGACTTCAAGATTTTCCGATTTGCAATAACCCCGATCGCAAGATCGCATATCGCAGTGAATGGGCTAACAAAATATGGCAAGCATAAAACTTCTGCAATCTGCGATGTTGCGATATCGCGATAAAGCGAAGGTTGTGATATTAAGCCAAATCAACTCTGCGATGTTATATTTGTGAGTTGCTACGGGAGCGCGATGGTGCGATAATGCGATGTCGCGATCTGCGACGATTGCGAACCAAATTGCAAAATCACTCCATCACGAATCTTTCGGGCACGCTATTCAAGAAAAGCCACTTACCATAATCTGACTCAAGATCATGCGCTTTTAATGATAATCAAGGAATTAGTTGTCATCTATTAAATGTAGACGCGTGATTTTGCAAAGAATTACTTCACGTAAGGTGGCATATTTGATATATCTATTGCATTTAAGACTCTCCCATCACCTTTCTTGATCAGTCATTTCCATTTGTGAGTTGCAGGAACGAAGAACGAAGGGCGATACCAAGCCATACGCAGGAAGAAATGGGAAAGAAAAATAAGTCTCAGGGCTCTGAGGTGAAGGAAATGGCACCTTTATATACAGACACAGCTTGTAGCAGAGACGCAGGGATATCGAAGTAGGAAAGCATGTACAGACTGCTTGAAGAAGAAAACCCCAGGATAATGAAGGTTACCGCTGTCGCAGATTCACAGGGCTCTTTCGAAGCATCCTTAGAAGAGCTAGCGTGCTCATTCCTTCATCGGATAGCAGCAAGGCCTAAAATTCTCCCATATACGGATATGATTAAGTGGATACTTGACAATGCAAAAATGAACGACAGACAGTTCAAGATTCAAGGACATGGGCTCATCACGTCATTCGCTGCACAAGACTTAAAGCTCATGTATCATCTTCCTGAACCGCAGGCGACTTACAATGCACAATTCATTAAAAAATTTGTGGCAGAGAACCCAAACCTATCAGAAACCACCCCGAGGTATTTACCAAATAAACTACGACTAGAAGCAGAATGGAAGCAGAAGGCGCAAGAAAAGAAAAAAGAGGTCCAAGCACTAAACAGGTTAAATTGGGAGTGTTACTGGGCATACTTGGTGAAGCCGCATAGTTAGCAGATGACTGTGAAATGTATCATAAGTGCGGTTGAGAAAGTGGTGCCAGCTCTCATAAATTCCATTTTCTCAGCCCAGCTCAAAGCAGAAGTCAGCCAGCTGACTCTCCTCAAACCCATGATGAATACATGCAGCTTTAAAGATCAGATTCAGAAGTAGCTTTATTTAGAATGTTGTTTTTTCTTAAAAATTAGATTAGAAAAAGGACGGTCATTTGAAAACCGCATCCTAAATTTTGTAAATAAACTATTATTAGAATTAGGAAGTAGTATTTAAACCCTTCTCATGCATTTAGAGAAGGGTCCAGAAATTTGTCAAAAACTTGTCCTCAGAACATGCACTTCTGCACCCTCAGAGGAGGTTTTGATGAATGAATGGATCGAGGTTTATTAATGTTTGCATTTGATATCTGCTACTGATGTTGCACTTCTGTACTCTTAGTAGATATTAGAACAAGTAGAGATAAATCATTGTTGCTTGAAGCTTATGAGTAGGACCAGTCATAAATGGTACTTTTATCTCTTGGCCATTTCTGCTTATATTCTTAAAGTGATATACAATTTTTAGTTGTTTATATGTTATTGCATGAATGTTTGAGTTACCATTTGGCACTTTTGTATGGTGGTGTAATTCATTTATGTTTGATATATGATTAACTTGTTATGTGATATGTTGTTCACAATTGTTTTGCCTAACTTTTTATGCAAAGTAGTTCATCTTAATTGATTTTCAATCTAATGATAGCTGAATGATCTTTATTACCAGTTATTATTTGAAATCTCTTTAGATCGCATAATAGAAGAAATACATCCCGGGTTAGCATAGATTAAATGTGCTGTTTTCATTAGATTATAATAGCATAGAATTAGATTAAAGTAGCTTAGATTAGAACCCTTAGATCAGCATCATCCAACTCTGCACACACACACCCTTAGATTGGGAAACTGGTCCCATTATCTCCAGTCGAACCCGCTATACCAAACGGATAAGGAGCTGCCAACCAAGGTCCGGACCGGGTGGGTATCCCCCTTGTTGTCGACCCGATTTTCTGGGCTTCAACACTTGTATGGGTGTAGTTTCATCTGTTTGTGCATGTTGAGCCCCCTGCTATACCTTTTCCTGTTGCAACTCATCCTCTCATCTCTACAGCTCTTGTTCTTCCTAGATTTGTTGCTTTAGCACATGAAAATCGTTCTATGTTCCTTTATCTATCCTTGCTTGATCTTCATGTCGCACCATCACCTCATAGCCTTAGGCTCCAAAGTTTCCTTCATCAAAAGTGGATTTTCTTAAGCTTGCAACTTTGTTCTGCCTTTTTTTTGTCACCAACCTTCCTCTTGCATTTGTTGCATTCAAGTATGCTACCTTTAGTTGTTGTTGATGGTGCTGCTTTCTATAATGTTGCTTCCATATTATGTTTATGTCCTTGTCTACGAAGAACTTGATGTCTTCACAGGGAGGCAAGCTAATAGACACTTGCTTGGCTACAACCCCTGTTATGCTCTCAACGTTGTCCTTTGACTCTCCTATTTTGAAGGCCATTGTACTTGTTCTGCTGAGATACAGAGGAACATATGTGATGGCTAGAGACATAACAACACTCATGGCAAGAAATCTATCAATAAAAAACTGAAGCAAACTTGAGAACTGACTTACAACATACCTGTGTGACTGATCATGAAGGTTGCGCAATTTCTACTAGGAAGTCAGGAGACTGACTGCCAAACCTGCAAAAGCAATAGTCTGGGTTATCTAGAGGCTAACTGACTACTATAAGTACACAATGCATATTCCATCCTGGCCTACTGAGGACTGAAACTACGCAATTCACAATTTCAGTCTGTAATGACATGTAACCAGTAAACTGCATTGCGCAGTTTCTATGGCCAGCAGGACACTGCCTCCAAGAATTGCGCAATGCAAGTCTGAAGGTTAGTTTTGGGACAGACTTGTGTAATTTTTGGAAGGAAGGCAAAGCCTTTGCTTCTAGAAACGTGTAGTGCTAGCTGGGAAAGGTGCGTTCGAGCCAAGGCAGCCCAAAATAGCCGATGGGTGACTGAAAACATGAGAAGTTTGAATGCATGGTGAGATGAGTGCAAACAAGAGTGAATGATCATATATGAAAATAGTAAGTGCAAGATTCAGAAAACAGGAAGGCATGCATGTGTGTGCAGTGATTCGCCGCAATGACGACAGTTTGTGAAAAAACAGTGTCATGCATGCGACAACAGTGAGATGTGAATGAAACCTTAAACAGTGCTTCTATAAGCCAACATACATCAAAATGACAATAAGTGCTCAATGGAATCAAGTAGACAACACTCACATAAAGAAAAACACAAAAAGCAATAGAAACACAATGTAAGACATGAAAAGTGGGATTACCCCAAAACAACTAAGAAGAATGTGTCAACGACTCCTAGATGCAATCTAGGATGTCAGAGATGCAAGGTTGACGTGAGGAATGAGCTCTGCATCATCCGGTTGATGAGTTTTGATAAAATCGAGGTTGGGATGCACATGCCACAAATCTAGGAAAAGTGACGCTTGGCAAGAGGTTTCTGAAATGATCCTTGCATTTAACCTCCAGCTGCTAAATACAGATCCCTGAACCAAGGGATGCCTTTGCATGCTGCCTTGGGAGAAGTAGTCCATGCATGCAAATTAGTTTTTCTCGGTCCCAAATGGAACTGGTAAACCTGAAGGCACGTGCATCGGTCTACGCACCTGGGATGAAAATATGCATAGTTTCTGGGCTAAGCAGAGATGATTGTCCCAGAGGGATTGCACAATTTCTAAGAGGAATAGGTGACTGTCTCCCAACATTGTGCAATTTCTGGGTTGAACAGTTTTCCTTGGTGGATTTGTGCAATTTCTTCTAGCTGCTAGGCTGGCTATCCCAGAGGGATTGCACAATTTCTGGGCTGAGCAACTGACTACTACCCAGAATTGTGCAATTTTAGGGCTGAGTAGTTCTACTGGGCTAGATTGCGTAGTTTTTCCAGTGAAGGTTCACAGTGAGGATTACGTAATTCTGGAGCCCAACAAGCTATCAGTCAGGATTCAAAATTTCTATAGGGAAGGCTGCTTCCCCTCCAGAATTGCACAATTTCTTGAGGGAGATTCTTAGCTTGTAGCTGGACCAAGTCTTGAGAAACAACCTGAGAGGGAGATGCAACAAGCTATCATGCACAGGATGGAAATCTGCTAGAAAACCACTCAACCTTATGTACTTGATAGTGCAAGACATGCTGCTAAAGATGGTCAGTAGGGAGTCTCCAAAACGAAGCTAAGGAAAAAATTTGGAGGGTGGTTGTAGCTGCTACAACATCATCATATACCAAAATCACAAATCACATGCATGCTAAACTGAATAACTACTGATTCTTATCCTTTAATAAATCCTTAGCTTCAAATTTTGTCTTTCTTCCGTACATACTTCGGATCGGTTGCCACACCAGGAAATCACCTAGTGCCATCTCCTCAACCATGTGCAGATACACATAATGTCTATTATAGACATACGACTATACTTTTCATATAACATCATGCAATACATGCATCCATAACAGTACCACATCTACGACATGTACATGATACCACTTGTATAATGTGTACGCGATACCAAATGTCCATAGCATCACCTGCACAACATACAACTCATCCACATGTTTTCAACCATGATAGTATTATGCCAAAAAAATTCCTTCAATTTTTCATTCACACTAATTTTAGGTAAGTCCAACCAAACCATGCTCGGTTTGTCGATTGGAGAATAAGGAATTCATGGACCTGTTCAACTTCTGCAAGTAGAGCATAATTGATTTTTTTTTTTATGTAAAAGTATTCATGTGCTTTTATTTAGCTAATCCATTTCATGTATCTTTTGATTGTAGGAGATTTTAGCAAATGATAACATAGAGGTAATTATGCATAATACAACTTTATCATACCAATAACTTTGAGTTTTGGGATTGAATCCATTCCTTAAACAAGGTTTTATTAACAACGAAATATGACCTCCTCTTAATCATAAAGAAGACTATTGACTATGATAGTTAGTCCAGTATGGACTTTAATGCTATATTTGAAGTCTACTAACTTTGCCATGAAATAATTTCTTGGTACTCAAAAGTAATGCACACATAAATTGGTTATGTCATATGATTTCATGTTTTCTCTTTTTAACACTACTTCCAACACCTTATTGGTCATGAATAATTCAGTGTATATTCCCCACCAATGGAACAATCAGTATGCAAGTACATACACCTCCCATACATGAGTCATAAATGAAGGTTACCATGTTCTCACATTCCCAAATCTCTTAATTTCTAGGGTACTATGTGTACCAAGGTGTGAACTTAGGTCATTAACATACCTTAACACTAGATCATGATCTGGTAGAATATAATTCATTTCTTGGAAACCAATTCAATTATCAAATTATTTAAAATAAATATTTTATGCAATAATTGTTATGTTGTCATATTCAAACCCAGACAACACTATCCATGCAATATGACAGGTAGACTTCTCCCATATTGCTTAATAGGAAATAGTGGTACAAAATATGCATCTCAGATTGTATGATTGTCAATTATTTTGAATATATTTATAGATATCATTTTATCAAATCCAATTATTTTTGTACACAATAATCTTGATTACGAGCACCACTTAGCCATCAATATGGTTGAAGCATCCTATTAATTTAACAATGAGTTGTTGCATGGTTTTTTATCCTCTCTCTTCATCACCTAGAACCTTTTATATGTCACACCTTACTTGGTGCATGTATTATTTTACTACTAGCATAAGATCGTTAGATCATCATACATTGTATTAATGTGAAACCTTTTGGTTTACCAAATTTTTTTTTATTAATTCAAACAAGTCATGTTCCAAATCTAGTGTGCATTTTTTGTTAGTTATTAGGCTACTCTGAATGTCTTTATTTCTATTCCAAATGCATCAAGCGCCACCATATCTAGTTTTTTTGTCACTTATGTTTTCATAAAGCATGTATACTTTGTTTATATGTAGTAGAAGCACACATATCATTTTTATCTTATCACTTCCCACAAGAACTACATTTGTACTATCTACCATCATTCTACTGGAAGCATCTTCTTCTTGCTGTATATTTAAAAGGTCCCTATTTGTGCGATATTAACAGAACCCCATCTATATCTTCAAGGTTGTGAAGTTTGAGGTTGGAAACTTTGAGTTGCTTTTACACATTGGAATTTGAGTGAACTTGAGAATGTTTCATTGAGCTTGTATTTAATACTGTAATTAATCGGGAAGCACTAGGAGTTGCTTTTATACTCCTAATATGTATTTACCCTAAAGGTACTTTTGGGTGTCAGTCCCATTGACCTACTTATGAAGGTCATAAAATTATTAATGTATAATGTCTTCTTCAACATGTATACAGTGAGTTGTATTCATGTGTGCATATACTTCACAACTCTGACCCTAGTTCAATATGATTTGTGCCTCTTATCTATCATAGTTATAATTATTTAGATATTTTTTTACTCAAAAGGAACCTATAGGTTCCAAATATGCATGTCTAACTGTATATACAAGTTTCTACTGAATATTTGAATAATGACTTGGTAAAATTTATTTCACTTCAATAGGGTATATTTGGAGCATTTACACAATAAGGGTGAATTAAACGATTCCACCATTCGAAAAACCATATCCAAAAACGAATTTCATCATTACATGTAGATGCACCAATCAACACAACAATATTAAATTGAAAGAAAATTTTAAATAGTCTCATACCACATAAAAGGACCTGGCATTCATGAGCTTACTGATATTTCATGGGAATTTGATGAATAGATCCAATTAAGGAAAACCTTTTGAATTTGTTCTAGGATAGAACTCAATTAATTTAACAATCAATTTCATATAATTTTGATAGAATATCATGAACATATTTCTTCTTAGTTATATAGGCTCCATCTATATACTTTTATTTTTTATTTTTCCTCTTGTTGGCCATGATATATGGAAAAAAAACCCTTGTCTATTTAATCTATATTTCCTTTCCAGTTACCTCATCAGATTTAAATTTTTCTTCCCTTCATATCTCATCTCTTCTTTAGATCACTATAAGTATAAACTTAATTTCATTGAGCTATGTCCTTGGATAGGTTATCTTTATCAGCATTGGTTGAACTTTTTTAGACAATGTACAACTCATAATTTATTCTTTATATGAGCAGGTAATATGATGATAGTAGGGAAGAAGAGACTTATTGGCATGCAATTAAACATAGGATTCAACCTTCCTTATGCACAATTTCTCCTTTCAACACTTGCATTCATATTTATAATACATGATGACCACACCACCAATTTTTAATACATATTATAATCGTACTTTACAAATATTACAAATTTTTTCATTCATGAATCTCGACTATAACCATCCAAAATTAAACCAATTTTTAAATCATGGTAATTAGTGAGAGTTTTAGGCCCTCTGTGTAGCTGATCCATACATGAGAGCCATACATATATGTAAGTACATGCACATCATCACATCATGAGATTGGGACATTATCCACTCATCATATGTAATGGGAAGGCTAAACATACATCCCTCAAGCATAATGTGAATTAGAAACTCTGAGGAGAAAGTATTCATTCTTAGGAGATCCTTTACGTATAAAAAAAATAGCTCATATAAAATTGTACGCACTCTTCTGTGTAGTTCGTTTTATACACAAAGTGCCGACACGTCTTTTAATATCGTTTTTACGTAATGACTACTTAAAATAATTATGCAGAATAATATGAAAACAATATCATTTCCATCAAGGAAATAATGGCATATATGTTAACCAGGTTATACATGTTTTGGTTTTTTTCACACATTAATGTGTACAAATAAATATGTGCAGTGCAATCCTCATCAATACATAAAATACTTGCAACTACCAATAGGCATTTTCGAAGTCTTTGCGTTACTTCCTACTACATCACAACACTGCAAAGTTTTGTATTATATAACAATAACGCAAAAAAAGTATTTGTTCCTATATACCTTACGGTTTCGGTGAGTTACAAACCCATGAAAATCACGAAAATTATGACTCATAAGAAGAGACCTCTTATTTAAGTAGGAATTATGATGGATTTTTAATGACTGTAATGGAGACATCGTAAAAGTGAATCCTATCCATACACAAAAAATCAGACAATAGACTATGATAAAACTAGTTAATATAGTTCAAGCGTTACGAAGCTTGAATCTCCATATTCGATTTGTATTTTAAAACATAACTTGCCAAATAAAGGGGTTCATAAAAAAGTTAAATTCAAAAATCATGCGATACATATCCTTAGAACCCGCTAGGTGCAAGCACTTGGTCCTTCTAGATTGCTCGGTCCTTCTAAATTAGAGGGATACCTTTTATGCAAGCTGATTGGGTAGCATCTATTTTTGAGATCGGTAATCCCAAAACTTGGTGGAGCCTTAAAACCAAACTTTAACATGGCTTCTGCCTTGGGGAAGGAGAACTCAAACACTGAAATTTGAGAGACATTTTGCATGAAGGAAGAGATATGAAGATAGTCTAAAATCGTGTTCTCATAGAGAAAACCCTACTAAAATACCGTCATTGATTGTACTAACCATGGATTGAAAACAATCTACCCCACAACCATAAATAAAACCAAGTTTACTATTAATATAAGGTTGATTCAAGTCTCCACCACTTACTGGATTGATGCAAGTTTAAACCATACAAAGCCTCTACCTGTCCTATACCAAATCCAAATGCTTTTGAATGAAACCGCTTGATATATACTATTAGGAAACCAACTCACACAAAGATAGAAAAGATAGATCAACGCCTTATAATTCGGCCTCTTCGAGGGGGCAACCTCCTTTACATTACACAAATGAAAAATTCTTGAATGATAGAAATGACTAAACCTCCCTTCTATATATAGGATTCTAAGGGGTCACAATATAATCAAGCCGACATAACAGTAATAATATAAGGGCACAAAATAAAAATAGTGGGTTTCTATGGGGCATACTAATAACAATATGGGGACAATAGGGGAACAATAATAACAATGAGGGATACAATGACAATAGTAATGGGGAATCACTAGTATTATAGGGGGCTAAGATGCTCCCCTCCTTTCGAAAAGCATTGTCCTCAACGCTTGAGTAGTTCTGGATGCTTCTGTATAAAATTCTCATCCTCCCATCTGGAATCTTCAGTGGATAAGTTCTTCCACTTGATGAGATACTCCAAAATTGATCGATTTTGTAGCTGTCGAGTTCTTGTTTCTATGACTACTTCTGGTTCCAATATGATTTTTCATTCCTCGTCAAGTTTTGGCAATATTTTTTGAACTGGGAGCTTGTCACCTATAACCTTGTTTAAACATGAAACATGGAAAATTGGGTGCACTGGGGAAGATGCAAGAAGCTCTAATTTCTATGCCATAGTACCAATCTTTTGCAATACCTTGTATGGACCATAATACTTTGGTCATAATCTATTATCCTTCTTAGCTTGCTTGAGGGACATTTGTTTATATGGTTGTAGCTATAGGAATACCCAGTCACCTACATCAAAACTTCTTTCGCTGCAATGTTGATCTGCCTATTGTTTCATTCTATTTTGCGCCAACGTGAGGTTATCCTTTAAGAGTTGGAGAACTTGTTGTTGATGCTCCATGTGATGTTCCACTGCTTGAACCTTAGGATTTTCTCTTAAATATGATGTGATGGATGGTGGATGATATCCATAAAGGGCCATAAATGGGGTCATTTTTGCTGCAATATGGGAGGAAGTGTTATACCACGATTCAGCCAGAGGGAACCATTTCACCCATTACGTCTGTTTATCAGATACAAAGCAACAAAGATATCCTTCCAAACATTTGTTTACTATCTTAGTTTTTCCATCAAATTGAGGATGATAAGATGAGCTATGAGCTAACTCAATACCATGAGAAGAAAATAATTCTATCCCAAAATTTCCAGTGAAAATGGAATCTCTGTCGCTTACAATAATCTTTGGGTTTCCATGTAGCTTTTGAATTATTTCCATAAATGCAGTAGAAATTGTACTAGCTTTAAATGGATGTGATAATGCACAAAAGTGTGCATACTTGGTAAGTTTGTCAACTAACACCATGATGACACTCTTTCCTTCGGACTTGGGTAAACTTGTGATAAAATCCATGGAAACCTCCTCGCAATGTTGGTTTGGAATGGATAAAGGTTATAATAGACTTGGGGTCTTAATTGTTTCAACTTTATTTTGTTGGCAAACCAAACATTCTGACACAAACTTTTGAATATCCTCTTTAAGGCCATCCCAAAAAAAAATTCCTTCTTAACCTTGTGGTAAGTTTTTAAAAATCCCGAGTGCCCTCCTAAGGGAGAAGTGTAAAATTCCATAAGAATATTTTGTTTGAGTTGGGAATTATTACATAAGTATAAATGATCTTTGTACCATAACGAATCATTTTTCCAAAGAAATGTATCAGATATACTGGGATATTGTTGTAACTTTCAAATGAGTGCCCACACTTCTTCGTCATTCCTCCATTCCTCCCTTGCTTCGTTTATCCAATCTGGTTGGATAATAGAAATGGCACACAACAATGCTTCCACATCCTCATCCTTTCTTGAGAGTGCATCTGCCACAACATTTTTCTTCCCTTTTTGCAGATGATTTCAAAGTCATAAACTAAAATCTTTGTGACCCATTTTTGTTTCTCTTCAGAGGATAATCTTTGTTCTAAAAGGTATTTAAGACTATCATCATCCATTTTTACCTTGAACTGTCTTCCCATTAGGTAGGGTCGCCATTTCTTAAGTGAATGTAGTATTTCCAACATTTCCTTCTCATAAATATCTTTGTGCAAATACTTTCTCTTGACTGGATGACTTTCAAAAGCAATGGGTCTTTCATCTTGCATTAAAATAGCACTAATTCCATTTCCTGAAGCATCACATTCAAAAATAAAGGTTTTTGTGAAGTCCAA
The DNA here is from genome assembly GCA_031772625.1 of Pinus tabuliformis. Lineage (NCBI taxonomy): Eukaryota > Viridiplantae > Streptophyta > Pinopsida > Pinales > Pinaceae > Pinus > Pinus tabuliformis. The sequence goes on from CM062814.1 coordinate 847,582,183, forward strand.
TGTAGCTAAGACCAGTGCTTGGTACATTGCCTCTTGAAGATGTTCGAAGGCCTTTGTTGATTCTGGAGTCCATGAAAATGCATCTTTCTTCAATAATGTTGTTAGAGGTGTTGCTATTCTCCCATAATTCTTAACAAACTTGTGATAATACCCTGTCAACTAGAGAAATCTTGGCATATGATTTATGGATGTGGGGATTTTCCATTCCTTAGTGGCTTTAGTTTTGCTAGGGTCTACCTTACCACCTTCATGAGATACAATATGACTTAGATATTCCACCTCTTTTACTCGAAAGAAACATTTGGAGCTTTTTGCATATAATTGTTTCTCCTCCAATAGTTTGAGGACCCTATCAACATGTTCAATGTGATCCTTCCAAGACTTGGTGTAGATTAGTATATCATCAAAAAATACTAACACAAATTTTCTAAGGAAGGGTTTGAAAATGGAATTCATCAAACCTTGAAATGTAGAAGGTGCATTGGTAAGGCCAAAAGGCATGACCAAAAATTTGTAATGACCCTCATGAGTTCTAAATGTTGTTTTCGTAATGTCTTCAGTCTTCATTTTGATTTCATGATATCCTGAATGAAGATCCAACTTGGTGAAGTAAATTGATCCACACAACTAATTCAATAATTCATCAATGAAAGGTGGGAAATTTATCTTTAATAGTGAGCTTGTTGAGCTCCCTAGAATCCGGACACATGCCCCATGATCCATCCTTCTTGTGCACCAATACTACTGGAGCAGAGAAAGAACTTTGACTAGGTTGAATTATACCAGCCTCTAGCATTTCTGCAACCATACGTTTAATTTCACTCTTTTGGGCATAGGGATATATGTACAGCCTGATGTTTGGAGGAACACTTCCTGGAATCCAATGAATAGCATGATCATGCTCACGAATAGGTGGGGGACCTTTGGGAGTCTGAAATACCTTGGAGTGATTATCCAGGACTCTTCGGAGATCTGGAGAAATAGATGATCTCGATGTGGGAACCTCTAGCAAACATAATTGTGAGATTACACCTTGTTGTTCCTTCTTTAGAAGCTTTGTCATACTATTAGAGCTGATTATCCTTCCCGATTTCCCTGCAATACCCCTTAACTCAACATCCTTTCCTCCTGCACAAAATTTCATGAAAAGTTCTTGAAAATTAAAAGCTATTGTACCCAAGGATTTTAGCCACTGGACTCCTAGTACAACATCAACAACACCCCAGAATGGAAAGCATTGGGATATTCAATACATATTCTCCCATGGATAGGTTGATATTATGTCACTTTCCTAAGCAATTTATGGTTCCTCCACTTGCAACCATCACTGGACACTCTGGTGCTCGATATAGGAACCAAGTCAATTCCTTTGCTATCTTACAATGGATAAAATTATGGGTACTTCCTGAATCAATCAACACTATTACCTTTTTCTTCTTGATATGTCCTTCTATATTGATAGTTTGAGGAGCGGTAATTCCAGCCAATACATTACAAGATATGGTCAGATTCATTTCTTATTTATCTAGGGTTTGTTCGTGGAATATATCCTCTTCTTTTGACATTTCTTGTTCCATTTCTTGCTCCTCTACACAATCTATGTAGAATAATTTCTTCTCAGCACACTTATGACCTTTAGTGTATTTTCTATCACAACTATAACAAAGCCCTTTTTCTCTTTTATCTTCTAAGTGTTGTGGTGTCAACATTTTAGGTTGTGGAAGGCTAGGGGCAACAACACTTCCATGTTTATAGTTGTGAGTGAAAGGCTTCTTAGTTTCCATAATTTTGCTTTCCATTTTTCTTGCTAACTTGAATGCCTTCTCCAATGAATTAGGTTCCCAAAGGAAATCCTCATGTTGGATATTATCCTTTAAAGTCCCTATGAACACATCAATCCTATGCTCCTCTAGAATGCCTTTTACCCTTACGTTCAATTTTTGGAAGTCCTCAATGTGCTCCATCATTGAAAGATTTTGTTTGAGATTTATCAATTGGATAAAAAGGGTGTTGCTTTTTGTATCCTCATAATGTGTTATCATTTCTTCCGTAAAAATTGTGCAAGTGATAATTTTTTTACGAGAACAAAGCCATCGATACCATACAAACTGATTTGGTTCCAAATATAAAGTTGCAATACGTACCTTTTGTGTGTTTTGCACATTATGGAGATCAAAAAATTGCTCCATCTGTAGTATCCATGTTCCAGGATAAAAATTTAGTCCATGGTAATGCATGCGATTGAAAGGATTTACACAAAAGGCAATGTGAGTAATTGAAAAATTCAACACAAGAGATGTGGGTGCAACTTAAAAAAAATGGAACGCATCTATTCGAGCCAACAAGACGCATAAATTATACAGGTTTGTTCCCTTCATGATGAAGACCATCCATCTCTGTTCCTGGTAGACCGAACTCATATGTAGAAGAACTTTAACGAGTTTTTTACTGAATAGATACTCTACATGTTTTCCTTACAAAATAGGGCAAGAATGGATGTTGATAACTGATATGGATATAGGGGGATTTTAAAATGATCTTGCCTATCCCAATTATACATTATAAAGATAAGATAACGCTACAATATGAGGTCAACTGGAAACACTAGATAACCATTCTACAAACAAAATATGTTAATGGTGTGACAACATGGATAAAAATTATCCACTAAATGATTTTATGATCATGTCATTAAGGATAACCATTATCCAATGAGTATGTTCATTATCGAACATCTCTAGCTCAGTGAATAAAGAAAGTGGAAAAACTGGTATTTAAAGGGAAATAATAGTTGACAATGAGCTTTTCTCCGATCATGAAATTGGAAAGGTGTCATTTATTTAAATCAAATGTTTCCATAGAGCTTAATGGCATGTGGCTTTTTTAAAAAAATCCAGAAACAGTAACTCCAAAAGTTAATTAAACATTGCCATGGAGGTCTCTCTCTGGCTTGTGATGGCCTCCACAATTGGAGCTGGGGTTGATTGGCACCAGTTTGTTTCAAGCACCACAGAGGGATAGGTCAATTAATTATTAGATTTCAACACATACAGGCACTCTAACCCCATGACCAAATTGGACCATCATCTGACGATGTTATGGTATGCCCTAGTTGCAATTTCGACGATTTTCAAATCTCGATGTTGTTTTACGTTATTGAAATTTGTATTGCTGGATGGAGTTTCTTTCTCTCTTCCATCCATTTATATAGGAACCTTTACAGGGAGAAGCTCATTTGTAACCTATCGGTCCCTATATGCCCAAACATACCCTTTCCCCATGCATAAACACATCCATCTCTAGTTAGTACCAAATTACAAAATTCTCCCACCAAGATCTATCTAACTTTCATAGTAGCACTTTCAAATTTTGTCCTTTCAACATCTTCCATATTTGTAAGAAAATGTATAATGAAGTTCCTACCACCAAGTCTTAAGAATACATAAAGTTTAGATGACAGGAAGTTTTAATAAGTAACTTAAACTTCACGTGTCCCAATGAAATTTCGTCCACCTTGACCAATTGTTTTTAAAGTTTTACGGAAACAAGAAAATATACCCATAGTATACATGAGTCATTCTGATTGTAAATTTCTTTGATAACACTCCTAATTCGGTTACTCAAATTGGTTTGTCATCTCGAGGCTACAGGGAGGAGCACGATATTGATTATTCAGGATAGGTGCCCGTGGTAACATAATCTGTTAGGCGATGCTCGTTTTGTTTTAATGTAATATCCTTCAAGTATCGACCATTACATATAGTTATAACATTTATCATTTATGTCGATCTTTTAAAAATAAGGTATCAATCGGCCTTCAGGCTTAACCACACACATAATTCTCATAACACTTCGACCCTCACCATTTTTTTGTGATCCATACACACATTAATCATTTATTTCTTCTAAAACTCATTGCAATGGTCACTAAAATATGTATTTTAACTCTCTCTCTCTCTCTCTCTCGCTATCTATCTATCTCTCTATCTATATATATATATATATATATATATATATATATATATATATATATATAGATAGATAGATATAGATATAGTGGCTACACTAGATAAATAACGTCTACCTTTATGTCCAAATTAATAGATTTATCTACTATGTTCCAAATCAACACTTCACATTTACTATGCATACATTATAGCTGGAGGAAATAATCAACATGGGCATTCAACATAGTAAGATTAGGCATTTTGATTTCATTCTTTTGATGACCAAAACAGGTATTAATGCATTCCATACAAAACACAACTTCATATTCAATGGGTAAAATGTCACCCACCTTTCTTACGTTTTCATAACTACACTATACCTAGTATTGCCATATATCATGTTTGGAGTCCTACTATCATAGTCAAAGGTATTATTCTAATACGAATCATAATGAGTAATGGGTATCATAGTTAGCACAAGCCTTAGTGGATGTAATTCAAACCATGATGCATAATGTGTAACATAGATAACATGAGCCATCAGCTATACAATTGCAAACCTTAAAGACATAATTAAAACCATAAATGGAGTCACAAATTTTTAAGCAAACCTCAGTTCAAAATTACCTTCAATTTCAATTTCCTTCCCAAATAAATCATTTTAAGATTTTGTTGCAACCTTTATGGCTTCTAAGGCCTTATGCACTACTTTAGAATTCATTGGAATATTTTTCTTATAGCAATTTTATAACCAACCCCTTCAGTAACCTCTTATTTGTTTAGGACCTAGTTTAGGACCTACAACTCAGTCATATCTTACAGAGGTGGATTGGCCCATAGGCCGCAATGTTTGAACTTAGGGCTCCGATACCATTTGTCACACACCTCCTTGACCTAATATCAACAACCACCTACAAATGATCCAATCATTACATCTAACTTTTATTTCCTTTATATATATAATAGTTGTCACATGCATAAGCATTAAATCATTTTACATAGAAAAATATCACATGCAATAATACTCATATGCTTAAATATTTGAAAACATAACATAAAGAGTAAAGAGCCAACATACAAAACATCCAATGCACTTAAATCAACGCGGACTAGTGGAAGGAACCTCACTTGAAAAAACGAGCACTGCCACCTAACCTAGAACTGACTTCCTCCAGTTCACCCCCGAGCCGAGAGTTCTTGCCATGGATCAACTGCCTCTTGTTGATCTCTTCAATGGGTATTTAATACCCTCTTTCATGATATGGCTTCCTTTAGAGGCATCCCGCTTTCATGGATCTTTTTTATCCATTTGCCTAGGCTTTTCCTAGAAAACCTCACCTTTCTCTCATGTGAGGCTTTTCTTCATAAAATATTGTGTTTCTCTCCAGCAAGGCTTTTATGTTTTTCTTATACTTAGAATCGTTCTCCAATTAATTAACTTTATGGATGTTTATCTCCCAATCCATTGATCTTTTCTAGAATTTGATTTAGAAGTCTTATCACGAAACAATTATCCATTCCCATTCACCAATGGGATTTCATTTGGCAACAATCTCATCTCTTGGTGTCTCATTTTCCAAGTGATTAAATTATCATTATTTATTTAATAATGAAGTATTTACTTTCATTGTTACACCTCAGACCTAGATTTTATGTTACAACTCAATGTTAGCTTAGGTCTAGCACGATAGCAACAAATTGTTAGATACAACGGAGGGGTGTTATAGCATTACATTATAACATATCTACCATATTAATAGATGAAATGTTTTTTTGACTGAAATCCAACAATACAATTTTCTAGTAAGATTGTGATTTTTTGTTCTTTAAAATACAATTTTGAATGCGTAAATAGACTCACCCTTGAGGCACTTGATCTTTACAAATCAAGCAACCTAAATATATGATTTTTAAAAAATTGTATTGGATTTTGAATAAAATTCACCCAAATAAATTCCTATAAAAGAACCATTTCATCTATTAAGTAGACTACCCAAATTTAATTCATAATCTTCATAAAATATGTTATAACTTTCAATTATTAATCCATTTATCAATTATAGCGTTTAATTATAAATTATAGTGTTTAATTCCTGACTTATTTGTTTATTGTATATGGACATTTTCATATATATTATTTACTATAATTATTGTTAAAGTGTTTAATGTGTCTTTCATATAGAACATATTTGTATTTGCATTTATTAAATCATTAATATATAGTTATATTTATATTAGTTATTTTTATGGACCACAAACATAATTTGTATTATAACTATACTATGCTATTTTTTATTATTCTTAATTGATTTTAAGATTTTTATTGAATTATAAATTATTTATGAAAAAATTATTTAGGTAAAATCACATTTATAATTTATGGTTAACACATTTAGAACTATTGAATTAAATATTATATATAAATATCACTTGAACCTGTAACTTACTACATCATTATTTTTTGTTGTTGGGTTTGATTGTGTTAAAATAGATTTTAAGAAAAGTGTTATGAAAGGGATAGTTATAGCTATGGAAAATGCGTTGTGAAGGATCCAAAGGGTCATAAAAATCTATTTCAAGTTCCCTCCTTCATGTCAGAAAAGCCCAGGTAAAGATACCTAGCAGAATGGTCATTGAGCCACCTCTTCATATGCACATGTAATAGGTTTCCTTGGTTTCAAGTTAAATTTTAGTAGTTAGGGGATAATTAGAAGTGAAAGAACAAGTATTTTTAATGAATCTCCACTCCCAACTTTGGCATTATTTGCTTAAAAGAGCTCACTTATTACTATGTAAGTTTTAACCATGTTTGATAGAAATAATTTTGTAATTACAAATATTGAACAATTATGTTTGGTTGAAAAATGACCACGGGAGAGTTGTTTAGATTTCCATCTCCAAAATCTTAACCCAGCTAGAATATCCTTTTTTCGCCTAGACGAGCGTAAATGTGTTAGATTAAGTGGTTAATTGTGAGGCTAACCTTAGTGTCATGAACCAAGCATATACTAAAGGTGTCGAATGTGTGGTGTCTACTTCAAAGTAAAGTTGATTGAAAAGTAATATAGAATATAAATAAATGAAATATAAAATATTAAGAAAATAATCCATTTAAAACAAATACTCAAACAAAAAGTTAAAGTAAAAAGTAAATTAAATCTAAATTTTCGAGTAAACAACCGATTTAATTAAATAAACCTTTTCGTTATGTAAATTAGATTTTCAAGACAAAAATAAAATTACGATTGTATATTTCAAGGACAAAACAAGCTATAATCTACGACTTACAAAGAAAATAATTCTCAGCAAAACTTTCGAATACAAGTAAAATTCTAAGAAAATTATGGGACTCTTTTTATTTCACCAATTTTTTTTTATAATATGAAATAAATGCCTAATTAAAATAATAAAGAAATATGATCTACAACGAAAATAAAGAAAATAATGCCCTGAAAGGAAATATGTAATGGCCTATCACATAAATTGAACACTAGGAAAAATAGTAGAGAGGATGTATGATTTCTTTCCTCCCATTTGTAAGAAAGGGTTTTTAATGACTGAAAACAATATAGGTATATTTAAGCTTAATCTAATAGAAATAGGAAGGAAATCTGATTGTGGAAAGTGCGATAAAATCATGGTTATTTTTGAGAGAATCTAAAATGAAATTTTTGTATTCTAATATAATTTCAAAAAGTCAAAATTATATGTTAAAACTTTAAAATATTGATGTTAAATCTAATACAATTTTTTTTTCAATTTTTTAAGTTACTTGCAGATTTTTTTAGTAAATGTGTGGGAAAATGATGATAATTACTTAGAAACTAGGTTATTAAACACAAATTTTGAACTTAGAAAGAGTGTAGGTTCGTATAAGTCTCTTGATAACTAGCATATAGTTTTTCTTAAGGAAAAGTTGAGCACTTTGGTATTAATAGATGACTAAAATCTTTATTAGATTCAACTATAGAGTGTACAACAAAGGTTCGCAAATCTCCATATATAATGGTTATCTCCATATATAATGGTTGTGTTAGATAACAAATCTAAATATGTAAAAGGAGTGACAATAATCCTAAGCCTATATAGATAGTTTTGTTTAGAGCATGTATTATTCATGAAAGAAATATAGTAAGAAATTTCGAAAAAATGTGATGTGATTCAAATTGAAAGAAATATAGTAAGAAATTTCGAAAAAATGTGATTAAGAATGATAAGAATCATTCAATTACCAGATGGGACGTTTGTGTATGATTTGATCTCCTCTCTTTATAACTACTAGTACAACCATATTAAAAATATTAATGTGGTTGATATAGCAGAAGGCTTCATAAATATGACAAAAAAATCTTTTGCAACACTTTGTTACTAATGGACACATTTATGTGATTAACCATGTATGAAAAGGCTAATGGTCAAATTTAACTTAAGAGAAACAATGAATTACACATCCTATTGTAAAATGGATCATTTTGCTAAATATAATTTTCTTATATATAAATGAATGTTATAAATAATAATGAGGAACTTATCATGGAGGAACTTATTAGAATTAGAATAATCTCAAATCTCTAGGAAATTGGTGGGTGGGAGCCATGAATATGATTTTTTAAATTTATTAAAAATAATGGATCATTTTGCTAAATAAAATTTTATTATATATAAATGAATGTTATAAATAATATTGTGGAACTTATCATGGAAGAACTTATTAGAATTAGAATAATCTCAAATGCCTAAGAGATTAGGCAGGGAGTCACAAACTCTATAATACAGTACAATCATTGATAAGCATTAAGATTAAGCATATGCTGAGCATATTTCCTTGAGAATTAATCTAAACCTTCAATTAAAAAAATAAGAAAAATTCAATAAATAATTATCCACTTAAGTTGAAATTAGAAGCATTTTTCAATAAACAATTATGGTTGTAAAAAATTTATAAAACACAATAAAAATAATATATTTTTATTGAAAAAAAACATTTATTTACTCTATATAAATGATAGGAAAAATAAAAGTGATTTCTTGGCTCTATGAGAAAAATAATGGTTAACCCTTTCATATGGTCATAATATAAAATAATGTATTAACTATATAAAATTTAACAGTTTATTTTATGAATTATGCCTTATCACTTTATTTCATTTTCCATTTTGAAATAGATAAAATGTGTATCGATGATATATTGTATATTCTCATTGATGGGTATACATGAACAATTTTTGAATTATAATAAAAATGTATATTTTAATTTTTTTTATTAGAAAATGTAAATTAGATATATAACTTTTAAGTAAATGAAAGAAGGTTGTACAAAGAAATTATTTTTTTTAATTAAATTATTTATTTTAAGAACTGTTTTTAATTTTATATATATATGAATATGGATAATAAGAACATTCTATAATATAACATGGAGAATCATAATTCAAATATGTAATCATGATATTTCAAAATTTCATATTTAAATTTAATTTATAATAAAAAAACTCAATACTTACTATAATTTTTCAAACTACTCACTTATCACATTTAAAAATTAAATTAAAAAAATTATAAAACATATAACAAAAAAAATAAAATTATAAAAATTATAAAATATATAACAAAAAAATACATTATAGGTATATTTATTGTGATCTGGTACACATATGTGACATACATAAGGCTTTAATATAAATTAAAAATAAGAATATTTATATATATAAAAATGTAAAATTTACATATAATATAAATATTGTGATAAAAAATTAAAATACATCTATTTAAACTTATTAACCCAAGAGAGATCAAATTTCTAAAAGTATAAATATTTCTACAAATTTAACACTATAAAAAATTTACATACTAAAAATTTAATACTTCTTTTTACTTTATAAATTCTTTTTTACTGTAAACTTTTATATGAATTTATAATTTCTCGTTAATAATAAAAGCATTAACCTTAAAACACCATCATATTTTGAAGGATTTTTTTGCCTTTTAAAATGATATAAGTAGTAAGTAGATTTCGATGAATAAAAGAAAATATATATCCTAATTACATCCAAAATTCACCGGTATCCCATTTTAACCAAGAAAACCCGTTTTTGTTGAAGTATTTTTATTTGAAAATGTAATTTTCCACATTGAGATAAATTGATGAATATAAGAATCATCTCGTGAAGTTTGACACTTTGACAACAGTAGCTGAGATAGCTATCTGGAAGCCACACTTACGAGCATTACGGCATCCAACTCGCTCTGATTGTTGACGTCCTTAAAATCTATGTTTTGCAAATACCATTCGACTTACGTCTGCCCTCCTTTTATCAGAGTATTACGTCGGTGAGATCCAATGACCCCAACGTCATTATCTCTGCCACAACCACTCCATAGTCGGGGATGGGCGCCTTCCAGTTGTCAGGCGTGTGTTTCGTGACTCAATTACTCGTAATCGAATATTCAATTTAAAGGGTGAAATGTTAGACAAAGACAATTGTTCACCCATCAAATATAATGACGTGCAGGTGCAGGTGCCTGAAGATAATTGAAAGGAGTAGTCTACCCAGCGGCAAATTCGCCCGCCGACAAAAAAATCCGTTTCTGAAGTAGAATGGTGAGCCAATGGTCTGCTCGGAGAATGTGTTTCGTCATGGTCTATTTTGGGGAATGTGTTTCTTCGTAAACGCATGTTCTTAATTTTTAGGTCCACAAAAAAGATGGTAACACATTTTCTTAATTTTTAGGTCCACTAAAAAGATGGTAATTTCCTGTATTTATAGATGAATGTTTTCATTTCTTTATTTAAACTCATATTAACTAGCAATTGTCCCAAAAGGTACAAAGAGAGGCCGATAGGATTATTAAATTGGTATTGTTGAATTTTTTAGAAGAGATATTGGTTCAATCAGCCTGATTGCCTACACTACCACAACTCTTCCCGGTAAAACCTGACAGCGATTGTGCTTTTGTGAAAAATTAAAATTTGCACCAGTAAACATCACACATATACCTATACAGCTGGATTGTTGATTGATATTTTTGGACGTTGAATAATTTAAGGTAAATCTATTCGCTATTACGAGTTTGTGAAAAAATGAAAATTTGCACCAGTAAGCATCACAAATATATACAGTTGGATTGTTGATTCATACCTTTGGACATGCTCGATTAATGAATAATTTAGGGTATAATCTATTACGTAAACAAAGGACCAAAGGGGGAAGGGGTGGGGTTTGTGTACTGGATCAAGCCTCTGAGATTCATGGGAGAAACGAGGGAAGAATCCCCATCCAAAACCTCCTCTGCAATCATCCACTGTACCCTCTCCGTTGGATGAAATTTGTCCCAGTAAACATATTCCTTGGGATCCTTGCAGATTGAGCACCTGGATGCAACCCACATCCTACATGGCCATTGTATGGACCATCTGCACAGAAAACCTGCTGACCCACCCCGTACCTCCTAGTCTTCGTCATCTAAAATGAGGTCTAGTCTGTAGCACCCTAGGCCGATGGCCTAGGCTGCCCTGGTTCGAGTCCTCCTGCCGAGGGAACCCTCATCGCTCTCTTTTTCATGTCCCCCCTCAGGTGAGAAAGGATTCATAACCCTATATAATCTTATTAATGAATATTATTATATATAATATTATATTTATATTAAGGTTTAATCCTATTCATATTACCAAAAATAATTTAAGAGAGTCATAAACTAAGCAATATGGGGATTAACAAAAAAAATTAATTAATTAATCTATAAATAAATAAAAATATTTGTTTAGGAAGAAAGCGTAGGAATCTAGCATCTGTTGATACTCCAGCCATCATCTCTATTTAAATTAGCAAGTCTTTTTTTTCAATTTCTAAGGCCTCTCTAAATTTATGATAATGAAAATGGTCAATCCTCGCAATGATCTTAGCCTCTTCAATGGAGATGTGATGATTGGTTTTTTCTGCATGCTCTACCAAAGCGGAGGAGCGAGACCTTCCATGCCTGATGTCGGCAGCGTGTTCACAAATCCTTTGGTTAATGGATCGACCGGTCTCACCAATATAAGGAGCTCGACAAGAACAGGGAATGATATAAACACCCTTCTAATCCTTGGGGTTAATCGGGTCCTTAACAAAATGAAGAGAACTTCATATAGTGTTAAGAGGTCTAAAAGAAGAATGAATCTTATGCTTCCTCTAGATCCTAGCGATTTTATCCGTGGTCCCTTGAATAAAGGGAAGATGAACACCGGAAGACCAATCCTTGGGGTCAATCTTACTCTTAGGACCCTTTTCAGCATTTTGAAAAGCCTTAAGACCTTGAGACCTACTATAACCATTCTTATTAAAAACTTCCAGGAGGTCAGTTTTCTCATCTTCAAGGTGATTTTCGTCATAAACTTGCAACCCCCGCCGAAGTAGCTAAGGTGTTGAGAACGCCTATCTTTTGAGCAGGAAAATGATGGGAGCTAGCATGGACTTAAATTGAATTTACTTATTTTAGAGAGATGTTACAATGTTTAACATTTTGACTTAGTCAAATTAAAATTAAAATATAAAATATAAAATTTTCCAACCCATGGTTTTTCCTTATTATATTTTTAATCTATGGTTTTTTCCCATGGTATTTTTCTCTAATGTGAGTTATTTAAAGGTTAATATTTAAACTAATCTAAATTCATTTTAACTCTACATCTACCAAATGCCAAAAAAAATCAAATCTCTTTTCACTCTTAAAAAATCAATACCTCAAAAAAAAAATCCCTCTTAACACATAATAAACTTACAACTAAAAATAAATCTAAACTAATTTTTGAATTTAAAATTTAAAATTTATATTTCAATTAAATTATAAAAATAAATTAATAATACATTGCATTTAAAATAAAAATAAAAATAAAAAATTCCTCAAAAATCATTGCTTTTCTGAGCTTTTTTCTTTCGATCTTTGATTTTTATGATCTTTTTCGTGCTTTCTTGATTTTTTTGCATAGAATCTTTTTTGAGCTTTTGTGCTTTCTTGGCTTTCCGTGCTTTTTTTATTTTCCATTGTTTTGTTTTCTGGTTCAGATCAACGGTTGAAAGTGTTTCATCTGATCTAACGGATCAGAGTAAAAGTGTTGACGAAAAGTTGATGCATAGGAAAGGCCTATCGGCCTAATTATAATAATTATGGTTTAAAAATATAAAATTATAAAATTATAAAAATTTAAAAGTTACACAAGCAACCAAATGTGGAATAAAATGTGAAATAAGTTATTAAAGTAGAATAGGTTTAAAAATATTTATAATCAAAATCAAGGTATAATGGTGACTTATTTTCTAAAATAATTAACACAATCACATTAACATAAATGCGATTGATATATTAGACATATATTAGAAAAAATTTAATAATAATAATAATCTAATTTTAAGGTCACGGTCATTGTTTGTGGGACAAGGAGGTGAGCCAGACACCTTTTGTTTGTGGGACAATGGACCCATGGCCATTGTTTGTGGGACAAGGAGGTGAGCTAGACACCATTGTTTGCAGGACAATGGACCCATGGCTATTGTTTGTGGGACAAGGAGGTGAGCTAGACACCATTGTTTGCGGGACAATGGACCCACCTCTGCTAGACACCCTTGTTTGTGGGAGAAGGAGGAGGCAGACACCCTTTTTTGTGAGACAAGGGACCCACCTCCATGGAATGATCTGACTACTAAATCTACAAAAGCATACATACTCCACCCCTATGTTTTTGAACCTGTGACCTCTTAGGAAGAAACACAAAGCTCTTAACCATTTCACCCACTCATGCTGTATTAATATAATATATACTACTATTTATTAATATAATTTCTTTTTATAGTAATATTACTTTAATAATTATTATTTATAATATTAATATTAATATTAATAATATTTTCAATGTTAATAATAATGTTAGTGACATATTAATAACATTAGTTATTAATTAATTTATTAAATAATTAAATAATTAATTCTTAGTAATAATAAATTTATTCATAAATAAATTTATAATTTATAATTAATAATAATAATTAACTAGTTATTATTAACGTTCTGTTAATATAAATATTATTACATAAATATAAATAGTGTTATATAGAAATATAAATATAAATATAAATATAAATATCAATATAATATACCTATACTTAATTAAAAAGTATATTAATATCAATATAATATAATTATACTTAATTAAAAAATACTAATATTGTTAAATATTAAATATAAATATTTATTACTATAAATATTGTAAATTAATTAAATAATATATTTTTATTTCATTCATAATTTAATAATTAAATATTAAGATAAATATTATAAACTTTTAAATTAATATGGTTGATTATGGTTGATTTTCGTAATGAGACAATCTTTGTCACAATGCGACACATCATGCTTGATCATGGTTGAACCCTTAGATAAATAAACCCAAGGGAATAATAAACCTAAGGGATTAATACTAGAACTCCAAGTGATTATGAAGCTATAATATTAAACCCAAGGAATTAATATTATAAACCCAAGGTATATAAACCCTAAGATAAATATTATAAACACAAAAATAAACATGGTTGACCATGTTTAACAATGATTGATTTTCATATCAAGACAATCCTAGTCACAATGTGACATTCGACCATGGTTGACCATGATTAACCATGGATGACAATGTTTGATTTTATAAAACATTGTTGACCATGGTTCACCAAACTTGAGCATGGTTGACCATGATTATCATACTTAGACCATTATTATCATACTTTGATTAATACATAGTTAGAAAGGAAACCAACAACATAAATGATATTATAGTTTAATAAATGTAAACCAAAAGAATGGTTTGATAGCATGCTATAAATAATTGATAAAATTTAAACAAAATATTCGGGTTTATTTGTCTAAGTTTAAAATTTATTTAAAACCCAAAAAAAAACTAAAAACCGCTACCCCATTCTAGATGAATTGTATAAGGACGTGTTTTCTGTTAAAGCTAAACCAAGGTGTTTGGGAAAACATTGAGATGAATTTCATAAGGGTATGTTCGCTATAAAACCTAGATCAAGGTGATTAGGAAAAAATTAGATTAAGATAATGAAAGTGGGTCATCATTCATTCTATTAATCATTGTTGAAAAGAAATGTGGGTTTCACACACACACACACCTTTTGTACATTATAAGTATTAATATTCTATAACACATTATCTTCACTTTATATACTCTATGTAGTATATTGTAATCGCTAAACTCTAAGTCTTCAACCTCATGTCTTTAAATTAGTCATTTATTCTTCTTCTCCAAAATAATCATTTCACAAGATTTACTTCTCTATATTCCATTTATCTATATTATCATTATCCCTAGAGACCATCCTTCAAAAAATCTATATTCCACTCATCTATATTATCATTATGCCTAGAGACAATCCTTCAAAAAAATCATTATTAGGAGAAGGATTTTGTTTAAAAGTATTTATAACGTTTCCATATATTATTATAAAATTAACAATTAACATGAAAATTATTGTAACATTTCGGGTTCATTCTTTTCTTTTTCTCCAAAATACTTTGGTATACCGAATACACAAATCTATGTGAATTGAAAATTTGGGTTATTTATATCAATTTAACCTTTGTCAACTAACTACCTCAAACTTGTGATCATAGAACTTGTCACCATCTATTTTCACAGAAGGTTTGATTCACACATGGTATACTTAACTATACCAAATGTTTATAATTTATACCATCACAATTTCATTACATATTAATTTAATATTTGGGAGTTATTTTCTATAAATCATACTCAAGGATTGTTGCTATAAAACCTTCAACTATAGTTCCCACTCCTCATGTGGTATACTATTTATGTTGTGATTCTAGAGTCTTCGACAACAATGATGCACACTTCTTATGGTTATCTGTTATGTTATGGTTTTGGAATGTTGACATATCCCTTTTCTCATATCGAGGATGTAAGCTAAACCTTAGACAATGAACGGTGGCAATGAGTTCGGGTTTCTCTTAGTCGTTTAAAAAACATTTCCGACTTCCCATTCGTTCTTTTACGCATTCAAGAGGTTACGAGCGAATCACTGATGCTATGCATCTGCCCTTATTTTACTCCTTATTGTCTCTGTCTCTGAATAAAATGAGAGTGCTGGCTCAACAAGATTTCTTTCATCGACTACTTGGAACCAAAACTGTAAATATTTGTTGGTTAAGGAGTTTTCGTTTGAGGTAACTTATCTCCATTTTTGCGGAGAGTTCGATATTATCATATATGTGTTTTGCAATTGTGTTCTTCAAAGGTTACTCGTATTTTATGTCATTTTGTTTGCAGGTATATTTACGGTTTCTGGTTATCATTTAGAGTCCGTTTATCCAAGAAAATCCGTGGCCATGATTACTCTACAAGGATATTTTTACCATACACGTTGCTAATTACAATTACAAGGTGTTGATGAGTTTATGGTTTCCTTCTGTCCAAAATTTCTTAAAATATTTTTTATATATTAAAGTTTTAGGGTTTAGCTCCTCGGGCTTTCCATTGTAATTATTTTAGTTTGGAATTCCCCATGGCCACTTCTGTGGTTGAACTTGGCGTCTAAGTTTCTTTTGAAAGTTTAATTCCTTGTTGTCCCAACTCTTTGAAAAGATAGATTGAGTCTCGTTTTTGAGGTATTTTCTTGGGTAACAATGTTGCTCCTTTCTTAGATTAACTTTTCATTTTATTCTTATTCCTTTCCATAATATTATTATGGTTAAGGTTTTTAAAATAAAACCCTAACCGTAACCCTCCGGGTATATTTGTGTATATTCCTTTTTTATTTAAATACTTTGATTCCAAAATTATGTTCTCGACTATTAAGTGTTCTTGCGCGAACAATTATAATCCCTCTATATGTTATATAAATGTATAGGTTCTTTCTATTACAATAACATTTTAAAATTTTTAATGCTATAAACATAAATATCTATACATAGTCCCTCTATATACTATAGAAATGTATACGTTCTTTTTATTATAATAACATTTTAAGATTTTTAATCCTATAAACATAAATATACATACATATATATTATTGCGCTTACATTTTTCCTCCAATCTTATTCTAGGAATTTTATACATGTTTTAAACCCTCTTTCTGTTACAATACTTTTATGTAAATGACTCTTTTACTTTTATGTTCTCGGTTTAACATGAACTAAGTAATTCCTTCAAATTGTGATATGCTCTATCGTTATTGAAATATTTGCATGTAGTGACCCTCTTTTGGGTATTGTTCACATTACATGAACTAAATAAGTCCACTTACATTTTGAAGTATAATTATTAATTTGTATTTTATTTGTCTTCATAGGTATTCATATTCTCAAGTTGGAATTTTGGAACTTTTTTCTTCCTAACAATACTTTGGAAATTTATTTTTGCTCAAGAAGACTTTAGATCCTTCATTCTAGGTTTGATCACCCTAAACCCATGGAATATACTCTTTGTGTGTTCATGATTATATCTTCAAGGAATTTCGCCACATTTTTCTGTTATTTAACTTTTAAGTTGTGTATTGAAGTTGTTAAGTCTTTTCTTCCTTCTTGGAAGATTTTTAGTCTACGGATTCTATGTATGACACTGTACATATTTGTGGGTTCTTCTAACCCAGGATTCTTGTAAACTGTAACTTATTGAGGTTAAAATCAACCTACACTATTCTCTAAACATATTTATATTTTTGGTAAGAAAATGTTGTTGATGATGCTTCATATCTATAAATGTATTAGTTTTACCGTGTATGGCTATTCTTTTATTTTGTACATAGTGACATCTATTATTGTTCTCTTTTTCTAGTTTTAGTTAAACAAGTTTTACTGACCATTTTCATAGTGAAAACATTTTTCTTTAGTAATTAATCTCATATATATATATATATATATATATATATATATATATATATATATTGCAATTTCTCTACAATATAGACTTACAACTGTAGTTCCATTTTTGTATAAGTATAACTAGGTTAACTCTAAAACAAAGTTAACTAATATCAAATTTAGTACTAGTCTGTTATAAGAGTCATACTTTAGCCACCTAGGTTTTTCATACATTCCAATTATGTTTGCTAGTATCAACATGTTTGGAACAAAATTCACTAGAATGACCTATATTCTACCTTATTCTCAGTTTTCTATTTCAGCTTATTATGCATCTATACATGGAAGTAAATGGTTTGTTTCCATTCCAATTAGGAAATAAATTACAGTAAGTTTCTAAATTTTTACTTACCATATTCATATCCAAATATTATTGAGTGTATTTTCAAAAAATCTATAAGAAAGAGATTTATTTTTAATTAATCTTAATCTTTTTGTATTAAAGAATGAATACAATTTACTACAATAATTCTGAAAAATAATTAACACTCTATCTTTTTCAGTGATATTAACCATCTACAATTCTTTTTTCTTTAATTGAAATGGAAGGAAAAAAATACTAAGTAAAAGTACAATATTTTTGTCACATAAAATTTACAAATTTAGAGTTTAGAATATCGACTTGAGGATTTGGGTTCTAAAAAAAATATAGGATCTCACCAAATCCACCCAACCATTGACACTTTGTCGTCCAATGCATTCCCCTGAGAACAAGCATGCAATTTATTTTATTTTAGTCTTTTCTCTTTCATTTTTCATAGTTCAACATTGTGTATTTTCTTTTCTAGTGAGAATACAAAATTAGTTACCCCTTACCAATCATTTGGTATTTGGTCACTACCTCCACCTCTGTAACATACCCAATTTTATCATACAAAATGAAATCTATATTAGGATTACCAATAGTGTCATTCTCTTCAATTTATGTCCCCTTTTAACCTTAATCATTTTCTTCATTAAAATTGGTTTCTCATTTTCCCTTTGTTATAATTATTTCTCTATCCCTCACAGAAAGTTTTCATACATATTTAGAGTGTTATCATTAATAAAAAGGTACATTTTAGCCTCATAGCCAAGAATCATGCAATAACCTTGTTCTCTATTAAATCATTAAACAAATGAAATTCATGTATTATAGTCCAATTCTACTCACATGCATATTTGTTTAATGTGATTTCATATGGAGCTTTTGAATGTGGTATATCATAATATTTGGAACCCATGTGGGATAAATTTTATTTCCCTTTATGTTTAATGTGTCATGCATGTCCACCTGGCCTATGGATCAATATCCATGTGACCTTGTTCACATGTTATTCACATGAAAATGTACTAAAATATTTTAATGTGGTGATTCATTTCTTGTCAATCATCAATGTTTGTGATTATGAGGAGGTAATTCTAGGTCATATTTCCCTTGCGGTAGCATTGTTTTGAGTTTCATTTCGTTATGCAATTGTATAGGAGTGCCACTCCAAGGGTTTTAATGTCACAAGTCTTCTTCCAGGCCATAGCTCAAATTTGTTGGCGTTTCGGTTCGAGTTAACCCTCTAGTTCCAATACCCATGATTCTTGTCTATCTTGGAAAGTCCATTGATTTCATTGCTTAGGTATATAACAAGTTAATTGCAATATTTAAGTAATTAATCACTCCCCATTTCACTTTCTCTACTCTAATTAATTTTACTGGTTTGATTTGTAGGATAAGGGAACCATGGGAATTCCTATGAAGGGCTTTTGTTGGCCCTTTTTGTAAGTAGAGGTTTCAAACCTCTCTTCTGATCTGTTGCCTCCTATGAGGTTGATAAGTTGAGTGGCTAAACTTCTGTGACTGAAGCAATGATTATATCTAAGCATAAGTGTCTAGGGTTTTTGTGGATACATTTTTACCTAGCCTTTTGATTTCTCTAATATAAAAATTTTGGTTCTTGGAGTTGGAATGGATATGGCGACCTCGTCTTCAAATAATGAAAATGTAGTTGAGGCTTATAATTTGTTTTTGTCACTCTCTTATGTATACCCAGTTAAGAGATAGGGTACAACTATGAGGGTTTTACCATTCCTATTTTTCCTTCGATTTGTTACCTACATGACCAATTAGTATACATATATTCCAAGGAATGCCTCCAATGTCTTTCTGAATGGATATTTTTTTCATGGCTTACGATTTTGGTTTCTTTTTTCAATTTGTAGTAGTGTATTTCATAATATAATTATGTTACTGATTACAAGGGCTTTGACTGTACCCAAGGTTAGCTCGTTGGATTGCTTCACCCTTTATAGGTAACATTTTTCTTTCTCTTAAGAGAATGTTCTTTTCAATTCTTTATAAGGTTTTTACCATGCATGGTTTTCACACTAGGTGTCTAATATGTGGCCGGAGGGGGCAGACATGACTCTCAACCTCACTACTGCATTAGAGGCTGTCCATCATGGGTCCATCATTAGGCGAAGGATACCAACATATTCATGGATGACGTTAGGGAGCCAAGGTGATTCTATGCTTGCCTCAAGCGAATGGTACCACCAGTTGTTACGGATGAGTGGACCTGAGGGGCAGACATGACTCTCAACCTCACTACTGCATTAGAGGCTTTCCATCATTTGGTTAGGGAGCAAGGTAGCTTTACTGGAGCAACATGTTACCACTCATTAAGTGGGCCTACAGGGCTACCAGGCATGACCTCCCAGCCTCCTACTTTTGTTAGTGGTTGTCCCTTTGCTGATCCTCCATTGGTGCCACTGACTTGTTGGTTGTCTGACCTTTTTTTTGTCTTGATTAGCTTTATTTTTTTTTATTTTTATTTTTTAAGAATATTTCTAAAGAGTGCACTGGATACCATTGTACTTTTTTTGACTGTGTGGAAATACAGGCATGGTTTTGGTGTTAATGTGATTTTGTATGAAATATTTTCCCTCCTGTTTTGTCCAAGGTTCTGACTTGTGGCGTCATGATGATACCAGGTCATGTTTCTACCAAAATCATCTCATTAACACTACACTAGGGTTCTAATTCTTTGAGGACATGAATGTCAAAACCCAAACAAGGGTTTCTTTTCCTTGGACAATTTTGTTGTAATGTAGCCTAGGATTTGTTTTTAAGTGGGCCTTCACAATCACGGTTACTTTCTCATAGCAAAATAATTTTGTTTAAGTTTTTTCCATGTTCTGGCATGACTATATGAATGTAACCCTTGTTGGTTTGTGTTATATTCTTTCCACAACTACCCCATGCAAGGGGGCAATAGCCCCCCCTGTAAGTTGCAACGGGCACTACCGGGGGGGGCGGCTGCCCCCTCTATCAAGGTTTTTATCATGCATGGTTTTGACACTATGTGTCTCCTAATGTATCTAATACTAGTTGAAGCTTAGTCAAAGGATTTTTGGGACAAGCTAGGGACTTTGTAATAGTCTAAGTCAAACTATTCCTATGGAAAAAGCTGTATAACCTGAGGATGAAAAATGGAGACTTGGTGACAGAGCATCTAAATTCATTTAATACTGTGGTAAGATAGTTATTACTGTTGATAGTAAAATTTCAGATGAATATAAGTGCGTCAGTTTGTTGTATTCTCTACCAAATTCATGGGATAGTCTAGTTGTTGCAATAGGTAGCAACACAACTACCTTGCATTTTGATGAAATAGTCTCATCCTTTCTTTCGAAGGATATGAGATGGAAAAATATGGACGGCCAAAATGGTGATGCTTTATCTGTACGAGGACAGTCCCAGAACAAAAGCAAAAATAATTCATCAGGTGGGAGATATAAATCTAGAGGGAGATTTAAATATCTAAGAAAACCTGTAAAGGTGTGCTAGAAATGTGAAAAGGAAGGGCACTTCAAAAGAGGTTGTAAATCTAAAGCTCACGAGAAAGGAAAGGGATCTCATGAAGCTCCTTTTTCAGAGGTGAACACCACCTCAGATGAAGGTGGGGATGTGTACTTGGATTCTTCTTCAAGTACACATGTAGATCATGAGGCATGGTTGATTGACTTAGGTGCATCCTTTAACTTCACTCCCCTTAGAGAGTGGTTTTGAAAGTATGAGAAATATGATGGTGGTGATGTCTTCTCAGGGGATGACATGAAGGCTAGAATATTTGGTCACAGAAAAGTCAAGTTGAGGTTACAAGGTGGAAGGATTATAACACTTTCGGGTGTTTTCCATATTCCTACATTGGCCAAAAATATAATTTCTGTAAGCAATTTGGATGATGCAGGTGTAAAAACAATGTTCGAGAAATATATTTGCAAGATGGTTCAGGGAGCACTGGTATTTATCCGGGGAGTTTAGATTATAACTCTGTACAAGTTTCAAGGTATCACTGTTATTGATGGATGCAATAGTTCTGTGGTTCCTGAAAGTGGAGGAGAAAATCTAGTGGTCTCTAGAGAAAATACCATGTTATGGAATCAAAGGCTTGGACATATTGGAGAGAAGGGCCTTTGAATACTTCATGGTATTGTTATGGTAGAAGGTATGTCTAATAGCTCTCTGGATTTTTATTTATGTGAAAATTGTGTATATGGGATGCAGAATCGGGTGAGTTTCCCCTCTGGTGGTAAGAGGGCGAAACAAATGTTAGAACTTGTGCACAGTGACATGTTTGAATCTATTTTGGTTCCATCACTAGGTAATTCTGTGTACAATGTATCATTTATAGATGAATTCTCAAGGAATACATGGATATATTTCCTCAGGAAGAAATCTAAAGTCTTTGACAGTTTTAAAGAATTTAAATCTCCAGTGGAAAACAAGACAGAGAATAAGATAAAGGTGTTGAGGATAGATAACAGTGGATAGTTTTGTAAGAAGGAATTTGAAGATTTATGTAAGAAGTGTGGTATAACATGACAAAATACTACTCCATATACACCTGAGAAAAATGGAGTTCCAGAAATAATGAGCAAGACGTTGATGGAAAGGGCAAGAAGCATGCTCAGTGGTGTTGGGTTAGGACAGGAATTATGGGCAGAGGCAGTGGAGACTGCGTGTTACCCGATCAATAGATCAGCTTCATCAGTGTTGGAGGATAAGACTCCATAAGAGGTAAGGACTAGTAAGAAACCTTCTCTTTCACATCTAAGGGTATTTGGATGTGGTGCATATGTACATGTTCCAAAGCAGAAAAGAACAAAGTTTGATAATAAATCTGAAAAATGCATCTTTATTGGGTATAAGGATGGTTTAAAAGGTTACAAGGTTTGGAACCCAGAAACAAGGAAGGTAGTTTACAACCAAGATGTGGTGTTTAGAGAGGTGAAAAATGTTATTAAACATAAAGTCCTACCAAATGAACCTGAGAAGATAGAGTTTGAGCTAAAGGAGGTAGAATTAGACTCTACAACGGAAGAGAAATCGAAAGATGAAGAGCCACAAACTCCGACTGTGAAAGATCAGTTCAAGAAAGAAGGAATCTAGAAAGGTGTAGTCCATCTTCTTTATGTTCAATTCTTTATTTATCTATTACTGACGATGATCCCAAAATTGTGAGTGAAGTGGTAGATTCAGAGGATGGAAAACTCTAGAAAGAGTCCATGGTTGATGAAATCACATCTTTGCACAAAAATGATGCTTCAGATCTAGTGGAGTTTTCATATGGAAGGAAACCCATTGGAAGTAAATGGGTATTTAAGAAGAAGATGAATGCAGAAGGAAAGGCGGAGAAATACAAAGCTTTGTTGGTAGAAAAAGGTTATTTGTAGGTGTTGGGAATTGATTTTGGTGATATTTTTTCTCCTATTTCCAAGGTAGCTTCTATTAGATTACTTTTATCTGTTGTTGTTGTTTTTGATTTTGAGGTAGAACAAATAGTTGTGAAGACAACATTTTTTCAGAAGGATCTAGAAGGAGAGATCTACATGAAGAAACCTGAAGGATTTGCGGTGAAGGGTAAGAAAGAACTGGTATGAAAGTTAAAAAAAGTCTTTGTATGGGTTAAAACAGTCACCAAGAATGTGGTATCAGAAATTCGATACATTTATAGGGGGACTTGGCTTCACGAGAAGCAAAGTAGATCATTGTGTGTATTTTAAATTAATTGATGATTGTGTTATTTATCTAGTCTTGTATGTGGATGATATATTTTTGGTTGGAAATGACAAAGAAATTATCCAAGATTTGAAGACCCAATTGTCCTCCAAATTCGACATGAAATGTCTTAGTACTGAAAACTATATTTTAGGCATGGATATTAAATGAGATCGAGCAAAGAGGAAACTCTGGTTAAACTAGAAGAAGTATGCCGAGACAATACTGCAGAGGTTTAATATGCAGGATAGTAAACCGGTGAAGGTTCCTATTCATGTAGTGTAAATTTATCTATTGAAGAGTGTCCCAAGACACATGAAGAGGAAGAGGACATGTCCTATGTTCCATATGCAAGTTCAATTCGTAGCCTAATGGTCTGTACTAGATCAAACATTGCACATGTAGTGGGAACATTGAGCAAGTTTATGCCAAAACCAAGGAAGGAGCATTGGACATCAGTAAAGCGGGTTTTCAAGTATTTTCATGGCACTAGTGATTATCATTTTTTTTAGCAAGGAAGACTGGGATTGGACAGAGTTTTAGACATATGTGGCTTTTTTGATGCAGACTAGGTTGGGGATCTAGATTAGATAAGATCTACAAGTGGGTATGTGTTTAACATATTTGGAGGTGAAATCAATTGGATCAGTAAGAGATAGATTTTAGTGGCACGTTCAACTATAGAGGTAGAATACATGGTAGCCACTCATGCATGCAAGGAAATAGTTTGGTTGCAGATATTGTGTTCAAGTATGGGGTTTGTACAATGAGCTATAGGGATAAACCACGATAGCCAAAGTGCAATTTTCTTGGCAAAGAACGTTGCTTATCATTCAAAGACAAAGCACATTGATGTTCAGTATCACTTTGTGAGGGATATGGTTGAGGTAAAAAAGGTGTTGTTGGTAAAGGTGGACACTTTGAAAAATACTGCAGGTGCATTGACAATGTTTATGAGCACTGAGAATTTCTCTTGATGTAGAGAAACAATGGACGTTGCAGGGTTGGATCAATGAATAAGATATCCTGTGGCCTCTTGTGGAAAAACAACAAGAAGTGGGAGAATGTTGGGTTGTGTTATATTCTTTCCACGACTACCCCACATGCGAGGGGGTGGTAGTCTACCCTGTACGTTGCACTGAGTGATTCCGAGGGGTCACAGGGGGGGATGATGCCCCCCCTGTCGGGGGGTAAGCAGGGCGATGGTAGCCCCCTTACATGGGGTCCGAGGCAGCTCCCCAAGAATTTTTTTGGACCCTATATTAGGTGGGTGGACCTACCTATGGTTTTGTGCATGGATTTCACACATGGTTTTTGACATGATGATTTTATGTCCATGATATTTTGTAGATACGATGAAAGGAACTACGGTTATGTTCTAATCCAAGGTTAATGGAGTAGTGTTTATAGATGATTCGACATATATATATATATATATATATATATATATATATATATATATAGTAAAATTAAAATGAACATAATGAAAAATCAATCTGGTAGTCCCGGTTTTGTGAACCAAGGGAAAATCTCTGTGTATATCTGTTTTATATTTTATGCTCTCACCATTGTTTATTTTCTGTTTTTAGAATTCATATCCATGTAATTTTCTTACAGAATTAAAACCTACAACCCTTTTCTATATATATATAATGTTAATTGACAACCTTCAACAATAGATACATGTTTCCTTACTATCAAATGTCCCTTATTTATTGTGGCTCATATGGATTCATCGTAACTGTAAGCTACATAATTAATATTCTGTGTCTTTATTACAATTAAGATAGAAACATTAATTCAATTTTTATCTTTCCTTTTGTTTTTGTTTACATGATTATATTGTGTGATTTATTAAGGGGTTCCATACGATTTGAGAAGGAAACATCTTGTTTTGTTTTCCTATTGACATGTACATATAGTGATTATATAACTTCTTTATACACGTCACAAATTCAAATTAGGAAGCTTTAGTTCATGCCTATACTAAACTCGATTATCTCCATTTGTGCTGGGAAATAGTATTATTGATATAGTTAATCAGTGATTGTAACCTTGTTTAGTTATGCTTATCGAATGTAATGGTTATGTTCCTATATTAATTATGTAATACTCCTCTTTGTAAAATGTTAGTTTGCCTCATTTCTTTCCAGACATGAATTTCATATTTCTTTCACAATCACATATAGCTACCCATCCAAATGTAATGTTATTGGAGACTAAACTGGCAATTCTAGTTTAATAGTATAAGCACAAAATTATATACTCACACTTGGAATAAAATATTAACTTAGTTTAATGGAATACAATTCGTATTCCATGTTTCCTTACCCAAATAGAAAACTAATACGCAGTCTTGTATTCATGTTTCTTCCATGAGAGTACATGGTTTTTTTCTCAATTAACAATAATATATTAGAAGCCTATTCTCACTCTTATTATTTCTATGTAACAAAATTCTTTTACAATTTTTAGTATTGGTTTTATAATCAGCATGTTTAAATTAATGAATCCATAAGGCTATTATACATTAAGTACAACACTCTTTTCTAACATGCTTCTTTATAAAATACACATAATTATTCACTATACAAGCTAGACTCATAAACAAAACAGATAGCTCTTAAGCTTTTCAAGAACAACATGGACATACCATATCTAGTTTAGTTTTTTTTTCTCAACTCAGGTTACGAAAATTCAAACGATAGTTTATACTTTTATATGGCTAATTAAAACATATAACAATTCTCTCCTATCCATTTCAGGCATTCATTTCATCAATACAAATTATTTCTTTCTAATATAAGCATCTCTTCATAAATTCTTGCTAATCATACTTTCGATTTGTATTCCATCTTAAAATATTTCTTGAATTTATAACTCGTATATGCAATCATATGATCTCAAATCTATGACTTATACATGCATGTAAAATATAATAAGAATATAATATCTAGTATATCACCATTTTTCTCTTATATCTATTATTAATTACATAAAACTTTTTTAATATAATATGCATTAATTTCATGCATCATCTGCCAATATACAATTTGTAATAATTCAAATCCAATAGAAACAAATCAAATAGAATAAAAATTATGCCTAACCATAATAAATTCATTAGGAAATATTCAGGAGATGAGCACATTCCATCCAACCATCAGCTACCTCTATTAGTTCCCCTTGAGCTAATATTTCTTTGCCCTCTAGAATCAACAACCTCTTTGATTCATAGGTGGTTTATTTTATAGAATTTTTCAAAGTAGATTTTTTTAAATATCCTTCTTTAACGACTCAATATTTTTCTTAGGTCTTTTTGTTTTAGTTTTTTTGGGAAATGTTCTTTAGTTTTACTTTACAGGGCACCTTTCTCTCCTGCAATGCTTTATTCCACTCCACTTAGTATTTATCTCTGACTAAGTGATTAACATAATGTTTCTCTCCCATTATGTTAATTTAATTTCTTCTAATTATATTCTCATAGGAATTTTTATAAGAATTTTAAGGAAGTTCCATCGTGTGGACTTGTCCACCAACTACTTTTTCCAAGCTAGAAAGGAGTCTTCTAAAATCTAGTGCTCTTCCCTAGATATTTCCAAGAAATGTAACTATTTTTTAACACTGTAGACACTTTGGAAAACTCAACTACTTATTCTTTCATACCAGGCCAATATAACTCTTTCCTCAAAGATGAAATCATTTTTGGTATCCTAGTTTTTCTGCAAAAGGTTTTTGAGGATGCTCATTTAGGATAAGTTATTTTATAGAAGCTTCATTTGGAATATAAATTATATTTTTGTAGGTCAACAATTTTTTTTAATTTTCTTTATACTCAAGCACATCCCTTTGCTACAATTTTTGTTGATTCTTTATATACTCTTCATCTCCCTGTGCTAAAATTTGGATATGTTCAACAAAATATATTTTGATATTGCTCACAGAAATTTCAATTAATGAATTCACATTTCTACTTAAATATATAATATTTCATTTTTCTTTACTTTTATATGATTTATTTCAAACTCAAGGTCACTTATAAAAGGCCATCCATAGAGCTTGCCTAGCATTCATATCTGGTTAGCTGAATTTTTTTTTCTAAGCTAATGTGGTTAGTAATAAGTCTGAACTTTTTACCTAACAATTCATTTCTCCACATTTTTAAAGAGTGAATAACAACAACCAACTCCAAATCATATACAACATAATTCCTTTTGTTCCATTTTCAACTTTCTTGACTCATAGGCTACTACATAGTTTTCTTGCATTAGGACACCTCCTAGTCCTTCAAGTCATGCATCATTACAAAATACAAACTCCTTTTTAGGATCTACAAGTTTTAGAATAGGGGCTACAATTAATATATGTTTTAGTCTATCAAATATTTCTTGGCACTTAGGTATCCATTCAAATTTTGCTTCCTTTTTTCTCAAAGGAAGTAATAGGATAAGCCAACTTTGAAAAAACTTCAATAAACCTTCTATAATACCCTATGATTCCCATGAAGGACTTGACATCTGACACATCCTTAAGTATGTGACAATTTAAAATGGCCTTAACCTTCTCTGGATTGATAGATAGTCCTTCCTTTGAGATGATGTGACCCAAATATTGTATCTTGTCTTTATAGAACTCACATTTATTGAATTTTGATGTTCTCTTAAAGTTGTGGCATTATTTTTAGATGTTCTTCATGTTATTCTTGATTCTTAGAATACACTATAATTTCATCTATAATGACCAATAAAAATTTATCCAAGTACTTACTAAGCACAATGTGCATATAACACATAAAAGTTACAGGTGCATCAGTGACACCGAATGGTAAAACTACAAATTCGTAGTGTCCATATGTGGTTATCCATGTTGTTTGTGAATTTCTTCATCCTTTATCCTTAATTGATGATATCCTATTCTCAAGCCAGTTTTTTAGAACAATTTTTCTCCTCTCACTTAATCAAATAGATCATCAATGCATAGCAACATATATTTATTTCTAATAGTTACCTTATTCAATTGCATGTAATCTGTGCACATTCTGAATGTACCATATTTCTTTTTCACAAATAATATTGGGGCTCGCCAAGGTGAAACAATAGGTCTAATATAACCTTTATCAAGTATTTCATGTAATTGCGTCTTTAATTCTAGTAGTTTTGGGATACTCACTCAGTAAGGTGCCTTACACACTGGGTGACCTCCTATACTGAATCAATGGAAAATTGTGTATCCCTTCATGGAGGTAGTACTGGAATTTCTTTCGGAAATACATCGTTGAACTCCTTGATCACAAGTAATTCATCTAATTTATGTTTTTCTATTTTTTGGACGTTTTCTTCAATTTGAACAACAAAGAGTTTACACCCTTTTTTTGCACTTATTTTCAACTGTAGTGCTGAAATTTGTCTAAAAAAAAATAAGTCTTAGTATGCATTCTATTAGTTGTTCAGCTCCCTCCTCATTAATAAAAGTCACAATTTTCTTTAAATAGTTTATTACAACTGTGTTCTTCCCTAAATAGTCCATGCCTATCAGTAAGTCATATGAACCTATAGGAAGTATATTTAGACTTAACTCAATTTTTTTCCTTTTAAGTTTACATGGAAATGTTCTACATAATTGGTTACTCTTCTCTTGGTTCTTGTTGCTAACTGTACTAACCATGACCTTTTTAATTTTCAGATTACATTTGTCCACCACTTATGCATTAATATAACTGAGAGTTTCTCCTAGATCGATTAACATAAAGAAATTTTGGTTCAGTATGTGACCTTCAATTTCTATCATTATGGACTCTAGCTCCACTTTCCTATCTTCTAGAGCAACATTTATTTGTGGAATGCTTCTTGAAATTTGATTTACTTTAGTGGCTTCATGAATATTTTGTACATTTTGTACAAATATGATATTGTGTGGACAGTTTCTTATAATACGGGGTTCCCCATACCACCAACATTTTTAAGGCTTTCTCTCTTTTGCAATGACTACCCCTTTATTGTTTAACTCCATAGTATTTGAACTAGTTTGTGATTGAGTAGGTTGAGGCTGATTGTTTTGGCTAAGTCTCCTTCTCTCGTGATCTCTTCCAAAATTCTTCAAAAGAGAGGATTCTGTTTCTTTATTTTTCGCCCAAACTTATTTTTATCCTTATTTTTCCATGATTTTAATCCTTTAGTTTTGTTTTTAAATTGTTGATAACACAATCTTGCCTTTCTCACTACTTCATCCCTTATTTTAGGATTTTCAAATTCAATCCTTTGTTTATAAGAAATTGGAAAATAATTCAAGAATCTTTGTACCTTGGATTTCTCTTGTTTTATGTAAGGAACATATTGTAATAAATTTGTGAATTTTGTAACAAATTCATCCATTGCTAGTTGTCCCAACCTTAAATCATGAAGATCCTTTGCATGATCATCATAGTACCTTTCAGTTAAGTACTTAGATTTAAATTGTTTCTGGAATTCTTCCCATGAAACAATTTTATGTTCTAGGCTATGCAGTATTTTAGCCTCCTCTCACCATAATAAAACTCTCCCTTGCAACTGATAGATTCCTAATCTTGCTCTCAAATTATTTTCATACTCATAAACTTGAAAATACTTGGTAATGTTTAACAACCAAGACTTTGCATCCTCCTCTTTTTCATCGTCAATGCTAGGGGGTCTTATGTTTTTAAATTCTCCTTGAACTCCATTTTTTTTAAATTCTTTTGGAGAAGTTTTTCAGACTCATTTCCACTCTCAAAACTTTTTGTCTCTTGACCATGATTTTTCCTCTTCAAGGGATCTACCTTATCACCATCTACCTCTGTATCTGTAGGTTTGTGACTTGACTTTTCAATCAAATCCTTTATCAATTTTTTCCTATTCTTCACTTGCCTTTATCAATTGTCCACAACTAGCTCTGATATTGACCAATTCTTGGCATAAATATCTTATTATTTACAAGAATCAAGTGGTTGAAAGTGTGTCTTCCCATCCTAGATGCACATGCACTTCTCCTCCCTCAGTAAGAGGATGATTTTAGGCTTCTCCCATCTTATATTTTTATTTTGTCTCACTTATGTACTTTATTATCAACTAAATAACACACATTAGTTTTGCAGACATTACATAATATATTATGACATAAGCATTCTATTTTCTGGTTCTGGTTTGCTTTTAGGCCTAGCTTTACAACCTAAAACTCTAATACCATCTATAACGTACCCAATTTCATCATACAAAAAAAGTCTATATTAGGCTTACCAATAGTATTATTCTCTTCAATTTATCTCCTGAGTATTCCTTAGGTTGTATGTAGCTAGGATTGGGGGATTTCCTAGTTTTCCTTGCATTAATAACCAAATACTAAAATGGCCTTCCTTTGAACCTTAATATTTTTCTTCATTATAATTAGTTTCTCATTTCCCCTTCGTTATAATTATTTATCTATCACTTATGGACATTCTTCATACATATTTATAGTGTTATCATTAATAAAAAGGTAACTTTTAGCTTCATAGCCAAAACTCATGTAATAACCCCGATCTCTATTAAATCATTAAATATATGAAACTCATGTATTATAGTCCAGTTCCGAGTGCATGCATATTTGTTTAATTTGATTTTATATGGGGCTTTCACATGTGATATATCATAATGTTTGGATCCCATGCGGGATAATTTTTGTTTCCCTTTATGTTTAATGTATTATGCATGGTCCATATGACATATGGATCAGTGTCCACGCAAGCTTGTTCACATGTTGTTCACATGACCATTATACCAATTTGTTTTAATGTGGTGATTCATTTCTTGATCATCAACAGTTGTGATTATGAGGAGGTAGTGCTCGGTTGTATTTCCCTTGCAGCATCATTATCTTGAGTTTCATTTAGCTATGCAACTATAAATGAGCGTCGCATTAAGGGTTTTCGTGTCACAAGGTTTCTTCCAAGCCCTAGATCGAATGTTTTGGATCTTTGGCTCTTCTTAACCCTCTGGTTCCAGTACCCATGATTCTTGTCTAACCTATAGGGTTCGCTCTTTTTTTTTCTCAAGTACATAACAAGTTAATTTTAGTATTTCTCTAATTAATTTCATCCCATTTCACTTTCACTACTCTCATTAATTTTATTGCTTTTATTTGTAGGGTAAGGGTGCCATGGGCATTCCTGTGAAGGGTTTCTTCTCACCCTTTTTGTAAGTCAAGGGTTCAAACCTCTCTTTTGATATATTTCCTCCTATGATCAAGTTTCCAAGGTGAGTGGACAAACTTTTGTGACTCAAAGAATGATTATATCTAAGCATAACTATCCATGGGTTCTATGGATACATTTTTACCCAGTGCTTTTCTTTCTCTATTACAGACATTTCAGTTCCCAGGGTTGGAATGGATATGGTGACCTTATCATCAAATAACGAAAATATAATTGAGGTTTCTAATTATATATTTCTTTGCCACTTTCTTCTATATACCCAGTCAAGAGATAAGGTACAACTATGATGGTTTTACAATTCCTCTTTTTCCTTTGATTTTTTGCATAGATGACCAATTAGTATACATATATTCTGAGGAGTGTCTCTAGTTTCTATTCTAATGGACAATTTTTCTCATCGTTTACAATTTTCGTTTTATTTTTCCAATTTTTATTACTGCATTTCATAATATAATTTTATTATTAACTACAAGGGTTTCAACTATACCTAGGGTTATCTTGTTATTCTGCTTCACCCTTTACAGGTAATGTTATTCTTTCTCTTAACATAATGTTCTTTTCAATTCTTTATAAGGTTTTTATCATTGATGTTTTCACATTTGGTGTCTAATTTTCACTTAACTGTGTGGAAATCTAGGTATGGTTTTTTTGTTCATGAGATTATGTATGGAATATTTTCCCTCTTGCTTTTTCCAGGCTTCTGACTTATGGCGTCACGATGATACCAGGTCGGATTTCTACCAAAATCATCTCATTAACCCTACAACAGGGTTCTTGTTCTTTGAGGACATGAATGTCCAAACTTTACCCACAGTTTCTTTTCCTCTAGATAGTTTTGTAGTAAAGTAGTTTAGGATCATTTTCATGCGACCCTTGATGACCACATTTGCTTTCTGATATCAAAACGATATATATATATATATATATATATATATATATATATATATATATATATATATATATATTGTCAGATTCGCAACATTTAAACTATAGATATTTGTTTCCTTATGATCACATGATTCCTTATTTATTATGGCTCATATGGATTTGTCATAGATGTAGGCTACCAAATTAATATTTTGGGTTTTTCTTAGAGTTTAGATAGAAATATTAGTTTGATTTTTGTCTTTCCCTTCTGTTCTTGTTTACATGCTTATATTTTGTGACTTATTAATGAGTTGAATACGATTAGCGAATGGAATATATTGTTTTTTTCCTACTAGCGTGTACATATAGTGATTCTATAACTTCTTTATAAATGTCACTAATTCAAATTAGGAATATTTAGCCCAACCCTATTAAAGTTTTTCGCGACCCACTATTGTACTTGGTTATCTCCAAACATGTTAGGAAGTTGTATTAATGATATAATTAATCAGTCAACGTACCCTTGTTTAGTTATGGTTATTGCATGTAATGGTTATGTTCCTATATTAATTATATAACACTCCTCTTTGCAAACTATTAGTTTCCTTCATTTCTTTCCAGACATGAATTTTACATTTCACTCACAGTCACATCTAGTTACCCATCCAAATATAATGTTATTGGAGACTCAATTGGCAATTCCAGTTTAATAGTACAAGCATATAATTATATAATTCATACTTGGAATAAAATAATAAATTAGTTTAGTGGAATATAATTGGTATTTCATGTTTCCTTACCCAAATAGAAAAATAATACCGAGTCTTGTATTCATCATTCTTCCATGACAAATCCTTTTTTTTTTCTCAATTCACACTAATATATATTTTTTTTCTGAATCAGACTATTCTATTATATTACAAAAAGTCAAAAATTACATCATCAGTGTTACAACAGGGCCTTAGCCCTGTAATTCCTGTCGAGAGATTGACAGTTTGCCCAAGTTTAAACATGTCCAAAATTACACAGGTACAAAAATTGGAAGCGATGACAAACTAGCATAACGACACATGACATTGCATAAGACCGACACCTAAAACATATGGATAGCCGACACATAGATTTTGAGATCTGGACTGAGTCCGAACACATACAAGATGACAATGAGTGAAAACAGAGAAAACTTTCCCTTCCCAGCGACTAAGAGCGAACAACAGGTCGAGTTATTCATCGTCGGTGGTATGCGGTTCGTCCTCCTCCTTGCCCCTGAAGTGCTTGGGGATGTCCGGGTCGGAGAGCTGGATCCTCTGCGCCGGTTCGCTGGGGCCTGCAAGGGCAGCCTGAGAGTCTGGGGAAGAGCTTTCCTTGATGGGGCGTAACAGATCAATAGTAGGCACCTGCATATCGATTGTGGGAACAATCCCTTGAACCAGAGGAGGGTTTGCCTGCGGTGCTTCCTCTTGACCTCTTGAATTGCCACAGTGCTCAACAGAAACCGAAACGATGAATGTGGAATTTGCCAGAGAGCAGGGAATTCGATACCTGACAATGGGATGCGCAGAGTGTCCGCATTCCATGATTTCTCCATGCTCCGTTGCCCTACCACGGCCAGCTGCTCGTCCCCGGGAGCGACGATGGTCTGAAGTTACTTCAATTGAGGAAGAGGGAGAAATTGCATGCCTCTGAGCCGAAGCACGACCCCTGGAGCTTCCGCGTCGGCTGCTCATTCTCAAGCGCTCACGCTGCATCACCAAGTTAGCCAGAGAGCAGGAATATCCCTGCGCAATCTTCCACAGAACCAGAGGATGTTCCGACGCTGCCGCCGAGTTCTGAAAAGTGACAAAGGTGCCGGGCCTTTGTAGCGCCATTTTTCCACTTCGCAGGAGAACAGTTGAGACAGAAATGACTGGTATTAATTCCCGCAGAGGAACAACCGCCGTCAATCTTAAATAACCACCGGCCCGGTACTGCGGGCTAACACATGCCCATGTGACGAGCCATTGGGCTGCTACACGTTGGAACCACCCGCATCCGGGAGGGAGAGGTACTTTTGTACCAAAGAGATGCAGTCCTTTTTGAGTTGATCATCCTCTACCATGTCCAAAGAGCCAGAGAAGTATGGTAATAGCTGAGATACACCTTGGTTAGCCATTCTCTCTGCTACCTGGTTTGTTGTTCTTCTTACATGCTGGAAGGTTATACTTTGGGGATTTTTAAGCTTTGCCTCCAGGGATTCCAATCTACTGAGCAATCTCCAGCTTGTTGCTATCTTGACTGCTGTAGCCCCAGCCTGTATTCTCTTAGCCGCTGCTATAAGGATGAGAGAATCTCCTTCGACCTCAAGAGGGAAGAAGTGCTTTTGTTCTGCTAGACAGATCCCTTCCCAGAGTCCTTCCAGTTCTACTGCATTGTTAGTGTCTTTGCCTATTGATCCATAGTAAATGTGCAGTAATGCTCCTGTATGGCTTCTGAAGATTCCTCCAAATCCGGCAGGTCCAGGATTTCCTTTAGCTGCCCCATCGAAGTTAAGCTTCAATGAATTGGTTGCTGGTGGTGACCAGGAAGACAGGGAGGTGGAGCTGATTGGGGGACGGGTGATGACCTTGGCAAAGGCAGAAAGATCGAGATTCCATTCTTTCAAAATATTACTCTCCTGCTGCGATTCTGGCATGTCTGTATCATACCAGGTTCTTATGGCTAAGGCTTCCTGGATGTTTTTTTTGTAGATGAGCCACAGAGCGTCTATTGACCGGGATGTGTTGTTAAAGATTCTGTAGTTTCGCTCCTTCGTGAGAATCCAATACAAAAAGCTTGGTATGAGACTCCATAAAGTATTGAGAAGCTGGCTTTTGAATGGGTTCTTGTTCCAGGTCCTGATATTTTCCGTTACATCCTCCCCCCTGGGTTCTGTTCTCATGTTGCATTTCTCAACTTTCTCCCAAAGTTGCTTAGCTAGCGGACATGTTTCCATTAAATGGCTGATGGTCTTAGAGTTGAGATTGCAATTTGGGCATCTTGATGGCCCAATGAATCCCCATTTTATCAAATTGTCCCATGTAATAATGCGTCTTTTACTTAGCAGCCATAAGAAAGTTGAGATCTTGGGCCATAGCCCTGGTAGCCAAACTTGTCCCCATATTTGATCTTTGTCCACTTGGAGGTCTGAATAGCGCAGTTGATGGGCTTCTTTAGTGGTGAATGTGCCTTTGGGTGTGTGACCCCATCTGAGTTTGTCCTGCTGGTTGGAGTAACGAATTCTTCGGTATGTGAGTTCCTGATCAATATCAGAATACGTTTCTCCCTGCCAATCCCTCTGCCAGATGCTCGCTGGTTTCCATGATTGGTAGTCATGATGCGTGGATTGTTGCCAGAATTGGTGAACATGGGTGAGGTTCGCTTGCTGCATATGAGTTTGCCAGAGGGGCTTTTGGAATAGATTTGCAAGTTTAGGGAGTTGCTGCCACGAATCCTCCCAAAACTTTGCTGTCGTGCCTGAGTGGATTTCCCAGAAGCTGTGTTCTTGAATGAAGTTGCTGTGAATCTTTGCAGTGTTCCAGATGGGTGATCCTTGGGCTGTGGAGTTGATTCTTATGAGATCGCTCCATTGACTTCCCGGGGCATATTTTGCTTGCCATAATCTAGCCCATGGTGAATGAGGTTTGGAGATCCAGTTCCACCACATTCGTGCTCCCATTGTATTGTTGCTTTGAAGTGGATCCCGTAGTCCTAGTCCTCCTTCTGATTTGATTTTACAAACTTCTTTCCAATTAACAAGAGCCCATTTTCGATTCCGTCCAGTGGAGCCCCAGAGGAAGTTGCGCTGAAGGTTGCGAATTGCTTTAAGGACCCATTTTGAAGCTGCCATGATGGAAAAGAGGTACAGTGGCATTGCTTGTAAGACCGATTTGATCAGGACAAGTCTGCCTGCCATATTTAGAGCACGGAAGGTCCAAGATGAGAGCTTTGATTCAAGCTTATCAAGGAGAGACCTCCAGGAAGCATGTTTGATGGCTGAATCAGAAAGAGGAGCCCCAAGGTATTTGGACGGCAAATGGGATATGGTGAATCCCAAAATTCTGGCAATATTTCTTTGCGTAGAGGGGGGGGTGTTAAAGAAGAAGAGCTGAGATTTCGAGGCGTTAATGGTAGTGCCAGAGGCATCGGAGAAGAGGGAAAGTAGAGAGTTGAATACAGAGGCTTCTCTCGAGGATGGATGACCGAATAACATGGTATCATCAACGAATTGCTGATGGGACAGAGGATTAAGGCCATGGATGGAGATACCTTTAAGAGCTTGAGAGGCGACAGCTGATTTGAGAAGCATGCTTAGACCTTCTGCCATTAAAACAAAGAGAAAAGGTGAAAGTGGATCTCCTTGCCTAATGCCACGAGAGGGTCGAAAGGTTGATGAGGGAGAACCATTCAGCAAGATAGAGAAGCTGGGAGAGGTAATAAGGTTCATAATCCATCTGGTCCAGGTTGCACTAAAGCCAAAGGCTAAAAGCATTTTGTGAATGAAATTCCAACTGAGCTTATCGAAAGCTTTAGAAAGGTCTAGTTTTAGAATCATACCTGGTTTTTTGAGAATCTTTAATGAGTGAATTACCTCATTTGATATAATTATTCCATCCGTGATCTGACGGCCTTCTACATATCCCATCTGTTCTGGAGAGATGAGTAGGGGAAGGAGTGGTTTGAGCCTGTTCGTGATGACCTTTGAGATTAGCTTGTAGATTACATTGCATAACGCGATTGGTCTGTATTTTTCCGGCCTGTTGGGCTCTTCTCCCTTGGGTACCAAAGCTATGAAGGTGGTATTGAGGGTCGGGAGGATCCAGTGCATGATTCTGGATTCCTCAACGAGTTCCCAAACCTCAACTTTGATGAGCTCCCAAAATTCATGAAAGAAATTGGCTGTGAAGCCATCAGGCCCAGGAGCCTTTCCATCTTTGAGCTGAGCCATGGCTTCTTCAACTTCCTGCAGGGACGTGGGCTGAAGTAGTTTGTTATTGTGATCCTCAGTTATGATGCGAGGAATGTGCTGCGTGATGGCTTTGATTGCTTCATCTCTGTTGTCTATGGGCTCCTTAAGAATGTCCTTAAAATATCCTGTGAATTCCTTTTCCATATCTTCATGTGCTTCGATTCTTTCACCTTGTTGATTGTTGATGAAGGTAATATTATTGTGCATTCGCCTTTGGATTGTGGTTTTGTGGAAGAATTTTGTATTCTTCTCCCCCTCTTTTAGCCAATTGATTCGGGATTTTTGCTGCCAGAGAATTTCCTCTTGTTTCCGACGCTCTTCAATTTGGTTCCAGAGTATCTGCTCCTGTTGTGTTTGTTCGTCTGTTCTGCCTTCTAGAATGAAAGTTTGTTGAAGTACTTGCATTTGCTGTTCCAATTGTTGGCGATTTGCCTGAATATTACCAAAATGTGTGCGATTCCAAACTTTGAGAACTTGTTTCAAGTTTTTCAACTTTTGTTGGAATTGGTACATTTTGGCTCCCTCTAGCGGAATATAAGATGTCCATGCTTCGTTGACCACTACCCTAAAATTGGTATTTGTGAGCCAGAATGCTTCGAATCGAAAAGGTCTGTTGCAGCAGTTACCTGGCCTGGACCATTGTAGCAAAATTGGCCAGTGATCTGATCCTCCTTGGGGGATAATGGAAGCATTGAAGTCCCCTCCCAGGTGGATTGCATTATCCGAGATGAAGAATCTATCGAGCCTGGAGGCAATATGGTGAATACCTCGACGCTTGTTAGTCCAAGTGAAAATTCCATTGGAGGTTGGAATATCCATAAGTTGATTGGTCTGTATGAATTGTCTGAGGCCATTGCTGTCACTGTCGAGCCTGATTCTGCCTCCTTGTTTCTCTTCCATGGATGTTATTATGTTGAAGTCGCCGCCGCCGATCCAGAGGGGGAATTGCCTATTTTCATTGAGGATGGAGATCATTTCTAGAAGATCCAATTTTTGCTGTATTGTCTGTGAAAAATAAACATTTGTGAGATGCCCATGGATTCTGGTGCCTATAAGGTGGAAGGATGTTTGGATAAGATGAAGGGTGGCATGGAAGTCATATAATGAGATAATCTGCGGGTTCCACAGTATGGCCAGACCACCTGAAGCTCCAAAGGCGTCTACAGAAATAGAGCTGCTTCCTGCCCAGATCTTGTTTCGAATTTTTTCAATAGCTTCGGTGCTGCTTTTTGTCTCTTGAAGAAAAACTATGGTTGGTTTTTCTTGTTGAATCAGGTTTTTGATCATTCTATGTTTTGAGGGGCTGTTGAGTCCTCTCACGTTCCAGGAGATTAGCTTCATGTAAACTGAGGTTTAGGTTTATAGAACTTTGTCAACTTAGGGAATCGCCCCGATTCCATAAGTATTTCACCTACTATTATGGTCCTTTGAAGGTCTGTCTTTCTTCCCCTTTTCTTGGTTTCTTTGAGCACCTTTTTTCCGTCCCAGGGGCTGCCTCCTTGTATGCCAAGACTTTTATTGTGCTGCACCTTGGTTAGGACTCCTTCAAGTCTGTCTATTTGCCAGGGGGGAATTGAGTTGTATTCTTTCTGTTTGCATGCAGTTTCAAGTTTGAAGATGTCAAGACCATCTAAGCTGACATCCACCTGATCTTCCTCCATGACAATAGGAGAACTCTGTTCTTCCTCATCCGCTTCTTCATGTAGACTGAGGGCTAGAGCTGCATCTAGCTCCATGTCGGTGTCTTGCTGTTTATTGTCCAACATAGATTTCCCTTGGGAGGAGGTGAAGGGACTAAGATCTGAAACCAATTTTTCATTCTCCAAAGAAGGGTTAGGAGTGAGGTGAGAAAGAGCGGGATCTGTGGACTGCATGGGGGCTGAGGGGTTGTGGGAGGTTGAGGGCATAGAGGGCTTATTTGGGGGGACAGAACTGGGTTGGTCTTGCATAACTTGCGAAGCGAGAACAGAAAATCTGTTCTGGGAGTCAGCTTTGAAGGCATTGTCCGAGACTGGCTGGCTTTTCTTGGCATGCCTGCGGCGGTTGGGAATTTTGGTGAAACCTTCCGAGTCTTTGTCAGAGACAGCAGAAGCGGCTTTGGACTGTAAATTTAATGGACAATCTCGGAAGAGGTGGCCATGCTCATGACATTTGCGACAGCAGAAGGGTATATGCTCATAATCTAAAGGCTGTGTCCATTCAAAGTCATCGTGAAAGAGACTTACCGAATCAGCTAAAGCTTTGGTCAAGTGCATCTGAACGCAGATCCTAGCATACGAGGTGTATTTGCGGGTTTTTGTTTCAGCCGCAACTTTGATGAAGGTCCCAAGTTTGTTGCCAATATCGGCCAACGTTTCTTCTTTCCAATATTCCACTGGGAGGGAATACATCCTTATCCAGGCCGGAGCCCAGCAGGAATCTTCTTTATCAGTGTTAAATCTTGGTTTCCATTCCATGAGATAGAGACCTGAAGAGTTGAAGAAGTATGGGCCGCCTTCGAATATCCGCGCTTTGTCCTCCACACAATGAAAGATGGCTGTGAAGAAGCCTTTCGGACCCAGTTGCAGGGTAACTTGTCCTTTGGGCTTCCATTTTGAGGCCATCCATCCTTGTAAGGCCTTTTCCGTAGGCTAGAATCCCAGAAACTTTCCTATTAGTGCATGATCCTGCATGTATTGGATCTCACCGTTGATGCGGTGGCTTGGCAGGTCGACCTTGATACGCTCTGCAGCCTTCGGGATACAGGTGGCCGAGGTCGCCTTTGGCTGTGATGACGAAGCTTTGTTTTTCGTCTCTTTTTCTGTGTTTTCCTCTTCTGTCTAGGTTGTGGGTATCTTTTCTTCATTCGTCCTATGTCCTTCCTGCCCAGCTTCAGGGTCTGCGCCAGAGGGGTGTAGAGGTGGTGCATGTTGTTCTTTGTCAGAGATTGGAGTGTCCCTTGGAGGGGAGGTGGAGCTCTCCCCTCCTACCGTCTTTGCCATTGCAGGCTACCAGCAGGAGTCCGGTGGCGGCGAGAGCATAAGCGGTCAGGGGCGGCTAATGGCTAGGGTTCTGAAGCGATTTGTAGTCTACTGCATCAGAGCGATTTTTTCGAATGGCATTCACAATTCACACTAATATATTAGAAGTCTATTCTTACACTTATTATTTCTATGTAACAAATTCTTTTACAATTAGTATTGGTTTAATAATCAATACGTTTAAAGTAGGGAACATATAAGGCTATTATACATTAAGTATATCAATCTCTTATAAACTGCTTCTTTATAAAATACACATAATTATTCACTATACAAGATGGACTCACAAACAAAACAGATAGTTCTTAAGATTTTCAAGAACAACAAAGACATACCATATCTAGTTTAGTTTATTTTTCTCAACTCATGTTACGGAAATTCAGAGGACAATTTATACATTTATATGACTAATTAAAACATAAAAAAATTCTCTCGTATCGATTCCAAGGATTCACTTTTATCAATAAAAATTATTTATTTTTATTATAAGCATCTCTTCATAAATTCTTGTTAATCATAATTTCTATTTGCATTCTGAGTTTATAACTTGTATATGCAGGCATATGATTCTCAGAGATATGAGTTGTACATGCATGCAAAATATGATAAGAATATAATATCTAATCGATCACAATTCAACTATCAGATCTATTATTAATTGGAAAAAACTTTTGTAATATAATTTACATTAATTTCATGCATCATCTATCAATCTGCAATTTGTAATAATCTAAATCCAATAGAAGCAAATCAATGAGATTTTTTTTGCCTAACCATAATAGATTCCTTGGGGAATATTCAAGAACCGAGCACATTTCTCGCAACCATGAATTGCCTCTCGCAGTTGCTCGTGAGCTGATATCTCACTGCCCTCCAGAATCAACAACTTCTTTCAATAATTGGTGGTTTATTTTATAGAATCATTCCCATCATATTTTTAGTAGTGCCTTGCTTTAGGCTTTGCGATCCTTTTTCATGGGCCTTTTTTCTTTAGTTTTTCAAAAAAAGATTCTTTTATTTTTCTTTAAATCATGTCTTTCTCTCCCACAATGCTTTATTCCATCTCACTTAGTATTTATTTCCGACTAAGTGATTAACATAATCTTTCTCTCCCATTATGTTAATTTAATTTCTTTTAATTATTTTGTCCTCGGGATTTTTTGAAGACTTTTATGGAAGGCCCATCATGTGGAATTGACCACCAACAACTTTTTCTAAGATGAAAAGGAGTCTTCTAAACTCTAGTTCTCTTTCCTAAATATTTCCAAGCAATTTATTTATTAACTCAATTAAAAATAAAATAATAATTACATCGTCATATAAGTCCCATCATAGCTTCCATAGTCATTCTATCTAATAATATTTCAATATCTAAAAATAGTAAATGTTCAAAATGTGAAGTCATAAGGGTGTTACAATGTCATCCAATAGGTGGCAGGTAGTTACCAGCTCATTTATGAGCTCTACTTTCCACTCCCAAAGACAACATCTTGTCTTTTAGAGAAGTTATGGATCAATCATATCCACAATCATAATTAATCTAGTCATGCAAATTAGATGTCTAGGACTTAATGAATGGGTAATTAAGAACCATTATTAACTTGCAACCTTTCTCTTTTTTCAGTGAGATGTAGCTTTTGTCCTAATTTCTAGACTCCTTATTTCTATTAACAACATAATAATAATAAAAAAATTACATTTAGCCTTTATCAGTTTTATCTCACTAATAAACTCTTTCCATATAAGTATTTAAAGCTAAAGCACAGTCACACTTAACCATATATACATATTTACAATATAAACTCCAAGTTAGGGGATATCCCATCATCCTCTTCATTCGATGAGAAGATAATGTCTACTAATTGTCTAGCAAGGATGGTGAGCTTGTAGTCTTTGTTATCTAACTTGTCTTTCATTTCCTTGATTCTAATCGCATTCTCCTGTTGTGTATGATCACGATCAGTTAAGACTTTGCCCATAAGGATTTTGGTGTGCTAGTAGACATTGAAGGATTACATATACCATGAAAACTGGGAGTGGGAAGAGGAAGTCATGTTTGGCATCCAACCTTTGGTAGCATTCTTGACATGCAGGTCGTGAATAAAATGTCATCTATAATGTATGTTTGGTTCAATATTTTTAATTTCCTTGCGAGCCAACTCAAGTATAGTCTCCTGGGTTTACATAGAGACATTGGGTGCTTAGGCTTAAGACCTATGTTGAGAGCATGATAAAGGCTTATTATCAAAATGAGTAGACACAAAGGAACATCCTTAACCCCTACCTCTTCCTCCTATTTCCAAATACTTCCAAAGATATTTACACGTAGTAAATTAAAAAAAAAACTATAAAATAATAACTATGAATAACATTAAAGAAAACTTTACTAAAAACATAATTATTTAGCCAAATAACAAAAAAATTATGATCCAAAAAAATTAATAAACCATCCAAATAGAGAATAGCCACCACCCATATTATAGATAGCAAATATACATTCTATAAATAGCAAATAAATTTTATAAAACATTCAGCAAGGTTAATATGTGGCAATTTTTTAAAACATTAACTAGTGTTAATATATGGCTTGTACAATGCAAGGAGATGAGTCTACCTTTTCAATACCCTTGACATAATTATCAATGAACCAATTCTTTTCGAGGAGTCAAATGTGTTTTATTAGTTACCTCATTCAATCTTAAAAGGTTCAATCGTAAAAAGTAACGGTGGCTTATTTGCGTAAACCTAATAAGTTTAATGATTTTTAATTAATTATAGAGATAATTCTATTTATTTTAAATAAAATGTTTAAGGTTTGAATGTAATTAATAATAATTATTAAATGGATGATAAAGATTTTTTTTATAAAATATTTTTAATAGTAATTATTAATTAAAGTTATAATTTATGTTAAAAATAAATAGAATGTAAATTTTTGTGATTTATAATGTTGAGATAGAATGCTCTTGGAAAATTACATATTAATTTTTGTGTTTTGATAACGAATTTAGTTAGTGGTTCTAAAGGTATGGCAAAAAATGAGATGTGATTTTCCAAAGCATTCTATCTTAAAAATAAAGATCATATGAATATGTGTTATTAGTAAGTCTTGGTATTGACCCATGGTAACCAAACTCATTGAAGATTAAAAATCTAGTTGATAATGTAGAAATAAAGCTTTATGGTTAAAAATATTGTTATGTATTTTTATAGTATGTATTTAACTCATATATTAATTGTTTTTATAATTAATAAAATAATAATAATAATAACAATACAATGAAATTATAATTTAACTATCAATAATTATTAGGTTGATGCTAAATATTTAACCTCCATAGAATATGTAGGAATATTCGTAGTGGTATTTATAAATAAAGTTAAAATTTATCTCCAAATTAATTACACTCTTTAAATTAATTTATTTCAAATTAATTAATTAATGAACATGTCATATTAAATATAAACTATGGTATTGATCTCTAATATTGTAACAAAAACTATTTACAAAATAAAAATAATTCTCTTTAAAAATATTATTACATATTTTCTAAAATATAATTCATACTCACTCTTTTTATAATTAAAAATAATAATAATAATAATAATAATAATAGAAAATAAAAATATAATTAACTTAAATTTTATAATTTATTAAAATATATTAAAATAAATGTTTAGCATTATTCACCATATTTATATGGCTAGAGTAATACAACACTCTATATTCATCCTTTCAGAAGAGAGAGCGGATTCTATAAGCTGTCAGCCAATTTTCATCTACTCACAAGAGAGAGGAGCAGATTGCAGA
Source organism: Pinus tabuliformis (assembly GCA_031772625.1). Taxonomy (NCBI): domain Eukaryota; kingdom Viridiplantae; phylum Streptophyta; class Pinopsida; order Pinales; family Pinaceae; genus Pinus; species Pinus tabuliformis. The sequence goes on from CM062814.1 coordinate 847,626,975, forward strand.
TTCTATACGCTGTCGTTTTGTAGATAGTGTAAACAAACTCCACGAGGTTGGATGGGAAAGTAATATTCTATCGACTGTCGTTTTGTATAAACAAACTTCATGAGGGTTGGCTCGAGTTACAGTACATTTCCGAGGAATACGTTCATCCCTGCGTTTGAGGGTATACGAACCTGCAGAATGGCTACGTTTCATTGGTTACATTTCGAAAATTAGAAATCTGCAACCATCAAACTTCAATGCAACTGATAGAAATCAGAAAACTCGAAGCGTCAAATTTCAAAGCAACTGTTCGAAATCGCCGAGGAAGAACAATATAGTCCGTGCCTGTTTGGAAGACAGTACCTGATAGTGGTTTCGACAGCGCTGGAGTCCAAGAATGAGCGTCAACATTTCAGAATTATGATAAATTTGTCTGCAACTGTCACGTGATTTGTACTGTGTTTTGGTGTACGACATGGCCATCCTCGACCTTCTTCAATTCTCGTCTTGAATAGAAGATACCATGGACAAAGAAGGAGATCACTCGCTCGCTCACTGTCGCACTATAAATACTGTTAGCAGGGCTGCTGCAAATCAAGAAGCTACCAAAGCCGGTAGAACCCTAATGGAAGAGAGTTGTGATAGGGAGGTTCATTGAGTCTTTTGTCTCCCGGACATGTGGCTTTGATGCTTCTCTGATTACTGTAGATCCGATAGAATAGTCACAGCGATTTCCAACAGGACAGAATGGTTTTTAATTTTTGCTAGAATATTAGGTAAGAAACTTTTCCAAGAAATCTAATTTCAGAAGTGTGTGAATTCTTTTTTATGCCAAAATGAATTGAATGCATTTTTTTTATGGGCAAAAATGAATTTAACACTCTTATTAACTTATAAATAACTTATAAATACTTAAAATTTGTAGCTTCCCTAATTCAACTTTCCAATGCAATAAATTTTCTCAAAACCATACTAAAATTTCCATTTTCTGATGAAAATTGTATCCTCATTCACCTAGACTTGCATACAGTCTTCTGATCTCTAGCGAACGGAAACGCCACCATGGCAGGATACATTTCCTATATTAATTGGTTTTGATATTTTTATTGCCTATTTGATATTTATTGCAATGTTAAGGATCAATTCAATTGTTTTAAAGCCAATTCCCTAGAGCCCAGAAAGCCTGCTCTAGGAGCACATCGGTACAGGATCCTTAACTCTCATCAAATTTAATAAAAAATCTAAAACACGCCAAATAATTCTTGACTTTCATAAAATTTAATAAAAATAAATAAATTTAATTTTAATAAATGATAATAATTAATTTTAATAAATGATAATAATTATCACCAGGTAAATAATAATAAATAAATAAAATTTTAGATAAAAGAGCAAACATTTTAAATAATTTTTCAAAATTTTGTTAAAAAACATTTATAATAATTTTCTTTATCATTTATGAATTCACTTACAAATTGTTTAAATATAAAAACAATATAATGGAACAAAACAAATATTATTAAATGAAATGTTCATATCCGTAATCCATATTTTAGTTTGCTGCAATGAATGGTATGGAATCATGTGTATTGAGATAACCTTTCAAGTGTCTCTATTATTTTCTTTCTTAACAAAAGAAGGCTGAATTTATTAATTAAGGCTCTGATACCGCTAATGATGGCGTGGGTGCAGGCGTTAGAGTCAACTTCCCAAATCTGTCAGCAAGTTCTTCTATGCCTTGGTTAATTTTATTTTCTTCTGGGCTGAGCGCATCAATCATTAAATTGATGATTCATTTCAAAAATCCCAATATCATGCTTTACGAATTAACTGTGGCTCTCGGTGACGGCTTAAAAGCGATATACCTTTTGTTGGATTACATATACAGTATACATACCCACTTATCTATATGCCCACGCAATACATAATGGAATTACAATAGGCAAAGACTCACCTATCGTGGACTTCTACATATATATACCTCCACATTATAATTGTTATATATACCCACGGAATTTCCTTACCTCCTTTTCCACCGGCGATGGTTAGGCGCTAGCTTTTGCCATGGGCAAAGGCTCTTATATTATGATAGACGGGTACATATATGCATCGCTTCATATATATATTCGCACTTCGATTGGGTTTATAACCAAATCCCAATCGCTCAAATGGAGGTCTCTTGAGCGGACCCGATACACTTATCACCGGTGGTTAAAACTTTGCTAGTTCCGCTTTTCGCAGTTGATACAAATGACAATTTCACTGTCTCTGCGATGACGGACTCCGCGAAACATCTAGACTCCAATTTATATCGTTTCAGTTTCAATTTGGAACTCGCCCTTTTTATCACGCCATACTCCCTTCATCGCAGGTTTTATGAACAGAGCACGCAACCACCGGTTCCCAAAGCCTCCTACGCCGGTATAGGTTGTAACCACGATGTTAAGGGCTTACGGTCATAGACTTTTAATCCGCTACAGCCATTAAATATAAATCGCTAAAGCTCTTGGTATAGACAGAGGTATATGCGCAATCGAATCCAAGCCTGGATGGACATAAACGAAAAGAAATTCAATTCCTATAATTAATATAGAGTATGGGCAGCGTGAGGGAAACCGGTCATCGATTCAACCATATTAATGCGTCTTAAAATTAAACTATGCAAGCAATTTACAGAGTCATTAAATTAGAGACATCGAGAGAACAAAAAATTCCCAAAGTAAAACTAAGGCACTCGCCCCTCTCGAGAGCTTTGCTGCCATTTTATTTATAATTAAGGATAAGCCTTTTCAGTCCCTATCCGATACAAAGAAAAGCATGCTTTACAGATTGATTTAAGCATGAAAAGCTTTACTACAGCTTAGTATAAATCGCATGTTTTATTTCCTTACTTTATCCTAATTTTAACGAAAAAAACATGGAAATTGCAGGCTAAAGGACCCCACTCCCTTGCCTATAGATTTTTTTTTTGGATTTTTGGAATAATTTGGGAGATTTTTCCCCTCTGAGTCCTATGCTCCCGCATCAGACTCCCAAGGTAGAAAAATTTCATGATCTCCTGATCATGTGTTCAGATGTATGTTTCCCTAGATCCCATATCTTGTGCTGCCATTTTCCACTTGTCACTGCTTCTGTTTGTTGTTCTTCTCCAGGTCTCCACACTTTATGCTGCATCGCCGCACTGACTGATGCTTCATAATCTTCTGCTATCTTTCTTTTGCTGCTTCTCCTTTGTTTTACTGTTGTTGACCTCTTCTGGGATACTGTCATCATTAGTTTTCTGATGCTTTCAATCTCTTGATCCAATAAATCTCCTAGCTGTTGATTTCTTGCTGCCTGCTGACTTCTTGCCTCTATGCTGGTCTCTGTTCTTACAGCCACCCGATCATCCACACCCTCTTGTCCTCTGGAACAGAGAACTTCTTTTCTGCTCAACTCAGTCAAATGTTCCTCAGCACCAGCAACAATACCTGCATTCATAGAACAATTTTTAAATAAAAATCATAAGGCTTGAGTGCCTCTTCTGTTGTTGTCTCAATTGTCACCATAACTGCTTTAGCTGTCACAATAGATGTTGTTGCCATTGTTGTTGCTATCGCTGCTGCCATAGATGTTGCTTCCTCCCAAACTTCCTGACTCTCTGCAACATTCTTTGGCTCACCACCTTCTTTGACAATCTTTAGTAATTGTCCAACATCATCTTGATTGATTTTTTCAATCAAATCAAGTTCTTCAAACATTGTAGCCTCATCTTCTAACATTGTAGCAGCTCCAATATTCTGCATACCAGTCTTCTCTTGGCTATTTAGGCAAGCCAACTCTTTATTTTCACCCATAGAAATAAGTTTCTGCATATGAGACATGACTGTCTTATCTTCATTCTGCCACAGTTCTTCTTCCCTCAAGACAATTCCAAGTGATGGATTGTCTTCTTCATCACCTGCACTCACAAAACACTTGTTAAAATTAAAAACATAAGGCTGTTGTGCCTTATCTTGTTTTTGCAATAATTCAAATGGTTGCTCTGTTTTCTCCTTCTCCTCTGTCAGCATATCAACATGCTGATTCGAATTGAGCAAAATTCATAAGATTGTCCATTAGTCTTTCTCCCACACCATCTGCTCTAATGATGCCTTCTTGCTCTTTTCCACTGTACTGAACTCTTTCATTTGCAATCTCCCTGTCATACTTTGGATTCTCCAGCAAGTATTCCAACAATGCAATTTCTCTACGGCATTGTTGTAGCATTTCATCATCACTTATAGTCCCTCCATTCACACACAAACTGTCAGTTTGAAAATCACAGAATTCAACAATTTCAACTGTTGCTTCACTTATCCATGCTACAGATTGATCTATTTCTTCTGCATCCATAAGAACTTCCTCTTGTGCTGTAACAGCTTCACAAGATTGCACATCCTCCTCAGCCCCTGTGACCACATCAAAAGTATCAGCTACATTATCCAGCTGGTCTGGATCTATCCAATAACTCAAGAAATCATCAATGATCTCCTCTTCACGACTCAATGGTATACTTATCATTTGCTCCAGGTATTCCTTTCTCCCAAGTAACAGAGTTTTTGAATTAGTCTCATCTTCTTCTTGCAGAGGCAACAATGTATGATTGATACCATCCTTTCTAAACTTGTAGGTGTTTCTCTTCCCATCTTGTATGGCTCTCTTTTCATATTGCCAAGGTCTTCCAAGCAATATGTGACACACATCCATAGGCATCACATCACAAACAATTTTATCTTTGTACTTGCCCACTTGAAATTCCACTTCACACTGTTCACTTATCAACAGTTGATGTCCCTTTTGCAACCATGACACCTTATAAGGTGTTGGATGCTTCATTGTCTTCAACTTCAATTTCTCCACTACTTCTGTAGAGACCAAATTATCAGTGCTGCCACTATCAACGATCATCTGGCAACATTTCCCTTGGACTTTGCACACTGTCCTGAATAAAGTTTTCCTTTGTGGCGGTTCAGCAGCCACCTCCTTCATTGGCTTAAGTAAAACTTTATTAACCACCAGAGATTCTCCTCTTTCTGGTGTATTTTCTTCCTCTGCTACTGCTGCCACTGGCATCTCTCCCTCAGCTGGAGCAAGAATTGCATTCCTCTGCTTTATGTCTGCATTCTCTGGACACTTAAAAGCTTTGTGTCCCAGCTTGTTACATATGTAACATCTTATTTCTCTGCCTCCTCTTCCTTTAGAAAAACTCCCTCTACCTCTTGCATCACCTCCTGTGGGTGCATGCTGTTGAGCTATTGCTAGCTCCTTCTTTAGGTGCTTTAGATCCTCCTCTACCACCTTGACTTCCTTTTCCTCTGAAAGTCTCTCTCCCTCTGGCAGACTGCTTCCTCATGAGTTTTTCCTCAGCTTTCAGTGCTATCTGATAATCTTCCTCTACTGTTTTAGGAGACAGCAAACTTATCTCATCTTGAATGTCCATCCTAAGGCCATTTAGATATCTAGCCACCTTCTCATCTGTATCTTGAGCTTCTCCTGCTCTTATGCTTACTTTATAAAACTCTTCTGTATATTCTTTTACTGTTAAAGCTCTCTGTCTAAGATTTTGCATTTGTCTAAACAATCTTTGCTGATAATTACTTGGCAAAAACTTACCTCTTAACTTTGCTACCATTCGGCTCTAGTTCTTGATTGGCTGCTTGCCAAGTCTCTTCCTTTCCGCCTGCACACCATCCCACCAGAGTGCTGCGTGGCCTTTTAACTTGGTGACAACAAACTTTACTTTCTTCTCATCCTCTGTTTCCTCGTAATCAAAGAATTTCTCCATGTTGTTAATCAATCGATCAATTCTTCTGGATTCAGTCCTCCTTTATATACTGGTACTAATTGGTTCCATGGCCTGGCTGTGGATTTTAACACTGACTGAAAGAATCTCATCTCAGGAGTAACCTGTACAGTTTCCTCCTCTTCAGCAGCTTCAATTTCGGGCTCACTCACATCTCCATCATCTATATGTCTATCTGCAGTTAATGCATCCACTCTAGCTCGCAGCTCTTCTACTATTTCCGTTAGTTCAGCATTTGCAGCAGGTCGTCCTCTTCCACCACGTCCTCGCCCTCTTCCAACTCTGAAAGTCATCCTTCTTCTGCTCCTGAGATTCAATTCAATGTCAGTTGTGGGCTCTGATACCACTAATGATGGCATGGGTGCAGGCGTTAGAGTCAACTTCCCAAATCTGTCAGCAAGTTCTTCTATGCCTTGGTTAATTTTCCTTTCTTCTGGGCTGAGCGCATCAGTCATTAAATTGATGATTCATTTCAAAAATCCCAATATCATGCTTTATGAATTAACTGTGGCTCTCGGTGACGGCTTAAAAACGATATACCTTTTGTTGTATTACATATACAGTATACATACCCACTTATCTATATGCCCAAGCAATACATAATGGAATTACAATAGGCAAAGACTCACCTATCGTGGACTTCTACATATATATACCTCCACATTATAATTGCCCACGCAACATATATATGCCTTCGTTATATATACCCACGGAATTTCCTTACCTCCGTTTCCACCGGCGATGGTTAGGCGCTAGCTTTTGCCATGGGCAAAGGCTCTTATATTATGACCGACGGGTACATATATGCATCGCTTCATATATATATTCGCACTTCGATTGGGTTTATAACCAAATCGCAATCGCTCAAACGGAGGTCTCTTGAGCGGACCCGATACACTTATCACCGGTGGTTAAAACTTCGCTAGTTCCGCTTTTCACAGTTGATACAAATGACAATTTCGTTGTCTCTGCGATGACGGACTCCGCGAAATATCTAGACTCCAATTTATATCGTTTCAGTTCCAATTTGGAACTCGCCCTTTTTATCACGCCATACTCCCTTCATCGCAGGTTTTATGAACAGAGCACGCAACCACCGGTTTCCAAAGCCTCCTACACCGGTATAGGTTGTAACCATGATGTTAAGGGCTTACGGTCATAGACTTTTAATCCGCTACAACCATTAAATATAAATCGCTAAAGCTCTTGGTATAGACAGAGGTATATGTGCAATCGAATCCAAGCCTGGATGGACATAAACGAAAAGAAATTCGATTCCTATAATTAATATAGAGTATGGGCAGCGTGAGGGAAACCGGTCATCGGTTCAACCATATTAATGCGTCTTAAAATTAAACGATGCAAGCAATTTACAGAGTCATTAAATTAGAGACATCGAGAGAACAAAAAATTCCCAAAGTAAAACTAAGGCACTCGCCCCTCTCCTCCGTCTCCTGAGAGCTTTGCTGCCATTTTATTTATAATTAAGGATAAGCCTTTTCGGTCCCTATCCGATACAAAGAAAAGCATGCTTTACAGATTGATTTAAAGCTTGAAAAGCTTTACTACAGCTTAGGATAAATAGCATGTTTTATTTCCTTACTTTATCCTAATTTTAACTAAAAAAACATGGAAATTGCAGGCTAAAGGACCCCACTCCCTTGCCTGTAGATTTTTTTTTTTGGATTTTTGGAATAATTTGGGAGATTTTTCCCTTCTGAGTCCTATGCTCCCGCATCAACTAGTCTTAAATAAGTAGAATTAGGATGGGTGAACATGATGCATATGTCTTTCCTCTTAAATTTATTTTTAAGATTAAATATTTATTTTATAAATTTAAACATATAAAAAAATTATTTGAAACATTTATATGTACTATTTTAAAATTTTAATTAATAATTTAGATTTATTTAAATAGAAATAAAAATTAAATTATTTAGAATGTAGTTTTTTAATAAAAATTTTAAGGAAACATTTGTATTTTTTTAAATTTTAACTAAGGTCTATTTTAATTTTGGATATCAAGTCTTTTTTCACTCAAAAAAAAATGAGAGAGTTGATGTTTATAGGTTTGCTAATGCATAATGAAGATGCATTTAAGCTAGTTTAATTATTAATTATTATAATTATAATTATTAATTTTATATTTTATTTTGTTTTATTTTTAATTTTATTTTTATGTAATTTAACCAAGTTAAAATATCTTATTGATAATTATAATTAATAATTATCATATTTTTATCTAGTCAAATTGTGTACATGACATTACATTTGTCACATACCTCCTTGACCCAATATCAACAACCACCTACAAATGCTCCAATCACTACATCTAACCTTGATTTCTTTTATATATACAGTAGTTGTCAGATGCATAAGTATTAAATCATTTTACACACAAAGATATCACATGCAATTATAGTCATATGCTTAAATATTTGAAAACATAACATAAAGAGTAAAGAGCCAACATACAAAACATCTCATGCACTTAAATCAACTCAGATTAGCAAAAAGAATGTCACTTGGAAAACTGAGCACCACCACCCAACCTAGAACTGAATTTCTCCAGTTCACCCCTAAGCCGAGAGTTCTTGCCATGAATCAATTACCTCTTGTTGATCTCTTCAATGAGCATCTAATACCCTCTTTCATGATATGGGTTCCTTTAGTGGCATCCCACTTTCATGGATCTTTTTTAACCATTTGCCTAGGCTTTCCCCAGAAAAAACTCATCTTTCTCTCCCACAAGGCTTTTCCTCATAAAATCTTGTCTTTCTCTCCCACAAGGCTTTTATGTTTTTCTTAAACTTAGCATCTTTCTCCAGCTAAGTAACTCAATGGATATTTATTTCCTAAAACATTAAGGTTATCTAGAATTGGATTTAAAAGTCTTATCATGAAAGAATTATCCATTCCCATTCAGTAATGGGATTTCATTTTCCAAGAATCTCATCTCTTGGTTTCTCGTTTTCCAAGTGGTTAAATTATATTTATTTATTTAATAACAAAGTATTTACTTTCATTGTGACACCTTAGACCTACTTTTTCTGTTACAACTCAGTCTTATCTTAGGTCTAGCATGACAACAACAATTTGTTACATACAACGGAGGGGTGTTACATACTCCCCCCTTAAATTTACACTATCGTTAGTGTATTACTACATATTATAATTTATTTCCTCGTTCATAGGGAGTTGTTTCTAAAACTATAGGCTCCCATGGCCTTGCCACCTGAGTTAGATCTTCCAATATATAGGTTACAAAGGAGTTCTACTAGCAAATCTCCTTGCATTGCTACTTGTAACATTTGTTTCTATCAATTTTGTGCGAGAATTCAGATGCAAAAAACTCAATTTTGTTTACCACAGTTAATGTCATAACTTGATATAACAATACTACTATTTGAGTAACTATCGGTTAATGTTGCACGCCATTTAACTATGATTCCTCATCTTCAATTTCATTGTATGTAAATAATAGGAAGAAATTCACGTTCTTCCCATGCATTCGTGTTCTTGCTGAACACTTGATTCTTGAAGTCTCCTTACAATAGTCACAACAAGTCAACTAATACATTTTATCAATCAACATGTATAGATATATCGCATCATTTCAGCTCAGAACATAAGCATTAACATCATAAATCACATGTAATCATCATAAACTCAATCATAGATCACATGTAATCATATGTTGACGGTGCTGGACCCACCAAAATGTCAAGTGATCTCCTCGGTAAGAAGTCCCAATTAGATCTCACATCATTTTGTGTAGGAGTCCCAGTAGTGGGTCGTACGGTAATGCCTTCACCGCAGTTTCACACAGAGGCAAGTAAGATGTCCCTATTGGTAGTAAGGGTGTGGCAGTTGTGGCGAAACAAGGAAGCTGCATGAATGGTTCTAACACATGGAAAGTTGGGTGAGTGTGCCCCTTGGAAACGTATGATAGCAAGTGGTTTGGAACGGAACACATGAGCGAAAATGCATCATAAACTGGAAGCAACTTAGAAAACAATCCAAAGTGATGGTTAAACCAATCATCACATTTTAGTAAGATTCATACATACTTATACAAAATAGTCCATACATGCATGTGTAAGCAAACAAATACATATATCATTTAGAGTAAACAAGATAGTCGAAATACAATACGATATATGCATGAAACGTGTTGGATTTTTTATATTAATAAGTGTAAGTTATAGTCATACAATACATCCATGTCCAACCACTAATTCTGATAGTGGAACATTACAACCACAACCGCCTGCTCCTCCAAAGAGATATAATAGCTCTGAGTAGTGGAGAATTCAAGGTGCATTACAATACTATCCAAGCTCTCTCTAAGATAGTCTTATCAGAAGCTTGGCTGACCAAAAGCATCTACGATGAGTTATGAGGGAGTATTTATAGCAAAGGGTGGGGTGACCCTTGACATTCCCCTTTGTGACCATTCATCTATCCTAATGACTCTTCAGCTACTCTATGGTTGTTACATTCAACTATCGACACTTGAACTTCCACTTGATGAGATGTTACATTACACATGTGCCCATGTGGTACAAAATGGCTTGAGAAAGCCATTCAAGACATCATTGATATTCAGATCATTGTGGTGAGACAAACTCTTTGACATCCTTGTGATGGTGAGGGTTGTGAGTTGATGACAAGCTTGGTCGTCTGTGATGGTTTGCATGCGCTCAATGACGACGTCTTGTTGAGGCAAGCTCTTGCCTCCATTGCATCTGAGTACACTAATATGGCTCATCTGTCCAACTCGTCTGATAACATGCACATGGTCTTGTACGTGCGATTGAACTGGAAACACACTTAAGCATAGTGTCCGAGCTGATCTTCAAGTGTGTGCTGGCAGTCATGCACACAAACTGTCAAACTGTATGTTCATCCCTAATCGTACTTGCTTCTTGTCTTCACCTTGGTGAGTGTGCCAAATGGGTGGGATCACATGCATGCACACAATAACATTCATGCTATTGAATTCATTTGTATGTGATCAATATCACTACTCACTTTGTCTACTCCATGCCAACTACTCGAATGGATCTATAACTTGTATGGGCATAGTTTCATTCGTCTGTGCATGTTGTGCCCCTTGTTGTACATGTTCTTGCTGCAATTCATTATCCCATCTGTTCAGCTCCTGTTCTTCCTAGAGTTGTTGCTTCAGCACATGCAACTCATTCTATGTTCCTTTCTCTGCCCTCACGCTATCGTCATGTCACGTCATCACCTCATAGCCTTAGTCTCCAAAGTTTCTTTCATCACAAGTGGATCTACCTGAGCTTGCAACTTTGCTTCACCTTTGTGTTGTCACCAACCTTCTTCTTGCATTCGTTGCGTGCAGGTATGCTGCCTTCAGCTGTTGTTGATAGTGCTTCTTGTTGTAATGTTACTTCCATATTATCTTGATGTTCTTTTCTATGAACAATGTGATGTATTCAAAGGGAGGCAAGCTCATAGACACTTGCTCGGCTGCAACCCCCATTGTGCTCTCAATAGTGTCCTTTGAATATGCTCTTTTGAAGGCCATTGTACTTGTACTGCTAAGAGACGGACGAACTCCTACGACACCTGGAGACATAGCAACACACATGGAAAGAAATTTGTCAGTTGAAAACCAAAATGAACTTAAGAACTGACTTGCAACATAGTTGTGTAACTAATTATGAAGGCTACACAATTTCTACCGGGAGGTTGGGAGACTGACTGCCGAAATTGCGCAAGGCATAGTCAGGGCTATCTGGAGGCTGACTCATTACTATAATTATGCAATGCCTAGTCCAGCATGGCCTCTTAAGGATTGAAACTGCGCAATGCACAATTTTAGTCAGCAGGGGCAAGCAACTAGGAAGCTGCATTGTGCAGTTTCTGGGACTAGCAGGACACCGCATCCAAGAATTGTGCAATGCAAGTTTCGAGGTCAGTGTTGGGCCAGACTCGCACAATTTTTGGGGTGAAGGTAGAGCCTTCACTTCTGGAAACGGGCAATGCTAGTCGGGCAAGGCACGGTCCAGGCTAAGTCATCTCGAACCGGCCGACGGGTTATTGAAAACATGAGAAGTCTGAATGCATGGTGAGATGAGTGAAAACAAGAGTGAATGATCATACATGTAAACAACAAGTGCACAATTCATAAAAAGGGAAGGAATGCATGTGTGTGAAGCGAGTCGCCGCAACGACGATTGTCCATGCAAAAACAGTGTCATGGATGTGGTAAAAGTGAGATGCGAATGAAAGCTGAAACAATGCTTCTACAAGCTAACATACATCAAAAGGAAAACAAGCTCTCACTGAAATCAAGTAGACAACTTTCACACAAAGCGAAACATAAAAAGTGACAGAAACAAAATGTAAGACATGAAAAGCGGGCTTGCCCCAAAACAACTGAGCTGAATTTGCCGATGACTCCTAGACGCAATGTGGGATGTTAGAGCTACAAGGTCGATGTGAGGAATGAGCTCTAAAAAATTCGGTTGATGGTTTTTGATAAAATTGAGGTTGGTAAATGCATGCCACAAATATTGGAAAGGCGATACTTGGTGAGAGGTTTCTAAAATGATCCTTGCATGTAACCTCCAGCTGCTAAAGATAAATCCCTAAATCAAGGAATGCCTTTGCATGTTGCCTTGGGAGAAGCAGTCCATGCATGCAAATAAGTTTTGCTCAGTCCAAGAGGGAACCGGTCAACCTGAACGCACATGCATCGGTCTGTGGGCTTGGGATGAAAATATGTGCAGTTTCTAGGCTGAGCAGAGATGAATGCCCCAGAGGGATTGCACAATTTTTGATAGGAACAGGTGACTGTCTCCCAAGATTGTGTAATTTTTGGGCTCTGCACTTGTCGTGGGTGGATTTGCGCAATTTCTACTACCTGCTAAGCTGGCTGTCCCAGAGGGATTGTGCAATTTCTAGGCCGAGCAACTCACCCCTTCCCAGAATTGCACAATTTATGGGCTAAGAAGTCCTGTTGGGCTAGATTGTGCAGTTTTTCCAACGAAAGTTGACAAGAAAGATTGTACAATTCTCGAGCCTAGCAAGTTGTTAGTCACGATTGCGAAATTTCTAGAGGGAAGGTTGGTTCCCCTTAAGAATTGCACAATTTCTTGAGGGAGCTGCTTAGCCTGCAGCTGGACCAAGTCTAGAGAAATAACCTGAGAGGGGGATGTAACAAGCTATTATGCACAAGTTGGAAATCTACTAGAAAATCACTGAAGCTTGTGTACTTTACAGTGCAACACATGCTACTAAATATGGTCAATAGGGGGGATCCAAAATGAAGCTAAGGCAAAATTTTGGAGGGTGGTTGTAGCCGCTGCAACACTTGGTGATACATTGGTAGAACTCCAACTCTCTGAATGGACCTTGTTTATGAAAAGAAAGTCGAACACATTTGAAAATATCGTTCAGTTCTCTGGTCATCTTCGTTTTGACACTATCTTGATTGTAAGATGTAGCATCTGCCAAGCCCTGGGTCGATCGACACACATTCCAAGCCAACATAGTTGTTTCAATTGGGGTTGAGGGGTATATTAATGCATAAGCAATATAGTCGTCAGAGTTTTAGTTTCATCTTTGGTGTTGCTCCACTGTTAGCAGGCCTAGGTAGTACCCCGACAGAGTCACGTAGGAACACAACCATCGCTCCGCTACCAGCAAGCCTGGTCAGTACCTTGGTAGAGTTACTTTCATAACCTCTCAATGTAGGAAGCCTTTCTCTTCTTTTACCTTATTCATTTTTCATTTTTTCGAAATTTTTTCACTTTTTCATTTTTTTCATTTTTCATTCCATAACTGCGCATAGCACTTATTCTTTTCAGAGGTGGAAGATGGATCCTGACTTATTGAGAGTAGAAGAGGTTTTTCCTTCAGAGAATTAGTTTATGTATACCTCTGGCGTTCTTGTTAAGGTTTTCCCCCTCACCTTACTCTACTTTACTGAGTTGACAAGGATTAAACCAAAAATAATAGACTAGAGTAGGTGACACTAGTTAGCACGTAAGCATTGTGTTTTCACTAAGGATCACTTCGAACAATATGTATTTTCAATTGACGTATCATGAATTGAAGAAAACAAGTTCTTTATACAAATCCGGGATGAAAGATAACCAATTATTGATAACTGCACAAGTCCTCTTTTACTTTACCTAGCATGTTTCAAGAGTTTCACACGGTTCATGTGAAACTAACCTATGGACAATAATAAGCAAACAAACCAAAATTCAAAGTGAGAAGCATAAGAAAATGCGGAAGAAAAGCAAGTAAGAAAACAAACAAGTAAGAAAACAAAGAAAGAAAGAAAGAAACCAACATGCATGCAAGCAAACAACTCAAAAGCCAACACTACTCCTACTCCTAAGGTAACAATGCACAGATCGCCTCACTGAAGTGATACTTCCAGTGCAGCCACCGTTGCATTGGTTGACCTATGTTGGTGAAGGCATGATTTGCGAACATTGTAGTTGCGCAAACCTGCAAGCATGAAAGATATAACAATGAAGGTGGACACACTCTGAGCTTACAAGTGACCACAGAATAAATATAAGTGAAAGCGCATGACATGCACTCTCTGGACTTTCCATGGTGCTGTGCTATAGTGCGTGCAAATGTTGAGTGTATGCATTCTCTTGATTGTGACATGAAAGAAAATGTGAGAAAGGTAAACCACTTACATTGTGCATGTGTGCTTGTTGTGTAAGATTCCTCCAACACATGAGCGATGGGATCGTGTAGTTAAAGTGGAGGAAGCAAAATCTAGGTGTTTGGTTTATCTTCAATGTGAAGTAGAGAGTGATGAGGAGCCTTGAGTGTTTCAACAATTTCCTGATGGGAAGTGAAACCAACCTCCGGACAGCGAGGGCTTGAAATAACCATAAGCTCAGGCTAAAGTGCCTCAATAGTATGTGGGGTTTTGAATTTGTTGATAGATAGATCATCGTAGACTAGTGTCTTACATAGATTAACAATGTTTGAATCAACATCGTGATCAAATGAAGAAGTAGAGAGATCAAGACAACCAAGATCCTAAAATTCAGCATGTTTGTCGGCATCCTCATGATTTGATGAATCAAGCAAAGTGGTAGATGAGAAAGAACGAGGTTCACCCTCTGTATTTTCTAAAATGACAGATGACAGATTGGATGGATTTTCGAAGGAAGATCTGTCTTCTCTGCACTGTAATGACAAACTGACATCCCACGTGTCATGTGAACGATCAGAACTAGAATCATTTGGAAATAATTTCTCACAGGGAAAATCAATATTGGCAGAATCAAAAGGGATGTCAGGATAAAGTGGATGAGGCGTGGATGGAAGGGAGTCATCCTTCTCCATAGATTATTCTCTAGATTCCCACACACACTCTTCATGAATGATGGGATAGGTTGGCTGCATAACAGCAACTCTATCGACAACTTCATGCTCGTTCACAACAGGTGAGGAGTTCAGAATGGAAGAACACAAGATAATACAATATGGAGGATCAAAAGAATGTGGGGACGAAGGTTGAGGGAACAAATCCATGTGACAACCAACATGATTGCAAGCAAAATCTACACAGATATCAAGAGCAAGTGGGGTGTGAGGGTGTGACAGTTCAATAGACATGTGTGCATGATCTTCCACATCACTTTGCAATGGTGGAGCTGTTTGATGAGGTGAAGGCAGATAGTCACTTGTGACGGTAACTGTGCCTACCTATGATTGTGCACCTCCATCACTGAAGTGCGTTGAGTGGGGTTCAGATATGTGATAAAGATACTCAAATCTTCCATCGAGAAATTCCCAATCAATATCATCTTCAGGGAATCAATATGCAAGATTACAAAAGCGCGTGTAAAACTATTCAACGGATTCATCGAGTGCTTTTCGTAATTCTAGAATTTATTTGTTGAGTTCTTTATGGTCAAATTGATTGAAAGCACAATCTATGTCGAGTTCTTTATGGTCAAAGTGATTGAAAGCACAATCTATGTGTATGACCAGATGAAGAAGAGAATGAATAGATTTTTCAAGCATCATGGCACACTAGTGCATTGGGTGCCCTCGAGGCGTGTAGACAAACAATGCGTAGGTCATGTATTCTTCAAAGATTCCATGTCTTTCACATGAGCCTACAACACTGACTGCATGCCTAAACAAGGCTACATGGCCTCCACCATTGTATGTTTTGTGTGACAAGTTATCTGAGAGATTTTTCGAGATAATGAAGTTGATTCCATAAGACATACATTCTAGAAAAGTAACTCTTTAGTTAGTCATGATGGATATGCAGAGATTCAAAACTGATGTGAGGACTCAACTTGTCATCTATCCCTCCTCCTAGCACCAAAATGTTGATGGTGGTGGACCCGACAACATGTCAAGGGATCCCTCGGTAAGAAGTCCTAATTAGACCTCAGACTGTTTGTTGTAGGAGTCCTAGAATTGGGTCGTACGGTAATGCCTTGACTGCAGTTTCACATAGAGGCAAGTAAGATGTCCCTGTTGGTAGCAAGGGTGTGATAGATGTGGCAAGACAAGGAAGGTGCATGAACAGTTCTAACACATGGAGAGTTGGGTGAGTGCACCCCTTGGAAATCTATGATAGCATGCGGCTTGGAAGGGAACACACAAGCGAAAATGCATCACAAAATGGAAAGCAAGTTAGCTAACAATCCAAAGTGATGCTTAAACCAATCAACACATTTAAGTAAGATTCATACATATATAGAATAGTCCATACATGCATGCATAAGAAAACATGTACAATATCATTTAGAGTAAACAAGATACACTACAACAAAACCAGCGATTTGCGCCAGATTTAGCGCCAGATTTTAGTGCATTTTTTTTGTAATTGTGATGAGAAACCTGGCGCTAAATCTGGCTCTATTGTACAATTTTTAAAGCGTCCTTTTTTGCACCTGATTTTGCATCCTTTTTCACGCTAGATTTTGCATCATTTTTTACACCAAACTATGCGTCATTTTTTGCATGAAATTTTGAACCAAGATTTGCATCTTATTTTATGACAGGTTTTGCTTCTAGTTTTGTGTCATTTTTTGCATCTATTTTTCATTCTCTTTTGCTTCCTATTTTGTGTCATTCTTTGCTTCCATTTTTGCACCATCATTTGCATCAAGTTTACAATGTATTTTGAATCCAATTTAACGTCTTTTTATGCATCCATTTTGTGTCAGTTTTTGCATCTAGTCTTACGCCAGGTTTTGTATCTAGTCTTACACTAGTTTTTGCTTCTATTTTTGCACCAGCTTTGGTGCCTATCTTTGCACCATGTGTTGAAATTGATTTAGCACCAAATTTTGCATCCATTTTTGTGCCCATTTTTGCATCTTTTTTTTGACCATTTTTTACATCCACATTTACGTTTGATCTGTCTCCATTTTTCCCATCTCATTTTGCACCATATTTTGCGTCATTTGTTTCATCCAATTTTGCATCATTTTTAACACCATCTCTTGCATCTAATGTTACATCATTTTGAGCATCCAAATTTGCATTTATATTTGCATCTTATGTTGAGTCATGTGTTGTGTCCACCTTTGCATCTTATTTTGTGTCTAATGGTACATTCAATTTAGAGCCATTTTTTACGTCTACTTTTGTATTTGTTTTTGCACCAAGTTTTGCATCCAATTTTAAGCTATTTTATGCCCCTTTTCGCACCATTTTTTTGTGTCTACTTGTGTCCAATGTTGCACCATTATTTACACCGACTTTTTCATCCAATTTTGCATTTTTTTGGTGTCTAGTTTTACATCGTTTTCACCATCCAAATTTGCATCTTTTTTTGCCTCATTTTGTGTCCACATTTGCATATAATTCTGTCTGAGTTCGAGCCTAAATTTGCATGTGATTAGGAATCATTTTTTACATCCAATATGGCATCCTTGGTTTCACCTTTTTTCAGCCCCATTTTACATCTTGTTTTATGTCTTTTCTTACATCCTTTTTTTTTCCTTTTTTGCACCCAAGTTTGCATCCCAAATTTACACCATTATTTGCATCATCATTTGGCATATTAATTTGTAACGTTTTTTTCTTCTTTTAACGCTCAACTTTGCATCTTATTTTACATCTAGTTGTTGTCTTTTTTTGCATCTAATTTGGTGCCCATTTATGTGTCCTTGTTTTTGCCCAATTTGATATCCTTTTGTATGCCATGTTTTGTTCCCTTCTTTGTGTCAACTATTGCACAATTTTTCACTTCTAATTTAAAACACTTTGTATGTCAATTGTTTGCATTTTGTATTAATTCCTAGTTTAACATCCAATTTTACTTTCAATTTTGCATCCATGGTTACATCCGCATTTGACTTCTTATATAGAGTATATTTTTCTTTACATATATGACCCCCTTTATAGATTCATAGTGAAATATATGATAGTTTCTAAATATTATTAAAGCAGATATCACAATTCAAAATCATTTGTAAAGAAATTTAAGAGAAATTGACAACATCCATCCAAAAAAATAACAATGTGTCATTAACAATTTTCAAAACATGTATAAAATAGCAACATAATACTAATAAAATCAGTATTATTTTTAATCAAAACAAGTAAAATTCAAATATGATTAACAAATCAAAATATTTCATGAATATCGTTATTCTACGATAAATTAACAACATACATAAATCAAACTCATCGTATGATTACAAAATCAAAATGTCTCATTGATATAGGGTAAATTCACAACACCCATCTAAACATAACAATGTCATTCTACACAATAATTTCTTCATAAAAAACAATGCATGTGCATGCCTAGCTACCACCACCAAGATCATCCTCATGATCATCTTTACCATCCTCATTACTCTGATCCACATCATCACCAACACCGCAACTATAATCATCATCTCCTCCTTCACCACCATCATCCTCATCCTCATCCTCATCATCTCCTGATATATGTTGAACATAATTTGGACCATCGTCTTGGCAATCATTACCTATAGCATTCTGACAAAAAAAATCAATATTACATGTTAGTATTAATTACATAACACAACACATGTTTTTGTTATACAATGTTAACCATAAAATGAGGTAAGATATAATATCTAATAGTACTAAAAAATAAAATGAAAATATGGTTTAAAAGTAAATTGGAAATCCAACTAAGATTACATACCATAGAGTCCATCCAAACAACAAATTCAACCCATCTCTTTTGCTGCAGCACCTCCTTTTCCAAATGATTTGGAGGTCTTCCATATTTTAGTTCCTATCAATCAGTAAATAGGGAGAAATTAGATAACAATGACTTTCTTCTAGTACAAAATTTATTAAAAAATATCACATGTTTAATATACTTACAAAGGTTGTTATCAGTGCTTTTAAACCTTTCTGCCCACTACGATGAGTGACTTTTGTCTTGGTTAACCTCGCCTTGGATGCCTTGTCCTTAAACATAAACCAATTCAATTTATTTTCACACAAATACATGTCTAAGATACTTATAAGTATTAATACATTCTAAATAATGTTTAATGAAAAATTCAATACCTGAATTTTTATTTCATATATCTTATTTATAACATTTTAATGATTACAATAATACTCTTGTTACCAGATATTGTCAGAAGAAATCTTACAAGACCGCTACCTAAGAACATTGGAAAGTTGAATGCATTAGTTAACATGTTTGAAGAATTCTATCTTCAAATCTAGATCCATCTCATGTGATTCCCATATGTGGTATAAATTGTCTTGAAGGTACCTGCATCATTCGACACAAAGCTATTCAGCACAATCGTTAACAAAAAACATCACAACTGCACAATATGAACGGTGCATCAAAATTGGCATTCACACGTCTAAGATCTTTTTGGCATATCTGGTGTGGGTATAAAAGGTTTCCATTAAATCTCGTAAGCCTTTTTAACTATTATAAATAAACCACTAAAGTAAAACAAACAAATCAGTTATAAGAACTGAAAAGAAAGCTTGAAAAAAGATTAACATTTTCTAAAAGGCAAACACTAGAACACACTTCAAAATACTTTTCCTAAAATGCTTCTTCAACCTGGCATCAAATTTGAAGGGCATGGTCATATTTTAATATGAAGTCATACCATATTTTCAGCCCTTCTATGTTGGCAAGTTAAAAATAATGTTCCACCAAGACTCCGGGATAGGGAGATGCATGTCTGGGGTGATGCACAGGGGGGGCGTGTGAGAGTACCCTCAAATTTTAGGTAAAATTAGGGGGCAGGGGGATATGGGGGTATATAATTTTTTATATATATATATATATATATATATTTCAATAATGAAAGCATAAATACATTGATCCATACATGATTGAATTAAATAATGAAATACATTGATCCATACTCATCATTCATACTAATACATACATCATTCATTCATACACCACGATATTCAATAATGAACTAGATTGATCCATATTCATCATTCATTATTCAACATTCTAGAATCTAAATTGATTTAAAAGTTAAATTCATCATTCATCATTCTAGATTCTAAATTGATTTAAAATTTAAATTCGTGATTCTAGAATCTAATTAGTACTAACCAAAATAGAGTATAGTAGATACCTAAGCCTGAAGATTGGAATAGTAAATTGATATAACTCAAACTCAAAAAAAGTAAAGAGTGAAAGTCAAAGAATCAGTCTAAGGTCATCCATATCTAAAGTCAAGACTCGAAAGTTAAAACTGACGATTAAAAATGGCCAATGAGCATTTTAGGAGTGCCATGGAGGAGGAGGTGCAACAGTTAACTAGTAAGTCAAATAGTGCTGCGCAGCAAGCTGAGTAGACATAAGCTTGGTAACTCGAATGAGTGAGTTAGAGATTGCAAATTAGTTTAGGTTTTGATATTTGTTATGTGTTGTTCTTTTTAATTTTAATTTTTTTTTTATGGTTGTTTTATAATTTTTTTTAATTTCTATATTACAACAGTTACTAGAAAAAAATTAAGCAGAACATGGCCCCCCTCAAAAGGGGTGCTTTTGGGCTTGGTGCTCTTGATTAAATGGTAGTTCCAAACCCTTATATATAATAGAGCCCAATGGAAACATCGCAATTCACTCATTCCTGAAATCCTAAAAATTGTTATGTCTGATGCATTTTGAGTGGAATCTTAAATTTACTTTCTCCATATGAAATAAAATGAGGTCAGAACCACTCTCAAACATCCTAAGTCAATTAATAGGGCCCTAGGGTTGAATGTTGAGCTTTCCCACTCATAAATTATTGTTTCAAGCAAAATTAAGGGGGAGCACCTAGCCCTTTTTTAGGGGAGCTGCCCAAAAGCACCCCTTTTGGGGAAACACATCCCCACAGTAGGGAAACGTTTCCCCCTGCGTCTCCCTGTGTCTCCCTAAAAGGGTCGTGGGGAAACGTGTCCCTGAGCATCTTCCCATCCTAGGTGTGTGGGAAGCGTGGATACGTGCACCCGACCATAGGGGACACATCCTCATGGAACACTGGTTAAAATAAACTATTGTTTTCTTACAAAAGCAAAAAATGGATCAAAATTTTAGCTATTTCGTATTTTATGTTTAGCACAATTGCAAGTCATGTGGTAGTACTAAAATAGGATAGATAAACAACAGTGTTTTTTATAATCACTACATAGTCTCCTATCAATCTTATGTGGAAATGATGTAGCTTGAAGTATCTAAATGCAGTACCAAAGTAGAATTGATACCAATAACCAAACAAGGCAGTGACAGCGCAAACAAAATTTGTTGTAGCATCAAACTACAGAACTATATTATCTAAATTTTTTCCTGGTAGCACTCTCATTTCCGTAAAATGTTTTTAATTCCAATGAACAAAGACTTGCCTGACTCGATAACGAAATTGTGTTCCTTTGACATCAAGGATTTAGAAAAGGATTTAGAAAAGAATTTAAAAAGAACCAATCATAGTAGAAGGATCATTACAGGATCTAAATACTAAAAAATAATCACCATAAAAGAACACTAAACATTAAAAGTTAAAACTAAAGATTGGAGTATCTAAAGAACAGAACCTAATTATTGACAAAAACTAGACATTAAATGAAGGATCGTGGGATCTATGACCCAGTGCCGATAAGAATACAAAATCAACTTCTGCATTCCCCTCATGACCCATCTGGATATGGACTTAAGGAGACCAGAACCAATCTTAATAGATTAATTACAGGATGTAACTGCACAAGCCTAGTACTCCATGAGTGTATCCCCCATCTGCTTATACTAGATATAAACAACACGTTTGTAGAAAGTTAGAAAAATACATTGTACAATCAGGTTGAACTCAATACAGATTCAATTGGACCTACAACACATTCCAGCCACAAAGCTGGAAAGAGCACAATAAAAATAAAAGCAAACATTGAATCTTATCACTGTTGTGGATTTTGTCCTTAGAATGACATGAGACATTCCAAATATGATGCCCAATCTGATATGTTGGCTCTTCTAGCATGGATGCAAAGAGAAAGCAATTACAGTACTTGATCTGTTTTTTATAATATAAGACTATCTTTTGCTAAGAAAACAAAGGTATACAAAAAAGCCCACATGCATTACATATCGAATATCATTCCTTCGGGAAAGCCCTAAAATCCAAGTGTATGTGGAGACTAATATCAAAAGAGGACCTCTAGAATCAGATTCATATTCAGAGATATATTGAGCCCAATTCAGCAGAAGACTGGATTGGAAACCCAAACAAGTCAATCAATAATGCATCCATATTATTGAAAGTACTGACTATAACATTCCCTTTAATAGGCAGATTGCTGGCATGGAAGGTTTGCAATGAGGCTAAGGCGAAGATCAGTATAGACCCATGGATAAGTAGTGGAGCTGAGTACAAGCTGCCAGAAGCAGTGATAAACTATCTTCAATCTAGACCAGGCAGCTGGACCAGGAAACTCCTCCATTTGCCAGCAGGATTGGAATAGCGCTGAACAGAGAGACGACTCAAAGGCCAAGAAAATATTCAATCAAAAGTGTGCCATGCCTATATAAAAGACTCTGATGATGAACATGTCTGGTCTAAAATACAGCCTTGGGGATTTACACTCCAAAGTTAGGATAAGAATCGTGTACCCTGGACAGACCAGAATGCACACTCTCATGGTGGAAGCACATCTGGATAAGAACCTTTCAAAAGTTCATTATTTACATGCAGTTGGCAATCTTAAATAGAGCACCCACATAGGAAGTTCTTAAGAGAAGAAATGGATCAAGTCCAAGCAAATGTATCATGTGTAAAAGAGTTGAAAAGAACATAGACCACTTACTGATATTCTGTCCTTAATAAAGGAAATCTGGATGGTTTGACAAGGATAAAGGACTGTGGACAAGGAGGTTATGCTGAAGAGTGCTCTAAAAAGTGGTAGCAAAACTCAGTCCTCAAAGGCCTTCCTCTAATAGTATCATGGGGAATCTAGAAAGATAGAAATGTTGAAATCTTTGAAGAGAGGTATATAACTCTTTCAATGTGCCTTCCAAGGTCAGTTAATCTTCTCAAACTTCAAAGCTTTTTCATCAACCCCAACATAGAAAAAGTTGATTCGTGCTCCTATGGACAAATCTGGAACATGGGGATTACTTTGATGGAGCTAGTCAAGGTACCCCTCAAAAAAGGGAAGCCATACGTGTTCTCTATCTCAATAACTCTCACTGTATCAGATTTAAAACATATTTAGGTGAGGATCAAATAACTACACCGAGCTTATTTCCCTAACAATACTCTAAAAGCTAGCAGCCCACAGTGGCATTTAAAAAAATACCAGTGTTTGTTGGCTCATTGTTGTTAGATAGTGTACCCCAGATCATCTTCTACTAGGTTGGAGCACACATGGCAGATCTGGGCACCTTATATTACAGCAGCATTACACAAATCCATGCAGCATTAAATTCCAAACAGCATAATGATCTGTTGGTGAGAATGCAGCAATAAATAGACAGTAGGAGCACATCACAAATTTTACTATTCCAGCAATAATGGCACACAATTGCATGTATGGACCAGCCATAAAAAGAATAAGATAATTTTATCATTATACTTCAGGTTAAAGATAAAGTGCTAAAGTTAGATGAGTCAGTTCTGTTTTATTTTTCAGTCTTTCTGAATTCATTTTTTATCAGTTAGATAGAGCACAGATCCAGAGATCTAAGTAATATGTCTATTTTTATAAACCCTAGGTGTCACTTATAAGAAAGAGTGAGAGTATGGATCTGTAATAGGGTTAGTTTCATTTCTTACACAAAATCCTTTCTAGCAGATTTTTATTCAGCAGTATTGGAATAGCAGTAATAGGTGTTTTTGACATTGATCTGTGTGTTCCAATGTATGTATTCCAACTGTGTTTGTAGATTTTAGTGAGATTCAGATTGCAGTTTTGATTAGCCTTTAAATTTAGACAGTGCTAGTTTCCACTAGAAGAAGAATCTGTTTACAATGAGTTAGACAAAAATTCATAATGGTATCAGACCAAACATTTGTTGAAACATTCTAAAAATCCTTGAATAGATAGTAGGACTGCTACCTATGAAAGGGAGCTGTCAAGAGGCTCCAGGGATCGGATGCTGTGATCCATGCTTGAGAAAAGCACAGTGAAGTTTCAAGTTGTCGGGTTCTTTGTTAGGCTGCTGATCTGTCTTAACTTTCGTTTAGGCGATATTCCAATGCAGTAGTATGGCTACAGTCAATCTCAAATACATGGACAGATTGGAAGGTCCCTCTTAACTTCATCCCAGGGAAGTCTCAGGTAACCAGCCTGCATCCATCTTAACTACAGATCTTCCAAGCATTTGGCGGGATCAAATTTCTTTTCACTCTAAAAGAGGTTTGCACCTCAATAGATTTGATCCCTCTCGACACTCGATAGATCTGGAGTTAAGATGGATCTAGAGTGAGAAATTATTCTTACATAAGAATACCATTAGCAAAACCATGGGTTGTCAAAACCATCAACAATAAATTGACTATTTTACCTCAAGTTTATTTTAATTATTAATTTTTTTTTTTTTTTTTAATTTTATTTCATTTCCATTTTATGCAATTTGACTGAGTCAAAATGTTTACATATCAAGACACGACATTACAACATCTCTTCCATACCAGGCTGGTGAGCGCCTCTAGGCACAAAGATATTGTTGGAGTAGGATTTGTCTAACTTCATTGAGAAACTGGTTGTAGAGCCTCCCAAACCTGTGTAATTAGTAAATCATAAAAAGAAGATGGCCAAGGTCAAGTGAGTCATACTTGAATCTATGAAGGATCATTAGATCCCTCACATCACCAAAAAGACCACAATAAAGTACATGTTTGATGCTCTAGTCACTCTATCAGAGTGAGAACAACAAACAGAAGACATTGCTAAGAAATAAGCTTAATCCCTGCAAATGAGTAAAAGGATATTGTAGTTTCCTACTTAATGAAGATTATTGATCTCCATGATCAGCTTGCAGCAATTGAGAGGAGGTGAAGGGTGAAAAGCTAGTACTCATTGCATTAAACAGGTCCTGTTCTTTTTGGAAACTTTTTGGCTATGACATCTAGGCCAAAAAAAAGTTAAAACTTCCCATTTTGAAGAGGCTATGGAATGACTTCAACTAGAAGGAGCAGAATGTTGTCCCCATTAGTAAGACGAAGAAGGGCAACAAGAAAAGAGGAAGTAAGAAGGGTTAAAAAGGGAAGAAAGAGAAGCCAGGTTCTTGTAACCAGGGAAGGAAGGACTTGAGCCACATCAAGTGCTTCAAGTGTCAAATGTCTGGGCACTTCGCTTCCAATGTCATCAAAAGAAGGGGAAGGGAAAGCAACTTGTAAAGAGTACAAAAGCATCAGCTCAAGTGGATGAGCTTTCATCCAATCTCGAGATACACTTCTCAATGGTCTCATGCCTGTCATCTGACATCATGTCTGATGTGGACTGGTATGTGGACAATGGAGCCTGCAAACATACAACCTCTAACAAGAGTACCTTTAGTAGAACTTGGTGATGATGCCACATATCCAGTTGCAAGAGTGGGATCCATCAAGTGATATCCTTAAGCTTACTAAGTTAATGATGTTTTGTATGTACCTAGCTTAACTAAAAATCTCTTTCCAATTTCAGTGATGATAGATCCTACATATATGGCTAACTTTGAAGATCAACAAGTCCTCATCCTAAATTGCAAGGGAATCCTATAAGAAATTTAGGGTATGATAGTGACAACATGTGTGAGCTTTGACAAAAGAGACTAGGTCACTTGCACTAGTGAATGTTGCCAATCTTGAAAAACATGGTGTGGGCATTGCCAATCTTCAAGGCTGAGAAGAAAGGAGTGTGCAAAGGTTGTGCACTTTGCCAGCATGTAAAGGATGTTTTCCTGGTAGTAAACATAGGTCAAGAGGGGTTTCTGACCTAATCAACACAAATGTATGTGGGCCCATCTCTTCAACTTCCTTATCAAGTAACATTTACTATGAATATTTTATTGATGATTCTTCTAGGAAGTCCTAGACTTAATTCACAAAAACCAAAGGAGTTTGATACCTTTTGCATGAAATCAAGAATCAAGAAAATGTTGATAGTTCCCTACAACCCTCAGTGGTTTGGGGCCTTGATTCATGATCTAGTTCTGCTCATGTGTCTCTGTGTATAAACATGTCTCATCATTGTCTATATTTTGAATAGGTATCCTCACAGAATTTTGAAGGATAAGACTGGAGGAATTCAGAAGCCTCAAGTAACACATCTTTGAGATTTTCAGTTGTCCTATCTACATTCATATTCCAGATGGGAAAAGGACCAAGTTGGAACCTTCTAGTTTGAAGGGCATCTTTGTAGGTTAGAGTGAAACCTCAAAAGCTTATAGAATATACATTCCATCTCAACATAAAGTAGTTGTGAGCAGAGATACCAAGTTTGAAGAAAATGCATGGTCCTCTAAGTCTCAAGAACCTCCAATAGTGACCATGGAGGCAGAAGAGCTTGGTATCCCAAAAACAGATCTGCAGAAATCAAAAAGATCATGAAACGCATACTTAGATCAGCAAGCTTTTGGAAGTGCAAGGGGTGCCTCTTTACCTTCAAGTTCAGCTAGAAAGCCTAGATGGCTAATCTAGACATTAAAAGAGGCAACAGAGTAAGTTGGTGCTCCAACTACTTCCCTTCAAATAAGCCACCCTCCTAAAAAGTTCCCTAGTTATGTTGCACTGATATCTTTCATTATTGAAACAAAACCTTCTAGTAACGGCAGTAAGGAAGCAAGTACTACAAAATGCCATGATGGAGGAATACATCTCCTCCTAAAGAATGATGGGTAGGAGATAGTGCCTAGACTAGTGGAGAAGCCAGTATTTGACTCTAGTTTTTCTTACAACAATCATGCATGGTTAAGCATGCACCAGATAGTAGCATATAAAACTGCAAAGCTCGGTTTGTGGCTGGACGGTTCTCCCATTAAAAAGGAGTTGACTATGAGGAGACTTTTGCTCTTGTTACTAAATATACCTCTATCAGATTTACTATGTCTTTCACAACAATCTTCCATTGGATTTTATATCAAATTTATGTAAAGACAACATTTCTTAATAGGTTGATTAAGGAGTTATATGAATAAACCAACCAAGAGGCTTTTAGGTGAATAGGCTTGAGACCCATGTTTACAAGTTGAAGTAGGCCCTTTATGAGTTGAAACAGGCACCATTTGCATGGCACTCCAAGATCGATGAGTAACTTTCAGATTTGGGTTTCACTGAGACAGATGCAGATTCTAATTTTTACAATTTGGTAGATCATTCTAATCTGCTTGTTTTAGTCCCATATGTAGACAATCTTACACTCACAGGAAGTTAAAAGGAATCCACAAACTGGTGCAGGGAAAAATTGGCAAGAGAATTTGTCATGACTTGAAGCACTACTTGCTGGCTCTAGGGGTGTAGCAAAGTGCAGGTGAAGTGTTCCTTGGACAGAAAAAGTATGTAATTGAAATTCTTAGAAGATTTCAAATGATGGACTGCAAACCCATGGCTACTCCAGTGTATGCAATTGAAATTCTGATGAGATTTCAAATGATGTACTGCAAACCCATGGCTACTCCCCTGTGGTAGTAAATCCATTGTACTTTGTTGATTCTAATTCAGATTTGATGAACATCTGTATACAGGGAATTGATAGGTTTCCTCATGTACTTAGTTAACACAAGGCCTAACATTTGTTTTGCAGTCAACACTTTCAGTACATGGTGCAGCCTAGGCAAGTTCATCAGGTTGCCACAAAACACAAGTTCTAATACTTGGAAGGGGGCAGTGCATTTTGCACTGAGATATGTTAGTGATGCAGCTTTTTATTCAATGATAATGGAATAGCATTAACAGGGGTTCTCGACAGTGATCTACATGTTCTGTGCATGTTTTCTAACTGTGTCCGTTTATAGGCTCAAACGACATTCAGATTACAGTTTCGATTAGCCTTTAAATTCAGACTGTGCTACTTTCCTGTAGGAGAAGAATCTGTTAAACAAGTGTTACTAAATTCATCAGTTGTTAGTAATTAATTGGATGAATGGCAGTAGTAGAAGATGAAATCAAACGTTCTGTCCGTTTTTATTTCAGAGTGCTTTGAACATGTCTACAAAGAATTAAATGGTGAAGCAGACACCTTGAGGAAGGAAGGACTACAGTTGGCTGAGGGTTAAAGGTTATGAAGTGAAATCAGGGATTGTCATATCTTACACGAACATATTTCTGCATCCTCGAATGGGGATTCTTATGACAGTCAGTATTCTGAAGATGATCCAAGTGCCTCAAAAGAAGAATTCTGAATTTTAGAGAAGTTACAGGACCCTTCAATCAATATCAATGCCTTCTTCAAGCTTAGCAAAGAATGTATATTTTCGTTCTGATATTTCTCGAAGCTTAAAGGGAGTGGGACGAACTGCCCTTAACCTTAGAACTTACTTCGAGGGGAAAAAGTAAAGTTTAGTATAATGTCTCTTGAGGCATGGTTTCTTTAAGCGTATCCCCTCTATATATTCTCTTTTCCCGTGGCTTACCCCTTGCCCGATCCGGACAAGCTACTTCGTTCCTTCTCATTTTATCCTAAAAGGATATACTGAATAGTCGGTAGGGATTAGCCCGTCTACTTCCTTTCTTGGTTCTCGTTCCCATCAGTATTTCTATTTGGCTCAGCCCCTCAATCAACGGCTCTCGTTCCTCCTCTCGCCACGCTCAGGAAGGTGGTCGGGGCTAAAGGTCGGGCTCTTTCCCACTAATTCCACCAGATTGGCGAAATCTTGCAAAAACATGAGCCGAAAGGCCTCCCGTAAGGGTTTCCGAACTAGTAAATACACTTTCTCAATTAGAGACCTAATTTCTACTTCATTTCTACTCGTTCCAGAAAAGAATGACGCTCTTTCCTTATGTGACATCGGGAGGGCAAGGAACGTTAAGTGACTCGACCTCTGAAATGACCACTAAAATGCAAATAAGGGCTTTGACCAAAACCAACGGTAAGACCTATAGAGTTTTATAGTACTTCCAATGTGTATGTGAGTATAGGGCTAATAACGGCTTACTTATTACTGTAGTGTATAAAGCCCCTGCCCTGAAAGCATTTACAGAATGTATCTCTTTATACTCGGATGAAATAAAATATTAGAAAAATTGAGGGAAAATATATCAATATCAATCGATATGTAAGCCAATAAATGTGCCAAAAAAAACACAGATTGAAAAAATATGCCTGCTGTGAGTCTGTGAAAGCAAATATAAGCAGCACCTCTTCTGGAAAATGTGAAGCGGAAATACAAAACAAAAAAGACATCGTGATAAGAGAATATGGGTTGAGAGGGACAAAAGAAATCGAGGCTTACACTCACCTCTATCCGATTGCATATGAGGATCTGAACCAGCCGCATCGGTTATCCAAAAATGCACCTTTGTCCGTGCACTGATCAAGTCAATCCGCCGCCTGGAAAGAAAAATCGCACAATGCAAATATTTGCAAATGCGTCTACCTGAAAAGGGGGGCGCGGCGTAAGAGGCCCTCCTGAAACCCCTCGGAGAAGGATATAGCTGCGGACCTGAAACCCTACATCCGATATAACAACCCATTTTAAGATATAAATGTTTTAAAAAGCTAAAGAGCATTGTCGCCGACCCTGAAACCCTACATCGTATATAGAACTAGCATTTGCACAAACCGGTGCAACGTCATAGAAGTAGTGGGATATGGAAGTAGGTTTGTGCAACGTCATAGAAGTAGTGGGATATGGAAGTAAGTAAAAGTAATATTTTAGTAAAATGTTAAATATGTGTTGTATGAATTAATAATTTTATTATATAATTAATAAAAGAATTAATAGAGAAGGGTTATTATTTTAAAATTTAGGATATAATTATAAAAAAAAAATTGAGAGGAAATATTAGTTTTAAGATAAAAAAAAAATTAATTAAAAAGAGCGATAAATTTTAGGCTTAATTCTAAAGCCTCAATGCGAAAGGATTATATTAGAACATCCTAAAAAGTCTTTTAAGAAAAATGGCGATTAAAACCTTTTCCAAATAAATTTTAAAGGTTTAAAGCATAAATATAATAAAAGCCGGCATATATATGTAAATAGTAATAAAGAGGTCGACCCCATAAAACTGCCACGTTGCATATTGGGATCTCGCGAGTGGCGTTTTTGTTTTATTGTCCATGACCAAACTTCCAAAGCCTCTAACTTGCGACTTTATTTACACCATATCCATTCAATTTAATTATTTACACCATAACCATTGTAACTTTTAATGTCCATGACCAGACACACGTCTTTAAAACTTGTGATATGAAAGGCGTGACATGGCAACTGTGATATTATATTAAGGTGTGCTATGATGGAGCAGTCGAGTCTGCAACATGTATTGCAATCGGAGGTTTCAAAGTGACAAGGCTTCAAAAGTTGAGATATGGCGGATGCGATATTAATGGCCAAATGTGGAGAATTAATGGTTTTCGATAGAATAAACGCATTCATTATTACTAACGGTTTCTTGAGATTTCGCTCATAAAAGTCTTGGATTATTATGTAATCGGTTATTTGCTAAGTTATTCGCTCTGAATGTTAGTTACTCTCACCCTTGTGTTTCTCTTGACAAGTCAGTCCCAACAAGCATAATTCAACAAAAATGTCTTGGTCGACCAAACCGATGAAGAAACCTGTTGTTCAACAACAATCAGTTGCTCTTCCCCCTGAGTTTGCAGAATTGCTTGCATTATTTACCGATACCACATGCACCTCAAACACCGGAACATCTACCTGGGAGGCCACATATCAACTTTTCGAAGATGAAGAGCCGAGAGTCACAGAAAGAGTAGTCATAGCCGAAGATTCATACCCGGTTTCTGATACTACATATAGTGATCTGGCCAATTCATTCCTCCATAGAATTGTTGCTCAACTGAACATCCTTCCTTACAAGGATATGATCACATGTGTTGTTGACCATCTAAACATCGCTGACAGAAACTTTATGACCAAGAGGAACACAATCATTGGCTCTTTCACCAACAAAGATTCGACTCGAATGTACCAGTTGTCGGCAGCTCAGAAGAAATATGATAATGACTTCATTGAGAAATTCATGAAGGAAAATCAAGATCAATCTAAAGTCATCGAAGATGGAGAAGAGATGCCAGCAAGCACAAGCGAGAAAATAAGGGTATGCATTCTATAGCTTCTCTTGTCGGTCCATATTGTTATGTTGCCACTATGATATGTAGATTATTTGGTTATGTCAATACCCAAAAGTTTTCAGACCAGTGGGTACCCTTGATTGATGCAGCTATGTTATGGACTGGGGGACTGTTCTATCTAATAATTTAAGTATCCAAATCCTAGATTATAGGAAGAACTGTAGTTTTTTTATTCTAGAAAACATTGTTCCCCCATTTTACATGACTGCCTATGTAATGGATGTTATTTTATTTACTTCTGATTTCCCATCCATGGGATGTAAATGGACCATACAGTACCCTATGTCTATCCACGTTTATCATAGTATTATCTGGGAGTCAAAATATAGGAAAAAGAGCATCATTCCTTTGTTAATTCTTATACAGAATACAAATTAGATGCATGGTGTGAAGGAAAATGAAATTTACAGGTTTGTGGTTGAAATTTATTGGTGTATCTATACGTGTATCTATAAGTTGTATTTTCATAGTCGAGGGGTTGGGAATACACAATTCCCATCCACTTGAGCTCAATTTTATCTCGCAAAACTTCATTGGGATCTACCTAAACACATATGCAAACATAGGTGAAAATGCCTGTCAAAAGTCTTTCCCTGTCTACTTTGACGAATCTTCCAATAAAATTTCCCACTTTTTCTAAGAGATCTAGATGGGTAAAGTGAATGGGAAAACTGGGAATCTTACCCATACTAGAGTAGTCATCGGCAACATAGTGAGAGGATTGAAGTTGGGAAACCATGGCTTCACTAGAAGACCAACTCATCCCCAAAACCATGGACCTTGGTCAAGGATTTTTTTCTTATCCTCGAGACATTTGAAGATCACCACAAAAAAAACATGGGTCTACATCCACCCAAACCGGCGTTCATCCAATCCTATCATAATCGAACAGAAAAACGCTACCTTTTCAATAGAAAATGGGGAATAAAAGTATCACCCAAGGATAATGACCATCACATCAAGCGCTTAATCATAAGGGAGGAGCAATAATTTGACAATAACACGTCCTTGATTTATGTTGATTTAACTCTGAACACTCACGTAATATTCTCTTGCTTGGCGAATTAAACACCACTGCATGGAATGGACGAGGATTGAGACGAACCCTGGATGAAGCCCACTTCATTCTCATCTAAACACAAAACTATATATACGTCAAAGCTATTACAATAGATTCTGACTGTCAACACCTCGAGGTTCTGTTTATATGTGGCTACCTTTTATGGTTACTATTGAATGTGTGATTGGCAATAGTAATGGCAACTTAGGGATGCCAAATTTCCTTCGATTCCCTCACTACATCCTAACGCAAATAGTTGTTCAATGCCTTGGTTGTCTTTCAAAACTGGTAGGCAGCGTCTTCTTTGATATTTCTCGATGGTTTTAATTCCACTACAATCACAACTTTCATTTACATAAACTTCGTGTTTTCGCACGAGCGACGATTGTTCCAAGGTGAAATGTCACTTGGATGGTTTCAATGTTGTTGACCCATCATAACTAACTAACGGATATGCCCATTACAATTTTATACCACCCCATTATCAATATCAATTATGCATGGGAACCAATTAAAGCAACTTTTCACATTAATTTTATATGAGCATGAGAACATGTGTTAACAAGCAGCCCATAAAGCCTCATTTTGAATGCCATAGTCACTTAGAAGGAATTCCTCTTGTAGTAGCATCCTGCCTACTAAACTTTGCTAGTGCTAACATTAGAACCACCATTACAACAAGATGTCTTTCTAGTGTTGACAACACCATTATAGTAAGATACCTCAAGAGAGACAGAAAATTTAAAAAGTATGATAGTAATACGTATCCAGAAGATGGTATTGAAACTAGTAATTGTTCACTAATCCATAAGATTGTAAGGTCATTCTCATTATCATAATCATTGTCATCATCATCACCATCATCCTTGTCATTGTTATTGCCATCATTACATTATCATCATAATCACCATTCATGCCATCATCATCATCATTATGGACATTGTTTGCAATTGTTCATAATTGTAGACGTTGTAAGAAATATCATCAACCCAAAAAATGTGATCAGTGCTAGAAAAGGGTTTTTTAGGACACATTGATATACGTAAGAGAAATAACAACTCTATTTTTGACAGATGATCGATGATGATCATCATCACCACCATTATCATCGTCATTGTCATTTTTATCATCCCCATGATCATCATTAATGTAATTTCTATCGACATTGTTGTAATCATGCATCATCATCATTCATGCCATTATTGTTTTTGATGATGACCTAGATGAAAATGACGATCATGACACCAAAGATAATGCTTATGATTATGACAATGACAACATCTAAAATTGGGAAGATTCGCCAACGTCATTAGCATCGTCATCATCATAATCATTGCCATCATCATCATTGTCATTGTAACCACTATCGTCTTTATCATCATAATCACAATTCATGTCATTGCCATCATCTTCATTTTCATCATTGTCAATATTATTGACATTGTCATCAATTGTTCATAATTGTCAATGCCATAAGGAATATCATCAATGCAGAAAATATGATGAGGGTTGGAAAAGGGATGCAAAAGCGAACATAGAAATGGGGGCAACAATAGAAGTAAAAGTGGATGAAAAGTGGATACAACATAAGTAGATGCACAACAACATGAAAAACCTGACACAAAAGTGGATGCAAAAGTAGATGTAATTGTCAATGCAAACTTGGATGCAAACATGAAGGCAAAAGTGGAAGCAAACATGGGTCCAATGGTAGGTGTAAAACTTGGCACAAATTGTGGTGAAACAAATGTGGATGCAACAACGGAAACAAAAGTATATGCAAAAATGGATGAAACAAAAGTGGATGCAATAGGGGATGAAAACGTGGAAGCAAATGTGGTTGCAATGGTAGGCGCAAGATATGGTGCAACAAAAGTGGATGTAACAATAGACAAAAAATATGCAAAATAAGATGCAAAAATGGATGTAAAAGTGGAAGCAAACATTGATGCAGCAGGCAAAACAAAATTGGATGCAAAAAATGGATATAATGAAAGTAGATGCAAAAGTAGATACAAAATGAGATGCAAACCCAATGCATAAACCTAACATAAAAGTGGATGCAAAAATAGATGAAATATTTGATGGAAAAGAGGATGTGAACATGGATGCAAAATTGGAAGCAAACGTGGATACAACAGTGAGTGCAAAACATGGTGCAAATTGTGGCATAACAAAAGTGGATGTAATGATAGATGCAAAAAAAGAATCAAAGTATGATGCAAATGAAGATGTAAAAAGGGATGCAAAAAGTGAAATTTAAAATGGGTGCAACAGTGGATGCAAAATTGCGTGCAAAAGTGGAT
Organism: Pinus tabuliformis; assembly: GCA_031772625.1. NCBI lineage: Eukaryota > Viridiplantae > Streptophyta > Pinopsida > Pinales > Pinaceae > Pinus > Pinus tabuliformis. The sequence goes on from CM062814.1 coordinate 847,661,875, forward strand.
GCAATAGAAGTCGATGCAAAAGTAGATGCAAAAAGAGACACAAAACCCGATGCAAATCCCGGTCCAAAATTGGATACAAAAAGGGATGCAAAAATAGATGTAGTAGTTGATGAAAACCTAGACGCAAATGAGGATGCAAACGTGGATGCAAAATTATAATCAAAAGTGGGTGCAAAAGGAGGTGCCAAACTAGGCGCTAATTGTGGCACAAAAATATTAGATGCAATAGTGGGTACAATAATAGATGCAAAAGAGGATGTAAATATGGATGCCAAACAAGAGGGAAAAGTGGATGCAACAAAAGTAGATGCAACATTTTATGCAAAACTAGACACAAAACACGATGTAAAACTTGGCACAAAAGGGATGCACAAATGGATGAAAAAATGGATGCAAAAAATGATTTAAAAAAGGATGCAAAAGTCGATGCAAAAGTTGATGCAAGTGTAGGTGCAAAAAGAGGATGCAAATGAGGATGCAAAAGTATGTCAAACAAAATTAGGTGCCAAACTTGATGCAAAACCTGGAACAAAACCTGGTGTAAAGGATGACACAAAACTTGGCATAAAATTTGGTGCAAAACGTGGTGCAAAACCTATTGCAATACCTGGTGCTAAACTTGGTGTAAGATTTGGTGCAAAACTTGATGCAAATTTTGTGTCAAGTTTTGCACCATATTTGATAAATGGATGCAAATAGCACCAAAAATGGGCTCTGGATGCAAAAAAAGAAGTAAAAAGGGACGCTAATCGATGGTTTTGTTGTAGTGATAGTTGGAATGCAATATGACATATGCATGAAATGTGTTGGCTCTGTTATATTAAGAAGTGTAAGTTCCAGTCATAAAATACAGCCATGTCCAACAACTAGTTTTGATAGAAAAACATTACAACCACAACCACCTGCTCCTCCAAAGATATATACTAGCTCTGTGCAGTGGAGAAGCGAAGGTGCATTAAAATATTGTACAAGCTCTCTCTAAGATAGTCTTATCAGAAACTTGGTTGACCAAAAGCCTCCATAATGCGTTATGAGGGACTATTTATAGCAAAGGGTGGTGTGACCCTTCACATTCCCCTTTGTGACTATTCATCTATCCTCATGACTCTTCAACTACTCTATGATTGTTACATTCAACTATCGACACTTGAACTTCCACTTGACAAGACGTTACATTACACATGTGCCCATGTGAGACAAAATGGCTTGAGCAAGCCATGCAAGGCATCACTAAAAATTGGACCGTTGTTGTGAGACCAACTGTTTGAAATCCTTGTGATGGTGAAGGCGGTGAGTTGATGCCAAGCTTGGTCACGTGTGATGGTGTCCGTTCACTCAACAACGACATCTTATTGATGCAAATTGTTGCCTCCATTGCATCTGGGTACACTGATATGGCTCCTTTGTTGAACTCATTTGATAGCATGCACATGGTCTTCTGGGTGGGACCGAACCAAAAACACACTAATGCATAATGTTCAAGCTGATCTTCAAGTGTGTGCTAGTAGTCATGTGCATCAAATGTCAAACTGTGTGTTCATCCCCAGTCAAAATTGCTTCTTGTCTTCACCTCAGTGGGTGTGCCAAATGGGTGTGATCACATGTGTGCGCACAATGACATGCATGTTGTTGAATTCCTTTGCATGCGATCAACAACACTGCTCACCTTGCCTTCTCTGTGCCAGCTATTGGGATGGATTTATAACTTGTATGGGAGTAGTTTCATCCATATGTGCATATTGCACACCCTGTTGTACTTGTTCCTGCTGCAACTCATTCTCTCATCTGCACAGCTCTTGTTCTTCCTAGAGTTGTTACTTTAGAGCACGCAACTCATTCTACGTTCCTTTCTCTTCCATCGTGTGATTGTCATGTCGCGCCATCACCTCATAGCCTCAGTCTCCAAAGTTTCTTTCTTCAAAAGTGGATCTTCTTGAGCTTGCAACATTGTTTCGCCTTTGTGTTGTCTCCAACCTTCCTCTTGCGTTTGTTGTGTGTAGGTATGCTACTTGAAGTTGCTATTGATGGTGCTTCTTACTGTAATGTTTCTGCTATATTATTTTGATGTCCTTGTCTACGAACAACTTTATGTCTTCACACAGAGGCAAGCTCATAGACACTTGCTTAGCTGCAACCCTCATTGTGTTGTCATCAATGTCCTTTGACTCTCCTATTCTGAAGGCCATTGTACTTGTGCTTCTAAGGTAAAGAGGAACACTTGTGATGGATGGAGACATAGAAACACTCATGGCAAGAAATCTGTCAATCAAAAACCAAAACTAACTTGAGAAATGACTTGCAACATACCTGTGTGACTGATTATGAATGTTGCGAAATTTCCGCTGGGAAGTTGGGAAACTAACTGCCAAAACTGCACAAGGAATAGTCTGGGATGTCTAGAGGATAACTGACTACTGGAACTACGTAATGCATAGTCCATCCTGGCCTGCTATGGACTAAATCTGCATAATTATCAATTTCAGTCAGCAATGATATGCAACTAGCAAACTGCATTGCACAGTTTCTATGGCCAGCAGGACACTGCCTCCAAGAATTGCGCAATTGAAGTCTAGAGGTCAGTGTTGGGATAGACTTGTGCAATTTCTATAGGGAAGGCAATGCTTTTGCTTCTAGAAATGCGCAGTGCTAGTCAGGAAAGGTGCAGTTCGGGCCAAGGCAACCCCAACCAGCCGACGGGTGACTGAAAACATGAGAAGTCCGAATGCATGGTGAGATGAGTGCAAAAAAGAGTGAATGATCATATATGAAAATAGCAAGTGCATGATTCAAAAAAATGGAAGGCATGCATGTGTGTGAGTGAGTCGTCGCAATGATGATAGTCTGTGCAAAAACAATGTCATGCATGTGACAACAGTGAGATGTGAACGAAACCTAAAATGATGCTTCTATAACCCAACATACATCAAAACAATGGCAAGCGCTCACTGAAATCAAGTAGACAACACTCACACAAAGCAAAACACAAAAAGAGATAGGAACATAATTTAAGACATGAAAAGCGGGATTACCCCAAAACAACTGAGATGAATGTTTCGATGATTCCTTGATGGAATCTAGGATGTCAGAGATGCAAGGTTGATGTGATGAATGAGATTTGCAGCTTCCGGTTGATGAGTTTTGATCAAAACGAGGTTGGGATGTGCATGCCACAAATCTTAGAAAAGTGACACTTGGCGAGAGATTTCTGAAATGATCCTTGCATGTAACCTCCAGCTGCTAAAGATAGATCCCTAAATCAATGGATGCCTTTGCATGCTACCTTGGGAGAAGCAGTCCATGCATGAAAATATTTTTTTCTCGATCCCAAAGGGAACTGGTAAACCTAAAGGCATGTGCATTAGTCTATGTGCCTGGGATGAAAATATGCATATTTTATGGGCTAAGCAAAGATGAATGTCCTGGAGGGATTGCATAGTTTCTAAGAGGGATATGTGACTATCTCCCAGCATTGTGAAATTTCTGGGCTAAGCATTTGCCGTTGGTGGATTTGCGCAATTTTTGCTAGATGCTGAGCTGGCTGTCCCAGAGGAATTACACAATTTATAGGCTGAGCAGCTGACTGCTACCCAGAATTGCAGAATTTCTAAGTTGAGCAATCTTGTTGGGCTGGATTGCATAATTTTGCCTGTGAAGGTTGACAGGTAGGATTGCACAATTCTGGAGCCCAGCAGGCTATCATTCAGGATTACACAATTTCAGGAGGGAAGGCTGCCTCCCCTCCAGAATTGCACAATTTCTTGAGGGAGTAGCTTAGCCTGTAGCTAGACCAAGTCTGGAGAAACAACCTGAGAGGGGGATGAAGCAAGCTATCATGCACAGGATGGTAATCTGCTAGAAAACCACTCAAGCTTCTGTACTTGATAGTGCGAGACATGCTGCTAAAGATGGTCAATACGGAGGCTCTAAAATGAAGCTAAGGAAAAAATTTGGAGGGTGGTTGTAGCTGCTACAACATCATCATATACCAAAATCATAAATCACATGCATGCTAAACTGAATAACTACTGATTCTTATCCTTTAATAAATCTGTACCTTCCAATTTTGTCTTTCTTTTGTACATACTCCAGATCACTTGCCCCACAAGGAAATCACCCAATGTCATCTCCTCAACCATGTCTACATACACATAATGTCTATTATAGACACACAACTATACTTTTCATATAACATCATGCAATACATGCATCCATACCAGTACCACATCTACCACATGTACATGATACCACTTGTACAACGTGTATGCGATACCAAATGTCCATAGCATCACCTACACAACATATAACTCATCCACATGTTTTCAACCATGATAGTATTATGCCAAAAAAATTCCTTCGATTTTTCATTCACACTACTTTTCGGTAAGTCCAACCAAACCATGCTTGGTTTTTTGATTGGAGAATAAGGAATTCATGGACCTATTCAACTTCTACAAGCATAGCATAATTGAAATTTTTATGTCAAAGTATTCATGCCTTGTTATTTAGCTAATCCCTTTCATGTATCTTGCGATTGCAGGAAATTTCAGCAAACGATAACATAGAGGTAATTATGCATAATACAACCTTATCATACCAATAACTTTGAGTTTTGGGATTGAAATCGTTCCTTAAACAAGGTTTTAATAACAATGGAATATGACCTCCTCTTAATCATAAATAAGACTATTGACTATGATAGTTAGTCCAGTATGGACTTTAACATTACATTTGAAGTCTAATAACTTTGCCATGAGAATAATTTCTTAGTACACAAAAGTACTCCATACGTAAATTGGTTATGTCATATGATTTCTTGTTTTATCATTTTAACACTACTTCCAACACCTTTTTGGTCATGAATAATTCAGTGTATATACCCCACCAATGGAATAATAACTATGCAAGTACATACACCTCCCATACATGAGTCATGAACGAAGATTACCATGTTCTCACATTCCCAAATCTCTTAATTTCCGGGGTACTATGTGTACCAAGGTGTGAACTTAGGTCATTAACATACCTTAGCACTAGATCATGATGTGGTAGAATATAATTCATTTCTTGGAAACCAATTCAATTATTATATTATTTAAAATAAATAGTTTATGCAATAAATGTTATGTAGTCATATTCAAACCCAGACAACACTATCCATGCAATCTAACTGGTAGACTTCTCCCATATGGCTTAATAGGAAATAGTGGTACAAAATATGCATCTTAGATTCTACGATTCTCAATTCATTTGAATAGATTTCTAGATATCATTTTATCAAATCCAATTCTTTGTGCACAATAATCTTGATTACTATCACCACTTAGCCATCAATATGGTTGAAGCATCCTATTAATTTAACAATGAGTTGTTGCATGGTTTTTTATCCTCCGTCTTCATAACCTAGAACTTTTTATATGTCACACTTTGCTTGGTGCATGTATTATTTTACTACTAGCATAAGATCTTTAGATCATCATACATTGTATTAATGTGAAACCTTTTGGTTTACCAAAAAATTGTTTATTAAATCAGACAAGTCATGTTCCAAATCTAGTGTACATTTTTTGTTAGTCATTAGACAACTCTGAATTGCTCTATTTCTATTCTAAATGCATCAAGCACCATCATATCTAGTTTGTTTGTCATTTCTGTTTTCGTAAAGGACATATACTTTGTTTATATGTTGTAGAAGCACACATATCATTTTTATCTTATCACTTCCCACAAGAAGTACATTTGTAATATCTACCATCATTCTAATGGAAGCATCTTCTACTTGCTGTATATTTGAAAGGTACCTATTTTTGCGATATTAACAGAACCCCATCTATATCTTCAAGGTTGTGAAGTTTGAGGTTGCATACTTTGAGTTCCAATAATTTACACATTGGAATTTGGGTGAAATTGAAAATGTTTCTTTGAGCTTGTATTTAATACTGCAATTAATAGAGAAGCACTAGGAGCCGCTTTTATACTCTTAATATGTATTTACCCTAAAATTACTTTTGGGTGCTTGTCCCATTGACCTACTTATGAAGGTCATAAAATTATTAATGTATAATGTCTTCTTCAACATGTATACAGTGAGTTGTATTAATGTGTGCATATACTTCACAACTCTAACCCTAGTTTAATATAATTTGTGCCTCTTATCTATCATAGTTATAATTATTTAGATATTGCTTTACTCAAAAGGAACCTATAGGTTCCAAATATGCATGTCTAATTATATATGCATTTTGCTACTAAATATTTGAATAATGACTTGGTAAAGTTTAATTCCCTTCAATAGGGTATATTTGGAGCATTTACACAATAAGGGTGAATTAAACAGTTCCACCATTGGAAAAACCATTTCCAAAATGAATTTCATCATTACATGTAGATGCACAAATCAACAAAACAATATTGAATCGAAAGACAATTTTGAATAGTCTCATACCACATAAAGGGACCTGGCTTTCATGAGCTTAATGATATTTCATGGGAATTTGATGAATAGATCCAATTAAGGAAAACCTTCAGAATCTGTTCTAGGATGGAACTCAATTAATTTAACCATCAATTTCAGATAATTTTGATAGAATATTATGAACTTATTTCTTCTTAGTTATATAGGTTCCATCTATATAGTTTTATTTTTCATTTTTCCTCTTGTTGGCCATGATATATGGAAAAAAAACATTTGTCTATTTAATCTATATATTTTTTTCAGTTATCTCATAAGAGCTCAATTTTTCTTCCCTTCATATCTCATCTCTTCTTAAGATCGCTATAAGTATAAACTTAATTTCATTGAGCTATGTCTTTGGATAGGTTATCTTTATCAGCATTGGTTGAATTTTTTTTGATGATGTACAACTCATAATTTATTTTTTATATGAGGAGGTGATATGATGATAATAGGGAAGAAGAGACTTATTGGCATGCAATTAAACATAGGATTCAACTTTCCTTATCCATCATCTCTCCTTTCAACACTTGCATTCATATTTATAAGACATGATGACCACACCACCAACTTTTAATACAAATTATAACCATAACAAATATTATAAATATTTTCATTCATGAATCTCGACTATAAACATCTAAAATTAAACCAATTTTTAAATCATGGTAGTTAGTGAGAATTTTAAGCCCTCCATGTAGTTGAGCCATACATACGAGCCGTACATATATGTAAGGACATGCACGTAATCACATCATGAGTTTGGGACATTATGCACTCACCATATGTAATGGGAAGGTTGAACATACCTCCCTCAAGCATAACATAAATTAGAAAATCCAAGGAGAAAGTGTTCATTCTTAGGAGATCCTTTACGCATTAAAAAATAGCTCATATAAAATTGTACACACTCTTCCATGTAGTTCGTTTTATTCACAAAGTGTCAATGCGTCTTTGAATCTTGTTTTTACGTAATGACTGCTTAAAATAATTATGCAGAATAATATGAAAACAATATCGTTCCCATCAAGGAAATAATGGCATATATGCCAACCATGTTATACATGTTTTGGTGTTTTTCACATATTAATATGTACAAATAAAATATGTGTAGCTCAGTCCTCATCAATACATAAAATACCTACAACTACCAATAGATATTTTACATTTCTTTGCATTACTTCCTACTACATCACAAAACTGCAAAGTTTTATATTATATAACAATATCACAAAAAAATATTTGTTCCAATATACCTTATAGTTTCGGTCAGTTACAAACCCATGAAATTCATGAAAATTCTAACTCGTAAGAATAAACCTCTTATTTAAGTAGGAACTATGATGGATTTTTAATGACTGTAATGGAGACATCGTAAAAGTGAATCCTATCCATACACAATAAATTAGACAATGGACTGTGATAAAATTAGTTGATATAGATTAAGCATTACAAAGCTTGAATCCTTGTATTCCATTTGTATTTTAAAACCTAACTTGCCAAATAAAGGGGTAGATAAGAAAGTTAAATTCCGAAATCATGCGATACATATCTGTAGGTTTTAACCCAATACAGAAATTACCTTCATACGAATTCTAACAAAAGAAAATAAACAATGAAAAAGGATAACATGTAAAACACATATACATAGATATTTTCCCCTAGATCCAAAACCAAGACTACCAAATTGATTTTTCAGTATATTCCTTTCAACGTTACAATACATATTTATACATGCCGAAGCATCCAATACCATGGAACGAAAACCATCGCATCCATGACCATGTGCGAAAACCATGCAAAAAACCATAGGTAGGTCCACCCAACCTAATATAGGGTCCAAAAATATAACACAACCCTGAATTCTCCCACTTGTTGTTTTCTTTCCACAGGGGGCCAGAGGAGAGCTTAGTCATTTATCCAGCCCTGAAACGCCCATTGTTTCTCTACACCAAGAGAACTTCTTAGAGCTCACAGATTTTGTCAATGCATCTGCAATATTCTTCAAAGTGTCCACCTTTACTAGCAACACCTTTTTGTCTTCTATCATATCCCTCACAAAGTGATACTGAACATCAATGTGATTTGCCTTTGAATGATAAGCAGGGTCTTTTGTCAAGAAAATTACACTTTGGCTTTCACAGTCTATCCTTATAGCTCCCTGTACTAACCCCATACTTGAACACAATCTCTGAAACCAAACTACTTCCTTGCTTGCATGAGTGGCTGTCATGTATTCTGCCTTTGTAGTTGATAATGCCACTACAGATTGTTTCTTACTCATCCAACTAACTGCACCTCCAAATAGGTTAAACACATACCCACTTGTAGATCTTCTCTGATCCAAATCTCCAACCCAGTCTGCATCAACAAAGCCATGAATATCCAACACTCTATCCAATCCTGGTCTTCCTTGGTAGCACAAACCATAATCGCTAGTGTGACACAAATACCTGAAAACCCACTTCACTGTTGTCCAGTGCTCCTTCCCTAGTTTTGACATAAACCTGCTCATTACTCCCATTGCATGTGCAATGTCTGGTCTAGTATAGACCATTGCATACATAAGGCTATTGACTACACTTGCATATGGAGCACGAGACATGTCCTCTTCCTCTTCTTGTGTATGGGACAATGTTCGGCATATAACTTTACATCTACATGAATAGGAACATTCACCGGTTTACTATCCTACATATTACACCTTTGTAGTATTGTCTCGACATACTTTCTCTTGTTTAACTAGAGCTTCCTCTTTGATCTCCTTTAATTTCCATGCCCAAAATATAGTTTGTAGCACCAAGATCTTTCATGTCGAATTTGGAGGACAATTGGGTCTTCAAATCCTAGATAATTTCCTTGTCATTTCCAACCAACAACATATCATCCACATACAAGACCAAATAAATAACATGGTCACCAATTAATTTAAAATACACACAATGATCTGCTTTGCTTCTGGTGAAGCCAAGTCACCTTATAAGTGTATCAAATTTCTGATACCACATACTTGGTGACTGTTTTAACTAATACAGAGACTTCTTTAATTTGCATACCAGTTATTTCTTACCATTCACCAGAAAACCTTCAGGTTGCTTCATGTGGATCTCCTCTTCTAGATCCCCATGAAGAAATGTTGTCTTCACATCCGTCTATTCTACCCCAAAATCAAAAGCAACAACAACAGATAAAAGTAATCTAATAGAAGCTATCTTGGTAACAGTAGAAAAAATATCACCAAAATCAATTCCCCGCTCCTGGGAATAACCTTTTTCTACCAACTAAGCTTTGTATTTCTCCACCTTTCCTTCTACATTTGTCTTCTTCTTGAACGCCCACTTGCTGCCAATGGGTTTCCTTCCAGCCAGTAACTCCACTAGATCCCAAGCCTCATTTTTGTGCAAAGACGTCATTTCATCAACCATGCATCTTTCAAGAGTTTGTTGTCCTCTGAATCTACTGCTTCCTTCATAGTTCTGGGATCATAATTAGTAACAGATAAAGCAAAATTTGAACAGAAAGTAGATGGACTATACCTTTCTGGTTTCCGTCTTTCTCGAACTAATCTTCTCACACCCGGGTTTTGTGGCTCTTCATCTTCTAATTCGTCCTCCAATATAGAGTCTGATTCTTCCCCCTTAAACGGAAACTCTATCTTCTCATGTTCCTTTGGGTGTAGTTCATGTTTAATAACATCCACCTCTCTGAACACCACATCTCAGTTGTACACAACCTTCCTTGTTACTGGGTTCCAAAGCATATAACCCTTTAAACCATCTTTATACCCAATAAAGATGCACTTTTCAAATTTACTATCCAACTTGGTTCTTTTCTCCTTTGGAACATGTACATATGCATCACATCCAAATACCCACAGATGTGAAAGAGAGGGTTTCTTACCAATCCATACCTGTTTTGGAGTCTTATCCTCCAACGCTGATGAAGGTGATCTATTAACCAGGTAACATGTTGTCTCCATCGCATCTGCCCCGAATTCTTGTCCTAACCCTGCACCACTGAGCATGCTTATTGCCCTTTCCATCAATGTCTTGTTCATTATTTCTGCAACTCCATTTTTGTTAGGTGTGTATGGAATAGTCTTCTGTCATGATATACCACACTTCTTATATAACTCTTCAAATTTCTTACTACAAAACTCTCCACCGTTATCTAACCTCAACACCTTTATCTTCTTCTTTGTCTAGTTTTCCTCCAGATCCTTAGATTCTTTAAACCTATAAAAGACTTCATACTTTTCTTAAGGAAATATATCAATGGATTCCTTGAGAAGTCATCTATAAATGATACATAGTACATATAATTACCTAGTGATGGAACCTTCACAGGTTCGAACACATCACTGTGCACAAGCTCTAATATCTGTTTCACCCTCTTACCACTAGAGGGGAAACTCTCTCGATTCTGCTTCCCATATACACAATTTTCATAGAAATCAAAATCCAGAGAGCTATTACTCATACCTTCTACCACACCTTTACCATGAAGTATTCGAAGGCCCTTCTATCCAATATGTCCAAGCCTTTGATGCCATAGCATGGTCTTCTCTCCAGAGACCACTACATTTTCTTCTACACTTTCAAGAACCATAGAACTGTTGCACCCATCAACAACAATGCTACCTTGAAGCTTCTTCAGAGTTCCAATCCGAACTCCCTGCATCAATACCAGTGCTCCCTGAACCATCTTGAAGGTATCCTTCTCGAACACTATTTTTACACCTACATCATCCTGCTTGCTTATAGAAATCAGATTTCTAGCCAATGTAGGAATATGAGAACACCTGTAAGTGTTCTAACCCTTCCACCTTGAAACTTCAACTTTGCTTTTCCATGACCAATTATTCTAGCCTTCTTATCATCCCCTAATAAGACATCACCACCATAGTATTTATCATACTTGAAGAACCACTCTCTATGGGGAGTGAAGTGAAAGGATGCACCTGAGTCAATCAATCATGCCTCATGATCTACATGTGTACTTGAAGAAGCCAAGTATGCATCCCCACCTACATCAGAGGTGGTTTTTGCCTTTGTAGAAGGAGCATCATCAGATCCCTTTCCTTTTCCAGGAGCTTTAGATTTACACTCCCTTTTGTAGTGTTGTTCCTTTCCACATTTCCAGTAAACCACCTTTAAAAGTTTTCCTGGAGATTTAGATCTCCCTCTAGATTTAGATCTCCCACTCGATGACTCATTTTTGTTTCTGTTTTGTGATTGTCCTCGTACAGATAAGGCATCACCATTCTGGTTCTCCATATTCTTCTGTCTCATCTCCTCCATCATTAAGGACGAGACTATTTGTCTTAGATTGATAGAAATTCCCTAACTTTTCCCACAAATCCTTAGCCGTAGCTTCCCCTCATACATTCATAAATACTGAATTTGAGACACGCAATCGTATTGTGCTCTTTGCCTTCCGATCCAACTTCTTCCATTCTTCATTGGATACTCCTGTTGGTTTAGTTCCCTAATCTACCGTGATCCACTGATATTTATCCACCAATAGATCCTCCATCTTGAGTTTCCACAACTCAAAACTCTGACCATTAATTTTCCTAATCTCTATCTTTCCACTACTTACCATTTTCTTTCACCACCAGAATCGATCCCACAAATCTCCCACAGAACAGGGTCTACCACAGGCCCGAGCGAAACCCCTTAGCGATAAAGGCATCCCCTTGAAGGCAAAACAACTTTGATACCAAATGTAGGTTTTAACCCCATATAGAAATTACCTGCATATGAATTCTAACAACAGAAAATAAGCAATGTGAGAGCATAACACATAAAACACATATACACAGAGATTTCCGCTAGATCCCAAAACCAGGAATACTAGATTGATTTTTCATTATATTCCTTTCAATGTTACAATAAATATTTATACATGCTGAAGCATCCAATACCATGGACCAAAAACCATCACGTCCAAAATCATGTGCGAAAACCATGCACAAAACCATAGGTAGGTCCCCCTAACCTAATATAGGGTCTAAAAAACATTTCTCGGGGCACTGCCCTGAACCCCGTAGAGGGGGGCTAATCACCCCCCCCCCCCCCCCCCCCCTTGACCCCCCCACTGCACAATTGGCGCAACGAATGGGGGGCTCTGCCCCCCCTCTAACCCCCTGGTTAACTAGGGAAAGTAGTCATGGAAAGAATATAACTCAACCCAACAATATCCTCAGAACCCACCAGGTGCAAGCACTTGGTCCTTCTGGATTAGCGAGATGCCTTTTATGCAAGCCGATTAGGTAAAATATCTTTTTGAAATCGATAATCCCAAAACTTGGATGAGCCTTAAAATCAAACTTTAACATGACTTCTACCTTGGGGAAGGAGAACTCAAACACTAAAATTTGTGAGACATTTTGCATGAGGGAAGAGATATGAAGATAGTCTAAAATCATGTTCTCATAGAGAAAACCCTCCTAAAATACCGTCATTGATTGTACTAATGGTGGATTGAACACAATCTACCCCACAACCATAGATAAAACCAAATTTACTATAAATATAAGACTGATACAAGTCTCCACCACTTATTGTATTGATGAAAGTTTAAACCATATCAGCCTCTACCTATCTGTCACACAGAATAAGTCGATCTTGCGGACAAGATAGACCTTCCTAGAATCTAAAGAAGACCTAATGACAAGCAAACCAACTAGACACTATCTTTCTCTAAATATGCTTTGATAAACAATAGCAAACAAGTGTTTTTAGGGCCTACCCTAGGTCCAACGCAAGCTTGTGGATGCCCTTGCTCCTTTGATCCAAATGAGCTCCTTTTCGTGAATCTGCAAACACAAACAAGGCAAACAAATTAAATAGCACCTGAAAAGCGAATTGCATAAAACATATTTAACATGAAAGTCAAGGAGTCCATGAAACCAATAACATAAGATACTTGTTGAGAAAAATGAGTTTGATTGTATTAATTCAAAAGAAGAACAAATTTACAACCTTTGCCTTGACGCTGTACAAGCTCCTCCCAGGGTCTAGCAAGAAGTCTCCTCTACTTTAACAAGTTTCACTCACTCCCCAATGAAGCCAAAAATATGTGTGATCTCTCCTCTTAAGCTCAACTAGGAAGTCTTGATTTCACCAGCATTTACCCTAAAAAATGTTCAGCTTCTAACCTCCCCAGCAACCAGCCCAATGCCTATATTTATAGTGCAATGGAGGGAGGTTACTAGGTCCTCCTTCAAAGGGATAAAGCCCTCCTTCAAAGGGATAGATCCTCTCATCAAGGGATTAGCTCCTTCTCTTTTGGGATGCATGAACCACCTCAGAGCGAACAATCCACATCAAAATTCCTTCTAGAAACCTCTAGAATTAACCCAAAGTGAGTTTTTTAAGATAAAATTTGTGCCTTTTTACTTTCACAGGGGTCTGCACCTACACCGTTAGGGACAGAGCGGGCAGGTCTGCATTTTTTGTACACAAAAGGTGTGGGACCGCAGGTGACCATGAGAGAAAGTGTGGAACGAGAGTTACATTGATTTTTAATGTCTTTCTCTCATTTCCAAAGCTTGATTTGAAGAGCTGAGGTCTGAGACTTGATTAGGAGGACAGTACAAGTGATGATAGACCCATATTGACTGCAAATAATCATGGTGACGATATTTTTGTGTAACAGATTGCCCCCAAAAATGCGAAGTCTGTAGTAGATGAGGATTTCTTATCATTTAGGAAGAGTGAAGTACTTTATCATTTCGAGGATCATCTTGTGGAGAGCCTGGCTGGAACCTGTAAAAACATTCAATGCAAGATATATATATGAGATCATATCATCGCTGAGGTAGACATTCCCATACTCAGATCAAAACTGACTAGAAAAACTAACTACTGCTCTGATACAGGAGTGATCTTGTAAAACATCACGAGTATAGACTCATGTGGACACAGTATGGACGCAGCCATCTGTTTATGAATAGTCCATTATATAATGAATACAAAATTCCTCGCAGCCTGGATTGTGGAAACTAGATCCAGGGTCTTCATATCTACTTCCCGAAACAGTACGATTCTATCCATGCGAATGAATGTGTTGATGTCGAACATGGTAGAAACCACTTGATTACCAGTCAATGATGTAAACTGTTAACAAGTGTGAGAGAAACCACCAATGTTGTCAATGGTTCTCAAAGTACCCAGTACAATCCATGAGATGCGAATAAATGTATTGATGTCAAACATGTCACGGAATCCTTTGATCAAAATTCAATGATGTAAACTGTCGTCAAAGGCAAGAAACCTACCATTGAGGCATGCAGATCTCAAGGTATTGACGATTCCTAGATCATCTTTCTAGATAATGAGTTGATGTCGATAGAAATCGATCCGTCGTAGGCAAGCCCACAACACGAAATCATAGCTCAAGTTGAAGAAATTTAGTTGCAAGGACTTACTCAGGGATGGTCAAGATGGATGACAGATATTTTGCAGATGAATGGCTTATTGGTAGTGATCTCTTGAACACATAACGACACGAGAGATGGCTTGGTGACAATTGACCCAAAGTTAATACCGAGAAACTGGCTGAAGACTTTCAATGTGGTTTGATCAACTATTAGGCAAAGGATTTCCAAACCCAGGTGAAATAAAAGTTTCGTGTTCAAGAGTGGTTAGAAAGTATGACAAAAAGGTTCATTTTTCTCTCTTTTCCCCCACCATTTCTCGCAAGTACCTATTTATTTTTGACAAGCTTGAGGAGGATAACATTTTCTTGATTATAAGCTCATCCTTCGAATGAGTCCAACTTAGTTTAAATTCGAACCCTAAGAAGGAGTGGTTCATTCCTGTTTGTAATTGAATAGGTCCTTTACTGTGAAATTTTAACGAGTTCAGTATAGGAGAAACTCGGCGTTTTTCAATTTTAGAGAGTCTGAAAAACTTAAGAAGACTCCAGGGTTGACCTTTTTCATAAATTTGTGTCTCCCAAGACCGAAAAAGTATAAAATAATACTTGAGAGAACTGCTTGATCTTTAACGACCAAGGAGTACTTTTCTTCATTAGTGCCTTTGACCCAAAAAAGTAAAAAAGCGATCAACGACACGTCGTTTTATGACCGATAACAAATTTGAAACAACAAAAATCCGGCAATCTTTTTATGTTTTTTATGGTCGGAAAAGAGCTGTAAGTGGACCGTCTTTTAATTCCATTTTAATGAGTTTAAAAGAAACACTCGGCAATCTTTTCATGTTTTAGGAGTTAGAAAAGAGCTTAAAGATGACTCTACATGTTTTTTCGTCGAAAATGATAGATTTCGCCTGAATAATCCTTTATTCTGCACAAAAACACAAACATTACTCATACCTGTTTGAAATGGATAAAAATCTCGCAAAATAACTTTTCAAACTGAAACATAAACAAATTTGCAATTTATTTACTCAAAAAACTTATAAAAAGGGCTTTTGTCAATTCATTTTTACCATTTGAGTTTGGGTGAGAAAATAGTGCTTTTGCTCAGAAAACTTCCCATGAAGATTGCAGAAAATCCAACCGTCGGAATTGAACGTCGTCTTCTCCAGGTAATCCACATCATCCCACTCTTCATTTTTAACTGTTTAATTTCTTGTTTTAGTCATTTATTTCATTTTTGGGAGGGTTTTTAGGCACAAAACCCGCGCACGGGGGCCCGCAGGTTTACCATTGCGGGCTTGTGGACCCCGACTTTTTCTCCATTGGGAAAAAGCTCGGGGTCCGCACCCTCCATGTAGACAAAGTGCGATCCCACGCACTATGTCTAACCCAGAGGGTGCGGTCCCCGCAATAAGGGTTTTTAACCCAAAAACTCTAAAAAATGGACCACACAAAATAATTTCTAGCAATTTAATTTGTCTTTATGCTTGATGCAGAGAGTACATCATGCTAGATTGGCGTGAATGAGAGCATGAGGACGTGGATGCTGTCGCATGGAATCATCAGCCTTCACTTGATGCTTTGAGGGCGTGTGGATTGTACAAATACTGGGCCATTCCTGGCATGAGGGCTCAGGTGGATTTCTTACAATGGTTGGTCGACAGATGGAGCATACAGGACCAGTGCTTCTTCATTGGTGGCCACCAGCTCGAAATCGAGCCGGCGGACATATATTTCTTGACTGGTTTTCCTAAGAGAGGCGAAGACTTGACTCTGTTTGGGGCTAGGCCACGTGGCTAGTCTGTCGATAGCCTTAGGCTAGAGTACTGCAACAGCCAGGCTAGAGACAAAGGGATAGACATAAAGACCATATCCTGTCCTGAGCTCATGGTGATTGCGTTCACTGTCACCAGACTTTGCGGAGCTGCCACATTACATATTGCCACCAGATCCCAAATGCGTATGGCAGTTGATTGCTTTCGAGGCACCATGTTGGCCAATCTGAAAGGCCAACTAACCAGGGCCAAAAACGGACAACTAAATACCTTTGGTTATGCGGCTTTAGTCGTGAGTTTTGGCCTAGAGAGGGTTCCTATGCTGATCCCACAACACCTTACTATTGGAGTTGGGCCTCCTCGAGAGCCCAAACTGATGCGATGGGTCACAGTCATGGCCCGTCACCCGGACGAGAGGATAGAGGTTGCTTGATTCAAACCTGAGTATTTCCAATGGTTGGAAAACCATGTCTTTTCCATTCAGGACTTCCCTTACGCTGGGATAGATTTTTGTGGTGACCCAGACATGGTTCTTCCACCAGGAGAGCAGTGGGACGAGTCAGGTAAAATCCTTTTCAACATTTTTTCTATTTTAATTTTTTGTTATTTTTTCATCGTCTCAAAACTGATAGTAAAAATTTCAAACGCAGATGTGGGTCCACAACGACCAGCCACTCTCCGGCCTTACGAGAGGAGGCAACCAGTTGCACCCGCGCTAGCCCCACAGGACGAATCAGGAGAGGTTTTTGCCAAGTTGGAGGGTCATCTCTGTTGGCATTATGATACATATGTTGTACTTGATGGCAACCCACTCATCTCAGATAATAAATTATAGTGTAGAGAAAAGTTCACGCACTTATATGCAGAGAAAAGTTTATTTCATGTAAAGAAAAGTTCACGCACTTTCATGCAAGGAAAAGCGTGTATATGTTGGAGAACTTACCTTTGGTCCATGGTGGTTAGTCCTTGGTATTTGAGCCTATGTTTTTGGACCATGGTATCTCGACAGACGTGTTGATCCCTAGTATTGAGTTGATGGTATTGTGTTACTATGGTTTTGGACCGTGGTATTGTGGAAGGCCTAAGACTATATAAGACGATGGAGATCATTTGGCAAAGCATCATCTGAACAATTGAATATCTTAAGATCTGAAATATTGGGTTATTGTTTTGAAAGTTTGATCTATGAAAGTGAAGTTGAAAGCGAATCTGTGAAGGGTGATCTCTCGAGCACTGCAGCTGCGGAAGTGCGGAGGCGCCACAGAAGGTGCAGTGCGGAGACACCACAGAAGGCACAGTGCGGAGGCGCCACAGAAGGCGCAATGCGGAGACGCCACAGAGGCGCCACAGAAGGCGCAGTGCAGAGACGCCACAGAGGCGCCACAGAAGGTGCAGTACGGAGGCGCCATAGAAGGCACAGTGCGGAGGCGCCACAGAAGGTGCATTGCGGAGATGCCACAGAGGCGCCAGAGAAGGCGCAGTGCGGAGGCGCCAGAGAAGGCGCAGTGCGGAGGTGCCACAGAAGGCGCAGTGTAGAGACGCCACAGAGGCGCCACAGAAGGCGCAGTGTGGAGACGCCACAGAGGTGCCACAGAAGGCGTAGTGTGGAGGCACCACAGAAGGCGCAGTGCGGAGGTGCCACAGAAGGCGCAGTGCAGAGACGCCACAGAGGCGCCACAGAACGCGTAGTGCGGAGGCGCCACAGAAGGCGCAGTGCGGAGATGCCACAGAAGGCGCAGTACGAAGGTGCCACAGAAGGCGCAGTGCGGAGATGCCACAAAGGCGCCACAGAAGGCGCAGTGCAGAGGCGCCACAAAAGGCGCAAGTGCGGTGGTTGCGGCGCCACAGAAGGCGCAGGTGTGGAGGTAGTACAAATATACGCAGATCTATACGAGTGAAGTTGCGATCCCTGCTTAAAATTTGTTTTAACTGCCTTTGACTATTCTGCAGGGTTTTGGGTGCATAACTGATGTTTGGTTACTGGTATTGAGTTCAAATAACAGCATGATTAATGACTTATCTTTATGTACTAGATCTGGTTGATAACTCTCATAATATCATTGTATATGTATGGATCTGGTGATTGGGTGATTCAAAAGGTTGTTTGATTGTGAGTTTCAATGTTGTTGTTGGGTCCAGTATGAAAATTGGATGAAAAGTGGCTTTTCAGATTATTTGTTGTGCTTCAGTGTATCGAGTCTGAAAATTAATGAAACGTGGTACCTGGAGGAGAGAAGATTGTAGGCCAGCGCCTATGTACTAGTATCTAAGCTAGTACAAAAGCTAAGGGAGATCTTTGGAGCATTGTAGCAGGTAGCAGCCTGCGTACTAGTAAATGGATCGGCTAGTACAAGAGCAAAGGGGGTTGTAGCTCCTGTACTGGTATAAGACTGCACCAGTACAAATATTGTAAAAGGATATTCTTATTAAGAAGAAGATTGAGATGACTTGCAGCAGGTGGTTTTTCTCCCGCATTCGGTTTCCACCTTATATCATGCTATTCATGTGTGTGCCTTATGTGTGATGATCTATTCTCTATTACGTCATCTGTTATCTGATAATATGGTTGATAATGTTCTAATGCACTCATTGAAGATCAATTAACTTAATCATAAGAAGTTGTGGAAGTAGCATATATGAATCTGATTATGGAAATGAAAATGTTTTATTAATGTGATAATACTGGTTCACCCCCCCCCCCCCCCCCCTCTCAGTATTATTTCCAACAATTGGTATCAGAGCAGGTCCTTTGATAGAAGCTTGATCGCTTGAAGGAGATCCATGGAACAATGGGAAAGAAGCTTAAGAAGAAAGCACCTAAGAAAAAGAAGTCATCTCAGAAGAACTATGACAGTGGGAGAATCAATTGGGGATTAGGTATAAGAAGCTCTTCAGATTCAGAATCATTATCAGGTATGAATATATTATCCTCTGATGTTCCAGCTATCTTTCCTTTTGGAAGAGATGAAAGTGATAGCGAAACTACTAAATTTGCTCTTATGGGTGAACAAGAAAGATATCAAATAGAGGTAGAATTTAAAAGGCTGACAGACAAAATTAGAGATCAACAAGATCTATTGAACAAAAGGGAATGTGATTTCAAAGAAGAAGCTACCAAACTAAAGGCCCAACTAGAAGAAGGAAACAAGGTAAGAAAGCTACTCAAGGACAAGGAAGACCAATGTCAAAAATTGCAGCATGAAGTGACATCATTAAGAAAAGAAGTCAACGAAAGAAACACAACCATCAAGAAACTCAAAGATAGATCCAGCTACTATGAAAATCTTGAAGCTACAATCCTCTCACTAAAAGGAGATCTTGAAGAATCAAAGAAGCAGAATACAGATCTACTCCAAGCTATTGCAAAACAAGAAAACGAAGTCACCAGCTTAAAATCTCAACTAGAATGTGCCTTCCGAGTTTGTCAAATGCAGCAGGATCTGAATGAAGAACAAGAAAAGGAGATTCTCAAACTAAGGGAACAAATGGAAGAAGGAAGGAAAGCTGAAGAAGATTTGAAAAAGCAATCTCTTGAAAAGGAAGAACAACTTCAGGTTGAGGTAAATATCTTGAAAGGTAAACTAGAAGAAAAGGATAAGCTTTTACGATTTCAAGATAGTTCTAAAGTCTTGGATGATATTCTTAGTAGTCAAAGGTCTCCTGCTATAAAGACTGGTCTTGGTTTCCATGAGTCTGTTGGAGGTGAATCTAGTTCACAAGGTGAGGCAAGGAACTCTAAAGAGAAATCTAAAGTGATCAACGAAGAAATGAAAGATCAATCTCATCATCAACCAAGAAAAGAGATTCCTCAAAGAAAATCCTTTACTCCTCCTATGAATAATGTTGAATGTTATGTATGTCATAATCTTGGACATGTTGCAGCTAGATGTAGAAGAAGAAGGGTTCAAGACCATTATGCAGAAAGATCATCACATTCAAGGTACTTTTATGGATATTGCTTTGCTTGCAATATGTTTGGTCACAAAGCTGCTGATTGTTATAGGAGGAATATGAAACATGTAAGATGTTATGCATGTAACAAGCTTGGACATATAGCTAAGGAATGCAGGAACAAAGTGTGGGCACCATATCAAAAGGAGAAAATGTCATCATCACGCTTGAAGATATGGAGGAAAAAGGAAGTACAGTCAGAAAAAGGCAGCACTGCACAACGTACAGACATACCAGAATCAGAGGGAGCTAAAAGTACAAAACTTCAGTGTCCTGAATCTCATATGCAAACTCCATAAAGGAAAGTTGCATATATACGCGAGTTAGTTACTGCACAGTCGCGTATATGATTGTTTGAAGAAAGGCAGTAGGGACAGATTCAAGAGAAGGATCAGTTTTGCTCTAGTTAATAATAATGATGTGTGGATATGATGGTTAGAAGTGTTTTGGTTCTAACTTGATATTGATGATGTCTTGATACTTCTTATTGATATGCATGATCAGACATATGGCATAGGTTTAGAGGGAGCATATGGACTTAATGCATTATTGGCATTATGGTTAATAGTCCTTGGTGATGATACTTATATTGATAAATGATTCATCTTGCTATGGTTATGAGTTGTTCACATGGTTCTTGGATCAGATTTATGGTTGATTCTCTAATGATGCTTTCATGGGAAGCACTTAGCTTGAATTCACATCTTCTTGAAGTTGAGTCACTCATATGCTGCTGTCGTCATATGCATAAAGATCATATATTACAGTTATGATTCCTTTCATTCTTGGCACAAATGGATGAGGATTGTTGGCTGGATACAGGGATGATTATTCAAAGTTTCATTGTTGGAGACCTGATGATAATGAGCTCTTATCTATATGATGATAGGATTGTTTCATACATATGTTGATTAATGCAGATATTCCCAATTGATGATACTTGATTCATGTAGATCTGGATGGCTATGATGTTTCTCACATAGAATGTGAAATTCTGTTGATGCGGACATACCTTGATGATTCATGCACTAATACAAGTTGCTAGTCTAGTTGCTGTTGACAGATACTATGGAGCAGATCATAAAGTGTTGTTGCTGATGTTCATCTTATTTAGGTGATGTCATATCAAGACTCATGATGTAATAGTGTCATCTCTTCAGGTCATGTAACGACCTATGTTGGTTTCCCCACTGTGCCTGGGATGAAGATGTAATGTATTTGGTTTTCATTTTTCTGATATATCCCCACTTGGTTGGGTGATGGATGTATGTATTGAATCTTTTAGGAAGGTCATTTGTGATGTAGAACATCCTTTTGCAGACCTTTCTTACAGTCATGGGGAGCCTGAGCATGAACAGCACTATATAGCAGAGCAGACATTTCAGCTTGTTCTCAGAAGGAGCATGATCAGATTGGTGCACCATGACATATACAAAGGGGGAGCTCATTCAGAGATTTCAACAGGTACTCAGGGGGAGCTTATAATGCATTGTTGGCATTATGGAGGACGTACAAAAGGAGATCTTGGATGCTGGTCTGATTATTGCTGCAATCTATCTATTTCATGGTCATGGATTATGGTTCTTCTTTGCAGATCTGGTTTATAGTCAGGGGGAGCATGTTCTTATGGGGATCATAACCCTTTGCCCTTGATGTCAAAGGGGGAGAGTGATTGGTTGTTGTTGCCATCAAGTCCAAAGGGGGAGATTGTTGGCATTATGATACATATGTTGTACTTGATGGCAACCCACTCATCTCAGATAATAAATTATAGTATAGAGAAAAGTTCACGCACTTATATGCAGAGAAAAGTTTATTTCATGTAAAGAAAATTTCACGCACTTTCATGCAAGGAAAAGCGTGTATATGTTGGAGAACTTACCTTTGGTCCATGGCGGTTAGTCCTTGGTATTTGAGCCTATGTTTTTGGACCATGGTATCTCGACAGACGTGTTGATCCCTAGTATTGAGTTGATGGTATTGTGTTACTATGGTTTTGGACCGTGGTATTGTGGAAGGCCTAAGACTATATAAGAGGATGGAGATCATTTGGCAAAGAATCATCTGAACAATTGAATATCTTAAGATCTGAAATATTGGGTTATTGTTTTGAAAGTTTGATCTATGAAAGTGAAGTTGAAAGTGAATCTGTGAAGGGTGATCTCTGGAGCGCTGCAGCTACGGAAGTGCGGAGGCACCACAAAAAGCGCAGTGCGGAGATGCCACAGAGGCGCCACAGAAGGCGCAGTGCAGAGGCGCCACAAAAGGCACAGTGCGGAGATGCCACAGAGGTGCAGTGCGGAGACACCACAGAGGCGCCACAGAAGGCGCAGTGTGGAGGCGCCATAGAAGGCGCAGTGCGGAGGCGCCACAGAAGGCGCAGTGCGGAGACGCCACAGAAGTGCCAGAGAAGGCGTAGTGTGGAGACGCCACAGAGGCGCCACAGAAGGCGCAGTGTGGAGGTGCCACAGAAGGCGCAGTGCAGAGACGCCACAGAGGCGCCACAGAAGGCGCAGTGCGGAGACGCCACAGAAGGCGCAGTGCGGAGGCGCCACAGAAGGCGCAGTGCGGAGACGCCATAGAGGCGCCACAGAAGGCGGAGTGTGGAGGCGCCACAGAAGGCGCAAGTGCGGTGGTCGCGGCGCCACAGAAGGCGCAGGTGCGGAGGTAGTACAGATATCCACAGATCTATACCAGTGAAGTTGCGATCCGTGCTTAAAATTTGTTTTAACTGCCTTTGACTATTCTGCAGGGTTTTGGGTGCATAACTAATGTTTGGTTACTGGTATTGACTTCAGATAACAACATGATTAATGACTTATCTTTATGTACTAGATCTGGTTGATAACTCTCATAATATCATTGTATATGTATGGATCTAGTGATTGGGTGATTCAGAAGGTTGTTTGATTATGAGCTTCAATGTTGTTGTTGGGTCCAGTATGAAAATTGGATGAAAAGTGGCCTTTCAGATTATGTGTTGTGCTTCAGTGTATCCAGTCTGAAAATTGATGAAACGTGGTACCTGGAGGAGAGAAGATTGTAGGCCAGCGCCTATGTACTAGTATCTAAGCTAGTACAAAAGCTAAGGGAGATCTTTGGAGCATTGTAGCAGGTAGCAGCCTGCGTACTAGTAAATGGATCAGCTAGTACAAGAGCAAAGGGGGTTGTAGCTCCCGTACTGGTATAAGACTGCACCAGTACAAATATTGTAAAAGGATTTTCTTATTAAGAAGAAGATTGAGATGACTTGCAGCAGGTGGTTTTTCTCCCGCATTGGGTTTCCTCCTTATATCATGGTGTTCATGTGTGTGCCTTATGTGTGATGATCTATTCTCTATTACGGCATCTGTTATCTGATAATATGGTTGATAATGTTCTAATGCACTCATTGAAGATCAATTAACTTAATCATAAGAAGTTGTGGAAGTAGCATATATGAATCTGATTATGGAAATGAAAAAGTTTTATTAATGTGATAATACTGATTCACCCCCCCTTCTCAGTATTATTTCCAACAATCTCGAGCGCTTGACAGGAGACATTCCTCGTCAACTTCAGCACTATGTGATTGGGGTCCCGGGACCTTTTAGGAGGTTCCTTTGCAAGGTGGCCAGTGCAGTGGTTTCTTATAGAGATCATCACCAGTGATAGGATGATCGGCTATTGTGGGCACATGTGACATTTTTGTTTTTTGTACTTATCATTTTTGCCGATCATAAGGTGTTTTTCAACCTATGATCGAGGACGATGTATTTTTTGACACACTCCTAGATATATATCACTATTACCAGCTTATCTTGTAAATCATGTTATGGAATGGTTTTAAATTTACATGTATGATTATTGCAAATGTCTATTTAACATTCAAGAAGCAATTGCATCTGCTAATGTATTTAAAGACCTTGGAATATGCTGATAATCAATATAATCAAATTCACGTTCCAAGAGACGCACTCTCAAAAATAATCTTAACAACACTAGATTTCTAATGGCATACACTCTATTAAGCTGTAATACAACGAGTTCAGAATCTAACCTCACTATCAAACTCTGAATCCCAAATGAAATAGATTCAGATAATAACTCAATCACTGCACTATACTCGGCAATGTTGTTCGTTGTTTGACTGAGGCTTACCCCATGCATAGATACTAACTCGTCAGAGGGCGAATAGATAACCCAAGCTGCGGAAGAGATGTTCCGTGTATTACGACAAGCACCATCATGAAACCAATGTATGTTTGGAGAGGCATTGACATCTGCAATATCAAGAGTAAAACCAAGATAAGTAGGAATAATGACTAAAAACACTCTCTAAGCTAAGCACACTATTTAAACTAAAACACACCAGCTAGAAAGAAAAACTATCCTAACTAAATCTCCATACCCATTCTTTTAAGCATAATACCTCTTCAAGTAAAGGCCATTTCTGGGTTTACCCAAAGAGTCCCGTCAAAGTCTACCAATTCATAGGCCCCTTTGGCTAGCTTTCGCTTGACAACATAGGGACCATGCCACATAGGAACGAATTTTCCAGCACCTAATTTATAATTAGCTTGATCGTAAACTAAGACTAGATCTCCTTCCGAAAAATTTCGAGGGGTCACATTTCGATCATACTGAGCTTTCATTTGTTTTGCGT
Organism: Pinus tabuliformis; assembly: GCA_031772625.1. Classification (NCBI taxonomy): domain Eukaryota; kingdom Viridiplantae; phylum Streptophyta; class Pinopsida; order Pinales; family Pinaceae; genus Pinus; species Pinus tabuliformis. The sequence continues at coordinate 847,687,085 of CM062814.1, forward strand.
GAGTCTCGATCGCCAACGCAACATCACGTCGATTCTCATCTAATTGAGCCAAGTATAACAAGCGCTTTTCCTCTTCGGAAGTGGCTGGAAGTAACTCGATGGCCATTTGCAGTGACGGGATTTCGCATTCAATGGGTAACACGGCTTCCAAACCATAGACGAGTTGGAAAGGAGTGAACCCTGTTGATGTTTTTACTGAAGTTCGGTATGCCCAAAGCGCTGAAAATAACATGTTGTGCCAATTCGACCGATGAATCCCAATGATTCGTCGGATCATGATGACTAAAAATTTGTTGATGGATTCAACTAGACCGTTCTCTTGTGGATAATAAGGGGTTGAACTATCGTGACGTAAACCAAGCTGGCCTGTAAGTTTGGTCATCATAACGTTTCGAAAATGACACCCATGATCAGTGATTATCACTTGTGGGACACCAAACCTAGCAATTAGATGATTGACACAAAAATTGCAGCTGTCTTGCCGTCTGCCTCAAATGTAGGCATCGCCTCGGCCCACTTAGTAAAATAATATACCGCAAGGATGATATACGCATGCCCCCCGGCCGAGTGAGGGTTACATGTAATAAAATCGATACCCCATTTGGAAAAAGGACCAACGACAATTATAGGGTGGAGAGGAGCAGGTGGAGCGCGCATCTTACGATCAAAATTTGGCAGTTGTGGCATTTTCGGACCGCCGTAACATAATCTTTAAATAAAGACGGCTAGATGTAGCCAGCGCCCAATATCTTTTGGGTTGTGGAAAACCCAGACATATGACCACCACATGCTCTAGAGTGACAGTCATTTAGAACCCTTTCAGCTTCCTCGTGAGTTAACCAACGTCGAAAAACAGAGTCCGCCCCAATAATCTTGAATTGTTGGGACTGGAATCAAATTTTTCGACGTTCTGACCTTGAAATTTCTAGCCGAAAGGATTGGGTCTGGAGATAAACGATGATATCCCCATACCACGGATCTAAAGTGCTGATTAGAAACAAGGATTCGTCCGCAATGGGCTCCTCCGCCACAGTTTCCGTGTCAGCACGCGGGAAGTCACACATTAACTCCACAAAAACTAAAGATTTCTTAGACTTAGATTCTCAAATTCCAAGTCGAACTCCTGCAGGATAACGATCCATTTAGAGTACTTGCCCCCTAGCAATTTCTTGGTTAAAATGTAGATCATAGGGTTGCAATCCGAAATTACTGTAGTTTTACGTAGTAGAATGTAGTGACGAAAACGTTGGACAACTTGAATAGCTGCCAATGCCAATTTCTCCACATGTGAGTATTTTAGCTCAGTTGGATTTAAAGTTCGACTAAGGTAATATATCACATGTTCAGTTCCAAATTCATCTTCTTGAACTAAAACCACTCCAATGGTGGAATGAGAGGCGGCGATATACAAGAAGTAATACTGGTTGTAGTTGGGAGGATGCAACAACGGTGCATGGCTCAACGCGTATTTGAGTGCATCAAAAGATTTCTAAGCTATCTCATCCCAATAAAATGGAGTGTTTTGCTTCAACAGCTGGGTAAAACCATTTGTGACCTCGGCGTATTTAGGAATGAATCGTCGTAAAAAGTTTGCTTTCCCCTGCAAACTTTTGAGTTGGCAAAGACTCGAAGGAGGAGGCAATTTGATGATAGCTTCGACCTTTGAGGGATCAACGCGAATGTCGGCTTTCTAAACTACAAACCCCAGCAATCGACCCATTTCTATACAGAAGACAAATTTGTGTGGGTTCAACCGAATTCGATAATGCCTACACCTCATAAAGATTGCTCGTAGATGGATGAGGTGATCAGCTCGAGGTAATGAATGAGTAGGCAAGTCATCGAGATAGGGTTGCACAATGTGCTTGATGTCATGAAACGCATAAGACATCACCCTTTGAAAAGTTTCTCCGGTGTTCTTGAGCCCAAAAGGTAACTTGCAATAAGCAAATGTCCCCCATGGACAAATGAAAGCCATTTTTGGTTGATCGGCAGGCAGAATATTGATTTGATTGTATCCGGAAAAACCATCCATGAAGGAGAATATTTCACTGCCAGCACAATCATCAATGATTTGATCAATATAGGGAGTTGGGTAATTGTCCTTTGGACAGGCTCGATTAATGTCCCTATAGTCGATGCATATTCTTATTTTTCCCTGCTTTTTGTTAACCGGAACAATATTCGATACCCAATCCGTTAACGGGATCGGATAAATGAAACTTGCTTTCAATAATTTTTCAACTTCTGCTTTAATTGTAACAGCTTTTCGTGGGTGAATCTGACGCAAACGTTGCCGGACGGGTTTAGCGTCCGGGTAAGTCTTGATCTCATGAACAACAATCGCGGGATCAATTCCTGGCATTTCCTCATAGGACCAGGCAAACACGTCGCGGAATTCTTGAAATAGGGCCTTATATATTTGAATTTCGTCATCTGTACATGAGGCACCTATATGAATGTTCTCAACAATTCCAGGCTTAACCGAAATGTCAATCAAGGATAATTTTAGGGGCGAATGTTCGCCCTTTGGCGAAATTAAGGGGTTTTAAATTTTTAGTGGGCGAATATTTTGTATCGTAGTACATTTTTACAAATCACCTCAAATAGCCCACCTTATTTTAAGGGAGAGGGTAAAAAAAGTAAATTTAGCCCTTGAAATTAGGACTTACAACCTTCCATTCACCCATTTTCAAGAATAGGTTTTATTTAAGTGAATCCATTCGCCCATTTTCAAGAATAGGTTTTATTTAAGTGAATCCTATGGGCCAAATACCATATTTATAAGAGGTATGGTAAATTAATAAAAATATAAATAAATGAGAGGTATGGTAAATAAATAAAACATGTTTTATATTTACTCCATAAGTCACCTTATATACATGTAAGGGTGTAAACAAATAAAAATATAAGTAAAGTGGAGGTATGATAAATAAATAAAACGTTTTTCTATACTTACTCAAAAGGTATGGTAAATAAATAAAAATATAAATAAACTAGATGTATCGTAAATAAATAAAACCTCTTTTTATATTTAGTCCATAACCCTCGTTCTATTTATGAAGGCTCAAGAAAGGGGTTTTATTTAAGTGAATCATATGGGCCAAATACCATATTTGTAAAAGAGGTATGGTAAATTAATAAAAATATAAATAAACGAGAGGTATGGTAAACAAATAAAACATGTTTTTATATTTACTCCATAAGTCACCTTATATTTACGAACACTCAAAAAATGGGTTATATTTAGGTGAAACCTATGGCCAAAATACTATGGGACAAATACCATGGACTAGATTGTTATTAATACCATGCAAAAAACCATTATTAACCCTAATATTAGAATTTATAAAAATAAAAATGGCACATGGTATTGACCCATGGTATTCAACAAAATGGCACATGGTATTGACCCATGGTACCACCTGGAATGTAGCCTATTTAAATGGGGGAATTAAACCAGCATGTAGCCTATGCTAAGATTCACTAGGACTTTACAAAGTTTTATTATTTAGTGAAAGACTCGCCAAGATCTTACAAGATTTCATAATTAGTAAAATATTCGCCATGCCTGGTGAGAGATTCGCCAAAAAATTATATATACATATTATATTATTGATAAAATCGACTTCCATTTTTCCTATATACCATGGAGATTTGCCCATTTATTATATTTATAAATTTAGGGGGGGTTCTTAAAATTTTCCCTGATGTCAATAGGAATATTTCAAGAGATGTTTCCCAAATTTAACTCTAAATCGAGATGTTTCATTGGATTCTGAGGTTGCTTGACATATTCATTTGTAAAAATTGATGAGAAATCATTTTCAAAACGATCATCCTCAGGTAAAAATGAAGATCTGCGATGAAGATCTTCCAATGGTAAATCATCTACACATAGGATTTTATGAATTTGCTCATAAGAGTGAACAAGTTCAGAAAACGTGGTTAAATCTGAGGTTGATGTGAAAAGCGATTCCTCACAGACCACATTCATTAAGTCATTTTTGGTTGAAAATGGGTCGGCAAAAGACTGCACGACTTCATAGGCAATTTCATATGGACTCAAAGGCATGGCATTACCAAATGAGTCTATCTCAGATTCAAAAGGAATGATCAAAGGATCATCATAAACAATGGTGTCTGATGTAATGATATGAATAGTTGCAAATGAAGACGATGCGTTGATTGGAGGAAAAGGAAAAGTTCCCAGTAAACCGGCATCTTTAACTAATCCTACTCCAACATCCTTATATGGGATAGTCGTTTTACCAACATGTTGAATAGTCTCCGAAGAGGCTGGGTCGGATGGAAAGTAAGCCAGCTGGTCTATTGTTATGCTCTTTCCATTATGTGGAAAATTTATTACTCGAAAGATCGATGAAACGACCGTTGTCATAGCGTAAGACCAACTTCGACCCAAGAGAAGGTTGTAATCTAGAGGGGCATCAACCACCTCCACATCTAGACTAACAGTTTTTCCTTCAACTCCTATAGGCAAATCCTATAGAATGCCAAAAGGATGAAACTCACAGCCATCAAAGGCCTTTAAAATCGTCGGGGATTGATTTAGCGAAGGAGAACCAAGCGATCTCCAACACTGTATCGACATAATACACGTTGAGGCTCCCTCATCAATTACAGTCCGATGAATAGGCCTGTTTTTGACTATCACTAGAATCTGGAAAGCCATTTGATGAGGCAAACGTGGTGTACTATTTTCTAGATTGAAGATTATTAGGTTCGGGTCCTGAACATCAACAACTCCTATAGCCGACAAAAGTAATTTACGTTGTGCTAGACATGCTTGCAGCACTTCCAAAGCCGACATTACAGAGGGTGAAACAGCTAAATCCTCAACAATGTTATAATTCTGAGCCGCTCTGGCATGTGGATTGAAAGCTGACTTTCGAAGTATACCCTTGGCAGGCGGTTTGATTACCATGTCTGGATTAGGTTTCTCGATCTGTAGTGGATCGGAACCGGGAGCTGAGGTTGATGGATTAGAATGAGAAGATTCTACTTCTTTACCATCAACAGGACTCTTACTACCATAATCTTGCGATCGAGTCGCAATCCTAACATGGGACATCATCAGTATGGGTTCTTCATTGGCACTCGAGGATGAACCTATCATCTTACTATCTTCAGCCGGAAAAGGATCCTTCAAAACAGCAGGAGTTTGGGAACCCTTGACAATCTTCGCAACCTCTGCACGATGAGGGCAGTCTCTTGTAAAATGTTCATCTTCACAAATGAGACAAGGATAATGAGGTTTGTGCTTTTCATCATTGGATTCTGCCTTTTCAGGTTTTTCCTTTGAACTTTTGTCTGTTTTATTCTTCTTCTTTCCTTTCTTCTTCCCACCGGATTTTGATTTGGCTGTAGATGACTCTACAACGTGAATATCAGCGGAAATCTCTACAGAAGAATCTCCTGTTGGGGGATCAAGAAAGGTTATGATAGGGCGAAGAATTCTTGGAAGACTTATTCTTGCTTTTAGTGTTAACCGTGCCAATCGTACCATCGGCGACATGAGATCCCGAAGGAGCTGCAGTGATTTGATTTTGCTTGGGACGATCGGGGATTTTTTCGTGTAACGTACCCGACTGAGTATAAACCAAGTCAAGGTACTGTGCTTGAGCAATTACTTGCTCCTCTGTAACAACTCCGACTCAACATCTTCAGTGATCATTGGCAACAAAGATTTTACAAACCACTCAGCCAAGATCTGATCCGGAATAAATACCTTCACTAAACATCGTCGATGTCTCCACTCATGAATATGATCTGAAATGTAAGTGGATGTCGATTGTTTTAGCAAAGTTAACAATTCCGTGCCATTGTCATATCGGACTAGCAACTGAAAATGAGTCAAAAACGAGGTAGCTAACTGACTAAAATTATAAAAAGTGCCTCGCGGTAACTCAATGTGCCACTTGGCCGCGAGACCAATTAGAGTGCACTGGAAAAGTCTAAGATGGATTGAATCATCTGTGATGGAGTTAGACACACACCAGAGGTGGTAAGTCATCACATGGTTCGACGGGTCCTCTCCTGATTTACCTTCGAACTTGGGAATGTCACTGGGCAACTTATTCGTCATTGGCAGCCAAAACGGAAGATAATTAAAGGGATCGTTCGTTAGGCATGACAAGTCAGGTAAGTCCAAAGTTGCGATAAATGGTAACTGCCGATTAAGATCCCTAAAACTCTGGGTCATGAGACCAGCCCCAGGAGGAGGATATCCAGGATAACTAGGAATAGGAATCGTGTTCGGGATATTGTATCCTCCCGGAAAACCAGGATTAACCAGACTGTACTGGGGTTGTTGAGGTTGTTGATAAGTGTACCCAGGATACGGTTGATACTGATAGACTCGTTGTTGCACAACAAGACCGAATTGGTACTATCCCTGGTACAGTTGATAAGTGAATTGTGGTTGACTTGTGACAACCGTACTTAAACCAGGTTGTCGTACAGGCATCTGAACCGAAGTTTGAATCATAGATCCAAACGGTGGTAAAGATGTCTGAGGAGTAGATACAGGAACAGTAGAAACTGTAGCTGTCAATACTCCAGAAGTAGGTGGGGTAGATTGAACAGATGTTGCGACAATTGTAGCAGTCGTTTGAGGCGGAGTACGAGGTGTACTAGGCCCAGGCTAAGAAACTATCGAAGGTACAGAAGTTTTAATGTTAGACTAGACTGGTTGCTGGGGTGAACCAGAAACTAAAGGTTGTCCAGTTTGAGATGACAACTTTACACTTAGCTGCAATACCTGTTGAGTTTGCGATGGATCCCACACTATATTCATTCCGGGGTACTAACCCATAACAGGTTGAGAATACTAAGGACCATAACCGGGTTGAGGGTAGGATTGATAATTGAAAGGTACATTTCTCGTTCCTTGAACATACGTTTGACCTTGGGGTGGTTGGAAACCTTGGTTCGAGTATTGACCTTGGGCTTGATACCCTTGAGGCATATACTGATACTGGGGTTGACCTTGAGGTATAAATTGATACTGGGGTTGATCTTGGGGTACATATTGAGTCTGGGGTTGACCTTGAGGAACGTACTATCCCATAGGTATCTACTGTCCTTGAGGTTGCCCCCCAGATGAAAATTGTGTATCTTGAGGTTGCCCCCTAGGCGTTAATTGAAGCTGCCCCCCAGGCGGTAACTGACCACCTTGAGGTTGAGGATTGGGAATAGAACCTGACATCATAAGAATGTCTTCTACGCTCAACGGCTTAGTACCATTGTTTCCAGTTAATAACCCTTGCTCAATGGGTTGAGGAGATGCTCCCGAAAAAGTACCAGAAAGTGATTGATACCCAGAGGGAACAGAAGGACCACTGTACAAAAAAGATTCAGGTGATTGAGTAAACATGGATGACTATCCTGCCATATTGACGGGAGTATAAAAACCTCTAGGTGTTGGGTGATAAGGAGCACGAGGTGGTGAAAAACTTAGCCCTGAGTTTTCTAGAAAATTAGTCAAAGAAAGATACCAAGAACTACTCCTAGGTGGACTGTAAAAAATTGATTCACACTCCCTTAGTTCAATAACAGGTTGATTTTCAGGGATAGGGATGCCTACTTCTTCTTCCGGAGCAAGTTCTTCAATAGCAATAAGTCCAGAAGGAAGATCTTGGGTGATTACTCTTTCTACCCTAGGTGAACCAGGACCACTAGAAGTTGGAGAAACAAACCCCGATGTCGGAGTAGCAGCAAATTCACTTTCAGGCTCGGATATTTCTGGTTCTTCACCTATATCACCAGTATATGAAAAGCTACCAGCGATTTCGGAAACAAACACTGACCGTGGATTATACTCTGCTACTAACAGTTGAAAATCAGGATGTACTATCAAAGAAGATCCTCCTTCCTCAGGTGACCCATCTCTACTACTCTAGGAGTTACAAGGACTTTCAAGCCTTCGAGCTGGCTTGATACTTCCTTAGGAGGTTGGCCCCGAAGTCTACGAGACTGTCTTGGTAATTCAGCCACAGTTGAAAACTTTAACTACTTCACACATAAACAAAGTAAAATCTCAACGAAAAGCACCTAAAGTCTCTAAAGAACCAAACAAACTTGAATCACACGCCTAAAGAATCTAGGAGATCAAACACACATAAACAGTGACTTTACGTACCGAAGGCACCAGTTGGTGTTGAAATCCAACGTCGCACAGTTCAATACAGAAATGGCAGTTAGAACAGTTACCCCGGTAACCTGCTTAATGAATAGACTGGCACAAGTTCCTCCACTTAACCGTCTCGAGTGAAGAGAACCCCCCAGAAAATCCAAGTGAGTCTAACGATGTCTGCTCTAGGTACAGTGGGATCTTCCCACCACTGTCACCTTAGGAAGAGTCCTAAAGAATATGGCCACTAAGGTTACCAACTGAGACAAATACACCTGGGCGAACAGTCTACGATCTGATACGCACGCAAGGGCAAAGTAGCAAGCTCAATCCCCTTGAAGGCTCCTTGACATAATCCAAGGTTTACCAACAAGTGACCCCAGGCTCCTCGACAATGGTTAATCCAAGGTTTACCGTTTTTAATACGTGAATATCTGGCGTCGTTCCCAATGAGGAAGGATTGATTCCCACACTGGTTCAGACACGATCTCGTGCTTCTCCTTTAAGAGGAGCTTTCCCAGAGCATAAATGCAACAATTGGATTTCTTCCCTACCACAAGATACAACTACTTGTTTGTTTTTACTGTCTTGGAGAGTTAATTACTCTCCTACTCCAAGACACTAGACTAAGCTAAGTTGGTGTATCAGAGCCCTAGAAATAAAAATGTTACTAGGTGAATTTTACTTTAAGCGTTAATTTTAGTGGTTTTTGTTTAAGTCCAAAGGCGCGGAGATGAAACTCGTGGTATGAAGACTCGACTCAAAATCACTAAAAAAGCACCTAAGATGATCTAAACAATCTTTTCTTCGATGAACTTCTAAACTAAGAAAGAGTTTGAGAATGCAAATACTTTGTAAACACAAATCTTTCTCAATTAAACAAATTAAAAGAAGAGCTTTTTTCTTTCCAAAGCACTCAAAACGAGACAACTAGTTATTTCAAAAAAATTTCCCTTTTCGTTTCAAAGCACTCAAACACTACAAAACAAAATTTTTCAAAAGAGATTTTTATATTTTTTAATAAAACACTCAAAACTATGAAAATGACTAACTTTGAGATATACAAACTATAAAAACCTATTTGAAGTCAAAGCCTACTAAAAGTCTTCTTTAAGGATGTTTTACTTAGCTAGATGTAAGCTAAGGACCAATTTATGCAGAATCACAAATAAGTCAAGAACAACAAATTTTGTTTTCCTTTTGAAAATGAAAATCCAAACTTTCAAACACAAGCTTTTCGAAGTTTTGTAAAGAGAAAACTCAAAGCGGATTCCTCAAACAAGGGGAGATTTCATCAATGGTCAGACTCATAAGAAGGTTGGTAGACACTAAGGTGATCTGAAGTCCCTACAGCTTCTAAGCTTAGAGCCACTACACAACCATAATGAAAAACAAACCCAACAAGCAAAACTCCTAGGAATTTCACCTAAAACCCTAACACTAATGAAATCAATCCAAGGAAAGCTTCTGACAAGTTATATGTAGGTCTGGGTAGTGGATAATAATTTCTAAACACAAACTAAGCTGACTAACAGAGGAAATCTTAGGGTTTTCAAAATTTTGACAGGGTCCGCAGGCCCACAGTTGGCACAGGTGCGGTCCCGCTCTGTGCTAAAAGCCAAGCTGCGGGTAAGCACGCACTGTGTCAAACGGCTAGGGTGCGCTCCTCTCCCAAATCTATGAAAAACAAAAAATAACCCTGGATCTACAAACTCTACCCAATTTTACACACAACAAGCCAAAAACAGAAACAAAAATAGAGTTTCTCAGGTCAAAGTAAAAACAAGGAAAACAATCAAGTCCCCAGCGGAGTCGCCATTTTGTCACACGGAATAAGTCGATCTTGCGGACAAGATAGACCTTCCTAGAATCTAAAGAAGACGTAATGAAAAGCAAACCAACCAGACACTATCTTTCTCTAAATATGCTTTGATAAACAATAGAAAACAAGTGTTTTTAGGGCCTACCTTAGGTCCAACGCAAGCTTGTGGATGCCCTCGCTCCTTTGATCCAAATGAGCTCCTTTTCGCGAATCTGCAAACACAAACAAGGCAAACAAATTAAATAGCACCTGAAATGCCAATTGCATAAAACATATTTAGCATGAAAGTCAAGGAGTCCATGAAACAAATAACATAAGATACTTTTTGAGAAAAATGAGTTTGATTGTATTAATTCAAAAGAAGAAGAACTTTACAATCATTGCCTTGACGCTGTACAAGCTCCTCCCAGGGTCCAGCAAGAAGTCTCCTCTACTGTGACAAGTTTCACTCACTCCCCAATGAAGCCAAAAATATGTCTGATCTCTCCTCTTAAGCTCAACTAGGAAGTCTTGATTTCACCAGCATTTACCCTCAAAAATGTTCAGCTTCTAACCTCCCCAACAACCAGCCCAATGCCTGTATTTATAGTGCAATGGAGGGAGGTTACTAGGTCCTCCTTCAAAGGGATAAAACCCTCATTCAAAGTGATAGCTCCTCTCATCAAGGGATTAGCTCCTTCTCTTTTGGGATGCATGAACCACCTCAGAGCGAACAATCCACGTCAAAATTCCTTCTAGAAACCTCTAGAATTAACCCAAAGTGAGTTTTTTAATATAAAACTTGTGCCTTTTGACTTTCACAGGGGTCCACACCTACACCGTTAGGGACAGAGCGGGCAGGTCCGCAGTTTTTGTACACAGAAGGTGTGGGACCGCAGGTGACCATGAGAGAAAGTGTGGAACTAGAGTTACATTGATTTTTAATGTCTTTCTCTCATTTCTGAAGCTTGATTTGAAGATCTGAGGTCTGAGACTTGCTTAGGAGGACAATACAAGTGATGATAGACCCATATTGACTACAAATAATCATGGTGACAATATTTTTGTGTAACACTATCCTATACCAAATCCTAGTGCTTTTGAATGAAATTGCTCGATATATACTGATACAAGGTGATGTGGGTACTTGAGAAATTTTAATGAGAAGAAACATGGCTTCTAAAAATTTAATCCATTGTAATGCACACAATTGAAATGATTTACACAAAAGATAATGCGAGTAATTGAAAAACTCAACACAGGAGATGTGGGTGCAACTTAGAAAAAATGAAACTCATCCATTCAAGCCAACATGACACATAAATTATACAAGTTATTACCTTCATGATTAACACCATCAATCTCTATTCCTGGTGGATCGAAATCATCTACAAAAGAACTTGAATGAGTTGTTTACGGAATAGATACTCTACATTTTTTCCTTACAAAATAGGGTGAAAATTGGTGCTGATAACTCATATGGATATAGGGGGATTTTAAAACAATCTTGTCGATCCTAATTATACATCATAAAGATAAGATAGAGCTACAATATGGGGTCAGCTGGAAACACTAGATAATCATTCTACAAACAAAATATGTTAATGGTGTGACAACAAGGATAAAAATTATCCACTAAATGATTTTATGATCATGTCCATAAGGATAACCATTATCCAATGGGTATGTTCATTATCGAACATATCCAGCTCAGTGAATAAAGAAAGTGGAAAAAACGATATTGAAAGGGAAACAATAGTTGACAATGAGCTTTCCTCTGATCATGAAATTGGAAAGGCATTTTTTTCTTTCAATCACATGTTTCCATAGAGCTTAGTGTCATGTGGTTTTTAAAAAAATATGGAAACAGTAACTCTAAAAGTTAATTAAACATTACCATGGAGGTCTCTCTCTGGCGTCTCATGGCCTCCACGATTTGGGCTGGGGTTGATCGACACCACTTTATTTCAAGCACCAAAAGGATTAGGTCAATTCATTATTATATTTCAACACATATAGGCACTCTAACCCCATGACCAAATTGGACCATCATCTGACAATGTTATGGTAGGCCCCAGTTGCAATTGTAGCAATTTTCACACCTCGATGTTGTTTTACGTTATCTAAATTTGTATTGTTGGATGGAGTTTCTTTCGCTCTTCCATCCATTTCTATAGGAACCTTTACAGGGAGAAGCTCATTTGTAACCCTACCGGTCCTTAGACACCCAAACATACAATTTCCCCATGCATAAACACATCCATCTCTAGTTAGTACTAGATTACGAGATTCTCCCACCAAGATCTGTTTAACTTTCATAGTAGCACGTTCAACATTTGTACTTTCAACATCTTCTATCTTTGTAAGAAAATGTCTGATGAATTTCCTACCACCAAGTCTTAAGAAGACATAAAGTTTAGATGACAAGAAGTTTTAATAAGAAACGTAAACTTCACATGTCCCAATGAACTTTCGTCCACCTTCACCAATTGTTTTTAAATTTTTCATATGCCAGAAAATATACCCATAGTATACATAAGTCATTTAGATTGTAAATTTCTTTGATAACACTCTTAATTCAGCTACTCAAACCATTTTGTGGTCTCGAGGCTACAAGGAGGAGCATGATATTGATTATTCAGGATAGATACCCGTGGTAACATAATCTGTTAGGTGATGCTTTTCCTGTTTTAATGTAATACCATTCAATTATTGACCATTACATACAATTATAACATATATCATTTATGTCGATCTTTGAAAACTAAGATATCAATCAACCTTCAGGCTTAACCACGCACATAATTCACATAACACTTCGACTCTCACTATTGCTTCTGTGATCCATGCACACATTAATCATTTATTTGTTCTAAAACTCACTGCAATGATCACTAAAATATGTATTTTAACTCTCTCTCTCTCTCTCTCTCTCTCTCTCTCTCTCTCTCTCTCTCTCTCTCTATATATATATATATATATATATATATATATATAATGGCTTCACTGGATAAACAATGTGGACCTTTATGCCCAAATTAATAGATTTATCTACTATGTTCCAAATCAACACTTCACATTTACTAAGCATACATTATATCTAGAGGAAAGAATCAACATGTGCATTCAACATGGTAAGATTAGGAATTTTGATTTCATTCCTTTGATGACCAAAACAAGCATTAATGCATTCCATACAAAACACAACTTCATATTCAATGGGTAAACTGCCACCCACCTTGCTTACATTTTCATAACTACACTATACCTAGTATTACCATATATCATGTTCCTAGTCCTATTCTCATAGTCGAAGGTATTACTACAATACAAATCATAATGGATAATGGGTATCATAGTTAGGACAAGCCTAGTGGATGTAACTTAAACTATGAAATGCATAATGTGTAACATAGATAACATGAGCCATCGACTATACAATTGCAAACCTTAAAGACATAATCATAACCATAAAGGGAGTCACAAATTTTAAAGAAAACCTTAGTTCAAAATTAGCTTCAATTTAAGGCCCTAGGCACTACTCTAGAACTCATTGGAATAAGTTTTTTCTTATAGCAATTTTATAACCAACCCCCTAAGTAAAACCTATTATTTGTTGACGACCTAATTAAGGACCTACAACTCAGTAATATCTTACAAAGGTGAATTGGCCCATAGGCCGCAATGTTTTAACTTAGGGCTTTGATACCCTTTGTCACATACCTCCTTGACCTAATATCAACAACCACCTACAAATGATCCAATCACTACATCTAACTTTTATTTTTTATATATATATAATAGTTGTCACATGCATAAGTATTAAATAATTTTACAAAAAAAGATATCACATGCAATTATACTCATATGCTTAAATATTTGACAACATAACATAAAGAGTAAAGAGCCAACATACAAAACATCTGATGCACTTAAATCAACATGGACTAGCGAAAAGAATCTCACTTGAAAAACTGAGCATCGCCACCTAACCTAGAACTAACTTCCTCCAATTCACCCCCGAGCCGAGAGTTCTTGCCATGGATCAACTGCATCTTGTTGATCCTTTCAATGGGTATTTAATACCCTCTTTCATGATATGTTTTCCTTTAGAGGCATCCTTCTTTCATGGATCTTTTTTATCCATTTGCCTAGGCTTTTCCCAGAAAAGATCACCTTTCTCTCCCATGAGGCTTTTCCTCATAAAAGCTTGTGTTTCTCTCCAGTAAGGCTTTTATGCTTTTCTTATACTTAGTATCATTCTCCAGTTAATTAACTTTATGGATATTTATCTCCCAATCCATTAGCTTCTCTAGAATTGGATCTAGAAGTGTTATCATGAAACAATTATCCATTCCCATTCACCAATGGAATTTCATTTGGGAAGAATCTCATCTCTTGGTGTCTCATTTTCCAAGTGATTAAATTATCTTTATTTATTTAATAATGAGGTATTTACTTTCATTGTTACACCTCAGACGTAGATTTTATGTTACAACTTAACCTTAGCTTAGGTCTGACATGATAACAACAAATTGTTAGATACAATGGAGGGGTGTTATAGCATTACATTATAACATATCTACCATATTAATAGATGAAATGGTTTTTCGACCAGAATCCAGCAATACAATTTTCTAGCAAGATTGTGATTTTTTGTTCTTTAAAATACAATTTTGAATGCTTAAATAGACTCACCCTTGAGGCACTTGATCTTTACAAATTAGTCAACCTAAATATATGATTTTTAAAATATTGTATTGGATTTTTAATAAAATTCACCCAAATAAATTCCCGTAAAAGAACCATTTCATATATTAAGTAGACTACCCAAACTTAATTCATAATCTTCATAAAAGATGTTATAACTTTCAATTATTAATCCATTTATCAATTATAGTGTTTAATTCTCGACTTATTTATTTATTGTATATGGACATTTTCATATATCTTATTTACTATAATTATTGTTAAAGTGTTTAATGTGTGTTTCATATAGAACATATTTGTATTTGTATTTATTAAATCATTAATATATAGTTATATTTTAAAATTAACTATTTTTATGGACCACAAACATATTTGTATTATAAATATACTATGTTATTTTTTATTATTATTAATTAATTTTAAGATTATTATTAAATTATAAATTATTTATGATAAATTTCTTTGGGTAGAATCACATTTATAATTTATGGTTATGCATTTAGAACGATTGAATTAAATACTATATATAAATATCACTTTAACCTATAACTTACTAAATCATTCATTGTTTTCCGTTGGGTTTGATTGTGTTAAAATAGCTTTTGATAAAAGTGTTATGAAAGGGATAGTTATAACTATGGAAAATGCATTGTGAACGATCCAAATGCTCTAAAAATTCTATTTCAAGTTCCCTCCTTCATGTGAGAAAAGCCGAGGTAAAGATAGCTCCATTGAGCCACCTCTTCACATGCACATGTAATAGGTTTCCTTGCTTTCAAGTTAAATTCTAGTAGTTAGGGGATATTTAGAAGTGAAAGAACAAGTATTTTTAATGAATCTCCACTCCCAACCTTGGCATTATCCACTTAAAAGAGCTCACTTATTACTACGTAAGGTTTAACCATGTTTAGTAGAAATAATTTTGTAATTACAAATATTGAACCATTGTATTTTGTTGAAAAATGACAAGGGGTAGTTGTTTAGATTCCCATCTCCAAAATCCTAGCCTAGCCGGAATATCCTTCTGTTTTTTAGACTAACCTAAATGTGTTAGATTAAGTGGTTAATTGTGAAGCTAACCTTGGTGGCATGAACGAAGCATATACTAAAAGTGTCGAATGTGTGGTGTCTACTTGAAAAGTGTCGAATGTGTGGTGTCTACTTGAAAAACAACATAGAGTATAATAAATGAAATATAAAATATTGAGAAAATAATCCATTTAAAACAAATACCCAAACAAAAAGTTAAAATAAAAAGTAAATTAAATCTAAATTTTGAGTAAACAACCTATTCAATTAAATAAACCTTTTTCGTTATGTAAATTAGATTTTCGAGAAAAAATAAAATTGCAAATGTATATTTAAAAGGACAAAACAAGCTATAATCTACGACTTACAAAGCAAATAATTCTCACCCAGAAACTTTCAAATACAAGCAAAATTCTAAGAAAATTATGCGACTCTTTTATTTCACCAAATTTTTTTATAATATGAAATAAATGCTTAATTAAAATAACAAAGAAATATGATCTACAACGAAAATAAAGAAAATAATGCCCCGAAAGAAAATATGCAACGGCCTATCACATAAATAAATTGAACACCAGGAAAAATTGTAGGGAAAGAATGTATGTTTTTTTTTCATGTGATGCATTTGTAAGAAAAGGTTTTTAATGACTGAAAACAATATAGGTATATTTAAGCTTAATCTAATAGAAATATGAAGGATTTGATTGTGGAAGGTGATAGTTTTTTTTTGAGCTTAATCTAATAGAAATATGAAGGATTTGATTGTGGAAGGTGATAGTTTTTTTTTTAAGCTTAATCTAATAGATATATGAAGGATTTGATTGTGGAAGGTGATAGTTTTTTTTTTTTGAGGAAATCTAAAATGAAATTTTGATCTAAAATAAATTCAAAAAGTCAAAATTATATGTTAAAATTTTAAAATATTGATGTTTAAATCCCATACAAAATTTCTTCGAATTTGTTTAGTTACTTGTAGATAACTTTTTAGCAAATATGTGAGACAATGATGATTACTACCTAGAAACTACATTACCAAACACAAATTTTGACGTTAGAAAGAGTGTAGGTTCCTTTAAGTTTCCGAATAAAAAGCACAAATTTTGACCTTAAAAAGAGTGTAGGTTCCTTTAAGTTTCCCAATAAATAGAATATAGTTTTTTAGGGAAAGTTGAGCAATATGGTATTAAAAGATGACTCAAATCTCTATTAGATTCAACTATCTATTCTGAGAGTCTACAACAAAGGTTAGCAAATCTCTATATGTAATGGTTGTGTTAGATAAAACTCTAAATGTGCAAAAAGAGAGACAATAAGCCTAAGCTTGATAGTTTTCTTTAGAGCATGCATTATTCATGAAAGAAATATAGAAAGCGAATATAGAAAGAAATTTCGAACAAAAATGTGATTAAGAATGAAAGAATCATTCAATTACTAGATGGGATATTTGTGTATGATTGATCTCCTCTCTTTATAACTACTAGTACAACCACATTAAAAATATTAATTTGGTTGATATAGCTGAGGACTGCATAAATATAACCAAAAAATCTATTGCAACACTTTGTTACTAATGGACACATTTACGTGATTAACCATATAGAAACGTTAATGATTAAATTTAACTTTAGAGAAATAATGAATTACACATCCTATTGTAAAATGGATCATTTTCCTAGATATAATTTTCTTATATATAAATGAATGTTATAAATAATAATGAGGAACTTCTCATATAGGAACGTATTATAATTAGAATAATCTCAAATCACTAGGAAATTGGTGGGTGGGAGCCAATAATATAATTTGTTAAATTTATTAAAAATAATGGATCAATTTGTTAAATAAAATTTTCTTATATAGAAATGAATGTTATAAATAATATTGTGTAATCTATCATGGAGGAACTTATTAGAATTGGAATAATCTCAAATTCCTAAGAGATTGGTGGGGGGAGTCACAAACTCTATAATACACTACAATCATGGATAACCATTAACACTAAGCATATGCTGAGCATATTTCCTTGAGAATTAATCTAAGCCCTCAATTAAAAAATAAGAAAAAGTCAATAAATAATCATCCACTTAAGTTGAAATAAAAAACCTTTCTAAATAAATAATTGTGGTTGCGAAAATTTATATATATATATATATATAATATTATTTTTATTGGAGAAAAAAAATTATTTAATCTCTATAAATGATAAGAAAAATAAAAGTAACTTCTTGGTTTTATGAGAGAAATAATGGTTAACCCTTTCATACGGTCAGAGTATAAACTGATGTATTAACTCTATAAAATTTAACAATTTCTTTTATAAATTATGCCTTAGCGCTTTATTTCATTTTCCTATTTGAAATAGATAAAATGCCTATCCATGCTATACTGTATTTCATTTTCCTATTTGAAATAGATAAAATGCCTATCCATGCTATACTGTATATTCTCATTGATGGGGTAATGTGGTTCAAATGAAAATTTTAAATTTTTTTGAATTATAATAAAAATGTATATTTTATGTAAATTAGATATATAATTTTTAAGTAAAGGAAGGAAAGTTATACACAGAAATAACTTTTTTAATTAATTTTTTTATTTAAAAGATCATTTTTAATTATATATATAATAATAAGAAAATTTTATAATATAATATGGAGGAATCATAATTCAAATGTGTAATCATGATATTTCAAAATTTCATATTTAAATTTAATTAATAATAAAAAAAACTCAATACTTATTATCTTTTTTTTAAGCTATTCACATATCACATTTAAAAATTAAATTAATATTTTTAAAACATATAACAAAATAAATTAAATTATAAAAATTATAAAATATATAACAAAAAAAACATTATAGTTATATTTATTGATGATGGTTAACGTCCACTGAGACCAAATTGGTCTATTGGACCTATAATTTCTTAATTTGTAATTGTCTAGCTCCTTGTGTTTCTTGGCGAGATTGGTGTTGTAGCTTTCTTTTTCTTCTCTTCTAGTTCTTGGAACATTGGTCTATTGTGTTCGTCCTTTTCGAGATAGTCGGAAAAGAAGTTTGGTCTAGGAGATCTGCTTTGTTGTTAAAGGAAGATTTATGTTGAGCCTTATTCGAAACCTCATAATTGTAGATGGTTGAGGGGTTATTGAGTTCACTTTTTATTTATGTGTAGGAGATTATGATCTCCTACACATACATAAGGTTTTAATATAAATTAAAAATAAGAATATTTTTATATATAAAAATGTGAAATTTAGATATAAATATTATGATAAAAAATTAAAATACATCTATTTAAACTTATTAAGTGAAAAGAGGTCAAATTTCTAGATGTACAAATATTTCTACCAATTTGACACTATAAAAAAATTGCATATTTCTTTTTACTTTATAAAAATCTTTTATATGAATTTATAATTTCTCTTTAATAATAAAAACATTAACCCTAAAACACCATCATATTTTTAAGGACTTTTTGCTTTTTAAAATGATATAAGTAGTCAGTAGATTTCGATTAATAAAAGAAAATATACATCCTAATTACATCCAAAATTCGCCAGTATCACATTTTAACCAAGAAAATCCGTTTTTGTTGAAGTATTTTTATTTGAAAATGTAATTTTTCAAATTGAGTTAAATTGATGAATATAAGAATCATCTCGTGTAAGTTTGACACTTTGTAGTTGATTAATGAATTATAAATTTGACAATAGTAGCTCAGATCGCTACCTGGAAGCCTCACCTACGAGCATTACGGCATCCAACTCGCTCTGATTGTTGACGTCCTTAAAATTTATGTTTTGCAAATACCTTTCGACTTACGTCTGCCCTCCTTTTATGTACTACGTCGGTCATTATCTCTGCCGCAACCACTCCATAGTCAGGGATGAGCGCCACCCAGTTGTCACGCGTGGGTCTGGTCACTCAATTACTCATATGCGAATATTCAATTTAAACGGTGAGATACATGTGAAATGTTAGACAAGGACAATTGTTCACTCATCAAATATACGAGAATGACGTGCGGGTGCAGGAAGATAATCTAAAGGAGTAGTCTACCCAGCGGCAAATTCGCCCGCCGACCAAATAAATCCGTTGCTGATGAAGTAGAAGGGTGAGCCGATGGTCTGTTTGGAGAATGTGTTTTGTACATGTTATTAATCATTAAGCCCATTAAAAAGATGGTAACTCTCTGTATTTATGGACTAATATTTCCATTTGTTTATTTAAACTCATATTAAATATATAAATTATAATAGTTATTGTTTAAAAATATAAAATAATCCAATTATAATAATTTAAAAGTTACACAAGCAACTAAATGTTGAATAAATTATTAAATTAAAATAGATTTAAAAATATTTATAGTCAAGATCAAGATATAATGGTGATTTATTTTCTAAAATAATTAGCACAACCACACTAATATAAATGTGATTGATATATTAGACATATATTAAAAAATATATATTAATAAATAATAATAATAATAATAATAATAATAATAATAATAATCTAATTTTAAGGTCACGGTCATTGTTTGTGTGACAAGGAGGTGAGCCAGACACCCTTGTTTGTGGTACAATGGACCCATGGTCATTGTTTGTGGGACAAGGAGGTGAGCTAGACGCTAGACACCCTTGTTTGTGGGACAAGGGACCCACCTACCTCCGCTAGACACCCTTGTTTGTGGGAGGAGGAGGAAGACACCCTTGTTTGTGGGACAAGGGACCCACCTGCCTGCAATGATTTGACTACTAAATCTACAAAGGCATACATACTCTATCCCTATGTTTCTGAACTTGTGACCTCTTAGGAGAAAACACAAAGCGCCCACTCAAATTGTCTTAATATAATATATACTACTATTTCTTAATATAATTTCTTTTCATAATAATATTACTATAATAATTATTATTTATAATATTAATATTAATAATAGTATTTTCTATATTAATATTAATGTTAGTGATATATTAATAATAATTAATTCATTAGTTATTAATTAATATATTAAATAATTAATTTATTCATTAAATAATTAATTAATTAATTATTAATAATAGATTTGTTCATAAATAAATTTATAATTAATAAATAATAATAATTAGATAGTTATTATTATTAACGTTTTGTTAATATAAATATTATTACTTAAATATAAATAGTGTTATATATAAATATTAATATCAATATTCATATAATATACCTATATTTAATTAAAAAATATATTAATATGGTTAAATATTAAATATAATTATTTATTACTATAAATATTGTAAATTAATTAAATAATTTATTTTTATTTCATTCATAATTCATTAATTAATTTAATAATTAAATATTAAGGTAAATATTATTAATCTTTAAATTAATATGGTTGATTATGGTTGATTTTCATAATGTGACAATCTTTGTCACAATGCGACAGATCATGTTTGATCATGGTTGAACCCTTAGATTAATATACCCAAGGGAATAATAAACCTAGAGATTAATACTAAAACTCCAAGTGATTATGAATCTATAATATTAAACCCAGGGAATTAATATTATAAACCCAAAGTATATAAACCCTAAGATAAATATTATAAACAAAAAATAAACATGGTTTACCATGTTTAACAATGATTGATTTTCATAACAAGACAATCCTTGTCACAATGTGACATTCGACCATGGTTGACCATGATTACCCATGGATGACAATGTTTGATTTTATAAAACATTGTTGACCATGGTTCACCAAAGTTGAGCATGGTTGAGCATGGTTAACCATGATTATCATACTTCAACCATTATTATCATACTTTGATTAATACATGGTCAGAAAGAAAACCAACAACATAAATGATATTATAGTTTAATAAATGTAAACCAAAAGAATGGTTTGATAGCATGCTATAACTAATTGATAAAATTTAAACAAAATATTTAGGTTTATTTGTCTAAGTTTAAAAAAAAATTTAAAACCCAAAAAAAACTAAAAACCGTTACCCCATTCTAGATCAATTGTATAAGGATGTGTTTTCTTTAATGACTAGACCAATGTGTTTGGGAAAACATTGAGATGAATTTCATAAGGGTATGTTCGCTATAAAAGCTAGATCAAGGTGATTAGGAAAACAATAGATTGAGATAATGAAAGTAGATCATCATTGATTCTATTAATCATTGTTGAAAAGAAATGTGGGTTACACACCTTTTGTACATTATAAATATTAATATTGTATGAAACATTATCTTCACTTTATATACTCTATGTAATCTATTGTAATGGCTAAACTCTAAGTCCTCAATCTTCATGTGCTTAAATTAGTCATTTATTCTTCTTCTCCAAAATAATCATTTCACAAGATTTGCTTCTCTATATTCCATTCATGTATATTATCATTATGCCTAAAGACAATCCTTCAAAAAATCAGTATTAGGAGAAGGATTTTGTTTCAAAGTATTTATGACGTTTGCATATATTATTATTATATTCCACTCAGGTATATTATCATTATGCTAGAGACAACCCTTAAAAAAAAATCATTATTAGGAGAAGGATTTTGTTTAAAAGTATTTATAACGTTTGCATATATTATTATAAAATTAATATGAAAATTATTGTAACATTTCGGGTTCATTCTTTTGTTATTGTTAAGAATACTTTGGTATATCGAATACACAAATCTATGTGAATTGAAATCAAGTTAACCTTGTCAACTAACTGCATCAGACTTATCATCATCGATGCTCACAGAAGGTTTGCTTCACACTTGGTTATACGTAACTATACCATATCGATGCTCACAGAAGGTTTGCTTCACTTAGGTATACTTAACTATACCATAAAGTATATCGAATACACAAATCTATGTGAATTGAAATCAAGTTAACCTTGTCAACTAACTACATCAGACTTATCGTCATCGATGCTAACAGAAGGTTTGCTTCACACTTAGATATACTTAACTATACCATATGTTTATAAGTTATATCATCACAATTCCATTACATTTGCTTCACACTTAGGTACTATACCATTCTTTTGTTATTCTTAAGAATACTTTGGTATATCGAATACACAAATCGATATACTTAACTATACCATATGTTTATAAGTTATACCATCACAATTCCATTACATTTGCTTCACACTTAGGTACTATACTATTCTTTTGTTATTCTTAAGAATACTTTGGTATATCGAATACACAAATCTATGTGAATTGAAATCAAGTTAACCTTGTCAACTAAGTATATCGAATACAATACCATTCTTTTGTTATTCTTAAGAATACTTTGGTATATCGAATACTGGTATATCGAATACACAAATCTGGTATATCGAATACACAAATCTATGTGAATTGAAATCAAGTTAACCTTGTCAACTAAGTATATCGAATACACAAATCTATGTGAATTGAAATCAAGTTAACCTTGTCAACTAATTACATTAGACTTATCGTCATCGATGCTAACAGAAGGTTTGCTTCACACTTAGATATACTTAACTATTCCATATGTTTATAAGTTATAACATCACAATTCCATTACATTCGCTTCACACTTAGGTACTATACCATATGTTTATAAGTTATACCATCACAATTCCATTACATATTAATTTGATATTTGGGAGTTATTTTCCATAAATCATACTCAAGGGTTGTTGCTATAAAACCTTCAACTATAGTTTCCACTCCTGATGTGGTATAATATTTATGTTGTGATTCTAGAGTCTTCGACAACAATGATGCACATTTCTTATGGTTATGTGTTATATTATGGTTTTGGAATGTTGACATATCCCTTTTCTCATATCGACGATGTAAACTAAACCTTAAAGAATGAATGGTGGCAATGAGTTCGGGTTTCTCTTTGTCGTTTAAAAAACATTGCCGACTGCCAATTCGTTCTTTTACGCATTCAAGAGGTTACGAGCGAATCAATGATGCTATGCATCTGCCCTTAATCTACTCCTTATTGTCTCTGTGGCTCTGAATAAAATGAGAGTGCTGGCTCTGTAAAGGATTAGAGGCGCACAACACTCAAGCACAACACAGAACAAGAAACACATTCAAGACAGCTGAACGCTTGCTTCATTCACAGATCAAACAGATATATATACATGCTACAGAAGTTTCTGGAGATTATTAGAGTCGGTGGCTTGCTGGAGAAGTTTCCCCATTGTCAATGTATCCGCCGACTTCATTAAATATAGCAGCGGCTTTCTAGATTCAGCATTTACTGTTTCTGTTGAATTTTAGTGGCAGGTAGTTGGAATTATTCATGGTTTCTAACACTCCCCCTTAATTTCAACTACATACAATAAACAAGACACTATACTCTTAATTGTCATGCCTGCTGGTCTAAGTCTCAGCTAGGCTTACAAAATTTGGATTTTCTACAATGTACAACATATTTCTACACATTTCAAATTTAGCCTTTCCAAGAGGCTTGGTGAATATGTCAGCCACATTTTCATTTGTATTACAATATGATAAGTCAATTTCTTTTGATTGCAGTTTTTCTCTTACAAAATGATGTTGTGTCTCAATGTGTTTTGTCCTTGCATGATATATAGGATTGTTTGCCAATTTGATAGTGCTTTGATTGTCACATCTGATTACTGTAGGTGCTTGTTGTGTTTCTCCAACATCTTCAAGGATCCTCCTAAGCCATATTGCTTCACAGGTTGCACTGCATAATGCTTTATATTCAGCTTCAGTAGATGACAATGAAACAGTTGGTTGTTTCTTACTGCTCCATGATATTGGTCCTGAACCAATATTGAACACGTATCCAGTAGTGGATTTTCTATCATCTGGATTTCCAGCCCAGTCAGAATCAGAATAACCTGCCAATTCAACATCAAATTCATCAGTATACATAATACCAAAATTAAGTGTTCCTTTCAGATATCGAAGGACTTTCTTTGCTGCTTTCCAATGGCTTTCACAAGGCTTAGTCATGAACTGACTAAGTATGCTGACAGAATATGCTATATCTGGTCTGGTAGTGGTGAGATAGTTCAAACTTCCCACCAATTGACGGTACATAGTTCCATTCACCTCTTTGGTTCCATCATCACTGCACAATTTGACATTCTGTTCTAAAGGAGTAGATGTTGCCTTGCATTCAATCATATTGAATCTTTTAAGTATTTCCCTTGTATATTTGCTTTGTGTGATCAATGTCTTACCAGGCTCCCTCCAAACTTCAAGACCTAAACAATAATGCAATTCACCAAGATCCTTCATCTCAAATACATGTGACAATTGATTTTTAATTTCTTCAATCAACTTGCATGCATTTCCTGTTATGATTAGATCATCAACATATACAGATATCAAAGCAACATTCTTGTCTTCATCTTCCTTGATGTATAAATTAGGATCATTCTTGCTTCTTATAAAACCTTTCTCATAAAAGAAAGAATCAATTTTCACATACCATGATCTTGGTGCTTGTTTCAAGCCATATAAAGCTTTCTTTAACCTGCAAACCAGATGCTCCTGTCCCTGTTTTACAAACCCTTCAGGTTGAACTAAATAAACTTCTTCTTTTAACTCACCATTCAAAAATGCAGATTTGACATCTAATTGGTGCATTTTCCAATTATATTTTGTAGCTAATGCAATCATAATTCTAATTGTATTCATCTTAGCTACAGGTGCAAAAGTATCTTCATAATCAATTCCCTCCTTTTGTGAATATCCTTTGGCAACCAATCTAGCTTTATATTTATCAATACTTCCATCAGCATTAAATTTAAATTTATAAAGCCATTTGCATCCTACGGGAACTTTGTTTTTAGGCAATTCTGTTAATTCCCATGTGTCATTCTTCATTATAGAGTTATATTCTTCATTCATTGCATTTCTCCATTCTTCATATTCTTTAGCTTCATCATAGCTTGAAGGTTCTACAACATTCATAACATGAGACATTAATGCATAATCTTTATACCTTACAGGTACCTGACTTTGACGTGATGACCTTCTTGGAGTTTTACTGCTTTCATCTTTCTTTTGGCTTTGCAGAGTCTCCTCTCCTCTCTTTGGAGTGTCATGACTGCTTGATCCTACTTGTTCTTGATCTTGTACCTGTTCCTGTGCTTGTTCCTGTTCTTGTTCAACACTTGTATCTAATTTGACATAATCATCAGTATTATGCCATACACTATTATTTATTTTATCACCTTCATTTACATTCTCATGAAACACCACATCCCTACTTGCAAGCAGTCTATGAGTACTGGGATCAAACAACTTATATGCTTTCTGATTATCACAATAGCCAATAAATATGCACTTAATTGCCTTTGCATCAAGTTTTCTTCTTTCATCTTTTGGAATGTGAGCAAATGCCTTGCAACCAAAAACTCTTAAATGGCTTACTTTTGGTTTGTACCCAAAAAATGCTTCAAAAGGTGTTTTAAGCTCTAAACTTTTAGTTGGACTCCTATTTTTCAAATAAACAGCAGTATTAACGGCTTCAGCCCAAAAAACATTAGAGATATTTTTACCTTGAAGCATACTACGTGCACATTCAACTAGTGTTCTGTTTTTCCTCTCAGCAACTCCATTTTGCTGAGGTGTATGTGGCACTGTAAATTGTTGTTGAATCCCATTGCTTTTACAATATTGATTAAATTCTCTTGATTTGAATTCTCCCCCTTGATCAGATCTCAAGATTTTGATATAATTACCAGTTTGTTTTTCTACCATATTCTTAAATTCTTTAAAATACTCAAAAACATCACTCTTCTTTCTTATGAAATAAACCCATGTATATCTAGATCTATCATCCACAAAAATAAGAAAATACCATGCTCCACCAATAGATCTAGTTTGCATAGGTCCACATACATCAGTATGAATTAATTCAAGTATTTCCCTTTGCCTTTTTTCTTTATGTATAGGAAATTCCTCCCTATGTTGCTTGCCAAGTACACATGCCTCACATTCAACATGATCATTTTTCAAGACAGGAAGACCTTCAACCATAGTGTTCTTTTGCAGAAGCATTAAATCTTTGTGATTTAGATGTCCATACCTTTGATGCCATAAATCTTCTGTTGATATTGCTGTAGATGCTAATGCTTGATGACTTTTCCTGGTCACATCCAACTTATACAAACCTCCAACTCTGGTTCCTGTGGCAATAACCTTGTACTTATCTTGAATGTCTTTCACTACACACTGTGATTTAACAAATTCCACCTTCAAATCTTGGTCAGTAATAGTAGAAACAGAAATTAAATTCTTTTTAATATCAGGGACATACATCACATTATGAATCTGTTTCTCTTGCCCATTAGACAAATTCACACCTATTACTCCATAACCTTGAACTTTAAGTGCTCTGTTATCTCCTAGGCAAACATATGTTCCATCAATATTTTCATGATATTCATCAAACCACTCCTTATTACAAGACATATGGAGTGATGCACCCGAATCAATGAACCAAGCATTCTTATCATCATTATCCATAGACAATGCAGCATCAGAAACAAACAATTTAAGATTTTTAAATCCATCATTGATATCTTTGTCCACAAAATTTCCATTATGCCTTCTGTTTCTTTGCCTAGTCTCATTATATTTCCTTTTATAGCAATCTTTAGAATGATGCCCAGGTTTGCCACAATAATAACACTCATCATTTTTCTTTGGAAATTTAGACTGTATCATACCTCTTTGCTTTGCTTGAAACTTGCCTCCTTTGTTCTTGTCCCAAGGTTTGCCTCTGTATGGATATTTTCCCTTGGCCACCAATGCCAAATCTGAACTGCTAGAGCCCAAAAAATTCTTCATCCTCTCCTCCTCTTGTAGAAGAATTCCTGTCAATTCATCAAATGAAGGGGGTTTCTCTCTAGCTGCAAGACTTGAAACAAAAATGTGATAATCTTGCACTAAGCCATTTAATATGATGGTGACTAAGTCAGTATTAGACACCTTTTCACCAATATCTCCTAACTTATCACTTAAATCTTTGACACGAGATATAAAATTGCTTATATTTTCATTTGCTTCCATTTTTAGAGATAAAAGCTTAGTCTTCAAAAACAAGATTCGGTTTGTATTTGCTGTCTCATACAAACCCTTCAACATATCCCATGTTTCTTTTGATGTCTTGCAATCTCTGATGTGAGGAATAATGTTGTCCTTTACGGACATACGCAGCAGCACCTTTGCTCTTGTCTCCCTTCTCTCCCAATCTGGAATAGAACCCGCAACAGTGGGTTTGGGCTCATTCCCACTCACAATGGACCACAAACTATTTCCTTCTAAAATAGTCATTAACTTAAATTTCCAATTCACATAATTTTCTCCATCAAGTTTGGTGGATTCATTCATATAATTATCAAGCAACAAATTTGCCATGATGACAAACTTTCTCCAATCACCAAATTTTTTCTATCTTTCACAACTTCAATATTTCCTTATTTGTTTATCACATCCACTAATGATTCAAAGCAAAGCCAACAAAGACAAATTGATCATAATCAACCAGATGCTGTTTTCCTCCTCTCTTTTTTTCTGTTTTTTTTTACTGGAATACCACTTCAAATCAAAAACAGGTCCACACTGTTATACCCATCTTCAGCTTTTGAAACATCATTAACAGAATCGCCAATTAATTGAGCATAAACATAACAGATTTCAGATATTTAGCTGGCTGGACAGTTTATCCCAACATATTTACAAGAAGTTTTGAACCATAATGATCTAAATCGTTCAAATACCATCAAATAGTTTTCAAGTTTGCCTTACGACTTAGCAGATCCATATATGTCATATATATGAAGATTAACTGGCACAAAATTTATTTATATCGAGAGCAAAATATCACTGCAAATCGCATGCTAACAGAATGCATGGAACTTTTACAAATCCGACTTACTCAGAGTTTTTCCGGCATGCTTACCACACCAATACAGAGAGAGCTCCCAGCAGGCTCACATACTCAGCGCTCAACCTTCGCTCACAGCTCACCAATACTTACTGCGCTCACAACCTGGCTCTGATACCATGTAAAGGATCAGAGGCGCACAACACTCAAGCACAACACAGAACAAGAAACACATTCAAGACAGCTGAACGCTTGCTTCATTCACAGATCAAACAGATATATATACATGCTACAGAAGTTTCTGGAGATTATTAGAGTCGGTGGCTTGCTGGAGAAGTTTCCCCATTGTCAATGTGATGAACCCAACAGGCTCAACAAGATTTCTTTCATCGACTACTTGGAACCAGAACTGTAAATATCTTTTGCTTAAGGAGTTTTCGATTGAGGTAACTTATCTCCATTTTTTCAGAGAGTTCGATATTATCATATATGTGTTTTGCAATTGTGTTCTTCAAAGGTTACTCATATTTTATGTCATTTTGTTTGCAGGTATATGTACGGTCTCTGGTTATCATTTAGAGTCTGTTTATCCAAGAAAATTCTTGGCCATGATTATTCTACGCGGATATTTTTAGCATACACCTTGCTAATTACAAGGTGTTGATGAGTTTATAGTTTCCTTCTGTCCAAAATTTCTTTTTATATATTAAAGTTTTAGGGTTTAGCTCCTCGGGTTTTCCATTGTAATTATTTTATTTTGGAATTCCCCATGGCCACTTCTGTGGTTAAACTTGGTGTATAAGTTTATTTTGAAAGTTTAATTCCTTCTTCTCTCAACTCTTTGAAAAGATAGATTGAGTCTCATTTTTTCGGTAAATTCTTGGGTAACAATGTTGCTCCTTTCTTAGATTAACTTTTCATTTTATTCTTATTACTTTCCATAATATTACTTTCCCTAACCCTAACCCTCAGGGTATATTTGTGTATATTTCTTTTTAATTTAAATACTTTGATTCCAAAATTATGTTCTCGACTAAGTGTTCCTGCGCGAACAATTATAATCTCTCTATATACTATAGAAATGTATAGGTTCTTTCTATTATAATAACATTTTAAGATTTTTAATGCTATAAACATAAATATATATATATAATCCCTCTATATACTATAGAAATGTATAGGTTCTTTTTATTATAATAACATTTTAAGATTTTTAATCCTATAAACATAAATATATATACATATATATTATTGCGCTTACATTTTTCCTCCAGTTTTATTCTAGGAATTTTATACATGTTTTAAACCCTCTTTCTGTGACAATACTTTTATGTAAATGACTCTTTTACTTTTTGTTATCGGTTTAACATGAACTAAGTAATTATTTCAAATTGTGATATGCTCTATATGTAATTAATATGGTTTCAGACCACGTTGTTATTGAAATATTTCCATGTAATGACCCTATTTTATAAACATAAATATATATACATATATATTATTGCGCTTACATTTTTCCTTGAATCTTATTCTAGGAATTTTATACATGTTTTAAACCCTCTTTTTGTGACAATACTTTTATGTAAATGACTCTTTTACTTTTTGTTATTGGTTTAACATGAACTAAGTAATTCGTTCAAATTGTGATATGCTCTATATGTAATTGATATGGTTTCAGACTATGTTGTTATTGAAATATTTCCATGTAATGACCCTCTTTTGGGTACTGTTCACATTACATGAACTAAATAAGTTCACTTACAATTGAAGTATCATTTTGAAGTAGAATTACTAATTTGTATTTTATTTTTTTCCATAGGTATTCACATTCTCAAGTTGGAATTTTGGAACTTTTTTCTTCCTAGCAATACTTTGGAGATTTATTTCTGCTCAAGAAGACTTTAGATTCTTCATTCTAGTTTTGATCACCCTAAACCCATTGAATATACTCTTTGTGTGTTCATGATTATATCTTCAAGGAATTTCACTAGGCTTTTCTGTTATTTAACTTTTAAGTTGTGTATTGAAGTTGTTAAGTCTTTTCTTCCTTCTTGGAAGGTCTTTAGTCTACAGGATTCTACATATGACATTGTACATATTCATGGGTTCTTCTAACCCTCTTGTCAACTGTAACTTATTGACGTTAACATCAACCTACACTATTCTTTAAACATATTTATATTTTTGGTAAGAAAAAGTTGTTCATGATATGCTTCATATCTATAAATGTATCAGTTTTATCGTGTATGGCTATTCTTTTATTTCGTACATTGTGACATCTTTTATTGTTCTCTTTTTCTAGTTTTAGTTAAACAAGTTTTACTAACCTAATTCTACTGTAATTTCTCTACACTATAGACTTACAACTCTAGTTCCATTTTTGTATAAGTATAACTAGGTTAACTCTAAAACAAAGTTAACTAATATCAAATTTAGTACTAGTTTGTTATAAGAGTCATACTTTAGCCACATATGTTTTTCATAAATTCCCATTATGTTTGCTAGTATCAACATGTTTGGAACAAAATTCACTAGAATGATCTAGATTCTACCTTATTCTCAGTTTTCTATTTCAGTTTATTATTCTATACATGGAAGTACATGTTTTGTTTCCATTCCAATTAGGAAATAAATTATAGTAATTTTCTAAATTTTTATTTACTATATTCATATCCAAATATCATTGAGTGTAATTTCAATAAATCTTATAAGAAAGAAGATTTATTTTTAATTAATCTTACTCTATATTTTCACTTATATTAACCATCTACAATTCTTTTTTCTTTAATTGAAATGGAAGGAAAAAATTACTAAGTGAATGTACAATCTTTCCATCACATAAAATTTACAAATTTAGAGTTTAGAATATCGACTTGAGGATTTGAGTTCTAAAACAAATATAGGATCTCACCAAATCCACCCAACCATTGACACTTTGTCCTGCAATACATTCCCTTGAGAACAAGTATGCAATTTATTTTATTTTAGTCTTTTCTCTCTCCTTTTTCATAGTTCAACATTGTGTATTCTCTTTTCTAGTGAGAATACAAATGTACTTACCCCTTACCAACCATTTGGTATTTGGTCACAACCTCCACCTCTGTAACATACCCAATTTTATCATACAAAAAAAATGTATAGTAGGCTTACCAATAGTGCAATTCTCTTCAATTTATGTCCCCGTTTAACCTTAATCATTTTCTTCATTAAAATTGGTTTCTCATTTCCCCTTTGTTATAATTATTTCTCTATCCCTCACAAAAAATTTTCATACATAATTAGAGTGTTATCATTAATAAAAAGGTACATTTTAGCCTCATAGCCAAGACTCATGTAATAACCTTGTTCTCTATTAAATCATTAAACAAATGAAACTCATGTATTATAGTCCAATTCTACTCACATGCATATTTGTTTAATGTGATTTCGTATGGGGATTTTGAATGTGGTATATCATAATATTTGGATCCTATGTCGGATAAATTTTATTTCCCTTTATGTTTAATGTATCATGCATGTCCACCTGGCCTACGGATTAGTATCCATGTGACCTTGTTCACATGTTTTTTTTTTTCTCAGTAAAATTAAACTATTTCTATTAAGTAAAATATAGTACAATCCAGAGTGACAAGAAACCGGGCGACCGGAAATGATGAAACTATCAACCTCGGTCCCAGAGAAGGGGTGAACCATTCATGGAGCTACAGCAATTAACTTGAGAGCAGAAACTGACAATTACCCCATAGGGGCAGAATTATCAACACAATGTTTTTTCCCTTTATTTTTATTGACTTTTATCCAACCATCTTGGGTAGTGTGAGCTAAAACAACTTGAAGACTGGAGTTGTCTATCAGGGGGATCTCCTTATCTGATTCAGAAGAGGAGGTCCCATGGACGCGTTTCTGGGCAACTGCTGTGACAGTCATGTGCGCTGGAGTATCAGTGGACGGATCCATCGTCTGAGGCGCCTGGTCTGGTTCTGCATCACTCTCCTCATCTTCTGAGCTTGAGGAATCAGAACTCACTGTTGGCGGCAGAGGACAAGGGGTCCAACGTTTGGGTTTGGTCTTTGCAAAGTTGCCATTTTTCGATTTTGCAGGCAGCGATGGGCAAGAATTCTGCAGGTACCCTGTTAGGTGACAGTGGCGGCAGCGGAAGGCAGTGTTTTTGTAATCCAGGTTCTGGGTCCAAACAAATTCATTGATCTTGAGGATGATTTGGTCTGGAAGTCCTTTGCTTAAATCCAGCTCCACACATATTTTGGCATATGTGTGGAGACCTTTGGTTTCCCGCCAGAAATCTCCACTGATGAAACTGCCCAAGGTGTTGCCTATGGCTCTATATACAATAGTATGCCATAAGTGGGCAGGTAAATTTGGGAACCTGATCCATACAGGTGTCCTGGTAATGACGGCAGTTGCTGGATCAAAATCTGGGAACCAAGGGGTTAAGAAGAGCCCTGCATTTCCCATGAACCAAGGGCCTTCTTCTAAAGCCTTTTTATAATGCTTACTGTCGTCAAATAGAACAATGAAGTAACCTTTTGAACAGAAACTGATCTTACAATGATGAGTCCAGTTTGTATGGATCCATGCATAGAGATCCCGAGATCATGGCCACAGTCCGTTAAATCTGCAAATGATGGCTCTTTCTGCAAATTTTTTAAGTTGGGTTGCAAGATCATCATGGGTAATTTCAACAGAGGGGACTTCGTCTATCTTATCAACCAAAAAGGGCTTAGATTTATGGACCTCCGGGGGTTTGGGGTTCTCAGAGTGTACTGCATCTTTGTAAGAGAAAGGAGGAGCAGAGGATGATTGTCCCGCTGCACCTCCTCTCAGACGAAGGGTTACCACCAAAGAGCTGTTCTTGGAAATGTTGTAAGAAGAGAGGGGAAGAAGGTCTTCAAGTTGCTTGCCTTGAAAGAGGAGTCTCTGAAGGCCTGAAGGGATCCCAATCCGTCGTTCTAGCTCCAACTTGAGATCCAGCACTAGATCTGAAGAACTAACCCAATGCAGGATGGTTCTGCCTGAAGGCTGAGAAATTTGGATCTGAAAGGAGTCTAAGAAGAGCCTAGACCTAGTGTCAGGGCTTCTTGTGCTTCTGGGAGCAGATCTGCCATGGCGATTTTCCATCTGGGGTGTCCGATCTGCAGGAACTTGGCCAATCTATCTAATGTGAGCCCAATCTGAAGGAGACTTTTTGTTATCTGTCATCCAGAGTAGGGTTTGGTGCGGACTGTTCTGCTTATTGAGCATCATGGCAGATCTAAGTGTCTAACCACCTTCCATGGTCCGGATACCCGCTCCAGCTCTATAAATCGGCCCTGCAGAGGCCTCGTGTACTAGATTTGGTGTAAAGGGAGAATAAGTAAAGAATGGAGTTACCCTTATCGCAGATATGTTGCCTTGAGGTCTACTTGCTTCGGCTTCGTCCTTGATCAGTGTTTCCTCCCGCTTCACATCTGCCCCAGGGGTCTGGAAACTTCGATCTGGGCTACGCTTCTGGCCAATCTCCTTAACGACTGTAGTCCTGTGCATGCAGGAGGCAAAGACGATTTTTCCAAGGTCGATGAGGTGCGCTGCTTTGGGGCTGATCTGGATGAGCCCAACCGTAATGAACTCGCCTTGCCCATGGCCAGATCGGGCATCGTAGCCATCAGATGACAGAACCTTGCCCTGGACAGGTTGCGTACAGTCAATCAGACTCTGCCGAGGGTTTTTCTGGGTCCCAAGATCCTTTGCTGGGGCTCTCTGGAGGATCGACTTGTCCGAGGTCGTGCATGTGATGGGCTTCAAATCGCATGGGACTATGCATTCATCATTGCCAGGGGAGTTATGCTTCGGAATGAGTGTGCCGTGGCCGCTGTAGTGAAAGAAAAGCAAGTCTCCAGCATTGGCACGACATATCATAGCGAGAAGAGTCGCATGAATGTTCTCACTAGTGGGCTTCGGATCCATCCTGTCGCAACTCCTAGTTGGAACCCTACGATATCTCTGAGGGCCAGGGCCGCCATCCGAGTCAAGAGACTCAAATTCTCGCGCCGCAAAGTGGCTATTGCGTTCAACGTCGGTTTCTTCTCTGAAACTCCTTCCTTTGGTCTTCTTAGGGCCACCATCGCCGAGCTGGGAAGTACCTCCCGTTATGGTGGATTTCAATTTGGGCGTAGGAGTAGTAGGAACGGCGTCCGCATTGCCGTCATCCATCGCCGTATCATCGTCCATCAGATCATCTTCTTCTGGCTCGAAATCGACCGCCTCAACCTCTGTGCCAGCCATTCTTCCGCTCTTTTGTGCAAAACCCTTGAAATTGAAATTTCGACCTTGTTCACATGTTATTCACATGACAATGTACTAGTATATTCTAATGTGCCGATTCATTTCTTGTCAATAATCAATGTTTGTGATTATGAGGAGGTAACTATAGGTTATATTTCCCTTGCGGTAGCATTGTTTTGAGTTTCATATTATTATGCAACTGTATAGGAGCGCCATTCCAAAGGTTTTAATGTCACAAGGCTTCTTTTAGGCCATGGCTCAAATTTGTTGGCATTTCGGCTCGAGTTAACCCTCTAGTTCCAATACCCATGATTCTTGTCTATCTTGGAGAGTTCGCTCATTTCATTGCTTAGGTATATAACAAGTTAATTGCAATATTTAAGTAATTAATTACTCCCCATTTCACTTTCGCTACTCTAATTAATTTTACTAGTTTGATTTGCGGGATAAGGGCACCTTGGGCATTCCTATGAAGGGCTTTTGTTGGCTCTTTTTGTAAGTAGAGGTTTCAAACCTCTCTTTTGATCTGTTGCCTCCTATGAGGTTGACAAGTTGAGTGGCTAAACTTCTATGACTCAAATAATGGTTATATCTAAGCATAAGTGTCTAGGGATTTTATGGATACATTTTTACCTAGCTTTTTGATTTCTCTATTATAAATCTTTCGATTCTTAAAGTTGGAATAGGTATGGTGACCTTGTCTTCAGACAATGAAAATATAGTTGAGGTTTGTAATTTGTTTTTGTCACTTTCTTCTGTATACCCAATGAAGAGATAGGGTACGCCTATGGGGGTTTTACCATTCCTATTTTTCCTTCGATTTATTACCTACATGACCAATTAATATACATATATTCCAAGGACTGCCTCCAGTTTCTTTTTGAATGGATATTTTTTTCATGGGTTATGATTTTGATTTTTTTTCAATTTGTATTAGTGTATTTCATAATATAATTATGTTACTGATTGCAAGGGCATTGACTATACCCAGGGTTAGTTCGTTGGTTTGCTTCACCCTTTACAGGTAACGTTATTCTTTCTCTTAAGAGAATGTTCTTTTCAATTATTTATAAGGTTTTTATCAAGCATTGTTTTCACACTAGGTGTCTAATATGCACTTGACTGTGTGGAAACATAGCCATGGTTTTGGTGTTAATGTGATTTTGTATGAAATATTTTCCCTCATATTTTGTCCAAGGTTCTGACTTGTGGCATCATGATGATACCAGGTCATGTTTCTACCAAAATCATCTCATCAACACTACACTAGGATTCTAATTCTTTGAGGACATGAATGTAAAAACCCTAACAAGGGTTACTTTTCCTTGGAAAATTTTGTTGTAATGTAGCCTAGGATTTGTTTTTATGCTGGTCTTCACGATCACAGTTACTTTCTCATAGCAAAATAATTTTGTTTAAGTTTTTTCCATGCTCTGGCATGACTATATGAATGTAACCCTCGTTGGGTTTTGTTATATCCTTTACACAACTACCCCATGCAAGGGGGCAATAGCCCCCCCTTGTCAGTTTCATCGAGCACTGTCAGGGGGGTGGCTACCCCCCCTATCAAGGAGTGAGAAGGGAGGCGGTAGCCCCCCCTAAAGAGGGTTTAGGGCAGCACCCCGAGAAATATTTTGGACCCTATATTAGGTGGGTGGACCTAACTATGCATTTTTGCATGGATTTCACACATGGTTTTGGGCATGATGGTTTTCTATCCATGGTATTTTGTAGATCTGATCAAGAGAACTACGGTTATGTTCTAATCTAGGGTTAATGGATTGGGGTTTATGGATGCTTCGACATGTGTATATATGTATTGTAACATTGAAAGGAACATAATGAAAAATCAATCTCGTAGTCTCGGTTTTGGGATCTAGGGGAAAATATCTGTGTATATTTATTTTATGTTTTATGATCTCTCCATTGTTTATTTTCTATTTTTAGAATTCGTATGCAGATAATTTCTATGCAGGGTTAAAACCTACATTTGGTATCAGAGATTTATTGGCTTCAAGGGGACACCTTTGCTGCTGAGGGGTTTTTGGTCGAGCCTATGGTAGACCCCATTCAATGGGAGATTTGTAGGAACGATTCTTGTGGTGAAAGAGGTTGGCAAGCAGTGGAAAGATAGAGATCGAGAAATTTAATGGTCAAAATTTTGAGTTGTGAAAACTCGAGATGGAGGATCTGCTGGTGGATAAAGATCAGTGTATCGTGGTAGATTTGGGTACTAAACCAAAAGCAATGTCAGCTGAAGATTGGGTGAAGTTGGATCAGAAGGCAAAGAGAACAATATGATTATGTGTCACAGATTCAGTATTGCTGAATGTATTAGAAGAAGCCTCGGCGAAGGATTTTTGGGACAATTTAGGGACTTTGTACTAGTCTAGGTCAAACTGTTCCTACGGGAAAAGCTGTATAACCTGAGGATGAAATATGGAGACTTGGTGACAAAGCATCTAAATGCAATTAATACTGTGGTAAGCTAGTTATTATTTGTTGATAGTAAAATTTCAAATGAATATAGGTGCGTCGGTTTGTTGTGTTCTCTACCAGATTCGTGGGATAGTATAGTTGTTGCAATAGGTAACCACACAACTGCCTTGCAGTTTGATGAAATAGTCTCATCCTCTCTTTCGAAGGATATGAGATGGAAAAATATGGAGGGCCAGAATGGTGATGCTTTATCTGTACAAGGACGGTCCTAGAACAAAAACAAAAATAAGTCATCGGGTGGGAGATATAAATCTAGAGGGAGATTTAAATATCCAAGAAAACCTGCAAAGGTGTGCTAGAAATTTGAAAAGGAAGGGCACTTAAAAAGGGGTTGTAAATCTAAAGCTCATGAGAAATGAAAGGGATCTCATGAAGCTCCTTTTTCAGAGGTGAACACCACCTCAGATGAAGGTGGGGATGTGTACTTGGATTCTTCTTCAAGTACACATCTAGATCATAAGGCATGGTTGATTGACTTAGGTGAATCCTTTAACTTCACTCCCCTTAAAGAGTGCTTCTGTAAGTATGAGAAATATGATGGTGATGATGTCTTCTTAGGGGATGGAAGGAAGGCTAGAATCATTGGTCACGGAAAATTCAAGTTGAAGTTGCAAGGTGGAAGGATTAGAACACTTTCAGGTGTTCTTCACATTCCTGCATTCGCTAGAAATCTAATTTCTATAAGTAAGTTGAATGATGCAGGTGAAAAAACAATGCTGGAGAAATATACTTGCAAGATGGTTCAGGGAGCACTGGTATTTATCTAGGGAGTTTGGATTAGAACTTTGTACAAGCTTCAAAGTATCATTGTTATTGATGAGTGCAATAGTTCTGTGGTTCCTGAAAGTGGAAGAGAAAATCTAGTGGTCTCTAGATAAAAGACCATGTTAGGGGATCAAAGGCTTGGACATATTGGAGAGAAGGGCCTTAAAATACTTCATGGTAATGTTATGGTAGAAGGTATGTCTAATATCTCTCTGGATTTTTATTTATGTGAAAATTGTTTATATGGGAAGTAGAATCGGGTGAGTTTCCCCTCTGGTGGTAAGATGGTGAAACAAATATTAGAGCTTGTGCAGAGTGATGTATTTGAACCTGTATCAGTTCTATCACTGGGCAATTCTATGTATTATGTATCATTTATAGATGATCTCTCAGGGAATACATGGATATATTTCCTCAGGAAGAAATTTAAAGTCTTTGATAGGTTTAAAGAATTTAAAGCTCTACTGGAAAAAAAGATATAGAAGAAGATAAAGGTGTTGAGGACAGATAATAGTGGACAATTTTGCAAGCAGGAATTTGAAGAGTTATGTAAGAAGTGTGGTATAACACGACAAAATACTACTCCATACACACCAGAGCAAAATGGAGTTGCAGAAAGAATGAACAAGATGTTAATGGAAAGGGCAAGAAGCATGCTCAGTGGTGTTGGGTTAGGACAAGAATTTTTGGCAGAGGCAGTGGAGACTGCATGTTACCTGATCAACAGATCACCTTCATCAATGTTGGAGGATAAGACTCCACAAGAGGTAAGGACTAGTAAGAAACCTTCTCTTTCACATCTAAGGGTATTTGGATGTGGTTCATATGTACATTATCCAAAGGAGAAAAGAACAAAGTTTGATAGTAAATATGAAAAATGCATCTTTGTTGGGTATAAGGATGGTTGAAAAGGTTATAAGGTTTGGAACCCAGAAACAAGGAAGGTTGAGTACAACTAAGATTTAGTGTTTAGAGAGGTGAAAGATGTTATTAAACATAAAGTCCTACCAAAGGAACCTAAGAATATGGAGTTTGAGCTAAAGGAGGTAGAATCAGACTCTACAGTGGAAGAGGAACCAAAAGATGAAGAGCCACAAACTCCGGTTGTGAGAGATCAGTTCGAGAAAGAAGGCATCTAGAAGGTATAGTCCATATTCTTTCTATTCAAATTTGTCCTTATCTATTACTGATGATGATCCCAAAACTGTCAGGGAAGCAGTAGATTCAAAGGAAGGAAAACTCTAGAAAGAGGCCATGGTTGATGAAATGACATCTTTGCACAAAAATGAGGCTTCAGATCTGGTGGAGTTGTCATATGGAAGGAAACCCATTGGAAGCAAATGTGTATTTAAGAAGAAGATGAATGCAAAAGGAAAGGTGGAGAAATGCAAAGCTTGGTTGGTAGCAAAGGGTTACTTCGAGGTGCCGGGAATTGATTTTGGTGATATTTTTTCTGCTATTTCCAAGGTAGCTTCTATTAGATTACTTTTATCTGTTGTTGTTGCTTTTGATTTTGAGGTAGAACAGATGGTTGTGAAGACAACATTTCTTCACGAGGATCTGGAAGGAGAGATATACATGAAGAAACCTAAAGGCTTTATGGTGAAGGGTAAGAAAGAACTAGTA
This sequence comes from Pinus tabuliformis, assembly GCA_031772625.1. Lineage (NCBI taxonomy): Eukaryota > Viridiplantae > Streptophyta > Pinopsida > Pinales > Pinaceae > Pinus > Pinus tabuliformis. Next base: position 847,726,801 of record CM062814.1, read on the forward strand.
TGCAATTTAAAAAAAGTCTCCTTATGGGTTAAAACAGTCACCAAGAATGTGGTATCAAAAATTTGATACATTTATAGGGGGACTTGGCTTCACCAAAAGAAAAGTAGATCATTGTGTGTATTTTAAAATAATTGGTTATCGTGTTATTTATCTGGTCTTGTATGTGGATGATATGTTTCTGGTTGGAAATGACAAAGAAATTATCCAAGATTTGAAGACCCAATTGTCCTCCAAATATGACATGAAAGGTCTTAGTACTGAAAACTATATTTTAGGCATGGAGATTAAACGAGATCGAGAAAAGAGGAAACTCTGGTTAAACTAGAAGAAGTATGTGGAGACAATACCGTAGAGGTTTAATATGCATGATAGTAAACCAGTGAAAGTTCCTATTCATGTACGTGTAAATTTATCTGCTGAAGAGTGTCCCAAGACATAAGAAGATGAAGAGGACATGTCCTATGTTCCATATGCAAGTGTAGTTCGTAGCCTGATGTATGCAATGGTCTGTACTAGACCAAACATTGCACATATAGTGGGAGCATTGAGCATGTTTATGCCAAAACCAGGGAAGGAGCATTGGACATTAGTAAAGCGGGTTTCCAAGTATTTTCATGGCCCTAGTGATTATGGTTTTTTCTACCAAGGAAGACTGGGATTGGACAGAGTTTTGGACATCTGTGGCTTTGTTGATGCAGACTAGGCTGGGGATATGGATTAGAGAAGATCTACAAGTGGGTATGTTTTTAACATATTTGGAGGTGAAATCAGTTGGATCAGTAAGAGACAAATTGTAGTGGCACTTTCAACTATAGAGATAGAATACATGGCAACCAATCATGCATGCAAGGAAAAAGTTTGGTTGCATATATTGTGTTCAAGTATGGGGTTTGTGCAATGAGCTATAAGGATAGACCATGACAACCAAAGTGAAATTTTCTTGGCAAGGTACCTTGCTTATCATTCAAAAACAAAGCACATTGATGTTTAGTATCACTTTGTGAGGGATATGGTTGAGGAAAAAAGGTGTTGTTGGTAAAGGTGGACACTTTCAAAAATACTATTGGTGCATTGACTAAGTTTGTGAGCACTGAGAATTTCTCTTGGTGTAGATAAACAATGGATGTTGTAGGGTTGGATCAATGAATAAGATATCCTATGGCCCCTTGTGGAAAAACAACAAGAAGTGGGATAATGTTGGGTTGTGTTGTATTCTTTCCATGACTACCCCACATGTGAGGGGGTGGTAGTCTACCCTGTACGTTGTGCCAAGTAATGTAGGGGGGTCACGAGGGCGGGGGGGTGGGCGGGAAGATGTCCCCCCTGTCGGGGGGTAAGCAGGGGCATGGTAGCCCCCCTGCATGGGGTCTGAGGCAGCGCCCCAAGAATTTTTTTTGGATCCTATATTAGGTGGGTGGACTTACCTATGCTTTTGTGCATGGATTTCACACATGGTTTTGGGCATGATGGTTTTCTGTCCATGATATTTTGTAGATCCGATCAAAGGAACTACGGTTATGTTCTAATCCAAGATTAATGGACTGGGGTTTATAGATGCTTTGGCATGTATATATATGTATTATAACATTAAAAGGAACATAATGAAAAATCAATCTGGTAGTCCCGGTTTTGGGAACAAGCATAGAATCTCTGTGTATAACGGTTTTATGTTTTATGCTCTCACCATTGTTTATTTTTTGTTTTTAGAATTTGTATGCAGGAAATTTCTTTATAAGATTAAAACCTACAACCATTATATATATATATATATATATATATGTGTTAATTGACAACCTTTCAACTATAAATACATGTTTCCTTACTGTCAAATGTTTCCTTAATTCTTGTGGCTCATATGGATTCTTCATAGATGTAAGTTACATAGCTTACATAATTAATATTCTGTTTTTTTATTACAATTAAGATAGAAACATTAATTCAATTTTTATCTTTCCTTTTCTTTTCGTTTACGTGCTTATATTGTGTGACTAATTAAGGAGTTCCATACGATTCGAGAAGGAAATATCTTGTTTTTTTTCGTATTGACATGTACATATAGTGACTATATAACTTATTATACACATCACAAATCACAAATTCAAATTAGGAAGCTTTAGTTCATGCTTATACTATACTCGATTATCTCCATTTGTGCTCGGAAATTGTATTATTGATATAGTTAATCAGTGATTGTAACCTTGTTTAGTTATGCTTATCGAATGTAATGGTTATGTTCCTATATTAATTATGTAATACTCTTCTTTGCGAAATATTAGTTTGCCTCATTTCTTTCTAGACATGAATTTCATATTTCTTTCACAATCACATATAGCTACCCATCCAAATGTAATGTTATTGGAGACTAAACTCGAAATTCTAGTTTAATAGTACAAGCACAAAATTATATAATCATACTTGGAATAAAATATTAACTTAGTTTAATGGAATATTCATGTTTCCTTACCCAAATAGAAAACTAATACCCAATCTTGTATTCATGTTTCTTCCATGAGAGTACATGTTTTTTTGCTCAATTCAGAGTAATATATTAGAATCTTATTCTCACTCTTATTATTTCTATGTAAGAAATTCTTTTACAATTTTGAATATTGGTTTTATAATATACATGTTTAAATTAATGAACCCATAAGGCTATTATACATTAAGTACAACACTCTTTCATAACATGCTTCTTTATAAAATACCCATAATTATTCACTATACAAGCTAGACTCATAAACAAAACAGATAGTTCTTAAGCTTTTCAAGAACAACATGGACATACCATATCTAGTTTAGTTTTTTTTCTCAACTCAGGTTACGAAAATTCAAACGATAGTTTATACTTTTATATGGGTAATTAAAATGTATAGCAATTCTCTCCTATCCATTTCAGACATTCATTTCATCAATACAAATTATTTCTTTCTATTATAAGCATCTCTTCAAAAATTCTTGCTAATCATCCTTTATATTTGGATTCCATCTTAAAATATTTCTGAAGTTTATAACTCGTATATGCAATCATATGATCTCAAAGCTATAACTTATACATGCATGTAAAGTACAATAAGAATATGATATCTAGTATATCACCATTTGTCTGTTAGATCTATTATTGATTAGACAAAAATTTTGTAATATAATATACATTAATTTCATGCATCATCTGCCAATATACAATTTGTAATAATTTAAATCCAATAGAAAAAAATTAAAGAGAATAAAAATTATGCCTAACCGTAATAAATTCATTACGAAATATTTAGGAGATGAGCACATTCCACCCAACCATTAACTGCCTCTGTTAGTTCCCCCTGTGCTAATATTTCTTTTCCCTCTAGAATCAACAACCTCTTTGATTCATAGGTGGTTTATTTTATAGGATTTTTCCTAGCATATTTTTATAAACATCATTTTTTAAAGACTCCCAATATTTTTCTTAGGTCTTTTTGTTTTAGTTTTTTTAGAAAAGGTTCTTTAGTTTTACTTTATAGGGCATCTTTCTCTCCCACAATGCTTAATTCCACCCCACTTAGTATTTATCTCTGACTAAGTGATTAACATAATGTTTCTCTCCCATTATGTTAATTTAATTTCTTTCAATTATATTCTCATAGAGATTTTTATAAGAATTTTAAGGAAGTTCCATCATGTGGATTTGTCCACCAACAACATTTTCCAAGCTAGAAAGAAGTCTTCTAAAATCTAGTGCCCTTCCCTAGATATTTCCAAGAAATGTAACTATTTTTTAACAATCTAGACACTTTGGAAATATTCAACTACTTCTTTTTTCATACCAGACCAATATAACTCTTTCCTCAAAGCTAAAACCATTTTTGGTATCCTATATTTTCTACAAAAGGTTTTTGAAGATGCTCATTTAAGATAAGTTATTTTATAGAAGCTTCATTTGGAATATAAATTATATTTTTGCAGGTCAACAATTTTTTTGAATTTTATTTATACTCACGCACTTCCCTTTGCTACAATTTTTGTTGAATCTTTACATACTCTTCATCTTTCTGTGCTGAAATTCGGATATGTTTAGAAAAATATATTTTAACACTACTCACAGAAATTTCAATTAGTTAATTCACATTTCTACTTAAAATATTTAATATTTTATTTTCCTTTACATTTATATGATTTATTTCAAACTCAAGGTCACTTATAAAAGGCCATCCATCAAGCTTGCCTAACATTCAAATCTGGTTGGCTGAAATTTTTTTAAGCTAATTTGGTCAGTAACAAGTGTGAACTTTTTACCCAACAATTCATTTCTCCACGTTTTTAAAGTGTGAATAACAATAACCAACTCTAAATCATATACAACATAAATCCTTTTGTTCCATTTTCAACTTCCTTGACTCATAAGCTACTACATAGTTTTCCTGCATTAGGACACCTCCTAATCCTTCAAGTCATACATCATTACAAACTAAAAAATCCTTTCTAGGATCTAAAAGTTTTAGAATAGGGTAACAATTAGTATATGTTTTAGTCTATCAAATATTTCTTGGCACTTAGCTGTCCATTCAAATTTTGATCCCTTTTTCTCAAAGGAAGTAATAGGATAGGCCAACTTTGAAAAAACTTCAATAAACCTTCTATAATACCCTATGATTCCCATGAAGGACTTGACATCTGACACGTCCTTAGGTATGTGCCAATTTAAAATGGCCTTAACCTTCTTTGGATCAACAGATAGACCTTCCTTTGAGATGATGTGACCCAAATATTGTATCTTGCCTTTATAGAACTCACATTCATTGAATTTTGATGTTCTCTTAAGGATTGTGGCATCATTTTTAGATGTTCTTCATGTTCTTCTTGATTCTTAGAATACACTATAATTTCACCTATAATGAGCAATCAAAATTTATCCAAGTACTTACTAAGCACAATGTTCATTAAACACATAAAAGTTGCAGGTGCATTAGTTAGACCGAATGATAAAACTACAAATTTGTAGTGTCCATATGTGGTTCTCAATGTTGTTTTGTGAATGTCTTCATCCTTTATCCCTAACTAATGATATCCTATTCTCAAATCAATATTTTTTAACAATTTTTCTCCTCTCACTTAATCAAATAGATCATCAATGCAGGGTAACATATATTTATTTCTAATAGTTACTTTATTCAATTGCATATAATCTATGCACATTCTGAATGTACCATCTTTATTTTTCACAAATAATATTGGGGTTCCCCAAGGTGAAACAATAGGTCTAATATAACCTTTATCAAGTATTTCATGTAATTTCATCTTCAATTCTAGTAGTTTTGGGATACTCATTCAATAAGGTGCCTTACACACTAGGGTACCTCCTATACTGAATCAATGGAAAATTCTATATCCCTTCATGGAGGTAATCCTGAAATTTCTTCCGAAAATACGTCATTGAACTCCTTGATCACAAGTAATTCATCTAATTTATGGTTTTCAATTTTTTGGACATTTCCTTCAATTTGAACAAAAAAGAGTTTACACCCTTTTTGTGCACTTATTTTCAGCTGTAGTGCTGAAATTTGTCTAACAAAAACAAGTCTTGTTATGCATTCTATTAGTTGTTCAGCTCCCTCCTCATTAATAGAAGTCACAATTTTCTTTAAATAGCTTATTACAACTATTTTCTTCTCTAAAAAGTCCATTCCTATCAGTAAGTCATATGAAGCTAGAGGAAGTATATTTAGTCTTAACTCAATTTTTTTCCTTTTAAGTTTACATGGAAATGTTCTTCATAATTGGTTACTCTTCTCTTTGTTCTTGTTGCCAACTGTACTAACCATGACCTTTTTAATTTTCAGATTACATTTTTCCACCACTTATGCATTAATATAACTGAGACTTTCTCCTAGATCGATTAAGATAAAGAAATTTTGGTTTAGTATGTGACCTTCAATTTCTATCATTATGGACTCATACTCCACTTGCCTATCTTCCAGAGCAACATTTATTCATGGAATGCTTCTTGCAATTTAATTTACTTTAGTGGCTTCATGAATATTTTGAACATTTTTTACAAATATGATATTGTGTGGACAATTTCTTATAATATGGGTTTCCCCACACCGCCAACATTTTTAAGGCTTTCTCTCTTTTGCAGTGACTACCCCTTTATTGTTTAACTCCATAGTAGTTGAACTAGTCTGTGATTGAGCAGGTTGAGGATGATTGTTTTGGCTAAGTCTCCTCCTTTGGTGATCTCTTCCAAAATTCTTCAAAAGAGAGGATTTTGTTTCTTTATTGTTCCCCCAAACTTATTTTTATCCTTATTTTTCCATGATTTTAATCCTTCACTTTTGTTTTTAAATTGTTGATAACACAAGCTTGCCTTTCTCACTACTTCATCCCTTATTTTAGGATTTTCAAATTCAGTCCTTTCTTTATAAGAAATTGGAAAACAATTCAAGAATCTTTGTACCTTGGATTTCTCTTGTTTGATATAAGGAACATATCATAATAAATTTGTGAATTTTGTAACAAATTCATCCATTGTTAGTTGTCCCAACCTTAAATCATGAAACTCCTTTGCACGATCATCATAGTACCTTTCAGTTAAGTAATTGGATTTAAATTGTTTCTGGAATTCTTCCCATGAAACAATTTTATGTTCTAGGCTATGCACTATTTTAGCCTCCTCTCACTATAATACGACTCTCCCTTGCAACTGATATATTCCTAATCTTGCTTTTAAATTACTGTCATACTCATAAACTTGAAAATACTTGGTAATGTTTAACAACCAAGACTTTGCATCCTTGAACTCCATATTTTTTTTAATTCTTTTGGAGAAGCTTTTCTCAGACTCATTTCCACTCTCAAAACTTTTTGTCTCTTAGACCATGATTTTTCCTCTTCAATGGATCTACCTTATCACCATCTACCTCTGTATCTGTAGGTTTTTGACTTGACTTTTCAATCAAATACTTTATCAATTTTTTCCTATTCTTCACTTGCCTTTAGCAAGTGTTCATGACCAGCTCTGATATTGACCAATTCTTGGTGTAAATCTCTTATTATTTCTAATAATTGAGTGGTTGAAGGTGTGTCTTCCCATCCTAGATTCACATGCACTTCTCCTCCCTCAGTAGGAGGATGATTTTAGGCTTCTACCATCTTATATTTTTATTTTGTCTCACTTATGTACTTTATTTTCAACAAAATAACACACATTAGTTTTGCAAACATTACATAATATATCATGACATAAGCATTCTATTTTGTGGTTGTGATTTGCCCTTAGGCCTAGCTCTGCAACCTACAACTTTGATACCATCTATAACATACCCAATTTCATCATACAAAATATATATATATATATATATATATATATATATATATGGCTTATTCTCTTCCGTTTATCTCCTAAGTATTCCTTAGGTTGTATGTAGCTACGATTGGGGGATTTCCTAGTTTGCCTTGCATTAATAACCAAATATTAAAATTTCCTTCCTTTGAACCTTAATATTTTTCTTCATTATAATTAGTTTCTCATTTCCCCTTTGTTATAATTATGTATGTATTGCTCATGGACAGTCTTCATACATATTCATAGTGTTATCATTAATAGAAAGGTAACTTTTAGCATCATAGCCAAAACTCATGTAATAACCTCGTTCTCTATTGAATCATTAAATATATGAATCATGTATTATAGTGTAGTTCCAAGTGCATGCATATTCTTTCACTTTTATTTTATATGGGGCTTTTGAATGGGATATATCATAATGTTTGGGTTCCATGTGGGATAATTTTTGTTTCCCTTTATGTTTAATGTATCACGCATGGTCCATATGACATATGGATCAATGTCCACGTGCCCTTGTTCACATGTTGTTCACATGACCATCATACTGATTTGTTTTAGTGTGGTGATTCATTTCTTGATCATCAACAGTTTTGATTATGAGGAGGTAGCCCTAGGTTTTATTTCCCTTGCGGCATCATTATTTTGAGTTTCATTTAGCTATGCGACTGTAAAGGAGCATCGCTTTATATCGCTCTAAGGGTTTTGTTGTCACAAGGTTTCTTTGAAGCCCTAGATCAAATCATTTGGATCTTTGGCTCTGGTTCACCCTCTGGTTCCAGTACCCATGATTCTTGTCTATCCTAGAGAGTGCGCTCGTTTTGTTGCTCAAGTACATAATACATTAATTGTAGTATTTCTCTAATTAATTTCTTCCATTTCACTTTCGCTATCGTGATTAATTTCACTGCTTTGATTTGTAGGGTAAGGGTGCCATGGGCATTCCTATAAAGGGTTCTCGCCCTTTTTTTTAAGTGAAGGGTTCAAACCTCTCTTTTGATATATTTCCTCCTATGATGAGGTTGCCAAGGTGAGTGGCCAAACTGTTGTGACTCAAAGAATGATTGCATCTAAGCATAACTGTCCATGGGTTCTATGGATACATTTTTACCCAGTCTTTTTCTTTCTCCATTACAGACCTTTCAATTCTCGGGGTTGGAATGGATATGGTGACCTTATCATCAAATAATGAAAATATAACTGAGGTTTCTAATTATATATTTCTTTTCCACTTTCTTCTATATACCCAGTCAAGAGATAGGGTACGACTATGATGGTTTTACAATTCCTCCTTTTCCTTTGATTTTTTGCATAGATGACCAATTAGTATACATATATTTTGAGGAGTGGCTCTAGTTTCTTTTCTAATGGAGAATTTTTCTCATCGTTTAAAATTTTCGTTTTATTTTTCCAATTTTTATTAGTGAATTTCATAATATAATTTTGTTACTAATTACAAGGGTTTCAACTATACCTAGGGTTATCTTGTTATTTTTCTTCACCTTTTATAGGTAATGTTATTCTTTCTCTTAACATAATGCTCTTTTCAATTCTTTATAAGGTTTTTATCATTGATGTTTTCACACTGGGTGTCTAATTTGCACTTAACTGTGTGGCAATCTAGGTATGGTTTTTTTGTTCATGAGATTATGTATGGAATATTTTCCCTCCCATTTTTTCGAAGGTTATGACTTATGGAGTCACGATGATACCAGGTCGGATTTCTACCAGAATCATCACATTAGCCCTATACCAGGGTTGTTGTTCTTTGAGGACATGAATGTCCAAACCCTACCCAAGGTTTCTTTTCCTCTGGACAATTTTCTAGTAATGTAGTTTACGATCTTTTTCATGCGACCCTTAACGACCACAATTTCTTTCTGATACCAAATATATATATATATATATATATATATATATATATATATATATATATATATATCGATTCACAGCATTTAAACTATAGATATTTGTTTCCTTACTATCAAATTCTACCTTATTTATTATGGCTCATATGGATTTCTCATAGATGTAGGCTACCAAATTAATATTTTGGGTTTTTATCAGAGTTTATATAGATATATTAGTTCGATGTTTGTCTTTCCCTTTTTCTCTTTTCTACATGCTTATATTGTTTGACTTATTAACGAGCTACATATAATTAGAGAAGGGAATATATTTTTTTTTCCTACTAGCATGTACCTATAGTGATTCTATAACTTATCTATACATGTCACTAATTCAAATTAGGAATACTTAGCCCAACCCTATTAAAGTTTTTTGCGACCCACTATTGTACTTGGTTATCTCCAAACATGTTGGGAAGTTGTGTTAATGATATAATTAATCAGTCAATGTACCCTTGTTTAGTTATGGTTATTGCATGTAATTGTTATGTTCCTATATTAATTATATAATACTCCTCTTTGCAAACTATTAGTTTCCTTCATTTCTTTCCAGACATGAATTTTACATTTCTTTCACAGTCACATCTTGTTACCCATCCAAATATAATGTTATTGGAGACTCAATTGGCAATTCCAGACATTTCTTTCACAGTCACATCTTGTTACCCATCCAAATATAATGTTATTGGAGACTCAATTGGCAATTCCAGTTTAATAGTACAAGCATATAATTATATAACTCATACTTGGAATAAAATAGTAAATTATTTTAGTAGAATACATTGGTATTTCATGTTTCCTTATCCAAATAGAGATAAAAATAATACCGAGTCTTGTATTCATCATATTAGTAGTCTATTCTTACTCTTATTATTTCTATGTAACAAATTCTTTTACAATCAATATTGATTTTATAATAATAGGTTTAAACTAAATAACCCATAAAGCTATTATACATTAAGTATATCAATCTCTTCTAAACTTCTTTATAAAATACACATAATTATTCACTATACAAGCTAGGCTCGCAAACAAAACAGATAGTTCTTAAGATTTTCAATAACAACAAAGATATACCATATCTAGTTTAGTTTATTTTTCTCAACTCATGTTACGGAAATTCAAAGGACAAATTATATATTAATACGACTAATTAAAACATAAAAAGATTCTTTTGTATCCATTCCAAGCATTCACTTTTATCAATACAAATTGTTTATTTCTATTATAAGCATCTCTTCATAAATTCTTGCTAATCATACTTTCTATTTGCATTCCGAGTTTATAACTTGTATATGCAGGGATATGAGTTGTACATGCATGCAAAATATAATAGGAATATAAATTCTAATCGATCACTATTCGACTATCAGATCCATTATTAATTGGAAAAAACTTTTGTAATATAATAAACATTAATTTCATGCATCATTTGTCGATCTGCAATTTGTAATAATCTAAATCCAATAGAAGCAACTCGAATAGATTTTTTTTTTCCTAAACATAATAGATTTCTTGGGGAATATTCAAGAACCGAGCACGTTCCACGTAACCATGAATTTTTTTTTTTCTTTGAAGAATATCCAAGAACCAAGCACATTCCACACAATCATGAACTCCGTGAGCTAATATCTCATTGCCCTCCAGAATCAACAAATTCTTTCATTTGGTGGTTTATTTTATAGAATCATTCCCGTCTTATTTTTAGCAGTGCCTTGCTTTACGCTTTGCGAGACTTTTGCCCGGGCCTTTCTATTTTAGTTTTTTTCGAAAAAAATTCTTTTATTTTTATTTAAAGCATGTCTTTCACTCCCACAATGCTTTATTCTATCTGACTTAGTATTTATCTTCGAATAAGTGATTAACATAATCTTTCTCTCCCATTATGTTAATTTAATTTCTTTTAATTATTTTGTCCTCCGTATTTTTAGAATACTTTTAGGGAAGCTCTATCATGTGGAATTGACCGCCAAGAACTTTTTCTAAGATGAAAAGGAGTCTTCTAAACTCTAGTTCTCTTTCCTGAATATTTCTAAGCAATTTATTTATTAACTCAATTAAAAATAAAATAATAATTACATGTCATATAAGTCCCGTCATAGCTTCCACAGTCATTCGATCTAATAATATTTCAATGTCTAAAAATAGTAAATGTTCAAAATGCGAAGTCATAAGGGTGTTACAATGTCATCCAATAGGTGGCAGGTAGTTACTAGCTCATTTATGAGCTCTACTTTCCACTCCCAAAGACAACATCTTGTCTTTTAGAGAAGTTATGGATCAATCATATCCACAATCATAATTAATTTAGTCATGCAAATTAGATGCCTAGGACTTAATGAATGGGTAATTAAGAACCATTATTAACTTGCAACCTTTCTCTTTTTCAGCAAGATGTAGCTTTTGTCCTAATTTCCGGACTCCTTATTTCTATTAACAACATAATAATAATAACAAATTTACAGTTATCCTTTATCAGTTTTATCACACTAATAAACTCTTTCCAAATAAGTATTTGAAGCTAAAGCACAACCACACTTAACCATATATACATATTTACAATATAAACTCCAAGTTAGGAGATATCCCATCATCCTCTTCACTCGAGAAGATAATGTCTACTAATTGTCTAGTGAGGATGGTGAGCTTGTAGTCTTTGTTATCTAACTTATCTTTCGTTTCCTTGATTCTAATCGCATTCTCCTATTGTATAGGATCACCATAAGTTAAGACTTTTCACATAAGGATTTTGGTGTGCTAGTAGATCTTGAAGGATTGCATATACCATGAAAACTGAGAGTGGGAAAAGGGAGTCATGTTTGGTATCCAACCTTCAGTAGCATTCTAGACCTGCAGGTCATGGATAAAATGTCATCTGCTTCAATATTTCTTTGCGAGCCAACTGAAGTATGATCTCCTCGGTTCAGATAAAAGCATTGAGTGCTTCAACTTAATACCTATGTTGAGAGAATGATAAAGACTTATTATCAAAATGAATGGACATTAAAAAAAAAAAAACTATGACTATGAATAACATTAAAGAAAACTTTATTAAAAACATCATTATTTATCCGAATAACAAAATAAATATGATCCAAAAAAATTAATAAACCATCCAAATCGAGAATAGCCACCACCCATATTATAAATAGCAAATATACATTCTATAAATAACAAATAATTTTTATAAAACATTAAGCAAGGATAATATATGGCAACTTTTTAAAACATTAACTAGTGTTAATATATGGCTTGTTCAATGCAAGGAGATGAGTCTACCTTTTCAATACCCTTGACATAATTATCAACCAATCAATTATTTTCGAGGATTCAAATGTCTTTTATTAGTTACAAAAGTTCAATCCTAAAAAGTAACGGTGGCTTATCCATTTGTTTATTTGTTGAATAAACATAATAAGTTATATGATTTTTAACTAATTATATAGATAAATCTATTTATTTTAAATAAAAGGTTTAAGGTTTCAATGTAATTAGTAATCATTATTAAAGGAATGATAAAGCTTTAATTTTTATAAAATATTTTATAATATTTTTAATAGTAATTATTAATTAAAGTTATAGTTTATTTCAAAAATAAATAAAAATAAATAAACTGTAAATTTTTGTGATTCATAATGTTGAGTGTCACACACTATTACAGATCTAATTTTTTTTTTATTTTACCATCATACAAATAAGCATATATATGTATATCATATGGAATTTCTTGCACCGCCCGACAAATTACAATAGACCACTATCCTGAGCATTACAATCAAAGTTTTTACTTAACATAATACAAACGTTATGATTTGAATACATCCACCCGCTCATGCGAGGGTTAATAATTTCCCCTATACCCATGATTTGGTAATGTTTATGCGCTGGGTAATTTTATTATGTGGCGAATTTCTAATATATGGTTTACAAAATCCAAGGTGTATTCCGGGTATAGTGAACGGTTCTCCTTCGTAAATGTTTTCTTTATGGCAATTACTATGTTATGTACTGCTTTATATCCCCGAGGGTGTTGATGTGGTGGTATTCTGACCGGCTCCGGCGCTCATCCAGCTGGTCTGCTGTGCGTCGACCATCTGGCTTGATGAACGGTCAGCCATCAAGCTGCCATGTGCCGTAGCGTGCCCGGTGCTCCAAACGCCATGCGGCCTGACTTCTCGAACTTGCCAATTCGCGGTTGTTTTTCCCAGTTTCTTTCCTACTGATCGGACGATGGTAACATGTTCGGCCAGATCGAGGGCTAATGTTGAGCCACGAGGCGGAGGAAGCATTGAAATATTTAAGAAGCGTTTCTCGTTTCGGCTTGTTTCTTGTTTCATTGTGGAACGACTGTGTGATGCTTACAACGTTGTGGCACTTTGCCATACCCTGAACCTTTCGTCTCCAGGTAATCGGTGCACAGCAGATTGCCGCTGCCATTCTTCCCGGTTTCAGGTATAATCACTCTTATTCAAGTCCCACTTCTCATCCTTCTTGTGTTTTGCCAAATGCAATCTTCGCGGCTCCAGATATGACTACACTCTCTGTTAAATTTTTTTTTTCTTTTCTCTCGGCGTTTTCATGTAAAGTTCTAAATTCATGGTTTTATTGTTGTGTTCAGGAGGGTGGTTCGAAGGCTAGCCAGCAATGTGGGGAGTCTGCTCCACTCCTCTGCCATCCAACCTCAGGTAAGAGCCATGCATTACCATATGACCTGTTTTTCACTTTTCCAAAGGTGATGGCTGAACCGATGTTCGCCTGAACAGGAAAGTCGAGGGTCCTGCTCTTGTATTTGGAGTCCCTCCGCCATACATCAAGGGTTTCCTCGCTGGAAAGTTTTTATGTCTCATTCCCATTTTGGGTGGCTACATTACATTTAGTTTTCTTTGCCCATACTCAGGCGGAACCACCGCCAAAGGCGTTGTACGCTGGGCTTAAGTTGTATAACTGTCTTTCATTATTTGGTTTACGCTCCTGAGCACAGACAATGCTTCTTGTTAAACGATGTTTATAGTATATATATAATGCTATTCCTTGGTTTGGTTTTAGTTACGAAATTGTTATTGTGACACAAGAATTAGTTTTTCTATGGTTAGTACTTTTCTAATAATGGTTCGGCAATAGAGCCCCTGCTGGTTAAGCACATGCTTAAGCTCAGCTATGGCGACACTTTCAGAGCCAGGACAAATTGTTAATATCTGTTGTGCGTGCATAATGTTAATGGTTCTTTTTTTTGTTCCACGGTGACAGGGATGTATCCGTCTGTAAATGTCTTATTCTGCATGCATATGTACCCGTCTGTAAATGTCTTATTCCGCATGCATATATATTTCAGTCAAATGTCTCAGTTATATAATGGCGGAGGAATGTTGTCGCTCCAGAGCATGTGTTTTATTCCGCCGACGATGTGTTCGGCCTTCACTTTTCTTTGGTAGAGGGTTTGGATAGTCCATTGTATTAATGCTATTATGATTCGAAATAGGAAGCTATTTATTCTGTATATGGCTATATTTCTTTTCGTTTTTCGCTTGCATTTGATCACAGAGAAGGGCTTTACCGTTTCCTTCTGTTTAATATTCTTGCTACCACCTGTGCTATAGAGTTTTTCAGTTTGATATGTTCTATGCTTGTATTCTTGACTGAAAGATACAGATTCTGTCTCTGCCGGTTGCACAGAAACTATATTTTTTTTTAAAATAAATGAATAGATTGCTTTTCCATTATTTTTATTTGCTTACAAAAGACCATAAAAGGATTCCCTAGTTAAAAGGCTTAGTAAGCCATACCTATTTAGCAGCAAACTTGTTCGTAATGCTTGTCAACCTCCTGTCCGTAGGAAGATCCTTCTCGATCTTCCACCCCCAAGCACTTCTGCAGATCCTCTTGTCTGCAATCTCACTGGCTATGCCAGGTCTCGCAATCTGATCCTAACCAGACGTAGCGGATTCAGGAAATCTCTTCCTTTCAACCATGCTATCTGGTCACTACCAGACATAGCATCTTCCCCATTCCTGCCATCTGATCCTAACCAGACTTGGCATTTTCCCCCTTTTTCCTCCTGGGGTCTCAACTGCCTCATGAAGGTAGTTAGGTTTTTTTATTTAACTACCTCAACAGTTATTAACCACAATTAATCATATACTCAAATTAAATAGTGATGACACAATTAATTATCATAATAGTTAACAACACTAACAACAGAGTTTTTATACTTATCAAACAGAGTTTTAGCTCACAGTTAAATTTACTATTTTACCAACATTAACACTTCACGAGGAGCATTACATCTCCCCCTCCTGAAGTTCTACATCGTCCCGATGTTGCTGTTCATCCAAAAACAGTCTGGGATAAGCTTCCCTCATACTCTGCTCATCCTCCCAGGTGACCTCATCAGGCCCAAAGTGCTGCCATTGCACTTTAACCTGGTTGATGACCCTTTTCCGCAGCTCGACTCTTCTCCGATCTAGTATGTTCACTGGCTCGACCATGAACTCTCCTTCCGGTTCCACCTGAAACACATAGTATTCAGATTAGCTGCTTACTAACATTCTATTTTAGTTTACGTTTATTAACAGCCTTTTCTTACCTGAATGTCCTGCCAACTTATTATGTGCCTAGGGTCATAAACATATTTCTTTAAAACTGATACATGGAAGACATTATGGACCCAGATATGGCTGGGTAGGGCTAGTTGATAAGCTACCGGCCCCACTCGCGCTAAAATCTGGAAGGGCCCATAGAAGCGAGGTGCCAATTTGGCACAAGCATTCCATTGGAGAGTACTTTTCCTAGCTCGGATTCTGACATACACATGCTCACCCACGTGATATTCTTTAAATGTTCTCTTCCGATCTGCAAAATTTTTCTGTCTGTCCTGAGCTATTTTTAAATTAGCCCGGACCCTCTTGACCATGACTTCCATCTCTTCCAACATCTCAGGACCCAGCAAGAGTTTGTCCTCTGGTCCACCCCAACTGGATGGTGTACGGCATTTTCGGCCGTAAAGCACTTCGAATGGACTCATCCTCAAGGATGCATGATATCCATTGTTATAAGAAAACTCTACAAGGTGTAAATACTCCTCCCATCGGGTAGGTTGTTGCATCACATAAGATCTCAGCATGTCTTCCACCACTTGATTCACCCGCTCAGTCTGCCCGTCAGTCTACGGATGATAAGCGGTGCTGAAGTTCAATTGAGTTCCCAGACCTTCAAACAAGGTCCTCCAAAAAACTGATGTGAATTTAACATCGCGATCGGATATTATTGTTTTTGGCAGCCCATGAAGTTTAAATATATTCTGCATAAAAACATTTGCGATTTGAGCCGCACGATATGTGGATTGAACCAGTATGAAGTGATCTGACTTACTGAGTTTGTCTACTACAACCATTATAGAGTCATTGTTCCTTTTGGATTTTGGAAATCCCGTAATAAAGTCCATGGTAATGGTCTCCCATTTCCATTCTGGTATGGGTAATGGCTGTAGTAAACCCGCAGGGTGCTGATGTTCAGCCTTAACCTGTTGACATTCTAAGCATCGCGCCAGATATTCTACCACATCCCTCTTGATGCCTGGCCAGTGGTACTCCTTCCGAAGCGAGGTGATTAATTTTTGGTAGCCCGGATGTCCCGCATAAGGACTTTTATGATATTCATCCAAAATCTTTTCTTTAATATTGCTCTGATTGTGTACATAAATTCTCTTCTGGTAACACAGAATTCCGACTGCATTCAAATTGTACCCTTGTTGTATTATGTGGGTATTTAAATCCTGCACCAGCTGCTTCTTTTGTAGGTAAATCCGATCTTGTGCAGCAGCCTCTTCAATTTCTTTGTCAAGGGTGGACCGTCCTTCACTAATACCAATTTCATAAATGCAATGCACTTTTCGGCTCAGTGCAATAGCTACCCTATTTTCTTTTCCTTTCAGGTGCTTAATTTCAAAATCGAAATTTCCCAAAAAGTCCACCCATCTCGCTTGTCTAGCATTTAAGGTTGGTTGACTAAAGTAGCTAGTCAAACTATGGTGATCGGTCATCAGCAGGAATTTTCTTCCCACTAAATAATGGTGCCACATTTTCAGCGCATGAACTACCGTGGTTAATTCCAGATCATAGGCAGAATACTTTTGCTCATGTTCTTTCAACTTTCTGGATTCATATGCAATCACCTTACCTTCCTGCATTAACACCCCACCTACGCCCTATTTACTTGAATCTGTGAAAACTACATATTCTTTTTCTGGATCTGCAACACTCAGCACAGGTGCGGTGGTGGGCAGGTGTTTGAGCTGTTCAAAGCTCCGTTGACAATCTCTTGTCCACTTAAATACTTTTCCCTTCTTTTGCAAGGAGGTGATAGGGTATGCAACCCTGGAAAAACCTTCTACAAACCGTCGGTAATATCCAGCCAGCCCCATGAAGGATCGGATATCTGCTACGTCCTTGGGTATTGGCCATTCCATTATAGTTTCGATCTTTTCGGCGTCCATAGCTATACCTTCTTTTGTAATGATATGTCCCAAATACTGGATCTGTTCTTTATAAAAATCACATTTGCTAAATTTACCGTATAGCTGATGCTCCCGTAGTGTCTGTAACACTATTCTAAGATGCTCCTCATGCTCTTTAATATTCCGGGAGTGTATAAGTATATCATCAATAAAGACTAACATGAATTTGTCTAGGTACTGATGAAATACACTGTTCATCAAGCACATAAATGTCGCAGGTGCATTAGTCAACCCGAAAGGCAGTACCACAAACTTGTAGTGTCCATAACGAGTACGAAAAGTTGTTTTGGCTATGTCCTCATCCCTAATTCTGATTTGATGATAGCCCGACCTCAAGTCAATCTTTGAAAAGATTGTCGCCCCCTTCACCTGATCAAACAACTCATCAATGCGGGGTAGTGGATATTTGTTTTTAACTGTCAATTTGTTCAGCTGTCTATAATCTATGCACATACGAAGAGTTCCATCCTTTTTCCTAACAAACAACACAGGAGCCCCCCAAGGGGATACACTGGGACGGATATACTTCTTATCCAACAACTCTTGCAGCTGCATCTTTAACTCAGTTAATTATGGCACACTCATCCGATAGGGTGCTCGGGATACTGGGGCTGCACCGGGTACCAATTCAATGGTGAAGTCCAAATCTCTTTTGGGCGGCAGCCCTGGTATTTCTTCTGGAAATACATCTGCAAAATCTTGCACTACCGGTATATTTTCCACAGACGCAATTTTATCTTCAGACCCAGCATACCCTACTTGTATTGCATATATTTGGCATTTCTTCCGGACACTTTTAGCTAGCTGTGAGGCCGTAATTGGCCGGATCTGCACCGGTTTTTGGATGCCTTGAATTTCTTTTTCCACTCCCAGTTCATCTCGGTAAGAAATTGTTTTTGTCTTACAGTTAATTACAGACCATCGCTTTTCCAACCAGTCCATTCCTATCAGCACATCATATGATCCAAGAGGGAGTACATTCAATTCTGTTATTATTGTCTGACCAGCTAACCTTAGTGGACAGTTGCTGACCTTAGTCAGTACTCGTCTTTTGGCCCCAGTGGCCAGCTGTACTAACCAAGGATTTTTAAACTTAATAGTTTGCAAACTACAGCTTTCCACAACTTTGGGACTTACATAGCTTAAAGTAGCTCCTGGGTCTACTAAAATAGAAACAGTTCGATCAAAGATCTTACCTTCAAACTCTATCATTGTTGGTTGGTAATCGGCTTGTCGATCCTCAAGTGCTGCATTTATTCTGGGCATGGATCGGGCCACATCTCCCACCGTAGAAGCTTCGTAAATCTGGGACAACTGATCACTTTCCTTCCGATGAGGACAATTTTTAATATAATGGGGTCCGCCACAACCCCAACACTGAACCGGTGGCCTAGCTGAGCCTTCATTATCCATCCTAACCTGTTGTTCACTATATTTAGATTCAGCAGGTGGCTTAAATCTGATCTGACTTCTTGATGGGTTTTTAGTGCTGGCCCCTTTCGAGAATCCTTTGTGAAAGCTGCTGCGAGTTCCCTTAGCTCCCACAGTCATTCTGCTGCTCTTTTTATCTGCCCAGCGCTTCCCAGAATTTTCTCCTTTTTGTTTGCTCTGCTGGTAACATAGTCTAGCCTTCCGAATCGCTTCATCCATCGTCTTCGGATTATCAAACTCAATTCTTTCTCGCATTGCCAGGGGTAGGCTGCTAACAAACCGCTGCACCTTAGCCTTCTCCTCTCGAATGTACGGTACATAGCGAAGCAGGGATGTAAATTTAGTTATGAACTCATCTATGGTTTGCTGCCCAAGCCGCAGATCATGGAATTCTCGTGCTTTTTCATCATAGAAGCGTTCTGTCAGGTATTTTTCCTTAAAGTATCTTTGAAAAGTCTCCCAAGTCACATCTTTCTCACTCACCCCCCACACCATCTAGACCTCTTCCCACAATAATGTGGCCTTGGCCTGCAGCTGGAATATAGCCAGCCGTGCCTTAAGATGGTGATCATACTCGTACACTTGGAAATAATTATTCATATTGATTAGCCATGCCCCTGCAGCTTCTTCTGATTCCCCATCGAAATGAGGTGGTTTAATCTTCCGAAACTCCCCTTATAATTCTATTCGCGGTCTTTTTGGAGTTTGATATTCAGAAGCGTTAACAGACTTCTCTCCTCGCGTCTCCACACTTTCCTCTGCTTCCTCCTGTTCAGTGTGATAGCTTTGTTCATCTGTTACTCGTGTCTATTCAGGCCTAGGATGAGACTGCTGTTGATGTTGTTTATCAGATAAACTTTTCAGAATCCTCTCTTGTTCCATGTTTAATCTTGCGTTGTCCTCACGCAAACGGGCCATTTTTTCCTTCAGCTCCTGGACTATCCTCAATATTGTCAAATCAGTATTGCGGCCTTCTGCTCCCAGTTGTACCCATAACTCAGGATAACCCTGAGGATGAGCAACATTATCTGGTTGATCCAAATTTCCATGACGAGCGCTACTTGCTCTCCTCATTCCGCTGTTACCTGTACAAGATTAGCTCATTCAACAGATGTAATTGTATATTTCAGTATACTCTTAACTTGTTTGCCATGACACTATTTATGCATTGCTGTTTTATTAAAATTTACCCGAGGTCACAGAGTTGTAAACCTTGGCTCTGATACCAATTTGTCACACACCATTACAGATCTAATTTTTTTTATTTTTTATTTTACCATCATACAAATAAGCATATATATGTATATCATATGGAATTTCTTGCACCGCCCGACAAATTACAATAGACCACTATCCTGAGCAATACAATCAAAGTTTTTACTTAACATAATACAAACGTTATGATTTGAATACATCCACCCGCTCATGCGAGGGTTAATAATTTCCCCTATACCCATGATTTGGTAATGTTTATGCGCTGGGTAATTTTATTATGTGGCGAATTTCTAATATATGGTTTACAAAATCCAAGGTATATTCCAGGTACAGTGAACGGTTCTCCTTCATAAATGTTTTCTTTATGGCAATTACTATGTTATGTACTGCTTTATATCCCTGAGGGTGTTGATGCGGTGGTATTCTGACCAGCTCCGACGCTCATCCAACTGGTCTGCTATGCGTCGACCATCTGGGTTGATGAACGGTTAGCCATCAAGCTGCCATGTGTCGTAGCGTGCCCGGTGCTCCAAACGCCATGCGGCCTGACTTCTCGAACTTGCCAATTCGCGGTTGTTTTTCTCGGTTTCTTTCCTGCTGATCGGACGATGGTAACAGGTTCGGCCAGATTGAGGGCTAATGTTGAGCCACGAGGCAGAGGAAGCATTGAAATATTTAAGAAGCGTTTCTCCTTTCGGCTTGTTTCTTGTTTCATTGTGGAACGACTGTGTGATGCTTACAGCGTTGTGGCGCTTTGCCATACCCTGAACCTTTCGTCTCCAGGTAATCGGTGCACAGCAGAATGCTGTTGCCATTCTTCCCGGTTTCAGGTATAATCACTCTTATTCAAGTCCCGCTTCTCATCCTTCTTGTGTTTTGCCAGATGCAATCTTCGCGGCTCCAGATATGACTACAGTCTCTGTTAATTTGTTTTTTTCTTTTCTCTCGGCGTTTTCATGTAAAGTTCTAAATTCATGGTTTTATTGTTGTGTTCAGGAGGGTGGTTCGACGGCTAGCCAGCAATGTGGGGAGTCTGCTCCACTCCTCTGCCATCCAACCTCAGGTAAGAGCCATGCGTTACCATAGGACCTGTTTTTCACTTTTCCAAAGGTGATGGTTGAACCGCTGTTCACCTGAACAGGAAAGTCAAGGGTCCTGCTCTTATATTTGGAGTCCCTCCACCATACATCAAGGGTTTCCTCGCTGGAAAGTTTTTATGTCTCATTCCCATTTTGGGTGGCTACATTACATTTAGTTTTCTTTGCCCATACTCAGGCGGAACCACCGCCAAAGGCGATGTACGCCGGGCTTAAGTTGTATAACTGTCTTTCATTATTTGGTTTACGCTCCTGAGCACAGACAATGCTTCTTGTTAAACGATGTTTACAGTATATATATAATACTATTCCTTGGTTTGGTTTTAGTTACGAAATTGTTATTGTGACACAGGAATTAGTTTTTCTATGGTTAGTACTTTTCTAATAATGGTTCGGTAATAGAGCCCCTGCTGGCTAAGCACATGCTTAAGCTCAGCTATGGTGACACTTTCAGAGCCGGGACAAATTGTTAATATCTGTTGTGCGTGCATAATGTTAATGGTTCTTTTTTTTGTTCCACAGTGACAGGGATGTATCCGTCTGTAAATGTCTTATTCCGCATGCATATATATTTCAGTCAAATGTCTCAGTTATATAATGGCGGAGGAATGTTGTCGCTCCAGAGCTTGTGTTTTATTTCGCCGACGATGTGTTCGGCTTGCACTTTTCTTTGGTAGAGGGTTTGGATAGTCCATTGTATTAATGCTATTATGATTCGGAATAGGAAGCTATTTATTCTGTATATGGCTAGATTTCTTTTCGTTTTTCGCTTGCATTTGATTACAGAGAAGGGTTTTACCGTTTCCTTCTGTTTAATATTCTTGCTACCACCTGTGCTACAGATTTTTTCAGTTCGATATGTTCTATGCTTGTATTCTTGACTGAAAGATACAGATTCTGTCTCTGCCGGTTGCACAGAAACTAGATTTTTTTTTAAAGAAATGAATAGATTTCTTTTCCATTATTTTTATTCGCTTACAAAAGACCATAAAAGGATTCCACAGTTAAAATGCTTAGTAAGCCATACCTGTTTAGCAGCAAACCTGTTCGTAATGCTTGTCAACCTCCCGTCCGTAGGAAGATCCTTCTCGATCTTCCACCCCCAAGCACTTCTGCAGATCCTCTTGTCTGCAATCTCACTGGCTATGCCAGGTCTCGCTATCTGATCCTAACCAGACATAGCGGATTCAGGAAATCTCTTCCTTTCAACCATGCTATCTGGTCACTACCAGACATAGCATCTTCCCCATTCCTGCCATCTGATCCTAACCAGACTTGGCATTTCCCCCCTTTTTCCTCCTCGGGTCTCAACTGCCTCATGAAGGTAGTTAGGTTTTTTTATTTAACTACCTCAACAGTTATTAACCACAATTAATCATATACTCAAATTAAATAGTGATGACACAATTAATTGTCATAATAATTAACAACACTAACAACAGAGTTTTTATACTTATCAAACAGAGTTTTAGCTCACAGTAAAATTTACTATTTTACCAAGATTAACACTTCACGAGGAGCATTACGTTGAGATAGAATGATTCTGGAAAATTATATATTAATTTTTTTTTGGGTATTCTAACGAGGTTAAGGAGTTGTCCCCTGGAAGGTTATGGAAACTCCGGTCTTATTTAGAGAAAATCGGGCAAGGATTTTTGTAAATCCAAGTTATAGTTGTTAAACTTCAAAATTTTAGCTAGACATTTTTGATGGTGCTGAATCCATTTCCACCATAAAAACACTGCCTCTACAAGATTTTTTGAAATTTTTTTGCCCCCACTTTTGGCTGTCGAGGGAATTCCTCTGCCTCGTTAGAGGACTCCAGTTTTTTTATCTTGATAATGAATTCACTTAGAAGTTCTAAAGGTGTGGCAAAATATGAGATGTGATTTTCCAAAGCATTATATCTTAGAAATGAAGACCATATGAATGTGTGTTATTAGTAAGTCTTGGTATTGACCCATGATAACAAAGCTTATTGAGATTAAAAATCTAAGTGATAATGTAGAGGTAAATCTTTATGGTTATATTCTTACATATTTTTTAATATGTATTTAACTCATATTAATTTTTTTTATAATTAATAAAATAATAATGATAATAACAATACGAGGAAATTATAATTTAACTATTAATAATTATTAGGTTGATGCTAAATACTTAACGTTCATAGAATATGTAAGAATATTCATAGTGATATTTATATATAAGGTTAAAATTTATCTCCAAGTTAATTACACATTTTAAATTAATTTATTTCAAATTAAGTAATTAATAAACATGTCATATTAAATATAAACCATGGTATTGATCCATAATATTATAACAAAATGAAAATAATTCTGTTTAAAAATATCATTACATGTTTTTTAAAATATAACTCATGCTTGTTAAATTTTATAATTTATTAAAATATATTAAAATAAATGTACTTTATTCACCACATTTATATGGCTACAGTACTACAACGCTCTAATATTCATCCTTTCATAAGAGAGAGCGGATTGTATAAGCTCTCGGCCAATATTCATCATTTCACAAGAGAGAGGAGCAGATTGCAGATTCTATAGGCTGTCGTTTTGTAGATAGTGTAAACAAACTCCATGAGGTTGGATGGGAAAGTATATTCTATGGACTGTCGTTTTGTATAAACAAACATTATGAGGATTGACTCAAGTTACACTACACTTCGAGAAATACCTTCATTCCTTCGTTTCAGGGTATACGAACCTGCAGAATGGCTAGGTTTCATTGGTTACATTTCGAAAATTAGAAATCTGCAACCATCAAACTTCAATGCAATTGATAGAAATCAGAAAACTTGAAGCGTCAAACTTCAATGCAACTGTTCGAAATCGCTAAGGAAGAACAATATAGTCCGTGCCTGTTTGGAAGACAGTACCCGATAATGAGTGTCAACACTTCAGAATTATGACAAATTTGTCTGCAACTGTCACGTGATTTGTACTGTTTTTTGGTGTACCACATGACCTTCTTCAATTCTCGTCTTGAATAGAAGATACCATGGACAAAGAAGGAGATCACTCGCTCGCTCACTGTCACACTATAAATACTGTTAGCAGGACTGCTACACATCAAGAAGCTGCCAACGCCAGTACAATCGCAATGGAAGAGAGTTGTGATAGGGAGACAGGGAGGCTCGTGGCCGCCCCTTTTCTGGTGAAGACGTATCGTTTCGTGGATGATCCCTCTACAGACCGCATTGTTTCATGGGGAAAGCATAACAACACTTTCGTGGTATGGCGCCCCAAAGAATTCTCCACGTCTATACTGCCGAGTTATTTCAACCATACCAATTTCGCTAGCTTCATTCGACAGCTCAATACTTATGTAAGTATTCTTTCAATTTAATGTAACTCATCATTAATGCAAGCAAACCCAAAATGTGGGTGTGTTAATGTAGTTTTTCAGGAAGAAAAAGCGAGATTATATTATATCAGAAATATAGTTTTAATGTAGTTGATAAGGTTGGTGATTGAGATTTTATGTTTTTAGTGTTGAGGTTTCCAATTATCAAGCCTTATTTATTTTGAGGACAAATGAATGATGAAAATCTGATGAACGGAGATCAGATTTTTATTGGTAATAAAAATAAATTGAATTGTAATCCACGATTCCAATTTTCTACGGGATTTGAAAGAAAAATTCAATACAGAAGCCTCGATTTTGAAAAATATTTTTTAAATTCAATGATGCAGGGATTTCGAAAGGTAGTTCGAGGGCGCTCCGAGTTTGCGCACGAGTTATTCAGGAAGGGCCAGAAGCAACTCCTCTCTCATATCCAGAGAAGAAAGTCCTGCACTACGTCTGCAACGAAGGCATCTCGAATGGTGGAGCATGCTAAAACGTTATCACTAATCCCTACCTCACCATCCACACCACCACACTCCGGCGTTCCGGCGGCGGCCGCTTCTCTGTCGGAGGAGAACGAGATACTAAAAAGAAATAATTCGTTGCTGTTATCGGAGATTGCCCGCCTCCAGAATATATGCGCAGCCATATCACGCTCTTTATTGGGCACAACACCCGGAATGCTCCTGGACAGATTGCCTTCCTTCATCGACCTGAACAAATCAAAAGTACTCGACAACGCCATGAATAGAAAAATGGACAGCTTGCAGAGTCGTAGTAGCTGTTTCATGACAGATGTTGCAGAGGAGAGCAATACGAACCCTCCAGAACTGTTTGGAGTCCGTCTTTGTTAGGAAAAGAGGGTGCCTTTATGTTACTTTACTGTTTCACTGTTTGATTGGATGAATAATATATTTTTCCAGTCTTCTTGGTTCATTGAGCCTTTTGTCTCTCCGACATGTGGCTTTGATGCTTCTCTGATTAATGTTATCGACCGTATAAAATAGATCCGATAGAATAGTCACAGCCATTTCCAACGGGACAGGCGCTGTTTATCGACGCCACAATTTATTGGGTGGATAGTTTTTAATTTTTGGTAGAATATTATGTAAGAATTTCTTTTCAAGAAATGTAATTTTAGAAGTGTTTGAATTTTTTTTAATGTAAAAATGAATTGAAATTTTTTAATGGTAAAAATGAATTGTATTTTTTTAATGGTGAAAATAAATTTAATAACTTATGAATAAATTTAATATTTAAAATTTTGTAGCTCCCTAATTCAACTTTCCAATCCAATTAATTTTCTCAAAATCATACTAAAATTTCCATTTTATGATGAAAATTGTATCCTGATTCACCTAGACTTGCATGCAGTCTTCTGATCTCTAGCGAACGGAAACGCCACCATGGCAGGATACATTTCCTATGTTAATTGGTTTTGATATTTTTATTGCCTATTTGATATTTATTGCAATGTTACGGATCAATTCAATTGTTTTAAAGCCAATTTCGAGAGCCCACAAAGCCTGCTATAGGAGCAGATCCGTACAGGATCCTTAACTTTCATCAAATTTAATAAAAAAATCTAAAACAGGCCAAATAATTCTCGACTTTGATAAAATTTAATAAGATAAATTTAATTTAAATAAATGATAATAATTATCAGCATGTAAATAATAATAAATAAATAAAATTTTAAACAAAACGCCAAACATTTTAGATAATTTTTTTAAATTTTATCAAAATAAAAAAAGATTTATAATAATATTCTTTATCATTTACTAATTCACATTAAAAAAAACTTATTTTTAAATGGTTTAAATATAAAAAGAATATAGGTAAAAAAACCAATATTATTAAATGTAATGTTCATATCCGTAATCTATATTTTAGTTTTTGCTGCAATGCATGGTATGAAATCACGTGTATTGATATAATTTTTCAAATGTCTCTCTATTATTAGTCCTTGCCATTTGGCAATGGCTAGGGACTATAGTAATCGAAAATGATGCAATTAGCATTACTTGAGCTATTTTGCCCTGTTTTTTAGTCCCTGCTCTTGATTTAAAATCAAAGTTTTTTAACATGGATGGATTTACCATCTTATTTGGCCTCTTACCAAGGTGGGGAGGCAAAACCATATCTATTTGCTCTGCATTTTGACGCATTTTGAAACTGGTTGCTTGCAATTTGAAATTGTTGAACTAATGCTTACATTAGTCGATAACATTAAATTCTAGCTCATAAATGCTAGCTCATAAGGGTATTAGTATAAGATGAAATTCAGACCATGCCTTGACACCATGCCTGCCGTGACGTGTCAAAATTGCCTATGTGTTAAAATTGTAAAATTGTAATTTGCATGAGACCAACCGACCTTGTATCATTTACTTGCCTGCAGATATTGTATAGAGCCTTCTTAAGCTTATATCGTTGAATAAAGAAGGGCTTAACCAGGTTCCAGGGCTTAACCAACAATCGAGGTTCCAGGGTAAAGGAGCGCTGGTAGAGGAGAGCTATGCAACAGCAGAACAGGGAGAGCTATTAACCATCACAATAAACTGTCAACAATCGCTGCAACTAGAAACAACTTAGCCGTCCTTGCTATTACTTATAATCTGGACCTACGATTTTGGAAGGAAACTCACCCACCATTGTCAGGTCACCAAAGAACGGAGGGCTCTTTCAACAGGCTGACAGCTTGGTCTCCATCCTGTCTAGACTTTGCTTGGCCTTAACGCATCCCTGGACTTCTTCATGACTGAACTAGGCTTTGAGTCAGAATTTGCTTGGCCTTAACACGTCTTTGGTCTTCTTCATGAATATACAACTACCCAAAGTCTTGGGCGTTGAGTCAGAAGTTGCAGCAGAGAACTACTTGAACTGCTTGCTTTGGTGCTGGTGGATATGTATCTATAGATGGTGTTGGAGTTGCTGGTTCTACTGAAATTGGAACAACGACAACTAGCTCTGAAACGAGATATGGAACTGTATGATATGGATATGCTCGAGCTAAAGGATCTACTGCTACGGGGTATGGCTATGGATCTTTGGCTTAATCAACAGCTTCACCAACAGCATAATGAACAGAGTCAAAAGCTTAATCCACTTACTAAATGGCTTAAACAACCGGATCAACAACTGGAACTGATAGATCTGTGGGTGGATCTACTACATCTCATCACGAAGGTCATAATCAATAGAATAAGCCGCTGCTTCAAGTGATGCATCTCGATCACGAAGGTCATAATCAATAGAATAAGTCGCTGCTTCAAGTGCTACTGGTGGTACTTATGCTGAACGAACAGAATAACTCGCTGAATTGATAGTGTGAAAAACTATGTGTTTGTGTTTGGCAATTGAGTTTCTTCAAGGCAATTGTTCTCTGGTTACACCTCTCTGTCAGGCAGGATGCACGTGTAGCACATGCAAATACAAATTTTATAAATTACAACTACACATAGCATAGTAATCATCGTACACAAAAAACTATGTGGGACCCACCATGAGGGCTATGTGTCACATCGTTCCAGTTATCAAAACTCTGCCCTCCTTAACCTCAACATTATTCATTCCTTAGCCTTGTGCTGTCCTTGAGGGCCGCCTTAACCTTGGCCTTGTTCATTCCGCGGTGGAGTCCATGTCTCTGCAGCGTATGTTGCATATATTGTTAGCCTTTTCAAAAACTAGTACATTTTCTCAATTGGTGTTCTAATGCAGTGGTTTTCAAATTTCCGCTTATTTTGTAATCATTGATTAGACAGGATATCATAATATTTTCATTACCAATTAACTGTCTGAGAAATTTTTTTTGAGAGTTCGATCTTCAACTTATTTAAATCATAAAAATAAGAATTTCGGACGGCATCGAAAATATTGGGGTTCGATCATTGAATTTTTATGAATACCAGAGCTATAGCTTGTTTTGTTTAAAATTTCCCTGATTGCAACCCAGGTTTTGAAATTCAATATCTCTATATCGCGTATATAAATATGATTTATCTATCTTGTCATTTTGTTTGACAGAATACTTATTTTCTATCTGAAAGTTTATGTTACAAGTTTTGACCTTGCGATAGTGATGCTCAATTATGTATATCTTTTTGGGCTCATCAAATTTCATAGTTTCTTTTCTTTGAAGTGCATACAGTGGACAAAGGGTATTTCAAGTGGCACAATGGCAAACTGTAAGAATTTTTTTTTCCTTTGCTTTTTAATTTACATGCCGTCTCTCTGACTTTGAAATTTTACTATGGCATCATGGAGAAATGGCAGAGTCAGTACCCTCTGCAAAAGGTGAGTTTCTCCTTTAATTTTTGTTCTTTATCCTTTTGTCCCTTTATTTATGTTAAGGGTTTATAAAATTTTGTTTTCCCCTTTTTCATATATTTTCATTGTTTGAGCATTCAAATGCTACCCCTTGCATTGCAAGTTCAACTTTCTCTTTTGCAAACCATAGGTGGGTTTTTTCTTTCGTGGATTTCTTGTACGGAGCAACGGCCTCTATTTGCTTTTGTTTCAGCCATTCATTCCCTACCATTGCAGAGCAGAGCAAAGCAAAGCAAAGAATATAAAGATTTGAAGCCTTGGAGGTAGAGCAAATAGAGTTGAAGGCTCGGGGGCAGTGGATTGTTGACCAATTTATCGAAGATGGTGGGGTTTGTAGTCATCTTGGTCTCGGATCCATGGCTCAAAATTTTGTTCCAAGGAAACCAAATGGATCTAGTGTATAATTAGATCAATTGCGTAATCGATCATGTTGAGGCTTTGCCCTGATCATCTTAACTTTATCAATGCGTAGTTTATCCATATGAAAACCAACACGGGGACTGTCAGAGTTGCGGATTTGGCGTCACTGGACTTTATTTGCATTACAACAACCTTGGAGGGGAGATACCCAAAGATATTTGTAACTTAACTGAGTTGTTGGACCTTTATCTTAATGTCAATGGGCTCTCTGGTCCCATTCCCAAGGAGCTAGGAGCCATGTCCACCTTGTAAGGTATACACTCTACCTCAAACACACAGAGTCTACATTTGTGTCTTTTTTTAACATAAACAAGTAGGAAAGCATTTGTTTTGTTGGGCTAACTAAGATTGAAACAAACACATATTTGCATTTGTAGCACTCCAGCTGCGCTGCAACAATTTGACAAGGTCTACACCTATGGAGTTGGGGTCTCTAAAGAAGGTCAATGTTCTTGCCGTGAAAAACAACCATTTAAATGGTGCAATACCAGCATCATTGGGAGTGCTAACCCTGCTGACAAGGCTGGACCTCAGCTTCAACTCACTTTTTGGGCCCATACCAACTCCTCAAGGTGACATGTATCTTATGCCCTGCACATCTACGATTAACAATATTATCTAAAATTTGTTTTGCTCAAATAACACATTTAAACAAGGGGAAAAAATTGTATGGCCTTGGCTTAGCAATGATATATCTTCGTTTTGTTGTTTACTTGGGACACTATAGGATTACTAGTAGCACAAACCTATTTAAAACTAGGTCTAAGGGTCTGATATTTTGACTTTGTACATCTCAAGTTCCACAATTTGATAGGTTAGCCATTTTTGTGAATTCAAGTTATACATCTGCAAGCTTCACAAACTTGATGTGCAATTCATATGAAAGGCACCCTCATAATCACCAGAGTTTAAATGGGTTTGTGCTTTCACCAGAGTTTAAATGGGTTTGTGCTAGTGTCCCTATTCAATGCCACTAATATACAATCTAGATTCAATGCATCCTTACATGTACAGTCAATAACACAAAAACAGAGTTAGTAGAACACCTCACCCTCAATTTGATGCATCTTCAAGCTTCGCAACTTCAAGGCTTTGCATATCACATCAGAGTTTTCCAAGTTTAAGTGGATCTGTGCTATGCAACCTCAATGTTGTGCATATCACATCAGAGTCACCCAAGTTTAATTGGATCTGTGCTAGTGTCCACACTCAATAAAGCCAATGCACTATTTAGATTTAAGACACTGTTACACAGTCATGCATAAATGAGTTGATGGGTCATTACATCCTCTATTTGAACACGAGAATTTATGGTGCATATCACAATTTAGATGGGTCTATGACAGTGTACATATTGGATGCACCCAATGCAACATCTAGATTTAATACAACTTTACCCATATATAAGTTTATAACACACTTAAGAACAGACAAACATAGAAAATCGATAGGTTTGAATCTGTGAATGTAAGGTTGGTTCTGGTAAAATGGTGCACATTGGAATCACCTGTGTTTAGGCTGTTAGAGTCCATATTCAATATATCCAATGCACCATTACATATATAGGCACATACAAACATGAATATTTGATAGAACTCTACACCTACAATTTGAAACTTTGAATGTAAGATTTCCTTCTAATGTGGGATGCATATTAAATTCATCTAACTCACATGACCTTTACATTACTATTGTCCATAGTCAATGTACCATAGATACAATGCATTGTTACAGATATTAGCCCACACAAATGCAAAATGTTGATGAACTGTCCTTCTGTTACCCAAGCTGTTGACCCCCGTTTTTCTGGCTACAATTATAATGTTTGAATGTAAGGATTGTTTCCAATGTATTTTTATGCCAAAAATGGGCTGATATATTATGGTTTCTCTTGCATGTTGCAGGTTTTAAATGTATGCAAGAAGGATTCATGTATGGAAAAAATTCAAAGCTCTGTGGAGAAGATTTTGTTGGGCTTGCAATGTGTAGTGGAAATTCTCCATTAATAAGGCCAGAAACTTTTGTCTCACGGGCACCAAATCTAACTACCAAATCTCCTGGAGACTTCTCTGTGCCTCCGTTGCAGAAAATTCCTGAATCTGTAGATTTCTCAAGAAGTTGCCAAAATTTCTCCAAAACGTTTAAAACCCCAAGCATTGCCATTGTTGTGGCTACGATTGCTTTGATAGGTGGAGGAATCCTGGCAACCGTTTTCACATTCTCATGGTTTCAAAGATGAAAACAGAAGATTAGCAGTGCTTACGAGACAACAGACAGGACTAAGTATCGATAATTCGAAAGATTATGGAAGGAAATCTATCACTCCATTGATTATTCTAGAGTACTTGAATGGTTGGAATCCTTTGGCACATGATGGAACAGGATGTGAATGCTTCCAGAACTCTAGATTTATCAGTTTGTGGTAGGAGTCAAAGGGTAGGATTTATCTTTCTAAATAACTTGACAGAAGAACTGGTCAAGTAAATATTGCCAAATATTTCACAGTTTACATGTTAAAGACTAATGAGATTAGCAAAATTTTTTAAATTTTAAAATAAATTTCCATCCTGCAAGAATACAACTTATATTTCTCGAAGCACAAAAAAAGACACCATACAACTTTGCATTACTAGGTCACCGAGCATATTTTCTTTAGCACCCATTGTATCTGGAGAGTTCCAACTCTTTTCTAAATGTGCCTATGTTAGCAGTGAGCACAATACTAAATTGCTTAATCTGATTTGTAATCGACAATTCAACTAGGTGCAGTTTTATTGAATCTTCACTAAAGTTTTCTTGGTATTTCCTTTTCCACTTGAAGGAGATGCCAAATAATTGCATGTGGTCCCATGTGCTTTTCCCTACTTGTTTAATCATCCACTTATCACCAAGTATAGCTCATGGGTCCTTCCAATGAAGGCTAGTGATGAAGAGTGAGATGTACTCATATGCTATCAAGTCTTAGAATCTTTGTGCTG
This sequence comes from Pinus tabuliformis, assembly GCA_031772625.1. Classification (NCBI taxonomy): domain Eukaryota; kingdom Viridiplantae; phylum Streptophyta; class Pinopsida; order Pinales; family Pinaceae; genus Pinus; species Pinus tabuliformis. The sequence goes on from CM062814.1 coordinate 847,759,377, forward strand.
CCTTACATTCCCACACCTAGTGCTAAAGGGGTAGTCTATTCATGTAGCATTCTTCCCTCCCTCGCTGGAATCCAGTGACCTAACAATTTAAATTTCTGACCAATCCAGAACTATAGTTGATTTTCCGAGCATTTGGGTTGCTTTAAAATGCCAGGGTTCTGAAACTCATGGAACTTTGATTGTGTGAAACTCAGGCTACCCCACTTGAAAGTCAAGTAGATGTTATTTCATGTTTGTAGGACTACACTTTTTGAGCCATGATTGGAATGAAGAAAACTGATTACTTTCTTTCTTGTTTTATTCTTCATGTGTTGGTGTAATCTTGTGGATTCCTTGATTTTCCTGATTTGTTCAATTTATTTTTCTTTATAACCAAATCACTGGAAAACCCTGGAGGCTTCACCACCATTGATGGGTGGTAATCAGGGAAAATTTCCGGTGCCCAAGTGCCAAGCACCTCACTTCGCAGAGATTAAGAGATTGAACCTGTAACTTCCCCAATTTAGGATATATATCTCATGTCTGGCTTGTGACTAGTTTCAGCCAATCCTCAGGGTTGATTTTATTCCCTTTAATTACTAATAGGGATTGATTAATCCTCCTGTTCTTCCTGTGTTTGGCAGGTCATTACAGATAGGAAATTGAAGGATATAACAGCAATATTCAATTTCCCACCAACAACAACCAATGCTTCTTTTGTCCTGCGCAAACGCTATATTAGCTTACTTTATCATTATGAGCAAGTTTACTTCTTTGGGGCACAAGGTTAGCCATTACGCCCACCAGGTAGTTTGAGCTTGCATTGTGTTTCTCATGTCCTCTTGTTTCCTACCACATGTGCTGAAGGTATTCTCATATTTTCTGTTGTATTTTTCAGCTGCTTTGCCTACTCCAAGTCCTGTGTCTCACTTGAAGAATATTAATGAACCTGCCATTACACTCTCTATTGAAGCTAAACCTCCGCTTAAGAAAAGAAAGAGATGTTTCCACCTAACCTCAGCACAATCATTCTTCAACAGAATTTGAAGTGTTGTCTGACTTGATAACTTGATCTTGCAATTTGTTAGGTATGCTTGTTAGATTAACTAGGCTTGATCCTTGACTTGGTGATATCTACTAAGATATCCTTCCTTTTTCTTTATTGGCAGTTGATCCTATGTCATCCATGGGTCATCCCATGACTGGAGTTATTGATGGGAAATTTGAGAATGCTTATCTTATCACTGTGATGGTTGGTTCAGAGAAATTAAGAGGGGTTTTGTATGAGATGCCGGCAGGGTTTTCTGGAGAACAATTTTTGCAAGCACCTAGTTGCATGAACAATTCTTATAATGGGGATACAGCTTTAGGGGTTCCTCCTCGTCAACTTTGTAGGAGGAAGGATGAACTGAAAAAGAGGGATCCCAAACATCCTAAGCCAAATAGGAGTGGTTACAATTTTTTCTTTGCTAAGCAACATACAAAATTGAAAGCATTGCATTTCAGGCAAGGATAGGGAGATCAACAAAATGATTGGAGACTCGTGGAATAAATTGACTAATGAAGCGAAAGCTGTAAGATACAAGTGAATTTCATTTTTGTGGCTATTTATTTAGTCTTCATTGTTGCCGGTAACAAACTGAAAATAAAATGAGTTTTGTCTTTCTTAGTATGTTGTGCTGACAATATCTGATAGATGTAGGTTTACTAGGAGCTTAGATTGAAGGATAAAGAAAGGTACAAAATTGAAATGGAAGAATACAGAGAGAGACAAAAGGTGCTTTCCCAGGATAAGGGAATATTAGTTTCTAGAAATGAAGGCTCAAATCAAGGGCTTGAAGATCATACCGAAGTGCAGATGCAAGACCGAGGAGTGCCACTTACAACAAATGAACGTTCAAATCAAGCACTGGATAATAAATCTAACCTGTTAAATAACTATCCTGACCAGAATCTTTCCTTACAAGTGGGAATACAAGACAATGGTTTTAAAGTGGCACAATTATCTAATAAGTCTCGCATGGTTGGTGCGGATATGTCTATAAAACAAGAGTCTTTGGTGGGAACCAAAATGCCTAATGAACATGAAAACAACCATGGAAATGACTGTAAGAATATGGTTTTAGAACCATAACTTAGAAAAACTGATGACACAGATAAATCAACTGTCGACCACAGAATTTTTGGCTAGAGGTGTGATGCACTAACAATGTTGTATTTATAGTCTCAGGTCTCCAACCTGAAGGTTGACTATTTTTGTTTTGGATTTGGTGTATAGTATATAAGGTCACAAGTGTAACTTACCTGGTTAAAGCAACTAGGATGAGGGACCAGTATTGATGCACAGATCATCAAAGAAACTCTAAATTCATGACTCTTGTTTTTTCTGATTAATGCTTTCCAAAGTCCATTTTGGGAAGATGATATGTAACATCGCAGACTCTTAGAATCTGATGATGCAGAGCTAGGACTTTTCTCTTTGAGATAACATGCTCAAGATAATCTTTTGACAGGATTTGGCCAGGCTTGATTAATTTTCTAATATTTGGAGTGCAAGTAATTGGATTATAAGGGATCGAGGATTAAAGGCAGCCTGCATGTACTTCTAAACTTCGGCTCTGGTTTTGACTGTAGACTTGGTTTTGGTGGAGCGTTGTTGGATCTCTTATATGTTTGGGAGCATTCTGAAAGTAACGACTTGGTGGAGCCTTGTTGGATCTCTTATATGTTTGGGAGCATTCTACAAGTAACTACCATGGAGGTTGCTATCTGATCTTAACTTTTTAGTCTGTCCAAATTGGGCAAGGACTTGCTGCCTCTGCAGCCCTTCTTGTTTTCTTAGTTAACAAAAGAAGTTCAATTTCTTCATTAAGGATATCTTAAATAAGTACTAATCAGTAGAACTAGGATGAGTGAACATGATACATATGTTTTTCTCTTAAGTTTATTTTTAATATTAAATATTTATTTACTATATATATATAAATTATTTGAAAGAATTTATATGTATTATTTTAAAATTTTATTTAATGATTCAGATTTATTTAAATAGAAATAGAAATAAAATTGTCTAAAATATTATTTTTTAATAAAAAATTTAAAGAAATATTTGTATTTTTTTTGAATTTTTAACTAATTTAGATTTATTTTAATTTTAAATCTATCAAACACAAATCAAGAACAAATCTCTTTTTACTCAAAAAAAAATAAAAATTACATCATGAGAGTTGAGAGTGAAAATGCATCTAAACTTATTTAATTATTAATAATTATAATTATAATTATAATTATTAATTTTATATTTTATTTTATTTTGTTTTGTTTTTACTTTTTATTTTTATGTAATTTAACCAAGTTAGAATATTTTATTGATAATTATAATTAACAATTATTTTATTTTGTTCTAGTCAAATTGTTTACATGACATTACATGACATTATAACATTTCTACCATATTAATAGATGAAATGGTTTCTTGACCATAATCCACCAAGACAATTTTCTAGTAAGATTGTGATTTTTTGTTGTTTAAATACAATTTTGATGATGATGATGATTGTTAACGTCCACTGAGACCAAACTTTGGTCTATCAGACCTAAAGAAACAAGTTATTTAGTTTGATTTAAGATTTTATTCCTATGCTCAAAAAGCTTGGAGAGAAGCCTCCCAAGCTCACTATAATTTTGACATCGTAGAAGGCTAGGGAGGTCAGTATTGCAACAAAGATTATGAAACTAATATCTAATGTGGTTGTACGCGGGACACTCTAAGAGGAAGTGGATTTCATCCTCAATGTTGCTATTCTCATAGAGATGGCAGATCCTTTCCATCCATGGTGTTTTAGGCACCTCCCAATGACCTGTTTCACTATGGAGCTCATGAGAGTTCGTTCTAATCTTCGCTATACTAATTTTCCTCTTTGAGCTAGTAAAAATGGAGAGATATTTTTCATCTTCTAGGGTGTGGTTGATGACCTTCTTATAATAACTTAATTTTCTTTTAACTGCTAAATCTTTCTCACACCACATTTTTTCTTTGAACTTAGAAGTAACAATATTTTTAATGTTATTAATGTTTTGCAATGCATCATTCTCGTTGATCTCCCAATGGTTTAAGCAGGCACTCGTGTCTTTATACCACCCCCATTTCAACCTTAGGTGGTTTTGGCTGGAATTTAAAGCTAGCTTAGGAAGTCTATGATCTCCTATGTTATTGAGCTTGTGCTTGTATAACAGAAGCCTAGTCATAGCTAGGCCCTTGATTGGGGAAAGACCTACTTCTACAAGGAGAATAGGATAGGGTGTATTGCTTTTAATTTTTAGGTTATACGTTATAAAGCGCTTCTAGATAGGCTCAATCTTTCTCAAGGATTCTCTAGAGATACTGCAACCCCAAACCTCACATCCATATAAGATATATGAGTTTTAAAAAATTGTATTGGATTTTGAATAAATTCACCCAAAAAAATTCTCCTAAAAGAACCATTTCATCTATTAATTAGACTATGAGAACTTCATTCATAATCTTCATAAAAGATGTCATAACTTTCAATTATTAATCCATTTATCAATTATAGTGTTTTATTATAATTATAGTGTTTAATTCCTCACTTATTTATTTATTGTATATGGACATTTTCATATATATTGTTTACTGTAATTATTGTTAAAGTATTTAATGGGTCTTTCAAATAGAACATATTTGTATTTTCATTTATTAAATCATTAATATATAGTTATATTTTATATTAATTATTTTAATGGACCACACACATAATTTGTATAACAAATTAACTATGTTATTTTCTATTGTTCTTAATTGATTTTAAAAATATTATTAAATTATAAATTGTTTATGAGAAAATTCTTTGGGTAAAATGATAATTATAATTTCTGTTTAATGCATTAAAAACTATTGAATTAAATATTATATGTAAATATCACTTGAACCTGTAACTTACTAAATCATTCATTTTTTGTAGTTGGGTTTGATTATGTTAAAGTAGCTTTTGAGAAAAATATTATGAAAGGGGTAGTTATAGTTCTCGGAAATGCATTGTGAATGCTCTAAAGGCTCATAAAAATCTATTTCAAGTTCCCTCCTTCATGTGAGAACCACCTAGATAAAGACACCTAATAGAATGGTCATTGAGCCACCTCTTCATATGCACATGTAATAGTTTTCCTCGCCTTCAAGCTAAAATTTAGTATTTAGGGGATATTTAGAAGTGAAAGAGAAAGTATTTTCAATGAATCTCCCTCCCAACATTGGCATTATCCACTGAAAAGATCTCACTCGTTGCTACGTAGGTTTTAACCATGTTTGGTAGAAATAATTAACTCCATTTTGTAATGACATAGGCATTCAATTTTCTGTTTGTGGTTTTCCCTTAGGCCTAGCTTTCCAACATACAACTCTAATACCATCTATAACATACTGAGTTTCATCATACAAAAAAAATCTATATTAGGCTTACCAATAGTATTATTCTCTTCAATTTATCTCCTAAGTAATCCTTAGGTTGTATGTAGCTACGATTGGTAGATTTCCTAGTTTCCTTACATTAATAACAAAATATTAAAATGGCATTCCTTTCAACCTTAATCTTTTTCTTCATTATAATTGGGTTCTCATTTCCCTTTGTTATAATTATTCCGTTATCCCTCATGGAAATTCTTCATACATATTTATAGTGTTATCATTAATAAAAAGGTACCTTTTAGCTTCATAGCCAAAACTCAAGTAATAAATCCATTCTCTATTAAATCATTAAACATATGAAACTCATGTATGATAGTCTAGTTCCAAGTGCATGCATATCTGTTTAATTTGATTTTATATGAGGCTTTTGAATGTGGTATATCATAATATTTGGATCCCATGTGGGATAATTTTTGTTTCCCTTTATGTTTAATGTATCATGCATGGTCCATATGACATATGGATCAGTGCCCATGTGACCTTGTTCACATGTTTTTCACAAGACCATTATACTAATTTGTTTAACGTGGTGATTCATTTGTTGATCATCAATAGTTGTGATTATGAGGAGGTAGCCCTAGGTCATATTTCCCTTGTGGCATCATTATTTTGAGTTTCATTTGGTTATGCAACTATAGAGGAGTGTCTCTCCAAGGGTTTTGATGTCATAGGGTTTCTTCCAAGCCCTAGCTTGAATCTTTTGGCTCTTTGGCTATGGTTAACCCTATGGTTCCAGTACCCATGATTCTTGTCTACCCTAGAGAGTTCGTTTGTTTCATTTCTCAAGTATATAAAATGTTAATTCCAATATTCTCTAATAAATTTCTTCCAATTTCACTTTCACTACTCTAATTAGTTTTATTGGTTTGATTTGTAGGGTAAGGGCACCATTGACATTCCTATGAAGGGTTTCTGCTAGCCCTTTTTGTAAGTTGAGGGTTCAAGCCTCTCTTTTGATATGTTTCCTCCTATGAGGTTGCCAAGGCCAGTGGCCAAAATTTTGTGACTCAAAGAATGATTATATCTAAGCATAAGTGTCCATGGGTTTTATGGATACATTTTTACCAAGTCTTCTGATTTCTCTATTACAGACCTTTTAGTTCCTCCGGTTGGAATGGATATGGTGAACTTATCATCGGATAACGAAAATATAAATGAGGTTTCTAATAATATTTTTTCTTCCACTTTATTCTATATACCCAGTCAACATATATGGTACAACTATGAGGTTTTACCATTCCTCCTTTTCCTTTGATTTTTAGATAGATGACAAATTAGTATACATATATTCTGAGGAGTGGCTCCAGTTTGTTTTGTAATGGAGACTTTTTCTCATGGCTTAATATTTTTGTTTCCTTTTTCCAAATTTTTTTAGTGCATTTCATAATATAATTTTGTTACTAATTACAAGCGTTCCAACTATACCCAGGGTTAGCTTGTTGGTTTACTTCACCCTTTACAAGTAATGTTATTATTTCTCTTAGCATAATGTTCTCTTCGAATCTTTATAAGGTTTTTATCATTGATGCTTTCACGCTAGGTGTTTAATATGCACTTAACTGTGTGGAAATGCAAGTGTGATTTTTTCATTCATGTGATTATGTATCAAATATTTTCCTTCTCATTTTGTCCAAGGTTCTCACTTATGGCATCATGATGCTACTGGATCAGATTTTTACAAGAAAAGTCTCATTAGCCCTACACCATGGTTCTTGTTCTTTGAGGACATGATTGTCCAAACCCTACCAAGGGCTTCTTTTCCTTTGGACGATTTTGTGGTAAGGTGGTTTAGGATTTTTCTCATGTGGCCCTTGACATAGACAATTACTTTCTGGTACCAAAAGGAATTGATTTAAGTTCGTCCCATGTTCGTTGTGCAACTATATGAATGTAACCCCTTTCTATATATATATATATATATATATATATATATATATATATATATATATATATATATATATATATATATATATATATATATACACACACATATTTATAGTGTCGATTCACAACATTTAAACTACAAATATTTGTTTCCTTAATATAAAATGTTTCCTTATTTCACTAGTAGAAAATGGTGAAATTAGTGACTAAGTCACTAAAAAAGTTAGTCACCACAACTTTTTCAAGTGAAATACTACAAAAAATTAGAAATATTAAGAGACCCAACTAAAAATGACTAACATAAATGACTAATTTAGTCTCGAGTTAAAATATACTACTAGCTAATAAGTAATACTACTGAAAATGACTAACGTGAATGGCTAATTTAGTCTAGGAACAAAAATATGACTACTTAACAAGAACTAAAATAATATGAATTAGTCATTTATGTTAGTCATTTTAATTGTGTCACTTCAACAATCTAAACTTATGAGTGATAGGGGATTCAAAAGCTTTCATAGAGTGGATGAAAGTTTATACTTCCTTATACAGTTCCTTATTGGACGAGAGGGTGATTAGAATTATGGAGCTTATTAGAATCTTTAGGGTTATATCATTTGATCAAATTCACAAGGAATTAAATTCAAATGTTAAAAAATTATCGAAAATGAGAGTGGGCCAACACCTCCTTTTGCAACACGACATGATCACCTATCCCAGGCCACACCTGCCCTTAAGATGACCAGATTTTTACCTATGGAGTTTCAAATTAGTGACCTTAACACCACGTAATGCCTTAACAATACACCCTGTCATCATCTATTATATTCCCCATGGACATAAATTACCACTAATTATTTTAGATAATTTACTTCTATTTACATGACTTATAAATTTTAATTGGTTGATGAGCATAATCTCCCATCCCTACTTTAATCCATTGTATATGGAAAGCCTTAATTACACCAAAGGTGTCCCTTTTTGAAATTGGTTAGGCTAAGAATTGTCTAATACCCTTTTTATCTGCATTTGACATTTGTCCTAATTTACCCATGACATCTGTCTGATTCTCACAATTGCCATTTTTATCATCTGAATTCTATTGTTGAGCATTGTTTGGAGACTTGCTCATGTTTGTCTCACAAATTCTTGATATATCTAGTTTATTGGTTGTTGGATATACTCTTGTTGTTATAATAGTAGTTGCTAGTTTTACCACAGACCTCGTCCAAATTACCCCAACAAATTATGGATTTAGCACGATAAAAATAATGGAATAAGAGAAAAAAAATATGTAAACCTATGGAAAACAACAATCGTCCATAAAAATTATACAACTCTTTTAAAAATCTCTAACAAACTTGAAAATATAAAAAATATATATATAATAAAAAAAATAGCATAAATCTTTTTATTAAAAAATACTAAAAAACATTCTTTATGTTAAAATATTTTACACAATTTCTTTAAAAAATGTGCATTTATTTTAAATACTTGAATATCTAAATCACCTATTAGCTTACCTAGTTAACAAAAAACACCATTAATATTTGAATGTAAAATTTATACATATTTTACAAAATCAATATTCATTTCTACAAAAATACATTAAATCTCATCCAATTTCATCTATAGTATATTATCATATCCAATCTCATTTAAAATATATTATCATAACATACTATATTAAAAGTTAAATATTATGGAAATTCATAAAAAATTATAATTATGTTATAATTCCCTCCCGCCTCCAAAGCTTCCATAGGTTCTGTGCCCATCATTAATAATAATATAAGATATAAAAGTTAAATATTATTTAAATTCTTAACAAGCTACAGTTATATTATAATTCCCTCTCGCCTCCAAAGCTTCCACAGGCCCTATGCCCACCATTAAAATTACCCAAGAGATTATTTTTAAGGATTCTACATAGTGTGCAGTATGCAAAGGGCGAATTTGAAGTGGGAACCAAAGTAAGACATGGGCACGGATGACTTGGAGTATGAGCAGGATCAATCCTATGGGTAAAGCTCTCATTGGGTTTAGAATTCTGGTGGCACATCGGATGGGAGAGGTGGAAATATTAATGGGTTTTCTTCATGGGGTATTTTGGGAACATCAAATAATAGTAATAATGAATTTTTTGGGCTTGAAATAAGCTCTGGAAATATCATGGGAAATATTACTAGTATTTCCCCAATTCAAGGAGAAGCTTTTGTTGGTGGTGGTTCTTTTGTTATAATTCCTGTCCATGAAGTAGGTAATGTCAATGGTAGTGGTAGAGGGACAAGAACTTTTAGGTCTCTCTTGTAGGGACATTCACAGCTTCGTTTTCAACAACTCAGCAAGCTCAAGATGAAATAAGCTCCAGTCCTACAAATAGTGGAATGACTCTTTCTAGCAGACTAGACGAGGGAAATGATGTTCAGGGGAACAAATTATCGCCTGCGAGGGCAGAGGATGATTGCGATACTCTTATATCTGAAGCAAGAGAGTGATACTTGGAGTGGTGGTTTGTAACTTATATCACACAACTTTTACTAGCTAAAGCTCAACTTTATTAAAGGTATGATTTTCAAGTCATTCAATAATTCCATGTAAAACATGAAATAAATACTAGCTCAAATATTTTCCTATTCCCACAAGCAAAAGTTATTTACAAATTGGGCAATTTTATTGGTCACCTTAGTTTTCATTATTGTGGAATACTACTACTACAGTGAATAGGTTGCAGCGATGATAAACATATCAAGTTATTTTTTAATGAATGATGCTAATTCTCTACTGTTAAGGTATTTTGAGGTAATTTTTAAGCAAATTTTACATGTCATTAGATCAATGCATCTTTATTTGCAAAACTTTTGAAGCACAGAAATTGACAATCAAAACAACATATTGTTGTGAATGTGGCAATATAATTCAGTCATGAGAAATGACAATAGAAAATGATAGCAACAGAATGGTGATAATTCTTTGATTTCAGTTCAAAATCTAGTTTTTATAAACTTTCCAGTATCAGAAATTGAATATAAGCAACTATGCTACTTAAATGATCCCATACAACAATTCTAAGCATGAAATTTTTCAAGGCCTCCTTAAGAAGTTTTTCTTTTGATCAATGGAATGAACTATGAATTCTTGTAGCCTGGTTCAATCATCTCTATAATTATTTTATGGAATATGAATTACTTTCTTAGGACTTTCTATCAATATCAATTAAAGAAAGCGAAAATAAATATTTTATGTGAATGTAGCAAGATGGAATCTCATCATATGAACTATTGAACTCCAAGCCTTTAACATAAATATCTTTTTAGGTAAGCATTCTTCTACAAAATTTAGTTTCCTGGACTCACTTAGAATTATAATCTGTGTACGAAAGATCTTATATGGAACTACACTTCAACACAACTTGTGGTGTTTGGGAAAGTCAGACTTTAAACTACCTTCTTCCTAACCTCAACACCTGTAGAACACAAGCCTTTACCCTCATGTACAATTAGATACTGAATAGTCCATTATACTCCAAAACATTCTTAGTTGTTGTTAAGTGATGGATTACTATTTCCTCCTGTTAAATTCTACACCAGTTTAAAAGGGGCATCTTCTTTGATAACCTTTCTTGTCTCTTGAAGAACATGCTGGAAATAATACTGAGAGGGGGGGATGAATCAGTATTAGCAAGTTAATAATGTTTCATTTCATGTTCTGATTCATATATGCTACTTCAGTTAATGAAACTTGCATGTATATGAAATTGTATATAAGGCAACTAGCGTATACCCTGTAAACTTATAATTTAGTTAATTCTTCATAAGTTGATCTTTAATCTGTGCATTAGAACCATATAAACAGTAACTAGGAGTAGTAAAAACAGAACAGATAATCACACACATGAACACAAGATATAAGGTGGAAACCCAATGTGGGTGAAAACCACCTACGACAATTATCTCTATCTTTATTTTAATAAGAAACTTCTTTTTACAATATTTTGTACTCATGCAGTCGTATACCAGTATGCAGGCTTCTACTTGCAGAAGGCTACAACCTTCTCTCATTTTCCAACTTCTCTTGGAAGGGAGCTACAACCCCATAGCTCTTGTGCTAGCTGATGTACTAGTACGTAGGTTGATGAGCCCCAGAAATGGGTAACTTATTAGGCTCATTTTTCCTATTTTTCTCCATAAATCCACTATTCTTCATAGTTTATGCATGCTTTTAAGTATATTTATGTTAATTGGATGAATGAGTATAGTCACTTGACCATGAAGGCTAATACGTGTTTATTGCAGATTTTTAGACAACTTTTGGATCAAGGTCAAGCGTTTATGAGCCATTTGACAGCCAAATACGAGGGAACAAGGCTGAGGATTCGTAGGAAGGGTGTCTCATGTACCAAATGGCCCTTCTTTGAGTTCTCCACCATCAGCTCAGAGTTCAGCAGCCCACCAAAGTTGATTTCCAAGGGCAGCCGAGCAGCTTTTGTGAAGTGGCTGAGTACTTGCAGTTTTGAGTAGCCAAGCCCCTTGAATTAAGGAGGTCTGTTGGAGGTCCTCGTAGTGCATAAGTAGTAAGGCTTCCAGCCTTCGTAGTTTAATTTTTGAACATTTTGTATTTTGCACTTTAGTGCTACTCTGCCTTTCAGCTCATTTTGCATCTTCTATTGTAAAACATTTTTTTTGTGACATGGTTATTTTCTGAGTAATGGAAATCAGTTTCAGTTCACATCAGCTTGAGCTTCTTCTTATGAGCCTATAGCTCTTGGGGTTGGGTCCAACCCAAGTGATAGGTCTTCCTCTGTGTACTGTTATATGTTTTTGCTGTCTTCATAAAATAATTTCTACTAGTAGATTAAAATCTTGCTTGCTTACCTAGGTCATTTTTGATGATTAAAAAAGATTTCATGTTTCAAAGTGATTTGATAGGTTGGTAACAGAAAAGATCTTCAGAAAAGGCCATCAAGCAACCCTGGATCTCACCTCTCCCTCCTCGGGACCATAAGCTGAGACCAAGGTGTCCTTGCTGCCACAAAAACACTATTCTTACTTCTTCATGCAATTGCTAGTGTTAGTTTCTCAGCTGCAAAAGTTGATACCAGATGCGATTACATGCTTAGATCCATTCTTCCTTGGTTTTCATAGTTATTTTACATGATTTTCTACCAATGAATTTCTATTCATCATGGTTGCTGGTTCCTAGGTCAAAGTAGGTTAGAATAGCTAGATATTTTGTTTGCATGGTCTTTGTTTGGTCAGTTTCAAGAAATAGTGTGCAGAACACCTGTGATACCTCCCTGCCTACCCTTCCTCCATCAGTGCAACCTACTCCATCCCCTAACTCAGATTCTTGCCCTTCATTTGCCACATTTTCTCACTTTGACCTAATTTCCATATTTTTGTGCAACATTGCTTTATCCATCCTTGAACAAATCCAACCATCCTCATCACTTCTCAGCTTCATTTGCCAGGTCTTAGACCTCTCCACATCCTCATCGAACCTCCATCTCCACTTTTCCACCTTTCTTCCACCATCAACCCTTCAAAATCCCCTTTCGGAACATCCGGTAGAACCCTTGTGGACTTCCTGTAGAAGATCACGTGAGCGGTTTTTCGAGGTCTGAACACTGTGAAACTCTCTGGAAGGGTGTTAGGGACCCCTTAGGCCCTCTTTTTACCTTCCCGATATCCTGCAAGTGCCTACCCCATTTCCTTTTTCCAATCAACCTCTGCACAGTTAAAGACATTTAAAGCACATGCACATATGATTTTTACAAAATCACTCAAAAATACAAAAAGATGTTCCTTTTCATATTTCACTTCAGAAGTAGCTTAGACACATGCACTTTACCTCCCCAAGAGTCAATGGCATCCCTTTCTATAGGTAATCCTCTCTTTTTTTTTTGCACCAGTAGGGGTAGTCAGTAAAACTAGGGTTTGCTAGGGTTTGCATTTCCTTTCAGCTTTCAGCCTCTTTCTGCAAGTATATTAGCTTCCTTTGAGTTACCTTCATCCATCACAGTTAAAAGCTTCTTCTAAGAGCTCATAGAAGTTGGCTTAAGCTCCTAGCAGACTTGTGCCAACTGATCCAGTGATAGCCTGCGACCAGAGCTAGTACTTGTGCATATAGCACCATCGCTTCCAAGTTTGTTACGGATTACCAGGTTGATAAAAGTAAAGAAGGGAGTCCTAGGAGTTGCAACATTATTGCTGCAATACTAGAGCCCACCATCTTTTTGGCGTCGTTGCCGGGGAAGTGTTAGAGTATTTGTGATTGCTACTTTTCTTCTATTTTCTACTTCAATCTTCTGTTACGTAGTTTATTTCAGCAAGCATAGAGTAGTTGTCATTTCCCTCCTACAATTTCATTTCTGAAAAAGTAGATTAGACATTTCCTGCTTTCATTTCATTTCAGCAAGAATAGATTAGGTATTTCCCACTTTCATATATTAGCATTTCAATTCCGCAATTTCAATTCTGCAAGCGTAGCTTAGCAGTTCATTTCTGCAATTTCATTTCAGCAACATAGATTTGTCATTTCCTGCTTTCATTTCAATTCTACATTTTCATTTTAGCAAGATATATTATAGTTAGTTGCAGTTCAATCTCTTTCAGTTTTGCAGTTACAAGCAGAAAAAACACCAAAACTCCACCAAAAATATTCCATTTCATGCCTCGTAGGAACAGAGACAATAGAGGGAAATTCTTACCCAACACCCCCACCACATCACTGAGTTACCCTTCTCTCTTCTTTAGTGGCAGTGATCTAGAAGAACCTATAGGTGAACCTCTAGAGATGTATGAAGATCCTATAACAGAAGAAGAGCAAGAAAACATTCCTCTGAGATCATGGTTGAACATAGAAATGGTATAGGAGATGAGGAGAGAATAGAAGGTGCCTTTCCCATCCGAGAGACCAATGGGGACATGAAAATGAAAAACATAAGTCCCTCAACCTTACCTCACTTCCATTGATTGACCACTGAAGACCCTGATACCTTCCTGTTTGATTTTCCTGTCCTTTGTCGAACTTATGACTATGTAAAAGATGAGCAAAAGTTGAAACTCTTTCCCTCTACCCTCAAGGATGCAGCACTACACTGGTTCATCGGGTTACCTGAAAACAGTATCACAACTTGGGCTCAGATGCAGCAAGCCTTTAACAACAAATACCGGGACTACTGTAGGTCAAAGGAAACGAAGGGAAAGATCTTTCGAACGACCATGGGAAGTGATGAGTCTTTAGAAGACTATGAAGAAAGGTTCTAAATTAGCTATAAAAGGGCCAGGTGCACACTTGACCCCAAATCTCTAAAGTTGGTTCTGCTCCGAGGAGTCCCTGAAGACCTTCTAGATACCCTCCATTCGCTAGCTGGAGGAGACATCTACCAACTACCTTATGAGGACATAAAGACTGTGTTTAGAAACCACTCTAGGGTAGCCTAGAAAAGAGGTAGGGGGAATCCACTTTTAGCTAGTGCCACCTTCTCCAAGCATGAGTTTGCAAATCAGATGGAAGACCTCAAAAGTGAGATGAGACAGACCATTTCCATGCAACTAGATACTTTCCGAATCCAACAGAAGAAAGAGGAAGCTGAGAAGGCTTTGGCCATCTTTTGTCCTAGATGTACAAGGAAGCATCCTAAGAACGAATGTCCATTACACTCAGTGGAGGTATGCTTCATTTGTGAGGAAGACCACCCCACAAACCAGTGCCCAACCTTACCCAAACTTAAATCCATGTACCAAGGGGCTGAAGGAGCCACTGAACCACTCTACTTCCTCAACCAAAGGAGGCCACATGGATCCAGACCTTACCAACAGGGGATGCATGGGACATCCCAAACTTATTACAACCCCAACCAATCCGCTCACATGCCTTCTTGGGTCCCCCCTGCTCATCCTTCCTGGTCCGCACCTCCTCCTTGGTCTTATCCATCTCAATACCATATTCAACCTGCAGCTCATTCATTTCACTCTCAGTTTAGCAACAACCTCAGTCGAATGCACCTCAACCGGGGTGCAGGCCCTAATAGAACTCTCCTCCTACTATTTTGCCTCCACCGCTTGTTCAACCACAACCATTACCTCGTGCTCCTCCAAGACAACCCTAGATGCCTGCTCAACCGAACCCGAACCCCAACAATAGACAGGCCCAGCAGGTATACACTGGAGAGATGACATGCCCTACCTATGTTGTGGAGATTCAGGAGATCAACCTTTGATCTGGAAAGGTCCTTCCAGATCGCCAACCTCCTCCCATAAAGGATGAGGAAGGGAAATAGGAAAGTGAACCCAAATCAATTCCACCCTTTCCTGAGAGACTAACAGTAGCCACACAGCTAAACCCAGAGGAGACTGAACTTCTGGGAAAACTTAAACAGTTGTGTGTGAAAATCCCACTTCTCTATGCCATAAAAGATGTACCAATTTATAACAAATTGATCAAGGAGAAGTGTTTTAGGCACCCAGGCAGGCGCAATAGAGATGCCCCGACTATCAATGTCATAGGACAACTGTCCATTCTGATGTTGGGGCAAATAATCTGTCCAAAATATTTGGATCCTAAGAGTCTTGTAGTTGATGTCCACATCAATGGCACCGTAATCCCCCACACCCTGATCGATCTAGGGGCTGCCATTAATGTGATGACCAGAGGCACTATGCTCAAACTCAACCTTCATAGTTCCTTAAGAAAGACCTCGATAGTGCTGCAGTTAGTAGACTGCTCCACTATGACTCCCGAAGGGATTGTGGAGGATGTCCTAGTCTCTGTTGATTCTTGGAAGTACCTTGCGGACTTTTTGGTCCTTCAGCCAAAGGCAAAACTCACTGGATACACCCATATTTTGGGAATGCATTGGTTATATAATGCAGATTCTTACATCAGTTGTCGAGCTGGGAGCATGACCATCAAGAATGGGCCTATGTCCAAACAGCTAAGCCTATATCCTCCTGCCCAACCTCTGCTAGAGCATGACTTACCTCTCTGGTTGGAGGAGTAAGATGAGGATGAAGTATACTCTGTACCAGTGTGCACAGTGGAAGCCACCCAGGGAGGTCCACAAACCAAGGATGACCTAATTTAGAATTTTATTCAAAATCGACCTCCTGGTGTGCTGCCATTGGAGGAGTTGGTGGAAGGTACCCAAGCCAGCACTTTAGTGGACCTCTATGTGGCTGATCCGACCTCTCCCTGAGTAAAGAATGTGCAATTTGGCCTTGAAAGACCCTTGAAGATCATCTCATCCTTATCTCCCTCTTAGGAGAAGGAGTTGTGTAGCTTATTGAACCGCCATTTGGATGCTTTCACTTGGAGCTATAGGAGATGAAAGGAGTCCATCCGTCAGTCTGTACCCATCACATTTACATTAAAGAGGATTTTAAACAAGTCAAGCAACCTATGAGGAGAATGAATCCAGCCCTTAAGGACATTGTTAAAGAAGAATTGCAAAAGTTGTTGGATGCAGGATTCATCTACCCCATCTCGGACAGCGAATGGGTTTCTCCTCTGGTGCTTGTGCCCAAGAAAAATGGGAAGTGGAGAATCTGTGTAGATTATCAAGAACTTAACAAAGCCACCAAGAAGGACCATTTCCCTTTGCCTTTCATAGATCAAGTGCTAGATGGGCTGGCAGGGAAGAAGTTCTTTTCTTTCCTAGATGGGTTTAGCGGGTATAATCAGATCGAAATTAGCCTAGAAGACCAAGATAAGACCACTTTCACTTGTCCATGGGGTAACTTTTCCTACCAATTCCTTCCCTTTGGGCTATACAATGCTCTTACCACTTTCCAGAGAGTAGTACTGAGCATATTTGCTGAGCTGGTTCATGATTCGGTAGAAATCTGTATGGATGACTTTACTCCTTATGGGTCCAACTTCCAAGAAGCATTGACTAACCTCGGAAAAGTTTTTACCAAGTGTACTGAAATGAAACTGTCCCTCAATCTTGAAAAATGTGAATTCCTGATGACTGAACGGACTGTGCTAGGTCATACAATCTCTCAGCAAGGATTACAGGTGGATGCTAACAAAATTGCTATCATCCAAAAGGTTCCACCTCCTCAAAAGGTAAGAGATGTTTGGAGTTTTTTAGGCTTAGAAGGATACTATAGAAGATTCATTAAAGATTTTAGTAAGCTAGCCTCACCATTGTTTGGTATTTTTGGGAAAGATGTTGAGTTTAAATGGACTGACAACTGCCAAGAGGCTCTAGATGAGTTGAAAGATAAGCCGGTAACTACCCCAATCCTGAGAGGTCCCAACTGGGCCCTACCTTTCCACATCCACACTGGTGCCTCGAACAAAGCCATAGGGGTAGACTTAGGACAATTTGAAGAGAAGCTACCATATGCCATATACTTTGTCAGCAAAAACCTATCCAAGGCAGAATTAAACTATACTGTGAACGAGAAAGAGCTCCTAGCTGTAATCCATTCCCTAAACAAGTTCAGACACTACATCACTGGTTATCAAACATTTGTACACACTGATCATGCTGGGATAAGGTATTTGATGAATAAACCTGAGGTGAATGCTCGTATCATTATATGGTTACTTTTATTGCAGCAATTTGACTTAACCATTGTTGACAAGCCAGGAAAGGAAAATGTTGCTGTTGATTTTCTGTCTACATTAGATTCGCCTGCAGGTGAAGAAGGGACGGTGGATGACCAGATGCCAGATGAACACCTGTTTTCTATTTCAGTACTCTCTCCATGTTTTTTTCATATAGAAAACTACTTAGTCTCAGCACAGTTCCCTCCACACCTATCCTCAAAAGAGAAGACCAGAATTGTGAGGAAAAGTGCCCCCTTTACTTGGATTGGGGGCAACTTGTTTAAACTCGGCCCAGATCGGATCCTGACGCATTGTGTTAGGGAGGCGGAAGTTTTTGACATTCTCCTAACCTGTCACGATGGACCCTGTGGAGGCCACTTTGCAGCAAAAACGACTACCTTCAAAATTCTACAGGCAGGCTACTATTGGCCCACTCTTCATCAAGATGTCAGAAGATACATCGGCCAATGTGATCAATGTCAAAGGATGGGGAAACCGACTCCGAGGGATGAAATGTCCCTCCAACCTCAAGTGATTGTCGAGCCATTTGATAAGTGGGGCAATGATTTTTGTGGGTCCTGTCAACCCTCCTTGAAAGCAAAAGTCTTACATCATTGTCTGCACAGACTACCTAAAAAAGTGGGTAGAAACAAAGGAAATCAAGGTAGCGACAGAAGAAAAAGTGGTTGAGTTTTTAAGGGAAAGTATTTTCTACAAGTTTGGCTACCCAAGAGAATTAGTCACAGATCAAGGAAGTCAATTCACCTCTAACTTGATTGAAGAACTGCTCGCTCATCACAAGATCAAGCACAAAACTTCCACCCCTTATCATCCGCAAGTAAATGGGCAGGTGGAAGTCACTAATATGGCTTTAGAAGAGATTTTGACTAAAGTGGTGAGAAACAGCAGAAAGGATTAGGCATATCGCTTGGTTGAGGCCACCTGGGCCTACAACAACACTTGGAAAACCACAACAGCTTTCACACCTTATGAGCTCGTCTACGAGAAGAAGGCTTTGCTATCCATAGAGTTCGAGTACAACACATTAATGTTGGCAGCTCAGTTGGACCTGGATCTCAGCCATTTGTAACAAGAAAGGTTACTACATCTGAATGGATTAGATGAATAGAGAATGCAGGCCCTCCTCCACTCAGAAGTAGTTCAACTCTAGAGAAAGATATGGCATGACCAGCACCTTAATGAAAAACAATTTCAACCAGGAGATTGGGCGTTGTTATATGACTCAAGATACAAGAATTTCAAAGGGAAGCTAAGGACAAGGTGGCTGGGATCATATGCAGTGGAGAAATGCAACGAAAATGGTTCAATCCTTATCAGGACCATTGATGAATAAGCCATCCCCATGCTCATCAATAGGCATCGATTGAAAATCTACAGGAAGCCCCTTTCCAAGCAGGTGTTCATTGAAACTCTGGATAAATCAGTGCTAGTAGTGGAGCAGGGCCCTGTCTCTACTCCACCCACACCTTGATCATCAAAAAAAAAAAAGAGAAAAAAAGAAAGAACATAAAAGAAAAAAAAGGTCCTTGGGTGAAAACCTATTAGAAGCACCCGGGGCAGACAGTGAGGGTGAAAACCTCCTGGAGGTGCCCTAGTTGTCTCACCAAAAAGAAAAGAAAAGAACAAATAGGCCTAATTTCTGTTCAATAATTGCAGGTTGTAGGGAAGACATTGTAGGTTAGGAGGGTCCTGCAAAACAAGGAAAGAGGTCAGCAACAAGTTGCAAGCATCCCTCACAGACACTTCCTCCATGACCACTCCCCTTTCCTAGGATTTGATCACATTCAGGTTAAGGTTTCACCTTCTACAGGAAATTCTGGGCCTTCTACTAGAAGTTCCATGTCTTCTATAGGAAGATCCTGTAGAACCCTTAGACAGGCCAAAATTGATCTTGGAAGGGAATCCAAAGGTTGGAATCTACCTGCTAGGCCTGCAAACACCCCTTTTTCCATCCATCACCACATGTCACCGTGTTTCATCTCTTTACACCTCCATTGTGCCCATCCTATTATTTGTTCCTGCACAGTCACAAAAAAAAACATTGTTCTCTTCATACTGCCAGCAAAACCTTTTATTGACAAATCAAGAGCAGTTTTTTTCACTTACCATACCTATCAATCTCCATTTGGACTCCTCGTTAGCTGAATCCCTCGACAACAGTATAGCCCTACTCATGTTAGCTTGCATCCCAGGAGGAGAAGCAGCTATAGAACATCCTACAGGAATCTTGTAGTAGCCGATCCGTTTAGGAGACATACTCTGGAGACAAGGACAGCCAAAAACGACAAAGGAAACATGCAAAACATGTGAATGCAGTCGTAGCAAACAAAGGAATGGGTTCCAAAACCTGTGCATGCAGCATCAACGAAGGAAGGAATGGGTTCTAACACCCACGCACGAAGTAGCAGTGAACGAAGGAGTGGTTCCAAGACCTGAAATTTGCATAACGCGGCCGTGACCACGCAGGTAAGTGTCTAAACTCATTCGTCAATTGCATAAACTATATTTTAAGAGTTGCATGCATATGGAAATGGTTTGGATTGAATGGAATCGGTGGCCAGTCAACTGGCCACCCTCGGCCAGTTACATAGCCTCGTGGGATCCGAACGAGCCAGCTACATTCAAAATTTCTGATGAGGTGTGCAGCCAACACGTGTGGAGTGTCCATTCAGGAAGAAATCGTCAGGACTGGTAGTGGTGGTGGCGGTTAACGGCAGATGGGAGGTGATGGTAGTCAGAAACACGCAGAGAAATTATGGCCGTGACGTTGGATCAACGGTTCGGTCTAGCCACCTCATTCCCTCACCACGAATCACACCGCAGTTAATAGATGCTCAACTGAAACTCACACCACCTTCTATTCATTTTACACTTGCAACGTCCTCTACTGAAGTACGCATCCTACGCTTCCAAAAACTATTAACCAGTTGACCTCCACCAGTTTTTCTACCTATTTTCGAGAATCTCCCATGTATCGGGCTCGCTCAGAGGCACAGAGACATTCTACAGGAACCAGGGGGTCTTCTACAAGAAACCCTGCACAGCTTTCCGAAGCAGAGAAGCTTGGGATTTTTCTTCGTAGAATTTGGAGCTTCAAATGAGGTAGGCTCGAAAAACTCCTCTATGCATGGTATGATTTGAAAAGGTGGTGAATTGAACAGTATCAGATTGGGGAATCAGAGAAAAATTTTCCTGGGAATTGGAAGTAAAACATTTGCTTGTGTGTTGCACTGGGTTTCTCAGTTGTTTCTGCATTAAGATTCTGCTCCACGTTCCTATTTTTAAAATTCTCCTGTAGGGAAGATATGCAACTGTGGGGGCTAGCCTGTGTATGAAAAATTTTGAATTTTTGTATCTGTATGTGTGCTAAGAAGAAAAATTGAGCCCTGTACTCTGTCTGTAGAAACAAAATTCTTCATTTCATAAACAAACAGCTGAGTTCTGGGCAAAAGAAATCTTGAAAACCAGGGAATAGTTGCTAATTAATATTGGATACTCGAGAAATCCCTTCTTCAGTCCAGGGTGGAAACCATAAACAACATTCTTTTTTCTGATCAAAGCATAAAAAAGAGCACTCTCACCATGCCAGGGGGATTCATAAGGAAAGAACCCTCGGACCCCAGCAAACTGCATGAGCATCTTGAGGTGGTGGACCTTTTCATCCGAGCCAATTGGATGTCATTCTTTGACAAAATTCGGGGTCATGATGAGGAGATAACGGAGGAATTTTTAATGTCCCTAATACCTCAATCAAAGATATAGGCGACAGTTAGTTTTAGAGTTTTGACGCTAGAATTTACCCCTGAGCTCATCAGTCATGTTACTGGTCTACCATTAGGGCTCCCTTGGAGCAAAGAAGAGAGGTCATTGGGCAAAGTTTCCAAGAAAAATTCTTCTTACTCGAGGAACATCCCATAGAAAACAAAAATGGGGTTAGAAGAACCAGCTTGCCTCCTCTCTGGAGTGAGGTCAGTTTCCAAATTATGAAGTACATTACATGTGAAGGGAGGTTTAGCATTGTCTACGGTTATCATTTCAGGTTTCTGTGTGAACTACGACATGGAATTGATTTACCTCTAGACAATAAACTGAACATCCCCTATTTTCTTCTTCAGTCACTAATTGAATTTGGTACAAAATCAAATGAAGGGATCATAGATCAGTTGGCCATCATGGGCTCATCAGGCTATTAGTGGAAGATGCCCTGCACACCTACATTGTCCCCATATCTTGGAAAATCGTCCGAAACATGTCCTGGGATGATGATATTATAATTATGGTCGAAGGCATCACCTCATCTAGCAGTGAGGAGGGAGAACACACTGAAGAAGGTAAGAAAACCAATGGTGAAGGAACACAGGACATTCAAGCAAAATAAGGAAAGAAATAAAAAGGGGGAAAGGGCTAGATTGTTGAGCCTAAAACAGAGGAAGAAAGAACAACACAAGCACCAAGGGAAAAGAGAATGCAGAGGAGAGCAGAGAAGGCAAAAAAACTCCAAATGAAGGTTGTCATAGCCAAAGCAGACACACAGAAACAAAAGGGAAATACACATCCTGAAAAGGCCGTAATACAGACAAAAATAGTTGACATAGGGACTTCTAAAGGAAGTACGAAAAAAGAACAACAAAAGGAGAAATCACCTAAAATATTGGCAAGGGAGGCAACAGTTGGGCTTGTTTCCTTAAGCACACCTCCAAAACAAAAAGGGAAGAGAAAGAGGAAAACCTCCATGTACTTTAAAGCAAGGAGGAGCACACGGATCAAAGTGGGCAGACCCAGCCACAGTCAAAGGAGCCAATTGTCATTAAGGACACAACACCTAAACCAAAAGAAGGGTCTCCTTCAAAGATATTTGTCACCTATGAATGAGGAAGCCCAAAAACCTCCACCTGGAGAGAGAGAATTAAGATGATGGACTCAAAGACAGTGCTATAGGAAGCTGAGAAATCTCTACAGGAAACTCGGGCTAAGCTAAAAGAGACCAAGAAATTGGAGGAAAATGTGGCCAAACAATCACAAGAAGAAGAAAATACAGAGGAAATATTGGAACCAAGCCCTCAGCCTAGCTTGGGCTCATACTATAACCTGTTAGAAGCCGGGAAAATAATTCCCTAGAAATTTGCAGTGCCACTCTTCTTTGCACTGGAAGAAGAAAGAATTAGGACTCACACTTGGATGAGGATTGCCAAGTCCAAGGGTGTGGCAGACATAGGCCACTTGGAAGAACAATTCAAGGAGTCAAGGAAAGAATTGGCCATGGTGAATCATGTGGGAAGCAGTCAAAGGGAAAAACTACAGGAAGAGAACGAGCTGTTGAAACAGCAGCTACTGCTACAAGGACGTTATAAGGAAGAAAAGCCCTCCATTCTAGGAGAACAACAGCAACAGGAAAAGCCTCTAGTAGACAAAGAAACCTCTAATGAATAGCAGAGAGTGGATGGGTTGCAGGCTGAGGTTGAGGTGCTAACAAAATAGCTACAGGAGAAGGAGTCACATGTAGCAGATGAAATACAGTCTCTAAAGCAACAGGTACAAGAGAAGGAAGCCCAACTAGCCTGCATGGCCAGCTGGGCAGTAGAGGCCTTACAGTGTAGGCAACCTGCCAAGTCATATGCCTTATATCTTAAATATCAATGGTTGCAGTTCTAGATTAACACCTTGACCTAAAGGGGCACCATTCCATTTCAAAATTACCATCAATTCATGACTTTGTGTGGCAGTAGCTCAGTAGAAGATAAGGCCAAGTTATTTGAATTCTATTTACACAACTTGGCCCTTCCAAACATGGCTCTGTGGGACCCCAATGCTACATTGGGAGATGTGCAAGTTATGGCCATGGCCTCTTGGTTAAATCATGAGGAAAAGAGGGTAGCAGAGATTCAAAATATTATGAATAGAGAGCTAAGTGAACCATTCATTATCAAGGTAGAACCAAAGGATACATCAACTTTAATATATGCCCATCAACACCTGGCCAACAACCCTCACGTTTTACCAGATTACATTGAAAGAAAAGCTCAAGCCATTGCTCACTTTTAGGACATGGAAAGACTATTGGGGGATAACTGCATTCATGCTTGCACAAGGAGGTGGAACGCACTACCTCACAGTCTGAAAATAAGAGAATACCACTCCCCAGCCAGGATGAGGGAGCCCTTGGTGTTATAAGGAAAAGTGTCTATATAGAACTGCTCTATCCCACTAAGTTGTGACAGTTGCCTTAGAAACAAACAGAGAAAAGCTACTTTCTTTTTTCCTTTATGAATTATATATAGAGAGGAACAAAAAGACCAACCTCTGTCTTGCGCTAATCTCCCGGTTTGATCCCTCTCTTCTTTGATAGTCCTCAGCTACCTGCTCCCTTGCATGCCCAGCTTCACAGAGTACCTGTAAGATCACAGAAGCATAGCACTATACAAAGACATGGATCTATAATCATAAACAATCTAGGATCAGATGTAAATTGACCATACAAATGTAGCAAGCATCAATGACACAAAAGCATGGAGGAAAACTTGAATAGCTTTTATTGATAAACAAGAAAAGAGCCAAGAGGAGTTACAACCAGTGGTTCTGACCCAGCATCCACCTCCCAGCAAAGAAGCCCCTCTTCACCTCAAACAAAGCTTAGATCACCCAACAATCTGATGTTTGTCTCAAGAAACCAACAACAATTCCTTACAATATGCAAAATTCCAGCCTCTCGATCTCTGGGATGAGGGATCCATATATAGATATCTGTAAGTGGGATGAGTCAGCTTGTGATTTGATTAGTGTCTCCTCTCTGATAGTTCTTGCTTCCACTTGGAGACTGATGGCCTCTTACTCATCCTTGGTCGAATTCAGTGAGGCAAGTGTCACAGGAGAAGATTCTAGAAGCTTCCATTGCCTCTCCACCTCGCGGAATGACACTGCCATTTTTCATTTCTCGCCCATCGCACCCCACAGAAGGGACTTTTGAAATGAAACACTCCCTCACAATGTATTTGGGTGACATGCAATGCACTTAGCCAGTGGAGCAGCTGCAATGATCCTGTTTTGACGAATTCTGAGCAGTTTCTCATGGAGAACTTCTGGGAGAAGCTGTAATCTGTTGACCTTGTTCCTCTAGGGGTTAGAACAACACGTTTAGGGACTTAGGAGCCCTTGATTTATGGAGATTTCATGCTTAGGGTTGTAGGGCCCAAAAATATCTATAACACTTGGCAAGTGTACCCCTCTATAAACAGTCAATGAAAAATCTGTAGGCAAACTGGATCAGCCTAAAGTTCAGTCCTCCCTTGCTTTTGGGATTGCTGGAAGGAGTCAAAGAAGAAGAGGAATGCAGGTAGTGGGAGGAAGTAGAGAGAAAAGCAGGATTTCATGACCGAGAAAAAGACATCACCTCGGAGGCCTGGGATGTGAGAGAGGCAGTCAAACCAATCAAAGATGATGAGCTGGATTAGTTGCTCAAAGGATGAGAAACCCATTTAGTAGGGGGGTGATGATGAGCCCCAAAAATGGGTAACTTATTGGGCTCATTTTGCCTATTATTGTCCATAAATCCAACATTCTTCATATTTTACGCATGCTTTTGAGTATATTTATGTTAATTGGATGAATGAGAATAGTCACTTGACCATGAAGGCTAACACATGTTTATTGTAGATTTTTGGACAACTTTTGGACCAAGGTCAAGCATTTATGAGCCATTTGACAACCAAATAGGAGGGAGCAAGGCTAAGGATTCATAGTAAGGGTGTCTCCTGCACCAAATGGCCCTTCCTCGAGTTCTCTACCATTAGCTCGAAGTTCAGCATCCCACCGAAGTTGATTTCCAAGGGCAGCCGAGCAGCTTTTTTGAAGTGGATGAGTACTTGCAGTTTTGAGCAGCCAAGCTCCTTGAATTAAGGAGGACTGTTGGAGGTCCTTGCAGTGCATAAGTAGGAAGGATTGCGGCCTTCGTAGTTTACTTTTTGAACATTTTGTATTTTTCACTTCAGTGCTGCTCTGCCTTTCAGCTCATTTTGGAGCTTCTGTTGCAAAACATTTTTTTGTGACATGGTTATTTTCTAAGTAATGGAAATCAGTTTCAGTTCGCATCAGCTCTGAGCTTCTTCTTATGAGCTTGTAGCTCTTCAGGTTGGGCCCAACCCAAGTGCTAGGTCTTCCTCTGTGTACTGTTATATGTTTTTGATGTCTTCATAAAATAATTTCTGCTAGTAGATTAAAATCTTGCTTGGTTACCTAGGTAATTTTTTATGATTAAAAAAGCTTTTCATGTTTTAGAGTGATTTGATAGGTTCGTAAAAGAAAATATCTTCGAAAAAGGCCATCAAGCAACCTTGGATCTCAGCTCTCCCTCCTCGGGACCATGAGCTGAGACCAAGGTGTCCTTACTGCAACAAAAACACTGTTCTTGGTTCTTCATACAATTGCTAGTGTTAGTTTCTTAGTTGAAAAAGTTGACACCAGATGAAATTACATGCTTAGATCCATTCTTGCTTGGTTTTCATAGTTATTTTACATGATTTTCTACCAATGAATTTCTATTTATCATGGTTGCTGGTTCCTAGGTAAAACGTAGCTTAGAATAGCTAGATATTTGGTTTGCATGGTCTTTGATTGGTCAGTTTCAAGAAATAGTGTGCAAAACACCTGTGATACCTCCCTGCCTACCCTTCCTCCATCAGCGCAACCTACTCCATCCCCTAACTCGGATTCTTACCCTTCATTTGCCACATTTTCTCACTGTGACCTAATTTCGATATTTTTGCGCAACATTGCTCTATCCATCCATGAAAAAATCCAACCATCCTCATCCCTTCTCAGCTTCATTTTCCAGGTCCTAGACCCCTCCACATGCTCATCCAACCTCCATCTCCACTTTTCCACCTTTCTCCCACCATCAGCCCTTCAAAATCCCCTTTCGGAACATCCTATAGAACATCCTGTAGAACCCCTACAGACTTCCTGTAGAAGATCACGTGAGCGGTTTTTCGAGGTCTAAACACTATGCAACTCTTTGGAAGGGTGTTAGGGACCCCTTAGGCCCTCTTCATACCTTCCCAACCTCCTGCAAGTGCCTACCCCATTTCCTTTCGCCAATCAATCTCTGCACATTTAAAGACAGTTAAAGCACATGCACATATGATTTTTACAAAATCACTCAAAAATACAAAAATATGTTCCTTTTCAGATTTCACTTCAGAAGTAGCTTAGACACATGCACTTTACCTCTCCAAGAGTAAAGTTTCATCCTCTCTTTTTTTTTGCACCAGTAGGGGTAGCCAGTAAAACTAGGGTTTTCTAGGGTTTGCATTTCCTTTCCGCTTTCAGCCTCTTTCTGCAAGTAGATTAGCTTCCTTTGAGTTACCTTCATCCATCATAGTTAAAAGCTTCTTCTAAGAGCTCATAGAAGTTGGCTTAAGCTCTTAGTGGACTTGTGCCAGCTGATCCAGTGAGAGCCTGAGGAAAGAGCTAGTACTTGTGCATATAGCACCGTCGATTCCCAAGTTTGCTACGAACTACCGGGTTGATAAAAGTAAAGAATGGAGTCCCAGGAGTTGCAGCATTATTGCTGCAATACTGGAGCCCACCATAGGTGCTAACCTACAGAAGGCTACAACCTTCTTTTTTCTTCCAGGGACCACGTTTCATAAATTTTCAGATTGGATCCATCAATAATATCAATCAAACGATAAATATATCTGCATCAACCAATGTCCTTTGCACCAACCAAAAATGAATCAAACAATCACTTCTCTGAATGTTGTAACTAGAATATGGTAATAGTAACCAAACCCAAGCCAGAACCGAGGACACTGCAACAGGAATCAGAAGTAGCTAAAGCATATTTTATTAGGTGTACGCTACTTCAATGTGATGAACATGTGTGCATATGCACTTGTATCAAGGAAAACTTGCGTATACACACTTTTAAAATTCCAAACCTGCGTGTATATGTGCTTTTGCTATAAGGAAGCGTACAGATCTGTAAATGATGGTTTAAACCTTACAATTATTTAGAAATCAGATATACCTAGATCATCATATTTACATATTATGACATGCGCCAATTATTAAGATAAAAGATCAAAACCACACAAACATACTTCTCTTCAAGCCTTAAGATCTTGACCCGTCAATAAAACTTATTCTTCATCAAGCACTCAGGTTCATCCTTGATTGAGATCCAACTGTGCACCATAACCCAATAACCTATAATCTAGATCCTGCTCTTCATTAGATATGCATTTCGTAAGTGTCGTTTCCTAATGTTATTCTCCTCCTTTTATAGTCATAGGCCTTACTCAATATCATGGACCAAAACCACTTAGAACCAATATTGTGGACTGAATACCTGGGGTCAACACTTTAAATCAAATACCATGGATCAATACCCAAATATCATGGATCAAATACCACGGACCAAAATTTAGTTTTCGAACATGCACGCGCCTTTCCTTCCATGAAAGTACATGTGTACGTATACGCGCCTTTTGTTCAATGAACCTGTGTGTATATGTGGGTTGGT
Organism: Pinus tabuliformis; assembly: GCA_031772625.1. Lineage (NCBI taxonomy): Eukaryota > Viridiplantae > Streptophyta > Pinopsida > Pinales > Pinaceae > Pinus > Pinus tabuliformis. Next base: position 847,787,822 of record CM062814.1, read on the forward strand.
TAAGATGAACCTGCGTATACCTTTCTTTCTTCATTTTAAGAGGCCTGAACAGTGATTTGTCATTTGAGAGAGTTGAAATCAAGTACAACACATGTATTACCTATACCATAATACCCACAATCTCCCCCTTTGGAACTCCTATGATCGAGTCCATGCTCCCCTTGAGCATAAGAAAGGTATACAAAAGGATAACATGAATCTATACATACATCACCAAAGACTCATACATACATCCATCTCCCAACCAAGTGGAGATATACCAATTGTTTATACATGTCAAAACAAGAACATTACATTGTCCATCACATGCATAGTGGGGTAACGACATATGACATATAAAATAGAGATCGAACATTTGAAATAAGACCATGATAGTCATCAACAACTATCATCAACAACATCTAATAATCAGCATCCAGACTAGCAACCATGATCTCCCACTGAACCTGTGCCAGATGATCACTGTCAGACTCATATCAGACTCTTTTCATCCTAAGTTTGGCCTACTGCTTTTCTTCAAACCAACATACACGTGACTGTATCCATAGAAACTGGCGTATGTACACGCATACGCTTCATGAAACTCGCGTACACCCACTTTTATCTAAAATAGATAAGTTCTAACAGCAAGATGATGCATCAAATACTCCCAGCTTCTGTCTGAGATATTCAAATGTCTCTCTGGGCAGTGGTTTGGTGAATATATCAACAACCTATTCTTTGTAGGGAGCATACTCCAATTTGACCTTTTGTTCAAGCACTTGTTCACGTAGAAAATGATATTTGATGGGTATGTGCTTGGTCTTGGAATGCATGGCTGGATTCCTTGAAATACTAATTGCACTTGTATTATCACATACAATGGAGATGGGTGGAGTACATGTGATCTGAATGTCTTGCAATGTTTTCCTCATCTAAAGGAGTTGTGTGCAACAAGATGCAGCAACCACATATTCTACTTTAGTTGTAGATAAGGAAATGGAACTTTGTTTCTCGCTGAACCAAGACACTAATCTGGAACCCATATAAAATGCACCACCACTAGTGCTTTTTCTGTCATCCATGCTTCTTGCCCAATCTGCATCCGTATATGCATGAAGTGTAAGATTTGTATCCCTAGGATACCATAAACCAAAATTATGAGTTCCTTGAATATATTTGAAGATATTTTTGACTGCCTGAAGATGTGATTCCTTTGGATTTGCTTGGAATCTTCCAACTATTCCTACTCCATGCATGATTTCTGGTTGGGTACTTGTTAGATAAAGCAAACTACCAATCATGGATTTGTAGGTTGGTTGATGAACTGTTGTTGATTCATCATTTGAGATGAGACTGCATCCTTTTATCGTGGGGGTACATACTGGTTTAGAATCTTCCATGCTGTAATTTTCCAAGATTTGCTTGAGATACTTGGTTTGTGACATAAAAATACCATATTTCTTTTGTTGAACTTGTAGACTAAGAAAATATGTGAGCTCACCAAGCAGGGACATTTCAAATTCTTTCTGCATTATCAAAGAAATTTTTTGACTCATGGCTTCTTCATTACTACCAAAAATGATATCATCAACATACACAACAAGTATTAGCAATTTATCATTGTCGACCTTTATGTATAGATTGCTATCAGCTGACCCTTTTGAGAAACCTTGTTGATGGAGATATTTGTTAAGACGGTAATACCATGCCCTTGGAGCTTTTTTTAGACCATATAGAGCCTTTCTGAGTCCGCATACAAGTTTTGGATCATTTCTAAGGATGAATCCATCTATTTTCTCAATATATACTTCTTATTGTAAGTCCGCATTAAGAAAAGAAGATTTTAAATCCATTTGGTATACTTTGAATTTCTTAAAACTAGAAAGAGTAAGAAACATTCTTATGGCTTCAAGTCTTGCAATAGGTGCAAAAGTTTCTTCAAAATCTATACCTTCTTGTTGAGCATACCCTTTACAAACAAGTCTGGCCTTATTTCTAATAACTTCTCCATTTTCATTCAGCTTGTTTTTTAATATCCATTTGGTTCCTATGATATTCTTATCATGAGGTCTAGGAACTAATTCCCAAGTATTATTCTTTTTAATCTACTCAAGATCTTCATTCATGGCCTTGACCCAACATTCATCTTTGCATGCTTCATTTACATTTTGAGGTTGAATGGAAGAAAGTAATGCAAGATATCTTAAGGATTCTGTAATAGTTCTTCTTGTCTACACACCTGCCTCTTTTTGTCCCAAAATTTGAGTCTCTGTATGATTTTTCTGGACATAACTAGATGGAGTCTTTTCTTCTATCGTTATCTGTTCTTCTGGTGTTTCATTAGTTTCTTCTTCTTCATAATTAGTCTGATATGATGTGGAAGGATAATCCTCATCTTCTTCACAATCTTCAGTTTTTTCCTGCTTTGGATTTTTGCCTGCTTCGTCAATCACAACATCAATACTTTCAACAATTTTCCCAAGTCTTTTATTATAACACTTATATCCTTTACTTTGGGAAGAGTAACCAAGGAGAATTCCTTCATATGCTCTAGGTTCAAACTTGCCAAGGTTTTCATCAGTACTTTGTATGTAACATTTACTTCCAAAGACTTTGAAGTATTTTACAGTAGGAGTCTTACCATACCAATGTTCATGAGGAGTTTGAGTGTTGTTTACCCGAACGTTCGCTTTGTTGAGAATAGTGATGGAAACAAATGCAGCTTCACCCCAGAAGGTTGCAGGAGTTCCAGACTCATCTAGCATAGCCCAAGCCATTTGTTGAACAATTCTGTTCATCATTTCTACTACTCCATTTTGCTGAGGTGTCCTTGTGGTGGAGAATTCCCTTTTTATTCAATGTTCTTGAAAAAAGTCGAAAAATTCATCCGGGGTAAATTCCCCTCCTCGATCAGATCTAAGACATTTGATTTTGCGATCTGATTCATTTTCAACTAAAGCTTTGAAAGCTTTGAACATTTCAAATGCTTCATCTTTATGCTTTAGAAGTGTTATTCAGCACATTCTTGAAAAGTTGTCAATGAACAATATAAAATATTCTTCTCCACGAGGTGAATTTTTCCTTAATTGTCCACATAAATCAGTATGAACAAGTTTAAGAGGCTTACTAGCTGATCCTTCCTTTTCAGGAAAATGTGCTCTGGTTTGCTTACCAAATTGACGTGATTTTCATATTTTATTTTCTGGAATACAGATATCTAGAAGATCACAAACCACCTGGTATCTGCATGATTTTCTTATTTGAGGGAAGCTTAGATGCCCCAATCTTCTATGCCATAGCCGGTGTTCATCATTTTTTCTTAGATAGCATTGTTGTTGTCCTCCCTTGAGTATATACAAGTTGTTTGGAGTTATTACACCTTTGATCATTGTTTCTCCTGTATCAAGCTCACGAACAACACATCCATTTGATCCAAATGCTACTTCATTTCTTTGATCACACATTTGACTGACACTTAATAGGTTATGCTTAAGACCATCAACATACATAACATTTCCAGCTTTAACCTTTTCTTTTAAGAGAACAGAGCCTTTACCTTTTATGACAGCAGGAGTGTCATTTCCAAAAGAGACCTTCTTTTCCTTTCCTAAGGCATTATATGACTGAAGTTTTTCTTTGTCACCTGTCATGTGTTTCGAGCATCCACTGTCGATGAACCATTGATTTTCTTGTCCTTCTGCATACAAGGCTATACCACATATTTCTTTTTGCGGTTATTTCTTTCTCCGTGTTTTGGGACCTAATGAAGTTTTCTCCTTCTAAGAAGTTTTCCAAAATTTACTCTTGCATTCAGAATCTTCATGGATGAAGTTGTTATAGATAGAGCATTCTATTTCATTTTCAAGGGAAGAAAAGTTATTGTAGGTCCTTTTCATGATCCCAGCCACATTCCTTTGATTTTGTGCTTCTCTAGTCATGATGGTCTTGTAAGCAACACATTAAACAGCTTTGTGTCCAAAGTTATGACATGAAAAACATTGGCCATTAGAGAAATTCCTGCGATTATCGAACCTACTAACCTGGTGATTGTAGTTTCCATTAAAATTCATTCTTGAAGCAAATTGAGTATGATTTACTTGAGGTTGGTTGTAGCTTCTGTTCGTCCTTGAAGTATATTGAACCTAATTTACCTAGTGATCTGCTTTATGCCTTTGTTGACAATTGGTAAACTGTTCACTTCTCCTTGCTGCATCAAGATAGATTTTGGAGGTTGATGGCTTCTATGCTTGAGATGCTTCTTCAGTATATCTAAGACTTGTATTTATCAGAGGAGAATGATACACTTTGATAATTTCATCTAAAGTTTCTGATCATTTAGCAAATTTGAGATTGAGAGCTTTTGTTTTCTCAATATCTCTTCTTAGATCCACAATTTCACATTCTAATTTTTCATTGTGTTTTTCCCTTTCAGCAAGTTGGAATGTCAGAGTATCTATAATCATATTCTTTTCTTCTAAACAAATTTTAAGTTTAGAAATTTCTTCATAACGACCATCTTCATCTAGAGCATCCAAGAAATCATCATCTTCAAAACCCATCAGAAGTCTATAGTCATTACCATGTTCATCTTCATGACTATTTGATAAACCGTCACTATCTTCATGCATATAATAGTTATTCCATTTTCCTAATTCCTTACCTTTATCAAGCTTATATTTATGAGGACATTTGGCCGCATAATGATCGAATCTTCCACAAGAAAAGAATTTGAAAGGTAGCTTACCTTTGAATCTTCCAGAACCTCGTTGAAGGTTTTTGAAAAAGTTTGCTTCTTCCCCTCCTTCTGAAATCTGTCCTGATTCATTGAGTTCTTCTCTTCCTGAAGCTTTGAATGCGGCTTCTCTCATATCTGATGGACCCCCTTTTCTCATTTCGAAAGCAATTAGGATTCTGTGTAGCTGTGTCATAGTAATACTCTGAAGATTATGCTTTTCCTCTATGGCAGAAACTTTTGATTCAAACTTAGAAGACAAGGATCTTAAAACCATTTCAACTATAGTAAAATCGTTTATCTCTTCACCCAAGATTTTCATGAGATTAACAATCTCATATATATGTAAGAAGTAATTAGATATGCTTTCATCGCTATGCACCTTAAGAGTTTCATATTGAATTATGAGAGATTGCAGTTTTTCACGTTTTACCTGATCGTCTCCTTAATAGCTTAGAACGATCTTGTCCCATATTTCTTTATCGGTTTTGAGATACATAACTTTGACAAATTCTAATTGTGACAGACTCCCTAATAATGTATTGATAGCCTTGGCATTTGTTTCATACTTCTTTTTACCTGTCATATCTGTAGGAATTGCTGATCGAAATCTGTATCCTCCTTCCATAATTTCCCAAACATCTGTTCCAAGATATTGAAGATAGGTTGTGGTTCTTACATTCCAATAGATGAAGTTGCTCCCATCAAAGATTGGTGGTCTAATGGATCCTTCCATTTCATAGCGACTCATGATGATAGATCTTCCTTCAAGCGATCAAGCTTCTTCTGAAGAACCTACTCTAATATCAATTGTTGGAAATAATACTAGGGGGGGGTGAATCAGTATTAGCAAGTCAATAATATTTCATTCCATATTCTAATTCATATACACAACTTCAGTTAATGAAACTTGCGTGTATACACAACTGTATATAAGGAAACTATCATATACCTTGTCAACTTATAATCTAGTTAATTCTTCATAAGTTGATCTTTAATCTGTGCATCAGAACCATATAAACAGTAACCAGGAGTAGTAAAAATAGAACAGACAGTCACACGCATGAACACAAGATATAAAGTGGAAACCCATTGTGGGTGAAAACCACCTGTTGCAATCATCTCTATCTTTCTTTTAATAAGAAACTTCTTTTTACAATATTTTGTACTGGTGCAGTCTTATACCAGTATGCAAGCTTCTACCTATCGAAGGCTACAACCTCCTCTCATTTTCCAACTTCTCCTAGAAGGGAGCTACAACCCACTAGCTCTTGTACTAGCTAATGTACTAGTACTTAGGTGCTAACCCACAAAAGGCTACAATCTTCTCTTTTCTTCCAGGGACCACGTTTCATAAATTTTCAGACTGGATCCATCAATAATATCAATCAAATGTTAAATATATCTACATCGACCAATCTCCTTTGCACCAACCAAAAACTGAATCAAACAATCACTTCTTTGAATGTTGTAACCAGAATACAGTAACAGTAACCAGAACCCAAGCCAGAACCCAGAACACTGCTACACCAATTAGAAGTAGCTAAAGCATATTTTATGAGGTGTACGGTACATCAATGTGACGAACCTGCATGCATACACACTTGTATCAAGGCAAACCTGCGTATACCCACTTTTAAAATACCGAACATGCGTGTATATGTTCCTTTGCTATAAGGAACCTGCGTACAGATCTGTAAATGATGATTTAACCTTTACAATTGTTCAGACATCAAATATACCCAGATCATGATATTTACAGATCATGACATGCGCCAATTATTAAGATAAAAAATCAAAACCACACAAAGATGCTTCTCTTCAAGCCTTAAGATCTTGACCCATCAATAGAACTTATTCTTCATCAAGCGCTCAAGTTCATCCTTGATTCAAATCCAGTTGTGCACCATAACCCAATAACCTGTAATCTAGATCTTGCTCTTCATTAGATATGCAATTCATAAGTTCTTTTGCCTAATGTTCTTCTCCTCCTTTTATAGTCCTAGGCCTCACTCAATACCATGGACCAAACCACTTAGAACCAATACCGTGGACCGAATACCTGGGGTCAACACTTGGAGTCAAATACCATGGTTCAATATTGAAATACCATGGATCAAATACCACGGACCAAAATTTAGCATTCGAACATGTACATGCCTTTCCTTCTGTGAAATTTCTTGTGTACATATATGCGCCTTTTGTTTAATGAAGCAGCGTGTATATACGGGTTGGTCAAGATGAACCCATGTATACCTTTCTTTCTTCATTCTAAGAGGCTTGAACTGTGATTTGTCATCTGAGAGGGTTGCCATCAAGTACAACACCTGTATTACCTATATCATAATGCTAACAGAACATGTTTAGAGGTACAAGGATTCTCCAACAAAAGATAAGGCATGCACTAAAAAATTCATTCAAGAGATGGATCACCCATCCCTAGTATAGCCATCACTTTTGTGAGGGTTGAGTCATTGTCTTTTTTTTTCTGTTATCGCTTCCCAGTTATTTTTACCTTGTTTCGGATAGGCATTCCTAGAGATCTAAAATCTCCCAGAGCCTTCCTTAAATGGATCTCCTATATTTGCAAGGTTATCTCCAAGAAATGGAGATGATTACAGGCATAGATAATCTCATTTTTTATCATTCAACGCCATCATGCTTTTCTAAGGACAACATTTAGCCTTTGTTTGTAGATTTTGTCGAAGGAGAACTATGCCATCATCAAAGAGTTGATGAGAGATACCTGATCTCGAAAGTGAGGAAACTCTTAAGTTTTGTAAATTAGAGAAAATATCTAAAGTTATGTGAGTCTCCTCTACATGGTTGTAATTGGAGTCTCCCCTAGCAGTTTGCACCTAAGGACCAAAATGCCAAATCTCATTCAAAGATCTTGTGTATTTAGAAATTATGATTCTTATTGAAATATGAGACTTTTTTTCTAAAGTTTTCTTTCATTGAGAAAATTGATCAACAAAGAATCACCTGGCACAAAGAAATAATGTGATTTTCCACTCATCTTTCTTATTCTAGTTCCTTTATAGGTTATTTTTGCAGAATGAGGCATCAAATTGTTTCTTGATCTGCTAACTTTTTCTCCCAAAATTGTATTAGTTAAATAATATTTTGGAATCTATGAGATTGGTAACCAAAGAAAATCTATTTCAGAGAGCTAAGGATGAGACCTAGGAAGTTGGGCATGCTTAGGAAATAGTTTTTATTAATGGAATCCAAGTTAATTTAAGCAAAGTGCTTGTAGGGCATATAATACCTAACATTAGTGTATTATGTATTCTTTTGATTGATTTTATCAGTTATGTCTTAGTAGAAAACTAATCTTTGCTAAGAAAGCAGAGTTAAATTGGTGATGAGTTCAATTGATAGGATTAAACTTTTGAAATTTGTGTGTAAATGACATGATCCCTTATCCATGATGTGTCAAATGCTTTGACAAAAAAATTTCAAGTGTTGAAAACTACAATATGTGGGCAGACACCATGATTTGGGAAAATATAACTAGTTTCAGTTTTCATTTAGTGTATTTGAGTCATCATTTAATGTACTCGTCAAAGGAATAAAGAAAATTATTATTATTATTATTATTATTATTATTATTATTATTATTATTATTATTATTATTATTGTGACTTATTAAAGCTGAGCAGTCATGCGTTCAAGGTGGGATCCAAGCAATGGTTTTGCTTCTCAAGAAGTAGATCACGCAGGAACATATACAATCAAACTTGATATTCGAGGTATCAAGGTGCATTGGGTCCATTTGCAGTGGAGTAAAAAAATAATTTTTATGCATATCATTTTTCTAGAGTCACAATGATGCTTGTCACCAGCAGGCAGATGCTATTGGATTGCATGCCCTAAGTAGCAGCAGGGGGAGGAGGAAGGGAGGAATTGGGTGGCACACGGATAAGGATGTCATATAGAAGAGAATGGAAAAGTTATTGGTGTCATAAGTGCCATGAGAGTATTAGAATTGATGCGTAGGAGGAGGGCCTCATTTTCCCCATTGCAACGGAGGCTTTGTCAAGGAAACGAAGAGACTAACACCAAATGTTGGGCACTAGCCATAGATACATGGGGGAGGGCAGGGGCAGGAGCAAGGGAGATTGCGATTCCATTGATGACAAGCTGGACCAGGTCTTGCTGGGGGTCGTTCTACAACTCTTACAACTGATCATGGCATAACCCAAAGGATGGAATCCCTTGTTGCTTTCTTCTAACATGGGAACGATGATGACAACAACAACAATAATAATACCAATAAAGAGGAGCAGAGAGGGAGAGGAGGAAGGATATGAATTTGGATGGATCCTAGTGGGTTCAATCATATCATGTTTACTCAAGGTCAAATGATGCTGAATTTGATGAGTCTGGGTGGGGGAATGTGGAATTCTTTGTTGATGACAACACAGGAGCATGACCAACCAGATTACCTGGTATCTTTGGGGATTATTTCCTTGGGCTTGGTTTGGATCAGCTTATACAAAAACTGGTATAAAATGACCCCAACAGGTATGGTACACCTCCCAACTCCAAAGCTTCCATAGGAACAATGCCCACCATTAAAATTACCAAGGACCTTCTTGTTACCAATCCTACATAGTGTGCAGTATGCAAGGATGAATTTGAAGTGGGAATTGAAGTAAGACATATGCCCTATAAAAACATGTACCATTCTGTTTTCATTCTTCCATAGCTTGAAAAACATAATTCTTGTCCAATTTGTCAATATGAGATGCCCATAGATGACGTGGAGTACAAGCAGGCTCGCTTCCATGGGCAAAGCTATAGTTTGGTTTGAAATTTTGGAGACATATCAATTGGGCAAGGTGGAAATCTTGATAAGTTTTCTTCACGGGGTATTTTGGGAACATCAAATAATGGTAATAATGAATCTTTCTGGCCTGAAATGAGGTCTAGCCATACCATGGTTAGTACTAGTAGTATTTCCCCAAATCAATGAGAAGCTTTTGGTGGTGTTGTTGCTATTATGTTTCCTACCCACGAAGTAGCTAATGTCAATGGTAGTGGTAGAGGGATAAGTAGGAACTTCGAGGTCACTCTTGAGAACCATTCAGGGCTTCCTTTTCAACAACTCAACAAGCTCAAGTTGAAACAAGCTTCGGTCCTGCAAACAGTGGAGAGACTATTTCTAGTAAACTAGATGAGGGAAATTATGTTCAGGGAAACAACTTAGCTATTGCCAGGGAAGAGGATGATGGCGACACTCTTATGTATGAAGAAAGAGAGGGAGACTTGGACTAATTGTTTGTAACTTATATAGTTGCCCCATATAATTTTTTACTTTATTTTTTACATTTAGAGGGAGCTCCCGCAACAACCTACTCTTCCATACTTTGTTGTTGAATATATTTCACTAATATTATATCTCTCCATAAGACCTGAGAATTAAAATCCCACCACATATTACAACAGAGAAGGGCTAGAATAGAGTACTTTGTGTCCCTTAATCCCTAGCCACCCGAATCTTGAGGGAAAGAAAGCATTCCAAGCTTTATGAGGTGATATTTTTTCCCTGGGCCAGATCCCGCACACAATAACTTAGCAATGATAGTGTTGATTTTGTGAATGATCATCGATGGGAGAAGAAATACATGCATCCAATACACATAAATTCCTTGAAGCAATGATTTTATCAAGGTCACCCTACCCCCGAGGATCAATCATCGGTGTTCCAAAATAGAAAGCATTTTTCTGGATTTTTGTGATCATCCATTCCCAGTCCAACAGTTTGTAACAAATAGTTTTGAGAAATCATCCAAAGTATTTGAAGCCCGAAGACAAAGGGATCAACTTAATCCCAAATAGAGCTTCTATTTTCTTCTCGGTTGAAACATCCATCTCAATCGATATCAGCTTAGATTTTTCCTTATTGGTAATGAGACTTGAGGCGCTACCAAATTTAGAAAGAATATAATATATAATTTTCCATTCTGAAAATTTGGCCACAAAAAAAAAAGGAAATCATCTACGAAGAAAGGATGAGTTGAAGTGGTTGTGGAAGAGACCCTACAATATATCATAGAAAACATTCATAGCTCAAAGGAACCAAAAGAATGAATGGTTCCATCAATTCATAGCTCATAAAAAATAAAACCAAAGATATTGTCTAGCCCCTGTTTGGAGAGGCCATTAGCCTCCATGTTTTATTCTCTATACACGTTGAGGAAAGATAAATTAGAGAAAGAAGAATGAAGGGCATCAATATTAGCCATCTAGTGATGTAGCAAAGGAGCATCTAGAGCGCTCCTCCCCTGCAACCAGCCAATGACAGTTTTCACATCTCTAACAATCATAATGGATTCAATGGGTAAACAAACAAGAGTTTGAAGTAAACCCCACAATGCCACAATCCTTTCCCTGTAGTTAGTGCCATCACCCCCATTTCAATAGAATTGAAAAACTCTGTTGGGACAAATCTCAATGAGAGCTTCACAACCACACCATCCCCCAATAGAAGCCCCATCGGAAAATCCAGTAGGGAAGAGTGTCCCTAGATCCAAAAGTTGAACAACCCTCTGAGGAGAGTTAGGAACCCAGGGGCCAATCTCAAGAAAGTAACCAACAATTTTAGCACTAGAAGAATAACAGTTAGGGTGCATGTCCTCGAATATTGTAGCATTTCTAGACCGTCATATCCCCCAAAGTACATACATGGGGAGCACCTTGTATGATCTTAGATTCAAGGAATAAAACATAAGACACTCAATAATGGAAGACCAATTCAAACTAGCCCTAAGCTTCAGTAATCTTGCAACATTGTCCCATATGGCATTCGTAAAGGAATACTCATTAAATAGTGAACAATGTCTTTGATGGCAGAATGGAGAAAATGGCATCTACAAGGACCCTCAAGGCCCCTTTTCATCAAATTCTCTTGGGTCAAGATGCGATTAAAAAGGTCAACTAGGAGGAACATTTGACCTTCAAGGGTGAATCCCATTTTCACATGGGCATAATCCATTCATCAAAGGAACTGGGTGATGGAGAACCCAATCATGCTCTCCCAATCTGCAATTTGTAATAATTCAAATCCAATAGAAACAAATCGAATAGAACAAATTTCTTTCCTAACCATAATAGATTCTTTTGGGAGTATTTAAGAACTGAACACATTCCACCCAACCATAAATTGCCTCTTCCAGTTCCCCCTGAGCTAATTTCTCCTTGCCCTCCAGAATCAGTAACCTCTTTGATTCATTGCTAGTTTATTTTATAGATTCCTTCCCATTATATTTTTAGCAGTGTCTTGCTTTAGGGTTTGCCAACCTTTTGCCTAGGCCCTTTTGTTTTAGATTTTCCGAAAAAATATTATTTTCTTTTTCTTTTAAGCATGTCTTTCTCTCCCGCAATGCTTTATTCCATCTGACTTAGTATTTATCTCCGACTAAATGATTAACATAATCTTTCTCTCCCATTATGTTAATTTAATTTCTTTTAATTATTTTGTCCTCAGGATCTTTAGGAGACTTTTAAGGAAGGTCCATCATGTGGAATTGAACACCAACAAATTTTTCTAAGATGGAAATGAGTGTTCTAAACTCTAGTTCTCTTCCCTTAATATTTCCAAGCAATTTATTTATGAACTCAATTAAAAATAAAATAATAATTACATCATCATATAAGTCCCATCATGGCTTCCGTAGTCATTGAGTCTAACAATATTTCAATGTCTATAAATACTAAATGTTCAAAAAGTGAAGTCATAGGGGTGTTACAATGCCATTCAATAGGTGAAAGGTAGTTACTAGCTCATTTATGAGCTCTACTTTCCACTCCCAAAGACAACATCACGTCTTTTAGTGAAGTTATGGATCAACCACATCCACAATCATAATTAATCAAGTTTCAAATTAGATGCCTAGGACTCAATGAATGGGTAATTAAGAAACATCATTAACTTGCAACCTTCCTCTTTTTCAGTGAGATGTAGCTTTTGTACTAATTTCTAGGATTTTTATTTCTATTAACAACATAATAATAATTACAAATTTACATTTAACCTTCATCAGTTTAATAACACTAATAAACTCTTTCCAGATAAGTATTTAAAGTTAAAGCACAACCAAACTAAATCATATATACATATTTACAATATAAACTCCAACTTAGGGATTATCACATCATCCTCATCATTCAATGAGAAGATAATGTCTACAAATTGTTTAGCCAGGATAGTGAGCTTGTAGTCTTTGTGATGTAACATGTCTTTCACTTCCTTGATTCTAATCACATTCTCCTTTTGTGTATCATCACGATCACTCAAGACTCTGTGGGTAAGGATTTTGGTGTGGTAGTAGATGTTGAAGGATTGCATATACTGTGATAACTGAGAGTGGGAAGAGGGAGCTATGTTTGGTATCCAACCTTTGGTAGCATTCTTGACATGCAGGTTATGAATAAAATGTCATCTATAAGCACCTCTGCTTCACTATTTTTAATTTCTTTCCTTGAGAACCAAGTCAGATATAATCTCATGGATTCAGATAAATGTATTAAGTTCTTAGGCTTAATACCTATATTAAGAGGATGATAAAAACTTATTATCAAAGGAAGTGGATACAAAGGAATATCCTTGGTAACTACCTCTTCCTCCTATTTCCAAATACCTCCCTCGATATTTACCAACTATAAAATGAGAAAAGCTTTGAAATGATAACTATAATGTGATATAAATAACATGAGAGAAAACTTTACTAAAAACATGGTTATTTATCCCAATAACAAAATAATTATGATAAAAGAAATTAATAAACCATCCAAGTGGCCAGTACCCATATTATAAATAACTAATATAAATTCTATAAATAACAAATAAATTTTATAAAACATAGGCAAGGTTAATATATGGAATTTTATAAGCTGTTGGCCGATATTCATCTATTCAGAAGAGATAGAGGATCAGATAGCAGATTCTACGCGCTGTCTTTTTGTAGATAGTGTAAAGAAACTCCATGAGGTTGGATGGGAAAGTATATTCTATGGATTGTCGTTTTGTATAAACAAACAGCATGAGGGTTGACTCAAGTGACACTACGTTTTTTATAATACAACACTCTAATATTCATCCATTCACAAGAGAGAGGAGCATATAGCAAATTTTATGCGCCGTCGTTTTGTAGATAGTGTGAACAAACTCCATGAGGTTGGATGGCAAAGTATATTCTAGGGACTGTCGTTTTGTATAAACAAACTTCATGACGGGGGTTGGCTAAAGTTCCAGTACATTTCCGAGAAATGCCTTCATCCCTGCGTTTCAGGGTATACGAACCTGCAGAATGGCTACGTTTCATTGGTTACATTTCGAAAATTAGAAGTCTGCAACCATCAAACTTCAATGCAATTGATAGAAATCAGAAAACATGAATGCAATTGATAGAAATCAGAAAACTTGAAGCGTCAAACTTCAATGCAACTCTTAGAAATCGCAAAGGAGGAACAATATAGTCCGTGCCTGATTGGAGGACAGTACCGATAGTGCTTTCGACAGCGCTGGAGTCCAAAAATGAGCGTCAACACTTCAAAATTATGACAGATTTGTCTGCGACTGTCACGTGATTTGTACTGTGTTTTGGTGTCCCATATGGACGTCCAAGACCTTCCTCACTTCTGGTCTTGAATAGAAGATACCATGGACAAAGAAGGAGATCACTCGCTCACTGTCACACTATACATACTGTTAGCAGGGCTGCTGCACATCAATAACAATCATTATTATCGTGTAAATAATAATTAAAAAATAAAACTCTAAATAAAAGGCCAAACATTTTAAATAATTTTTTTTAAATTTTACCAAAATAAAAGAAAACATTTATAATAATATTCTTTATCATTTACTGATTCACTCGAAAAAAAAACTTATTTTTAAATTGTTTAAATTTAAAAACAATATAATTGAACAAAACAAATATTGTTAAATGAAATGTTCATATCTGTAATCCATATTTTAGTTTTTGCTGCAATGAATGGTGTGAAATCACGTGTATTTTGATAACCTTTCAAGTGTCTCTCTATTATATGGTTAGTTAACAAAAGAAGGTTGAATTCATTAATTCAGGATCTCTTAAATAAGTAGAATTAGGATGGGTGAACATTGCAGATGTTTTTGCTCTGAAATTTATTCTTAACATTAAATATTTATTTTATAAATTTAGATATATAAATAAATAAATATTATATATGGAGAGAGCGAGGATCATGGAGGCGACTCAGGCGAGGGTTTCTGAACAATGCGCCGACGCGATACCTGGAGCCTTGCTCTGCTATGGAGCGGCCAGGAATCGGATTGCTGGAGACACAAAATACCTCCGGTTCTGGGCTGGTTTTTTCGAGGGGAAAGAAGCATTACGTTACGCCCAACGCCGGGAGCAGGACGACAACCTCAGGGCGGCATCAGATCTTCAATCGGAGGTTATTACCCAAACTCAAACGATTCTTACCCTGTCGTGCTGGGATGCGCCCCTCCTTGCGACTGCATGGCACAGATCTAGCAGATCTGTCAATGGGAAACAGAGGTGCATGTTTTTCATGGTCCATTTCGATAAGAAGTGGATTCATTTTGTTGATAAAGGGTTGCTGCTAACTGATATGGTTGAAGATCAAGTAGAGTTTGGGGCTTTGAACCTGGTCCCTCGAGGTGAAAAGTTTTTACTGCTCTATGCTGCGCAGATCTGGTATAAGATACAAAGCCCCCAGCATATCTTCAGATGCCCTGATATGGGAAACGGCTCACCAGAACGGGCCAATCGCTATAGTTCCGGGGTGGAACGATCGGATCTGGTCAGATCTAGGAAAAAGACAGAGGGAAGCCAGCCAGACCCAGAACCCAAACCAGTAAAATGTGATCTGAACAAGGAAGACACAGCAGATCTGAAGCAAATTTTTATCAGATCAACAGAAGGAAGGCACGTTTGTGTGCAGATCTGGGAATGGATGACTGTATTGGAATTAAAAAAAGAGATCCAGGACAAACTGGGTACTCCAGTTGCATTACAAAATCTTTTATTTTCAGGGCTCTGCATGCAGGATCAACACACACTCCAGCATTACAGGGTTGCAAAGGACTCAACTGTTATCCTCAATCACCGACTGCGAGGCGGATCTAAGGGATCTACATCAAAACCTACAGGATCCTACAGAGATGCAGCAAAAGGGAAAGAATCTCCAAAGGGGAAAGAACATGCAACTGTTAATTCTCCTCCAGGGCAGTATATCGTGGATGAAGTACCAGAGAGTCCCTCCATTCCGTTGGATATCCCAGAGGTAAAGTGCATATTCTCAGATCTACAAAAAAATGCAGTCATTTGTAGATTTAACGGTTTCTGGCCTAGATCGGACGCTTTGTATCAATGGATTCACACGGCATGGACAAAAAACTGCCGGATCCACCTATGCTCGAAAGGCTTCTTCATAGTAGTCTTTTGCGCTGAAGAAGAGAGGGAAAAAGCTCTCACCGAAGGACCATGGTTCTGGGGTAGTGCGGGATTATTTGTTACCCCTTGGTTCCCGGAGTTTGATCCAAATACCATGGTGGTGTCAAGGATGCCGGTATGGGTAAGGTTACATAATCTTCCGATGCACTTTTGGCACTTTACATCCTTATCAGCTATAGGGAATACCCTTGGAAGAATGTTAAAGATTGATACAGAGAGACATTTAAAAGGAATTTTTACATTTGCTAGAATTTGTGTCGAGGTAGATCTCAGCAAAGGGTTACCGGAAAGTATCATCCTGAATTTCAACAATACTCAATGGAAACAACCCTTGGACTACGAGAATACAGCATTCAGATGCAGGGGATGTCAACAAACAGGTCATTTGTTCAATGCATGCAAAAGCCTTAACAAGAGCAAGCCACAACAAAGGAAGCACAAAGGATGGCAGAACATAGATAATGTCATAAAGAAGAGAACCGCAGAAAAGAAAGCCCCTATAGTATCAGAAGACGAAGAAACAGAAGCAGAGGAGGATGATACCACCATAGAGGAGGTTGAAATAGAGAACCAGAAGGAAAATACAGCAGTCAACGAGGAGCTACAACCACACTCAATTCAGGCAGAGACCCAGCAAAATCAGCCAGAGATGACAAGCGTGGATCAAAGCATGGGAGGCATCAAACGACAGCATCACTCAGATACGTCAGACTCAGACAAAGAAACAGGGCAACAGAATGTAACAACCCAGTTAGTCATTGCTTCGACCGAGCCCACTGTGGGAGAGTGGCGCAAGGTTGAAAAGAAAAAGGGGCGAAAAACCTGAAGAAGTCAGGCTCTTTTCCCCTTTTTTCTTTCTCTTCTCTCTTCTCCTTCTTATTCTTTGTGCACGTTAGTTTACTAACGCTGTGAGCCCATGTGGCAACATACTGAATGCTTCATTGCATGTGCTAGTGTAACTTTTCATTAATTTTTTAATAAAAGGTTACCGCTTTTTTCCTTGGAAAAAAAAAATATAATATATATATATATATATATATATATATAATTTTTATTTTTAATTAATAATTCAAATTTATTTAAATAAAAATAAAAATTAAATTATGTAAAATCTAATTTGCTAATCTTTTTTAAAATATTTGTATTTTTTTAATTTTTAACTAATTTAGATTTATTTTAATTTTGGATCTATCAATTATAGAGAAAGATCAAATCTTTTTTCACTCAAAAGAATAATTTGTATGATGACAGAGTTGATGTTTCTAGGTTTGGTAATGCATAATGAATATGCATCTAGTTTTGTTTATTTATTAATTATTATAGTTATAATTATAATTATTAATTTAATATTTTATTTTGTTTTGTTTTGTTTTGTTTTCAATTTATTTTTATGTAATTTGGCCAAGTTAAAATATTTTATTGATAATTAGAATTAATAATTATTTTATTTTTATTTTATTTTGATCTAGTCAAATTGTTTCCATGATATTACATTTGTCACATACCTCCTTGACCCAATATCAACAACTACCTACAAATGCTCCAATCACTACATCTAACTTTGATTTCTTTTATATATATAGTGGTTGTCACATGCATAAGTATTAAATCATTTTACACAAAAGGATATGACATGCAATTATACTCATATGATTAAATATTTGACAACATAACATCAAAAGTAAAGAGCCAACATACAAAACATTTGATGCACCTAAATCAACTCCGATTAGCAGAAGGAATGTCACTTGGAAAACCGAGCACCGCCACCCAACCTATAATTGACTTCTTCCAGTTCACCCCTGAGCCAACAGTTCTTGCCATGAATCACCACCACCCAACCTATAATTGACTTCTTCCAGTTCACCCCCGAGCCGACAGTTCTTGCCATGAATCAACTGCCTCTTATTGATCACTTCAATGGGTATTTAATACCCTCTTTCATGATACGGTTTCCTTTAGCAGCGTCCTGCTTTCATGGATCATTTTTATCCATTTGCCTAATCTTTTCCCAGAAAAACTCGTATTTCTCTCCCGCAAGGCTTTTCCTCATAAAATCTTATCTTTCTCTCCTGCAAGGCTTTTATGTTTTTCTTAAACTTAGCATCTTTCTCCACCTAAGTAACTTAATAGATTATTATCTCTCAATCAATTAATCTTATCTATAATTGGGTCTAGAAGTCTCATCATGAAACAATTATCCATTCCCATTCATCAATGGGATTTCATTTGGCAAGAATCTCATCTCTTGGTGTCTCGTTTTCCATGTGATTAAATTATCTTTATTTATTTAACAATGAAGTATTTACTTTAATTGTTACACCTCACAACTAGTTTTTCTGTTACAACTTTGTCTTATCTTAGGTCTACATGGTAGCAACAAATTGTTACATACAATGGAGTGGTGTTACATACTCCCCCCTTAAATTTACACTGTCCTCAGTTTATTACTTCATATTACAATATATTTCCTCATTCATAGGTAGTTCTTTCTGAAACTATAGGTTCTCATGGCCTTGCCACATGAATGAGATCTTCCAATATATAGGTTACAAAGGAGTTCTACCAACAAATCTCCTTCCATTGCTACCTATAACATTTGTTTCCATCAATTTTGTGAGAGACTTTAGATGCAAAACTCAATTTTGTTTGCCACAGGTAATGTCATAACTTGATATAACAGTACTACTATTTGAGTGACTACGAGTTAATGTTTCCCGCCATTTAATAGTGATTCCTCATCTTCAATTTCATTGTTTGTAAATTATAGGAAGGAATGCACGTTCTTCCCATGCACTTATGTTGTTTCCGAACACTTACTTCTTGGAGTCTCCCTACAATAGTCACAACAACTTAACTAATATGTTTTATCAATCAACATGTATAAATATATCAGAGCATGTTAGCTCAAAACATAAGCATTAACATCATAAATCACATGTAACCATCATAAACTCAATCATAGATCACATGTAATCATCATAGACTAGAATCATAAATCACATGCATGCTAAACTGAATAACTACAGATAATTATCCTCTAATCAATCCTTAGCTTCCACTTTGGTCTTTCTTCTGTACATACTCCAAATCGGTTTCCCCACCAAGAAATCACCTAGTGCCTTCTCCTCAACCATGTGTACATACAAATAATGTGCATTACAAACATACAACTATACTTGTCATATAACATCATGTAATACATGCATCCATACTAGTACCACATCTACTGCATGTACATAATACCACTTGTATAATGTGTACGTGATAGAAACTTCCCATAGCATCACCTGCACAACATATAATTCGTCCACATGTTTTCATCCATGATAGTATTATGACAAAAAAATTCCTTCAATTTTTCATTCACACTACTTTTAGCTAAGTCCAACAAAACCATGCTTGGTTTGTTGATTGGAGATTAAGGAATTCATGGACCTATTTAGCTTCTACAACCAAAGCATAACTGCAATTTTTATGTCAAAATATTCAAGTGCTTTTATTTAGCTAACCCTCTTCATGTATCTTTTGACTGCAGGAAAATTTCAAAAAATGATAACACAAAGGTAATTATGTATAATACATTTTTACCATACCAATAACTTTGAGTTTTTGGATTGAATCTATTCCTTAGACAAGGTTTCAATAACAACAGAATTTTACCTCTGCTTAATCATAAAGAAAACTATTGACTACGATAGTTAGTCCAATATGGACTTCAATGTTATATTTGAAGTTTATTAACTTTCCCAAGAAAATAATTACTTGGTACTCAAAAGTACTCCACATATAAACTGGCTATGTCATATGATTCCTTGTTTTCTCTTTTTAACACTACTTCCAACACCTTGTTGGTCATGAATAATTTAGTGTATATTCCCCACCAATGGGACAATTATTATGCAAGTACATACACCTCCCATACATGAGTCATAAACGAAGGTTACCATGCTCTCACATTTCCAAATATCTTAATTTCGAGGGTACTATGTGTACTAGGGTGTGAACTTAGGTCATTAATATACCTTAACACTAGATCATTACCTGGTAGAATGTAAATGAATTCTTTGAAACCAATTCAATTATCAAATTATTTAAATAAATAGTTGATGCAATAATTGTTATGTTGTCATATTCAAACCAAGACAACAATATCCATGCAATCTGACAAGTAGACTTCTCCCATATGGCTTGATAGGAAATAGTGGTACAAAATATGCATCTTAGATTGTATGATTGTCAATTAATTTGAATAGATTGATATATATCATTTTCTCGAAACCAATTATCTTTTTACACAACAATCTTGATTACTAGCACTAGTTAGCCATCAATATGGTTAAAGCATCCTATTAATTTAACAATGAGTTGTTGCATTATTTGTTATCTTCTCTCTTTATCACCTAGAACTTTTTATATGTCACACCTTACTTGGTGCATGTATTATTTTACTACTAGCATAAGATCCTTAGATCATCATACCTTATATTAATGTGAAACCTTTTGGTTTACCAAAAATTTGTTTATTAATTTGGACAAGTCATGTTCCAAATCTAGTGTACAATTCTTGTTAGTCATTAGGTTGCTCTGAATTTCTCTATTTGTATTCCAAATGCATCAAGTACCACCATATCTAATCATTTTGTCATTTATGTTTTCGTAAAGCATGTATACTTTGTTTATATATAGTAGAAGAACACAAATCATTTTCATCTTATCACTTCCCACAAGAAGTACATGTGTAAGACCTACCATCATTCTATTAGAAGTATCTTCTTCTTGATGTACATTTGAAAGTTCCCTATCTGTGCAATATTAACAGAACCCCATCTATATCTTCAAGGTTGTGAAGTTTGAGGCTACATACTTTCAGTTGCAATAATTTACACATTGGAATTTGAGTGAACCTAAGAATGTTTCTTTGAGCTTGTATTCAATACTTCTATTAATTGGGAAGCACTAGGAGCCGTTTTTATACCCCTAATATGTATTTACCCTATAAGTAAGTTTGTGCGCTAGTCCCATTGACCTACGTATGAAGGTCATAAAATTTTTAATGTATAATGTCTTCTTCAACATGTATACAGTGAGTTGTATTCATGTGTGCATATGCTTCACAACTCTGACCCTCGTTCAATATAATTTGTGCCTCTTATCTATCTTAGTTATAATTATTTAGATATTTCTTTACTCAAAAGGAACTTGTAGCTTCCATCTATGCATGTTGCTACTGAATATCTGAATAATGACTTGGTAAAATTTGATTCCCTTAAATAGTGTATATTTGGAGCATTTACACAATAATGGTGAATTAAACAAATCCACCATTGAAAAAACCATATCCAAAAATGAATTGCATCATTACTTGTGGATGCACCAATCAACACAAAAATATTAAATGGAAATACAATTTTAAATAGTCTCATACCACGTAAAAGGACCTATCTTTCATGAGCTTAATGATATTTCATGGGAATTTGATGAAAAGATCCAATTAAGGAAAACCTTCATAATTTGTTCTAGGATGGAACTCAATTAATTCAACCATCAATTTCAGACACTTTTTATAGAATATCATGAACTTATTTCTTATGAATTATAGAGAGTCCATCTATATACTTTTGCTTTTTATTCTTCCTCTTGTTGTCCATGATATATGGAAAAGAAAACTTATCTATTTAATCTATCTTTGTTTGCTAGTTACCTCATAAGAGTTCAATTTTTCTTCCCTTCATATCTCATCTCTTCTCAAGATCGCTATAAGTCTAAACTTAATGTCATTCAGCTATGTCCATG
This sequence comes from Pinus tabuliformis, assembly GCA_031772625.1. Classification (NCBI taxonomy): domain Eukaryota; kingdom Viridiplantae; phylum Streptophyta; class Pinopsida; order Pinales; family Pinaceae; genus Pinus; species Pinus tabuliformis. The sequence continues at coordinate 847,809,803 of CM062814.1, forward strand.
GATAGATTATCTTTATCAACATTGGTTGAATTTTTTTAGACAATGTACAACTCATAATTTAATTTTTATATGAGCAGGTAATATGATGATAATAGGGAAGAAGAGACTTATTGGCACACAATTAAACATAGGATTCAAGTTTTCTTATCCACCATTTCTCCTTTCAACACATGCATTCATATTTATACGACATGATGACCACACCAACAACTTTTAATACAATAACCATACTTTACAAATATTACAAATTTGTTCATTAATCAAGCTCAAATATAACCATCTAAAATTAAACCAATTTTTAAACCATTGTAATTAGTGAGAAGTTTCACACCCTCCATGTAGCTGAGCCATACATGCGAGCCATACATATATGTAAGCACATGAATGTAATCACATCATCATTTTGGGACATTATTCACTCATCGTATGTACTGGGAGGGTTAAAAATACATCCCTCAAGCATAATGTAAATTAACAACTCTAAGGAGAAAGTATTCATATTCTTAGGAGATTCCTTACACATAAAAAAAATATCTCATATAAAATTGTACACACTCTTTTGTGTAGTTCATTTATACACAAAGTGTCGACACGTCTTTTAATATTCTTTTTACGTAATGACTTAAAATAATTGTCATAATAATCTAAAAACAGTATCGTTGCCATCAAGGAAATCATGACAAATATGTCAACCAGGTTATACATGTTTTGGTGTTTTTCACACATTAATGTGTACAAATAAAATATGTGTAGGGAAGTGCTCACCAATACATACAATACCTACAACTACCAATAGGCATCTTCCATGTATTTGCATTACTTCCTACTCCATTACAACACTCAAAATCTTTATATTATATAACAATATCTTAAAATCATCTGTTCCAATATACCTTACGATTTAAGTTAGTTACAAACCCATGAAAATAAAAAAAAAATTCTAACTCGTAAGAATATACCTCTTATTTCAGTAGGAACTATGATGCCTTTTTAATGACTGTAATGGAGACATTGTAAAAGTGAATCCTATCCATACACAACAAATCAGACATTGGATTGTGACAAAACTAGTTAATATAGTTCAAGCATTACAACACTTTAATCTCCATATTCCATTTGTATTTTAAAACCTAACTTGCCAAATAAAGGGGTGGGTAACCAAGTCAAATTCATAAATCATGTGATATGTATCTTGCGAATCCCCCATGTGCAAGTGCTTGATCCTTCTATATTAAAGGGATAAGTGTACGCAAGCCGATTGGGTAACATCTCTTTCTCATATTGATAAACCCAAAACTTGGATGAGCCTTAAAACCAAACTTTAACATGGCTTCTGCCTTGGGGAAAGAGAACCCAAACATCGAAAATTGTGAGACATTATGTGTGAAGGAAGAGATACAAAGATAGTCTAAAATGATGTTCCCATAGAGATAACCCTCCTAAAATGCTGTCATTGGTTGTAATAATCGTGGATTGAATAGAATCTATCCCACAACCGTAGACAAAACCAAGTTTACTATACAAATAAGATTCATTCAAGTCTCCACCACTTACTAGATTGATGCAATCTTAAACCATACCAAGCCTCTGCCTGTCCTGCACCAAATCCTAAAGCTTTTGAATTAAACTACTTGATATATACTGATACAAGGCCATGTGGGTACTTGATAAATTTTAATGAGAACCAATGTGGCTTCTAAAAATTTAATCCATGGTAATGTACACGATTGAAAAGCTCTTTGAAAGATGCAATGTGGGTGCAACTTAAAAAAAATGAACCGCATCTATTTGAGCCAACTGGACACATAAATTATATAGTCTGTTACATTCATGATGAACATCGTCCATCTCTATTCTTGGTGGAAGAAACTCATCTACAAAAGAAGTTGAATGAGTTATTCACTGAATATGTACTCTACATGTTTTCCTTAAGAAAGAGGGTGGAACCCGATGTTGATAACTCATATGGATATTGGGGGATTCTAAAACGATATTTCCAATCCCAACTATACAACATAAAGATAAGATAGAGTTACAATATGGGGTCAGCTAGAAAAACTAGATAACCATTCCCCAAACAAAATGCGTTGATGGCGTGACAACATGGATAAGAATTATCCACTAAATGATTTTATGATCATGTCCATAAGGATAACCATTATCCAATGGGTATGCTCATTATCAAACATATCTAGCTCAATGAATAAAGCAAGCGGAAAAATCAGTATTGAAAGGGAAACAATAGTTGACAATGAGCTTTTCTTCGATCATCAAACTGGAAAGATGTCGTTTTATTTAAATCACAAGTTTCCATAGACGTTAGTGATCTTGGGTTTTGAAGAAAATTAGGAAACAATAACTCCAAAAGGTGGAAGTATATATTAATTAAACAATGTCTTGGAGGTCTCTCTGTGGCTTGTCATGGCCTCCACGATTCGGGTCGAGGTTATTGGCACCACTCTGTTTCAAGTGCCACAGAGGGATAGGCCAATTCATTGTTAGGTTTCAACACATATAGGCATTATAACCCCATGACCAAATTGGTCCATCATGTGACAATGTTATGGTATGCCCCAGCTGCAATTGCAGCATTTTCACGTCTCGATGTTGTTTTACATTATCTAAAATTGTATTGTTGGATGGAGTTTCTCTCTCTCTTCCATCCATTTCTATAGGAAAATTTACAAGGAGAAGCTCATTTTTCACCCTACCGGTCCCTAGATGCTCAAACATACCCTTTCCCCATGCATAAACACATCCATCCCTAGTTAGTACTAGATTACGAGATTCTCCCATTGAGATCTGTTTAACTTTCACAGTAGCACATTCATCTTCTGTACTTTCAACATCATCCATCTTTGTAAGAAAATGTATGATGAATTTCCTACCACCAAGCCTTAACAAGAGATAAATTTTAGATGAAAGGAAGTTTTAATAAGAAACATAAACTTCACATGTCCCAATGAACTTTCGCCCACCTTCACCAATTGTTTTTAAAGTTTTGCAGACACAAGAAAATATACCCATGGTATACATGAGTCATTTGGATTGTAAATTTCTTTGATAACACTCTTAATCCAATTACTCAAATCGATTTGTGGTCTCAAGGCTACAGGGCAGAGCGTAATATTGATTATTCAGGGTAGGTACCCGTGGTAACATAATTCGTCAGGCTCTTCTCCTTGTTTTGTTTTCATGTAATACCCTTCAAGTATTGACCATTACATATAGTTATAACATATATCGTTTATGTCGATATTTGAAAAATAAGATATCAATCGACCTTTAGGCTTAACCATACACATAATTCTCATAACACTTCGACCCTCACTATTTTTTAGTGATCCATGCACACAGTAATCATTTATTTGTTCTAAAACTCACTGCATTGATCACTAAAATATGTATTCTCTCTCTCTCTCTCTCTCTCTCTCTCTCTCTCTCTCTCTCTATATATATATATATATATATATATATATATATATACACACACACACACATACATATGATGGATACAATGGATCAACAATGCGGACCTTTAGGTCCAAATTAATAGACTTATCTACTACGTTCCAAATCAACACTTCACATTTACTATGCATACATTATATCCTAGAGGAAAGAATCAACATCGGAATTCAACATAGTAAGATTAGGGATTTTTATTTCATTCCTTTGATGACCAAAACAAGAATTAATGCATTCCACACAAACCACAAATTCATATTCAATGGATAAACTGTCACCCACCATGCCTACATTGTCATAACTACATTGTAGCTAGTATTGCCATATATCATGTTCGTAGTCCTACTATCATAGTCGAAGGTATTACTGCAATACAAGCCGTAGTGAATAATGTGTATCATAGTTAGCACGAGCCTCTGTGGATGTAATTCAAACCATGATGCATAATGTGTAACATAGATAACATGAGCCATCGACTATACAGAGGTGGATTAGCCCATAGGCTGCAATGTTTAAACTTAGGGATACGATACCATTTGTCACATACCTCCTTCACCCAATATCAAAAACCACCTACAGATGATCCAATCACTACATCTAATTGTGATTTATTTTATATGTACAATAGTTGTCACATGCATAAGTATTAAATCATTTACACACAAAGATATCACATGCAACTATACTCATATGCTTAAATATTTGACAACATAACATAAAGAGAAAAGAGCCAACATACAAGACATGCGATGCATTTAAATCAGCATGGATTAGTGGAAAGAATGTCACCTAGAAAATTGAGCATCGCCTCCCAACATAGAACTGACTTCCACTAGTTCACCCCTGAGCCGAGAGTTCTTGCCATGGATCAACTGCCTCTTGTTGATCTCTTCAATGGGTATTTAATACCCTCTTTCATGATATTGTTTCCTTTAGTGGCATCCTACTTTCATGGATCTTTTTTCTCCATTTGCCTAGGTTTTTCCCAGAAAATCCTACCTTTCTCTCTCGTGAGGATTTTCCTCATAAAATCTTTCCTTTATCTCCTGCAAGGCTTTTATGTTTTTCTTATACTTAGCATTGTACTCCAGTTAAGTAACTTTATGGTTATTTATCTCCGAATCCATTGATCTTATCTAGAATTGGATCTAGAAGTCTTATCATGAAAGAGTTATCCATTCCCATTCACCAATGTGATTTCATTTGGAAAGAATCTCATCTCTTTGTGTCTCATTTTCCAAGTGATTAAATTATCTTTATTTATTTAATAACGAAGTATTTACTCTCATTGTTACACCTCAGACTTAGCTTTTCTGTTACAACTCAGTCTTAGCTTAGGTCTGACATGATAGCAACATTACATTATAACATCTCTACCATATTAATAGATGAAATGGTTTTTTGACCATAATCTAGAAATACAATTTTCTAGTAAGATTATGCTTTTTTGTTGTTTAAAATACAATTTTGAATGCATAAATAGATTCACCCTTTGAGGTACTTGATCTTTGCAAATTAGGCAACCTAAATATATAATTTTTAAAAAAATATATTGGATTCTAAATAAAATTCACCAAAAAAAAATCCCCTAAAAGAACCATTTCATCTATTAAGTAGAACACCCAAACTTAATTCATAATCTTCATAAAAAATTATTAATCCACTTATCAATTATAGTGTTTAATTATAAATTATAGTGTTTAATTCCTGACTTGTTTATTTATTGTATATGGATATTTTCATATATATTATTTACTATAATTATTGTTAAAGTGTTTAATGGGTCTTTTGTACAGAACATATTTGTATTTGAATTTATTAAATCATTAATATATAGTTATATTTTTTATTAATTATTTGAATGGTCCACTGACATAATTTGTATTATAAATATACTATGATATTTTTTATTATTCTTAATTGATTTTAAGATTTATTAAATTATAAATTATTTATGAGAAATTTATTTGGGTAAAATCACATTTATAATTTATGGTTAACGCGTTTAGAACCGTTGAATTAAATATTACATAAATATATTACTTGAACCTATAACTTACTAAATCACTCGATTTTTTTCGTTGGCTTTGATTGTGTTAAAATAGTTTTTGAGAAAAGTTTTATGAAAGGGATAGTTATAACTATGTGAAATGCATTGTGAAGGATCCAAAGGCTCATAAAAATATATTTCAAGTTCCTTCCTTCATCTGAGTAAAACCCAGGTAAAGATACCTAGTAGAATGGTCATTGATCAACCTCTTCATATACACAATTTCCTTGATTTCAAGCTAAGAATTTAGTAGTTAGGGGATATTTAGAAGTGAAAGAGCAAGGATTTTTAATGAATCTCCACTCCCAACCTTGGCATTATCCACTTAAAAGAGCTCACTTGTTACTATGTTGGTTTTAACCATGTTTGGTAGACATAATTTTGTAATTACAAATATTGAACCATTATGTTTTGGTGAAAAACGACAAGGGGGAATTGTTTTGATTTCCATTTCCAAAGTCCTAGCCTAACTAGAATATCCTTTTTCGGCCGAGACAGGCCTAAATGTGTTAGATTAAGGGATTAATTATTAGACTAACCTTGGTGGATGAACCAAGCATATACTAAAAGTGTGAAATGTGTGTTGTGTAGTTCAAAATAAATTTGATTAAAAAGTAACCTAGAATATAAATAAATGAAATATAAAATATTGAGAAAATAATCAATTTAAAACAAATACTCAAGGAAACAATTAAAGTAAAATGTAAATTAAATCTAAGTTTCTGAGTAAACAACCAATTTAAAGTAAGTACTGGACTAAATAAACCTTTTCGTTAGGTAAATTAGATTTCCAAGACAAAAATAAAATTGCAAATATATATTTCAAGGACAAAACAAGCTACTATAATCGAAGACTTACAAAGCAAATAATTCCCAACAAGCAACCTTCAAATACAAGTAAAATTCTATGAACATTGACTCTTTTATTTCACCAATTTTTTGTATAATAGGAAATAAATACCTAATTAAAATAGAAAATATATATGATGTACAACGAATATAAAGAAAATAATGCCCTGGAAGAAAATATGTAATGGCCTATTACATAAATTGACCACTACGAAAAATACTAGGGAAAGAATGTATTTTTTTTTCATTTGATGCATTTGAAGAAAGGGTTTTTAATGAAAACAATATAGGGTTCTATATTTAAGTCTATTTTAAAACAAATATGAAAGAAAAAATCTAATTGCGGAAGGTGTTAGAAACTCACGGTTTTTTCCGAGAGAATCCATTTTTTTATTTTTATTTTATTTTATGTAAATTTAAAAAACTAAAATTATATGTTAAAATTTTAAAATATTAATGTTTAAATCCAATACAAAATTTATTCTATTTTTTTAGTTATTTGGAGATAACCCTTAACAAACTTGTAATACAATGATGATAACTACCTAGAAATTACATTATTAAAGACAAATTTTGACCCCAGACAGAGCGTAGGTTCTTATAAGTCTCCTAATAACTAGCATATAGTTTTCTAGGAAACGTTGAGCACTCTTAACTCACTGTTTCCTAAAAAACGATGTTGAAAGTAATAAAAAGCAAGAAAACCCTGAAAAGTCAAGAAGAAAGGGAAAATAGAGAAAGCGGGGTTTGAACATTACCTTACAACGACAATGTATTAATAGATGATTCAAATCTCTATTAGATTCAACTATATATTCTTAGTCTACAACAAAGGTTAGCAAATCTCCATTGATAATGGTTGTGGTGGATAACAAATTTAAATATGTAATATCCTTACTGTAATAACTCAAGGTAAAATCAATCTGTTATGTATAGTAATTTTAAGAGTTATATATCAGTTACAAAACTGATTTTTGATATGTGTAAAAGCTCAAGTAATGGAGGGAAGCCTCTAACAACTTATTCTTCCAACTATAACACCCTTCAATAAATGTATAACTATGCTCATGGGTATACGTTACACCTCATTAATGGCTGTGAAGTTTAGGGAAAGGTGGCAGCAAGAAAGCTTTCTGCTAGATGTATTCGTTGTCATCTGGTAACTTTGGATGCCTGAACATGAATTTCAAAGATCAGGCGTTGAGTTTGTGTTGGCGGCTATAAAGAAACCTCTCATGGAATATGGAAGGAGGTTTTGCGTAGGAATGAACCAGACACCAGGTATTGGGTGGACTGTTCCTGGTAACTTGGTTTATTTAGAGATTATGCACAGAATTGCAATTCTCTATTGATTATATTGATATGCGCAGACTTCTCTCGATTCTGCGAGTACGCTTCTGTTCTAGACTTATTCAGTGTAGATTGTCTAGATTTCCTTTTGCCATGAAATTTTGTGTTCTGCTAAGCAAGTGAATCGTTTCATTCATGATGTTGAGTTCACTGTTTTAAAGATTATTTTTCCTTTCTGCAGTTGGGTTTATAAGTTAAGAAGAAATTAGCATTGATTGCTTAAGAACAGAGCTTCCCGCTCTTTTATTATCTGCCTATTAGTGCTCGGATTTATCTAGCGAGTGGATTTATCTAGCAAGCTTAATGGATTGGGTCCATGTTAGAGTTTCCCTCCCCGAGGGAGGTTCTTTCTCCCTGTTGCAGGTGATGGAAGCATGGAGAGAGCCATTGTCGAGATAAGTATTTATGACAATCTTGGAAAATATAAGAGTTTATGTTAGTATTTGAGATAATTATATGTTATTTTGCTCATAAAAATAGTTATTTTGGGTAAGGAGAATACATATTCAAACAATAGCTATTGCATTTTTGGAAAAGAGAATGCATATTAAAGAAATAGAAGTTAATATTGCATTTATTGAAAAGAGAATGCATATTAAAGAAATAGAAGTTAATATTGCATTTATGGAAAAAGAATGCATATAAATGAAATAGAAGTTAAGTTGGATTTTATTGAAAAGGGATATATGCTTTATTGCATTGGGATACTAATTAATTTTGAAGTTTCTTGTGGGAAATTTATGCATTGTATGCATGATAGAAATTGCTATATGATGTGCTTCTTGGCACATCGATAATCATTCTAACTTTCTTGAAGAAAAATGTATGTTTTATATACACAAATATAGTGTCTTTTTAGAAAAAGAGAGCATTCTTCATGCATGAAAATAATAACTTTATAAGAGATTTCTTGAAAAACAAAGATAGAGATTCTTGCCTTAAAAGACACACATGAATAGTGTTCATGCAAGAGCAAGAATCCATACTTGTTTCATGAAAAGACTATGTGCATTGAAGTGAAAGTAATTGTGTTAGGAAAAAACACATGTTGCATGCACATAACGGTAGCTATTGTCATTTTGGAAATATGATTTTGTGTGTACATAGAGAAAGTGATCATGTTAACTTTCTTGAAAAATATAATCTCTTGAAAAGATTGTCTTGTTAGATGAGTTGTGTTGACTTCTTGATTTTTATGCATAAAGGGTAAGTTAACCTTGTTTTTGTATCTTGATTTTTATGCATAAAGATGGATATCTTTAATAATTTCTCGAAAGGAAAGCATGACGAATTTACTTATAGGAAGATAGAGAATTGAGGTTATAATGACTTCCTTTAAGAAAGAAGTATGTGGTTTGTTGCATGAAATGATGGTAGTATTCTAGTGAAGGGAATAAGTGTTGCATACATCAAAGAAGGGCTATTATGATAAGCTATCGTATGCACACTAGGTAGTCATTGTGATATAAAGATAAGTTCTTTTTATGTTAGAGGAACTATGTTGAGTTCTCGAAAAATAGCTATGTGAAAAGAACACATCTGCATAGGCATAGGATCAACAGTTTATTACATGTATGAAGATATAACGATTGGGTTATACATTTTAGTAGAACTAATGGGTTCGATCTCTTAAAGAGAAATATGCATTAGTGTAAATAAACATTGTGGAGGTCAAACAATATTTAGTTGAGTATATGTACTAGTTAAATAGTATGTCATGCTTGCTCATGCATATGAGTAGATGTTAAAAGATCTCTTTTAGAGGTTGATTATTGATTCATTAATATGGTATCTAATCTTGTTGCCAAAGCTTGTTGATGACAATATTGACAGGAAACGATGGCGGTTGGTGCCAAAGAAAAGTGATGTTAACATTGTGGCAGGAAAGTGATTAATGGTCCATGCAGATGAGTTCGAGTTGCAGGATTGTACATTGCTAGAACAATCATGCCACAAGGAATGTTGTATGTGGCGGTATGTAAGTAAAAGATTACATGGAAATTGTATTTGCTTTTATCTAGTTATGTGACAACTTAATGATAATTCATTGTAATGATTTTATAACAATGGTTAAGGGATGGAATCCCTTATAAGCCATTGAGTGAGGGGTGAAATCCCTCATGAGCGTTTAATAATGAGATGAAAAGTTTGTTGGTTTTCACCCTACGAGGTTTCCAGGGTATATCAATGTTCAATGGTGTGATTGGTGTGATTGCCTTTTGTTTCAGTTGGATGACGTTGAATCCTTGATGATGATGTTTCTTTATTTGATGTGATAATCATAATGTCCTAGCACATGATTATTTAATATGGTTAAGGATATCAAGAAATGGATGCAAGGATTCATGAGACAGTTTATGTTATTACACTACCACAATGGTGGTTAATGGTTATGCAATGGTTATGCAACTTACTGTCTTCTATTGCAATTTACTTGATGTACTAATGAACATAATATTTAATGCTTAATGAGGAATTATGGAGTTGTGAATCTGATAATTACTTGTGGGTAATTTGTATAAAAAAATTCTACCTCCCTGCTTTTACATGAGGTTACCGGGGTATGTGACAAAATATGCAAAAGGAAAGACAATAACCCTAATCTTATAGAGATAGTTTTCTTTATAGTATGTATTATTCATGAAATAAATAAAGAATAGGAAAGATAGAAAGAAATTTTGAAAAAGAAGTGATTAAGAATAAAAGAATCATTTAATTACTAGATGAGATGTTTGTGCATGATTGATCTCGTCTCTTCATAACTACTAGTACAACCACATTAAAAATATTAATGTGGATGATATAGCCGAAGACTTCATAAATACAACCAAAAAAACTATTGCAACACAGAGAATGCCTTACTAATGCACACATTTACGTGATTAACCATGTATAAAAATGTTAATGGTCAAATTTAACTTGAGAGAAAAAATGAATTACACATCTTATTGTAAAATGGATCATTTTGCTAAATATAATTATCTTATATATAAATGAATGTTATAAATAATAATGAGGAACTTATCATTAAGGAAATTATTAGTTAGAATAGTCTCATATCCCTAGGAAATTGCTGGGCGGGGAGCCATGAATATAATTTTTTAAATTTATTACAAATAATGGATTATTTTGCTAAATATAATTTTCTTATATATAAATGAATGTTATAAATAATATTGTGGAACTTATCATGGAGGAGCTTATTAGAATTGGAACAACCTCAAATGCCTAAGAGATTGGTGGGCGAGGAGTCACAAACTCTATAATACACTATAGTCGTTGATAAGCATTAAGACTAAGGATATGCTAAACATATTTCTTTGAAAATTAATCTAAACCCTCAATTAAAAGATAAGAAAAAATCAATAGACTATTCTCCACCTAAGTTGAAATACGAAGCCTTTGTTAATAAATAGTTATGGTTGTAAAAAATTCTATAAAACACAAAATATATATATATATATATATATATATATATTATTTTTTTTATTAAAAAAACATTTATTTACTCTATATAAATGATATAAAAAATAAAGGTAACCTCTTGCTTTTACGACACAAGTAGTGATTAACCCTTTCATATGGTCCTAATAAAAAATGATGTATTAACTCTATAAAATTTAACAGTTACTTTTATGAATTATGCCCTAACACTTTATTTCATTTTCCATTTTGAAATAGATAAAATGAATGGTATCCATGTTATATGATATATTCTCATTGATGGGTAAACCACATATTCTCATTGATGGGTAATATGGTTTAGATGAACCATTTTTGAATTATAATAAATGTGTATTTTAAATTTTCTTATATGGATGTGTGATTTATGAGAAAATGTAAATCAGATATATATAAATGAAGGAAGGTTATACGACTAAAATATTTTTTTAATTAATTTTTTTATTTTAGTTTTTTTTTTAAATATAATAATAAGAATATTTGATAATATAACATGGAAAAATTATAATTAAATGTCTAATCATAATATTTCAAAATTTCATATATATATATTTTCACTTCTGGTTCATGGATACCCATGGTCAGTGGGTCCGCTACGTCTAGGGTTGTTCAACACTAAGTGGACCCCGAGGTGTGATGACCTACAGTTATTGGATGACTGAGCGCGTGCACCTACCTCCGCGAAAACGAACTAAGGCAGAAAATATGCGATGGCGACCAAGGCACATCATATATTATGAGAGCGCTTGGGCGACCATCGTTTATAGGCGAGCTGGGCGTGCGAAACGATGGATGAGCCGACTCATGGAGGAGCGTTTCACATGTCGTTTGGGCGTGCTGGCTGGGCATTTGGAGGGTTGGCCAGTTGGTGTTCGACGCACATTGGAGAGGCGTATAAACATATGGGACATGCGCTCATTTCAACCAATGAACTTCGCATAGCTCATCGCATAAGGAAGAGGTGCGAAGGACGCACAAGGAAAAGTGCGAAGGTCGCACTTGGAACCGCAGCTCGCATGTGTTGATGCGCCCGCCGAGTCGGGCAAGGCAAGGCATGGTTGTGTAGTCGGTTGGTAGTGTGGGTGGAGGGTGCATTGGGCGCCCGCCCGCCCACTTGGTACACAGTTGGGTTGTGAACGGGCGCGGGTCGTGCACGAGTGCGCCCACCCGTTTGGCAAATTCGGTGTATGTTGTATGACTTGTTGAAGTGTCGTGGTGAGACCGCCGTGCGCTCTTGCACGGGCGGGCGCCCGACCTTGTTGTAAAAACGCCGATGGAGCTTCGCTCCCGGTCATTGTAATATCTCTTCATTTATAATAAAAGAAGATTTCCTCTTGCATATTGTTGGGTTATTATTGTTGTTCATGTATTATTAATGGATTCCGCACATTAATAATGTTAATTCATGGTTATTATGAATTGTTGAAGGCGTAGTTTGTAAAGTTAACCTAACTATGGAAAGAGTTGGTAACTTAGGCAGTGTCGCACCCGGCCAATTTAAGGAAAAAAGAATTGGGGGCATGACAGTTGGTATCAGAGCAGGGTTGCTCATGACAGGTGAAGCTGATTCAGGGTTGAAGAAGCTTGATGAACGCAAAGAATAGACATGTATGTAGGGAAATGTTATGGAGAAATCATGGATTAACAGTCTGGGTTTCATGCACTTGATGGTTCATGGCAAGACCATTTAAGCTGTGGTGGACACGGGGGCCACTCATAACTTCATGACGACATGGTTGGCAAAAGAGGTTGGATTGATGATCTTCCCATCGAATGTGGAAGTCAAGGCAGTGAACTCTAGAGCTAAAGTGGCGGGTTTGGTACACGAAGTACCTATGCAGATAAAAGACTGGAAGGGTCAATTGGACTTCACAGTGATGGAGATGAACGACTTTGATATGATACTCAGACATGATTTCTTGAAGGGCAACAAGGCTATTGTTGTCCCCTTCTGTGATGAGGTGGTGCTGGTTGGACAATCACAAACTTGGACTTTGCCCACTCATAGGCAAAGGGGGGAAGTCAAGGTGCAGCATGTTTCGGCAATGAGTTTGGAGAAGGCTATGGAGGAATCAAATATGGAGACATATGCGGTGATGTTCAAGGATGTCGAAGGTGATGGAGTGGGGACGCCTATTCCAGCCGAGATTTCTGAGGTACTGACCAAATATGCGGATTTGATGCCTGATGAGCTACCAAAAAAGCTTCCACCAAGGCGTGAAGTGGACCATAGCATTGAGCTTGAGCCAGGAAAGCAACCCCCGGCTAAAGCACCTTATCGGTTGTCAGGAACTAAGTTGGAGGAATTGAAACGACAACTAAAGGAATTAGCTGATGCAGGTTTCATTAGATCTTCAAGGTCCCCTTATGGAGCTCTGGTATTGTTCCAACGGAAGAAGGATTTGAATGAGCTATGGATGTGCTGTGATTACCGTGCATTGAACAAGCAAACGGTAAGGAACAGGTATCCTTTGCCATTGGCTGTTGATTGCTTTGACAAGCTTGCGAAATCTCGAGTATTTTCCAAGCTGGACTTGAGGCATGGGTATTATCAAGTGCTGATAGCTGAAGGAGATGAGAAGAAGACCGCGATAGTAACAAGGTATGGTAGCTTTGAGTTCCTTGTTATGCCATTCGGGTTGTGTGACGCTCCTGCTACGTTTTGCGCTTTGATGAATGATGTTCTACGACCATACTTGGATTCGTTCGTAGTAGTTTACTTGGACGATATAGTGGTGTTCAGTGACAACATGGAGGATCATAAGAAGCACTTGGCGATGGTGTTCGAGGCAATGAGGGCGAATAAGTTGTTCTTGAAGAAGTCTAAGTGTGTCTTCACTCAGATCGATATTCCGTTCCTTGGGCATATTGTTGGTGAAGGGTACATACGGATGGAGCCGAGCAGAGTGAAGGCAATTGGGGACTGGGTTGAACCGAAGAATGTCCATGAGATGAGGGTGTTCTTGGGCATGACCAACTACCAACGGAAGTTTGTAGAGGGGTACTCCAAGGTGACATTGGCACTGGCAGACCTATTGAAGAAAGACAAGAGGTGGAGTTGGACAAACAAATGTTAATAGGCATTTGATGATTTGAAGAAGAGGATGGTTACAACACTAATACTGAAGTTGCCTGACTTCGAGAAACCATTTGAGGTGCACACTGATGCTTTTGATTTTGCCATAGGAGGGGTTCTTATGTAGGATGGGCATCCAGTGGCGTACGAGAGTCGGAAGTTGCAGGATAGAGAACATAGGTATCCGTTTCATGAGAAGGAGATGACTGCCATCATTCACTGTCTTCATGTGTGGAGGCATTACCTGATTGGGAAGTTGTTTGTTGTCAAGACTGACAATGTTGCAGCAAGTTATTTTGCATCACAACTGAAGCTTTCTGCGAAGCAAGCTCGTTGGCAGGATTTCTTGGCAGAATTCGACATGACTATCGAGTATAGACCGGGAAGACACAATGCGGTAGCAGATGCCCTTAGCAGGAAGGGACAACTTGTGGCATTAGAGGGAGATGACCAGGCAGCTAGGAGTAGGAGTCGAGTTCAGATGTCAGAAGAGATGCAGAATAAGATCAAGGAAAGTGTTGAAACCGATACTTTGGCGCAGAATATAGTGAAGCAAATAAAGGAGGGAAAGACACGAAAGTTCTTTCTACGAGATGGGTTCTTGTTCTTTGGAAACAGACTCTATGTTCCAAAGTCATCTGGACTCAGGAGGCACCTTTTGAAGGAGTGCCACGACTCGCCATGGGTTGACCACCCAGGGATGCGTCGTTCTTTGGCATTGTTGGAGAGAGGATTCTTTTGGGAGAAGATGCGAGAGGATGTAGAGGAGTATCTACATACGTGCATCATTTGTCAACAGGACAAGTCGGATACTTAGAGACAAGGAGGACTATTGCAGCCTTTGCTGATTCTTGAGAGACCATGGATGAGTGTCTCGATGGACTTCATCACTCAGTTGCCACAGGTTCAGGGGTATAATGGGATTATGGTTGTGGTTGATCATTTTTCCAAGTAAGCTATCTTTGTTCCTACCAAGATGCCTTGTGGAGCCGAGCGAACTGCGGAGTTGTTCTTTAAGAACATAGTGAAGTATTGGGGGATGCCATTGAGCATTGTGTCGGATAAAGATCCGCGTTTTACAGGTAGATTTTGGACCACATTGTTCAAGTTAGTCGGGAGAGAGTTGTTGATGAGTTCGAGTTACCATCCGTAGACAGAAGGGCAGACAGAGAGGATCAACACATTGTTGGAGGACTACTTGCGACATTATGTGATGACTGATCAGAAAAATTGGCCTAACTCTTGGATATTGCTCAGTTTAGCTACAATATTCAAAATAGTTCTGCGATGAGGTATAGTCCATATGGGTTGGTGAATGGGCAGATGTCGATTGCACCGCACACTGTAGTGACAGGGGGGTTTTTGAGGAGTCCTCATGCGAAGAAGTTCATGAAGGCTTGGGAGGATACCTTGGAGTTAGCACGGTTGCGCTTGCACGATGCTGCAAGGAGGATGAAGAAATATGCTGATCGAGGAAGACTGGATGCACACTTCAGTGTGGGAGATATGGTGTTTCTCAGGATTACTAGGGAGCAATTTCAGCCAGCCAAGGGGACTGCGAGCAAACTGACACGGAAGAATGAGGGACCGTTCCGAGTGAAGAAGAGAGTGGGGGAAGTTGGGAATCGGAGGACTCACTTTGGAGATGGAAGAAGAAGATTGCGAAGTATGAACGGAAGATACTGAGGCAGTCGGGATTGTCGAGGGCGACAATGATTTCCAGTCGGGGAGGATGTGATGACCTGCGGTTATTGGATGACCGAGCGCGCGCGCCTACCTCCGCGAAAACAAACTAAGGCAGAAAATATGCGATGGCGACCAAGGTGCGACATATGTTATGAGAGCGCTTGGGTGACCATCGTTTATAGGCGAGTTGGGCGTGCGAAACGATGGATGGGCTGACTCATGGAGGAGCATTTCAAATGTCGTTTGGGCGCGCTGGCTGGGCGTTTGGAGGGTCGACCGATTGGTGGTCGACGCACATTGGAGAAGCGTATAAACATATGGGATATGCGCTCATTTCAACCAACGAACTTCGCATAGCTCATCGCATAAGGAAGAGGTGCGAAGGACGCACAAGGAAGAGGTGCGAAGGACGCACAAGGAAAAGTGCGAAGGTCACACTTGGAACCACAACTTGCATGTGTTGATTCGCCCGCCGAGTCGGGCAAGGCAAGGCACGATTGTGTAGTCGGTTGGTAGTGCGGGTGGAGTGCGTTGGGCGCCTGCCCGCCCACTTGGTACACGGTTGGGTTGTAAACGGGCGCAGGTAGTGCACGGGTGCCCCCGCCCGTTTGGAAAATTCGGTGTATGTTGTATGACTTGGTGAAGTGTCGTGGTGAGACCACCGTGCGCTTTTGCATGGGCGGGCGCCCAACCTTGTTGTAAAAATGCCGGTGGAGCTTCGCTCCCGGTCATTGTAATATCTCTTCATATATAATAAAAGAAGATTTCCTCTTGCATATTGTTGGGTTATTATTGATGTTCATGTAGTATTAATGGATTCCGCACATTAATAATGTTAATTCATGGTTATTATGAATTGTTGAAGGCGTAGTTCGTAAAGTTAGTCTAACTATGGAAAGAGTTGGTAACTTAGGCGGTGCCGCACCCAGCCAATTTAAGGAAAAAAGAATTGGGGGCGTGACACAAGGGGTGTTGATCCCCTTCAGGTGGTACGTCCAGCGTTGTTCAGCACTAAGTGGACCCTACCTGAAGGGGATCAACACCCCTCGGCCTATTTACTGACCTGACTCCAAGAGCTTTCGAGAATTGACCCTGTGACCTCCCGATTGGTGAGGTACTAATTTAACTGATTGAGCTAACTTTTGGGGTTATTTAAATTTAATTAACAATAAAAGAATTCAATATTTACTATCTTTTTCTAACCTACTCACATATATATGACATTTAAAAAAATTAAATTAAAAGAATTATAAACATATAAGAAAAAAAGGACAATATTTTACATTATAGTTATATCTATTATCATCTCCTACACATACATATATGTAACATAGGTAGGGTTTATTATAAATTAAAAATAAAAATACTTTTATATATAAAAATGTGAAATTTACATATAATATAAACATTATGAAAATGTATTAAGATACCTCTATTTCATCTTATTAAGCGAAGAGAGTGCTCAAATTTCTAGAATTACAAATATTTCTACAAATTTGACACTAAAAAAATTTACATGCTAAGGAATTCAATACTTTTTTGACTTTGTAAAATTATTTTTACTATAAAATTTTATATAAATTTATAATTTCTCCTTAATAATAAAAACATTAGCCATAAAACAGCATCATCTTTTTAAATATTAACCCTAAAACAGCATCATCTTTTTAAACATTAACCAACGTCATTATCTTTGCCACAACCACTCCACAGTCAGGGATGGGCGCTATCCAGTTGTCAGGCGTGGGTTTGGTGACTCAATTACTGGTAATCCAATATTCAATTTAAACGGCGAGATACCTGTGAAATGTTAGACAAAGGACAATGGTTCACTCATCAAATATACGATAATGACGTGCAGGTGCAGGAAGATCTATTGAAAGTAGTCTACGCAGCGGCAAATTCGCCCGCCGACAAGAAAGTCCGTGTCGGATGAAGTAGAACGGTGAGCCAATGGTTTGTTCGCCGAGCTTATTGGGCTCGTCGACGTGGCCAACGGGCCCTTTTCCGTCTCCGTTGCCGTCCGTTTAGATAAACAGAGAGACCCGTACCCCCGAAGTTCGGAAAACTTGCTCACCGCCAATGTGCTCCCACTGGCCAATGCATCTTGTTGATAAGTTCATTGCTGCCTTCACACCATAGTTACGAAGTTTGAATTTGAATTCTAATACGAATTTGATAGAAAAAAATTCGATTCTCTGAAATTCAGTACCGAAAAAATTTGCCAATATACATCTTACATTATACGCAAATATACATTTTACACTATTATTAATAATATTTTTTCTTAAATTTTGAATAATCTAAATTAACAATTTAATTATATTATAGAAGTTGCAAATAAAATTAGATATTGAAATTAGTAGAAACAATTCTTTTTTAATGGAAGTGAATGAGATATTGAAATTAGTAGAAACAACTCCTCTTCAATGGAAGTGAATAAGATACAAAGGGGAAAATAAACTCTTTAACATTAAAAAAAGAAGCCTTAAAATTGTAAGTCGGTCAATCGAAAGATAGTAACTAATGTTATAGTTTTTAATGATAAATATCTAGGCAATTTCTTAATTACTAAAATAAAATATAAATAAAAAATCATCAAATTAGAATTATCCAGAATCATCAAATTAGAATTCTTGTTTTTTTTCTAGTTGTTCAAATAGATGTGAATGAGATATTGGATTAGTAGAAACAATTCCTCTTCGTCAATCAAAAAATAGTAACTAATGCTGTAATTTTTAATGAAAAATATTTAGACAATTTCCTAATTACTAACTGAATAAAATATAGATAAAATATCATTAAATTATAACTATCTAGAATCATCAAATTAGAACTATTTTGCTATTTTCGTAATTGTACCAAAAGATAGTAACTAATGCTTTAATTTTTAATGACGAATATTTAGACAGTTTCATAATTACTAAGTGAATAAAATATAAATAAAAAGCCATTAAATTAGAACTATCAAAGATCATCAAATTACAACTATCTTGCTGTTATCTTAATTGTTTAAAAAATTTAGAAACAATATTATATTTTCCTTATAAAAGAAAAAAACTAAATTACAACCAATTTTATTATGAATAAATAATTCTAATTACATTACTCACTAGTCAAAGAATTATAGGAAAGAGATAAAATAATATATATATAGATATATTGTGAAAATAAAAATTTAATAAACGAACTATTTATTTAGTGTTTATATATAATTTTAGAGAAATTTTTTATTTTTAATATAAAATTAAACAAACTAACAATGTAAAAATTAATAGTAAGACAAATTTAGTGACGCATCAAAATAACTTTGATATAACTAGAACCATGAATTTTTCAATATTGCAGAACAAACAAGGAGAATTAAGTTTCAGGTGTTCAATGTTTTTAATCATGAGAATTACGTTCAACCGTTCAATATCTACAACTAAACTAAGGCACAGAAAATGGAGTACGAACAACTTGTTGAAAAATACATTAATAAATAAATAAAAATGGGGAGAGAACAATTACATCGTATTAACGGCCGAATCGGACCGAATTGCCGAATTTTCGAATTCTACGGCTCGATTCGGCCGAATTTGGTAAGTATGCTCCAGACCAAGTATTTCAAATCCTTGGTTGAATTTCAAATTGAAAATTTATGCGCCGATTTTTCGCAACAGGTTGTTGAATAGGGACGCAATGACTTTTTGCTTTATTTTTCGTCGTGAGTTCAGCCTCTTGCGCATCAGCGTGGGCACCGTCCCCATTGTAGCAGTACCCAAGGCAACCCATGTTCAATATCTGTATATCCTTGGGATCGATAACACCGCTTTCAATCTTTCTTAACCATTTCGCCAATGGGGTTTTTGATAGCGAAGATCAGGGGCTGCTGTAACCATTTCTCCAATGGGGTTTTCGTTTGATGAGATCCGGCACTGCTGCCATGACACGAAACCCTTGACTTCTGAATGGCCGAAAAATATGCTCCCTGGCGTCGCAGTCCATCGTGCAAGATATGATGAACAGGCAGTCGAAGACGTTCTCCATGATAGCCGCTTCAGATAGCCGAAGTATTCGATCTGCGGTATCTTAAGTGATGTAAACGCTTAGATTGCATGGCATGAAGAAGGCCTCGACTTTGGCCCAAAATCGAGTCGAGTATTTTGAATCCTGGTAAGTTGTCCTCGAAGCACTGGATTCTTCCCTGGCGGGTCATGTTAGGTGGGGTGTACCTTAAACTCCTAATATTCTTCAAGAGTTTCGATCTTGAGCTGCCAATAACAGATAACTGAGCCGAAGGTCATGTCGAATCTCTTCTCTTCTCCAACGGTTTTGGATTCTGGGTTTAACAAAGTTTGGGAGTTGTTATTGTGCATCTGAAAAATTTGAAGTGAGACGGCCATAGAAGACCCAGAGGCATTGGAGAATGAGAAAAAATGGTGAGAATGAGAATAGCTCTGTTAAATCTCCAAAGTTTTTTTGAATTTTAAAATCTAATCTGTATGATTAATTAAATTAATTAATACATAGAATTTCGCTAGTTATTGTGTCATAGTGTCTATACATAAGAAATATAAATATCTTTTCCCCAGTCATGTTCATGGTTGCCTCATCCACTTTGAGGCACCCACACAACTTTACTTTCAATTTTATACCATATATAATTGAAAGTTAAAATTTATAAATAATCGTTGACTTATTTATGCTTCAGAAAATCCATTGTATCCCACCGTGATCAGTGGCATACACATTGTTTATTTCTTTATCTTCCTAGAATTTACCAAACGCTTAAAGATGGAAATGGCGGATAGCATTCTTCTTATTACAGATTTGACTTTACAAAATTGAGTTTTTGATTTGTATTAAAAATTAATTATTAAATACATATACTAATACGCAGATATCACCGTTTCCCATGTATTTACTATTGAAATATTCAAGGTCCGTCAAACATAGAGCCACAACCTTGAAGAAATAGCCTAAAGCGTGTTAGATCAGGATTTGAAATGACAAGTGATCGCAAGAATGATATTTTTGTAATAAGGCCGAGCCACTACTTCGCCACTGAGTACCAATGGTGCTGTTTCTAATGGGAGAAATAGCAAATTTTGGAGCCCCCTTACTGCTAACGGCCGTCTTTCTCTATACAAAATCATGTCCATCAAGTAAGGTTGTGAAGCAGCCAATCCATGTGATTGAAAAAGGTAATGACTTATTGTAAATTTCGGAGATCAGATTTATTCATTTCATTTGAAGTCGCTGGTTATTGTTTGCGTGATATTAAATCATATATTCTTTTAGGTTTCATATTATTTTACTGATAGTGGACAGACCGATGTTTGTTGGGCAATCCTCATTACATGAAAATCATCATTACGACATAATATAAATTTTTTTTTATCTTTTTACTTAACATTATTTTTTATTTTATTTTAAAGATATTAATTAACTATTTTTTATTTTATTTTAAAGATATTAATTAACCATTGAAATTCAATATTTTGTTTAGTTTATTTAAAATTTTGGTGTGAGTTTGAATTTAAAATTATCTCATATTATTGAGTAATACTAATTATTTTTTAATTATTGTTTTATTTATAATTTTTTTGGTTTTATTTAAAAAGAATTTGAATTTTTTTGCCTCATGCCTAATTTATAACATTTATTTAAAAATAAATCTGATTGAAATATTTTTTAAAGTATAAATTATAAACCTGTTTAATTTAATAATTGTCTTTAAATATTAATTATTTAAATTATTATTTTGATTTAGAATTACAACATTTATATTGAAAATAATTTTGTAAAGAATTCATGCTTTTCAGTTCATGAATTATGCTTCTTTAATTAATTACATTGAGAAGCACATTTCTTATACACATTGTTATTATTATTATTATTGTGTGCGTAAAAATTATTTATATTTATTTCTTTCTATTTATATATCTTTGCATAATTCATGGAATAGAAAATTAAATAATGGTAATTTTATCAAACTAAAATTAAAATAATGTGATGTCTTATGGAAATTACACATTTATTATGTTTTGTACAATTTTTTTTTTTTTTTTTTAAATGACTGTAAATTCAAACTATTTTTAAGAAAATAAATATTTGTAAATTTTAGTAATGTTGTGTATTATATTTTAATGACATATAGTTATACATGATGTTGATATTGAAAAAATTAATAATAATATTTATCAAATTCAATAAGAAAATTTTAATAATGATTTTAACAAAATAGTTGTTCTAAAAATTTGATCTTTAAATTGAAGAAAAATTATATTATAGTTAAATTATTTTAAAAACTTTTTTAAAGTGGAAGGATGTTTTATTTTTAACATAAAATAAATATAGCAAAGTAAAATAAGAGAAATGAAAGTAACTTCCAAAGCATTGTAACCTTTCTATCTCCTTTTATTCTCCCCATCTTTATTGTTGTCACTATAATGTAACATAATTTCTTTATTGTTGTCACTATAATGTAACATAATTTTAACATAATTTTAAGGTTAGCCATATGGCTTGCTTTGAATGTAAGCAATATGTGTAGCCTTGTCTCATAAACATGAGGTCTCTATCTATGTCAACAATATGCATTTATTTAGAAGGCTAAAAAGGTAAGACTATTCTAAAGTTTTCACCATGCATAATCAATGTTGAAATAATGCAAAAAAGAAGTTTGATATGGGTTGACACATATGATGTTGATAATAATTCCGAATGGTGTAGTAATGTTGTGAGATTTTCTTTATCAATGTATATAAGGGTTTCTCATAACTAAAAGAATAACCACAATAACATGAGATTTCCCCCATTAGTGTTAATGAGGATTCCCCTTCATCAAAGCTATTGAGGTTTGCTCATGATTGAAAATGGGACTATAATAACTTGAGATCCTACTAAGATTTTGGCATTTAGTTATTACATTTATATTGTTAAATTAGTCTTATCCTTGTTGGTTGGTTTTGTATATCTTTTGTCTCGCATATATACCATGAATACCTATTTTTAGAAGCCATCCCATATTTTGCATTTGTTATATTTGTATTGTTATATTTTAACAAATGTCGAGAAGATAAAGATTAAGTCCCAAGATCATTAATCAATGAAAGATCCACATCAATGGGTGTTCAATGCAACACCAAGGAACTACTTGATTACCAAGATTGATTTGAGAAAAAATTGATGGTAAATATGCTCTAAAATTTATACTCTATATGTAACCATTCTTTAATATACCCCAAGTTCTAACTTTACACACTCCAACCCTTTTATACCTATATTTAGAATCTTATCAATATTTTTGGTATTAGTGGAATAAATCTTTTTTATATGCACACATGGAAGCTATATTCACTTCCACTTATTTGGCACTTTTACATATGTGCCACCTCGATATATGTGACGACTTCCATATATAGAACCAAGCTTTCATATATGTGCTTCATGGAAGCTATATATATGCATTGCTTCCATATATGAAATCTTGCTTCCATACATGTGTGGCTTCTATATCTGTGTACATATACATAATATACAAAATTATGCATATATGAAAGAGTGTAGAAGGCATCCCATCTTGTACAAAATGCACCATGTTTGTATATGCATCACTTCTATATAGCTATTTTTTGACAATATTGTGGGATTCACACTTCTCTTCTTTGTCTTTATCTTGGGATTGATGAGGTCAGCTTCTCTTACACCGTTTCTTTCAACATCCCACATGCAGTAGCACTTAAGGTGATTTTATTTTAACCTCTAGCAATGCCTAAGCCAATTTCATAATGCGTGGATATACAAAATATATATTGCAATTGGGGGTTAAAAACATATGATTGGTCCCGAGAGTTTGAGTTGGTTATATGGGAGATTGGTATGATGATATATAGAATATACAAAATTGTGCATATATAAAAAAGTGTATACACTCTTTTTTTCATATATGGATTCTTAAGTATCTTCTACATGTGAATGTATATATGGAAGTGCACATATACAAAAGAGCATTAAAAAAGCATGCTCTTTTGTATCTTCAATATAAGTTTGCATAAATTGATCTGGATTCAATCAATATATTATTCATCATCCATTTTTATGGTTTTAGAGTGGAACAATATAATCCTTTTCCCATTCACAATTCCATCAATACCAAAAAAGATTGATTAGGTTCTAAATACAAGGACACACGAGTTACCTTATGTAAATTTAGCACATGGGTTATGCCAAAGAATGACTATGTTAAGGAACCTTAGGCATTGATATTAGGTTATTTCTCTTCAATTTGATAACTACTCCTGAATGCTTTTTACTTCTTAGATTATGATCTTCTTTTACTTATGTTATTATAGTGTTATTGTTCATCAAACAACTACCAAAGCATAAACCATAAAGAGACAAGAGACACAGAGTATAGGCTATCAGCCAGGGCCAAAACCTCTCCTTCTTGAGCGGAAAACATGAACAAATTCTTCTTCTTATAGAGATTCCAATTGACGATTATCAAAACCAAGACCCTGGACCTTTTTTCCACTCCAAGAACAAGCCACATACCTTCCTTGATGAAATCCTTCTTGTTGTTCTTTCCTTCTCCTATGGTCAACGAAAGTCAAATTGTCTGCACTACTACAATTTTGGTTTCATCCATAGATATACAACCTCAGCTTATCTTATACACTTTCAATTCTCACATGTGAGTTGTTTGCAAGTATCTTCCTTCTTCGCTTGACTAGGAGACTCAATCTTATGACCTCGTCTGTGATATATGTCGAGATAATGATAGCCTTTTTGGCTTCTTCGCTGACTGAGGAAATCCTATTAAAAAACCTTTAATATATGCCACACGTATGAGGAACAAGTAACCAAAACAGTGCCTAAACAACTCAGATTCTTCTCCTTCTTCTTGTGTTGGAAGAGAGGCTTCTACTTCTCTTTTTTGCACTTTTTGTTGTACTTCAGATGAAATGCCAAATTTTGTGCCTAGAATGAAATTCAACCTTCTTATAGTAGTAGTTTTCCCTTGATAATCAACCGACATGACTTGGAGAGAAGGCCAATATACCAGGGGGTTGACAAGGATTTTAACTAAAGGGTCGTGACTCATCCCTTTATCCTAAATTGGCATTAAGACAAGTTATAGGAATGCTAAAATTATCTAATGGTGGAAGTTTGGGTAGGTCGATCACTTGCCTTTTTATCACAGTCCAGAAGGTTTGACAATGTAATAGCATCAATTAGAATGTGAGTTAAGTTCTGAATTTACCCCTTTCATTAAACCTTTTGTAATTGCTGGCCAATTCGGTTGCTATAGGTAGTAGAAACAACATATCGGGTCAAGTCAGGGTCTTTAACTCCCACACACCTGACATTCCCGTAAATCATGGAAGTCATTGATATGCATCAATCACAACTGTTGGATCATATTGCTTGACGGAAAGGCGTTATAAGAGCCTCATCTTCTCATCCAGTGTGACACATTGACCATTGGATGGAATGAGTTTGGGTTGTCAGATCATGTTTGGAGTTAAAAGAGCATTGAAATGTGTGCGGGTTCATGGGTAATGTACCTTCTAAGCTGTAGGATTGAGGGATTTACAATTGCTTCATGATATTGGATGCAAAGATATGAGAAATGGTTGAACAATCTGATGGGAGGCGTTAGCCCCATTGTTGGTTTGACATGGTGTCATGATGATGGGTATTGGGCATAAAAGAATGCCCAAAAAACCACCCCTTGATAGGTGTGACACTGCCTATCGAAACTAGGAATCTTGGTTCTCTGTATATCATTTTTTTTAGTAGCCCATTAACCATCATATTTCAGATGAAAAACTTCTCAGATACACCAAGGAAATGTTGGATTTTCCATTTATTCTTTTGGCTAAAAATCTAGGTCACTGGACAAATTGTCAGCTTCCTGACACAAAAAGGTTGGAAGTGGTCCTTGGATGTATAGTGCGACATTCAAAAGAAAAATAGTAGTTGTTGATTTTGCGACCTCTAAAGATCATAATTAGTCATCATAAATAAATCACATCCTTTAGATTATCCATTGGTGTTTTCATAATGGCACGTCAAAAAACCTAGTGGGATGTGCAACTTGGCCTTTGGTTCACCACGAGAGGTCCATCAACTATTTGACAGATGTCGTTGGAATCTTATTGTCGAATTTGTGGAACTCCCAGTGAGCATGGGGTAAGATACACAACAGACCATTCATTTGTTATTTTTCATTTATCTGACTATAGGCTAACATATTTCCCATCTACTATTTTATGCCTCGTCGTTGGATTTTGATTGTCTAATTTATGGATTGTTTGGTAGAATGTCGTGGGTTATCCGATGGAAGTTGCATCAGATGCTTGATATATTATTCATCTTCTTATCGTCGTTTATTCGAATAAAGGGTATAATTAGATATTTGATGGCCATTTGTCCTACCAATTATTGTATCGATTTCCATCGACAAGCCTGGAAAATGAGGCTCGTCAGAGTCACGATATTATTCTATTGAATGTCCAACACTAGGTCATCATATTTTATTAGAATTTGTAGTAGTGTTACAATATTCCCATTTCTCTTTAATAGTTCATGGATGATATTAAGTTATTTACTTAGCCAACTATTCAAGAGATATGGGCATTAGATCTGATCCTCTCAAATTTTCCAGTGGCCTCTAGCATGATGATAAATGGGAAGAAATATAGCATGTATTTATTCAATACCAATAATTTGGTGCAAAGGAATCCGGTGAGAAATATTGAATTTTAAATGGGTTCCCTACGAACCAAATACCTTGGCATCCCTCTTGTTGCTAATTAAATGGAAGTTTCATGTTGGTTGGAGATCAAGGAAAAGGTCTCTAGGTGGTTGGAAAACTAGACCTTCAAAGCATTGAATCTTCCCATTCAAATTAGTCTAATTAAGGTTGTTCTACAAGCCATTCTAATTTATCAGTTGTCAATCTACTTACATCCAAGGGAGTATATAATAACATCATTTCCAGTTTTCATAAATTCTTGTGGCAAGGGGATCAACATGCTAAAATCTGGACTCTAGAGTCTTGGGAGTAGGTCTGTCTGCCAAAATGGGCGGGTGGTATTGGTTTGAGGGACCCTAGAACTCTTAATAAAACCATGGGATCCAAATTATGTTGGAGATGGCTCTAGGAAGGTCAAGAATTGTGGAAACTAATATGTAATAGGAAATGCAACTGGGTAATCGCTCAAGCTAATAAAGTGCGATAGTAAGATTTCCCATCAGGGTCATTAATATGCAATATAACATTGGAACAGAAGCCTTTTATACAATATCACCTATTCTAGGAGATTAGAGATGGTGGAACAACCAAGTTTTGGGAAAATTCTTGGCAACAAATCCCAAGGTTGGAGAGAGGAGAGGAGTTAAGATGTATTAAAGAGTACACCACAAGGAAAAGGGAAGTAGTGGTCCCTAATTTCTTGAAATAAATATCCTTGTGAGATTAGTGGTGAGAATGGAAACACAAGATAACTTGGATGAGGAACATTTTTCATAGGAATAACAAATTATGGATACACAACAAAAAGACAGAAAGATTCAGGTAGTGTGAGGGGGAGACAAGATGAGATGGGGATATCAAACATAGGTTGTGTTCACCATCAAAGAGACTTATGGAATTATGGAAAATCACAAATAAATCCCAAAGGATCCCCTCCAATGCAATATTTGGGAGGGAAAGTTATGGTTGAAGGTAGCAAGCTTCCTCTGGTTAGTTGGTTGATGTCGACTCCTAACATGGGACATTTTAAGGAGAAATGGCTCTATAGGACCATCGTGGAGCCCCATCTCTCAACAATATGAGGAAAGCATTAACCATATGTTAAACACTTTTGCAAGCATGGAAATTCTCTGGTCTAGGATGTGTAGCCTTTTTGGCTATTTAGATTGTTCCCCTAAGAGTTTGTGGGAAACAATTGAATCTTGGCACCCCTATCTTTTCAAAAATAGGATTTTGAATAGGGCCTATGGTTTGGTTTTGGGTTTCCTTTTGTGGACCGTACGGAAACAAAATAATAGAATCATATTCAAGGATATAAATAATAGAGAGGATTCTATATGGCAATACATGAAGCTTAATATGAAAGAAATGATACTGACTAAGAAGTAGGCAGAAGAAGATTGGAATCTGGAAGGAAAGGAAGTTCAAATTTTACGAGACTTAGAAATCTTGAAAAATGGCATTGGTTGACTCTCAGTGAGTTAGTGGTCTTGGCTTGTCTCCAACAACATTTTCCCTTCCTCCATAAGTGTTATAGACATTTTTGTGCCTTATAGCTATAAGCATGAAATGTCCATAATACAATGGATCTTAAGTCCCTAAAAGTGTTGTTCCTACCCCTAGAGGAACAAGGTCAACCAATTACAGCTTCTCCCAGAAGTTCTCCACCAGAAACTGCTCAGAATCAGTCAAATCAGGATCATTTCAGCTGCTCCACTAGCTAGCTGCGTTGCATAGCACCCCAGTACACTAGCTAGGTGCATTGCAACGCACCTGAATGCACTACCAGGGTGCGCTGAGCGGGAAATGACAAATGGCAGTGTCATTCCGCGAGGTGGACAGACAATGGAAGCTTCCAGAATCTTCCCCAATGACACTTGCCTCACTCAGTTCGACCAAGGATGAGTAAGAGGCTCTCAGTCTCCAAGTGGAAGCAAGAACTGATAGAGAGAAGCCACTAGTCAAATCATAAGCTGACTCATCCTCTTTGCATACATCTATATATGGATCCCTCATCCCAGAGATCCAGAGGCTGGAATTTTGTACATTGCAGACAATTGTTGTTGGTTTTGAGATAGAGATCAGTGTATTGGGTGATTTATGCTTTGTTTGAGGTGAAGAGGGGATTTCTTTGCTGGGGGGTTGATGCTGGATCAGGAATCATCAGTTGTAACTCCTTCTGGACCTTCTTGTTATATCAATAAGACTATTTGAGTTTCTCCTACATGCTTGTGTATCAATGATGTTTTATTATATTTGCATGTTTAGCTTAAATTTGATCCTAAGGTATTTATGAATATGAATCCATGTCTTTGTGTATTTTTCCTCTTCTATGATCTTGCAGGAACTTGGTGAAGCTGGGCAAGTAAGGGAGCAGGTAGCTGGAAGCTGTCAAAGAGGAGAGAGATTGGATCAAAGGACTAGCGTAAGACACAGGTTGGTTCATCCTATTCCTCTTCGTTTATAGTTCATAAAGAAGAATATGTAATTATTTTTCCTTGTTTGTTTCTAAGGTACTGTCACACCTTAGTGGGATAGGGGCGTTTTGAGTAGACACTTTTCCCGTTAACAAAATGGCGACTCCGCTGGGGGTCGTGTCTAGTTATTTTGTTTGTGGTTCTCTCGTTGTTTGTTTCATAAACACAAAAGTAGCAATCGAACTGCATTTGCCATTATCAAATGCAAAGTAGACACCTGCTACTTCAATCCATTCACTGGATTTGTTTATGATTTGAACAGCTGATCCACAAATGATCTGATTACCTTTTGTGATAGCTCTTAGACCTCCTTTAAATCCACCCTCTGATTATGCATTACTGATTGCTTTTACTCGGCCAAAATCCATAAATTAAACTGCAAACCGTGACCCAGAACCTGGCTAGAAGTCTCGTTTCTGCCCCAGCGCAGGCACAATGAAGAGATTCTGCATTTCAACGCAGTTCCCGAGAGGGCTACCTGCGCTGCAATTCAGTTTCTCTGTGTAACAGGTGCGCTGATCAGCCTAGCCCTGTGCAGCTGAGGTTCTTTGCTTCATTTTTTTCAGTTTTGTCTCTGATTTTGCAGGCTGTGATCAGTGTGTGTCTGTTTAAAAACCCCTTTTCTTTGCCTTAATTCCACCTCCTTTGTACAAAAAGACTGTAGATGTTCTTTGTGCGTTTGTTACATCATTTACATTTTTCCATTGAAAGAGTAGAATAGTCATTCTGTCGTCCTTGCATTTAGATCTGTCGCAAGTGTCGATTTTGATCTTAGGAGAAAGTTTATTTACTGTTGACAGTCAATTATGCTTTTACTTTTACCTTTGGCTTGAATTTGTCACTTTCTAGTGTCGAAACGAGTGTTTATTTCAAAATCATAAAGTGTCGTAATCTTCTCTACCTTTTGATTTCGAAAATAAGCTTGTTTGTGTTTGTCGCTTGAAAGCAAATTCAGATTTGTACATCAACTTTCTTTTTAGGCATCAATATTAAGAAAGTGAAAACAAATACATGCATATGTGCATTTGCATATTTATAGTCTGTTTGGCTTGATTTAGGAAAAGTGCATTTACAGTGTGCTCTTTGCTCTTTGAGAAAAGATTGTGTCTTTCTTTTCCCCTTATAGCTAGGATTTTCATTGCTGAAAAGAGATAAAAGCTTTCTTATCATCTTTAGATTGCATTTTAGGAGTTACATCTACAACTTGTGGTGATCCCAAAAGGCAAACTTCTAAGAAAGATCAACTTAAAATAAATTGAATGAATCTAACAACGGTTTGGAACTTAACGCACAACATTTAGAGGTCTAGGCTAGAGACATATTCCGGCGTTGTAAAGCCTGCTAACTGTTGTCCTCACTGATGGTTGGGTGATTCCTCCACTTTGAGACGATAAGTGCCAGTACGGACTTGTGCTCCCACGTACCTTCGAGTATATATTGGGAGACCCCTATAGGCTTAAAACCTTTTATCCATAGGAAGCCGTGTCGGCCGCCCTACTGATTGCAATACATCGAACACAACATTCAAGAAGATTGACTGTCGTACCGTAAAAAGTATTCTGCAGTTTTGCGATTGGTTTGGTACTCCCTCTACCTAGATCTCCAGAGCAGTCCCTTTCGTTCCTTTTCAGACTCCTTAACGAAAAAGGTCCATCTGAGCACTTGTCACTTCAGGCTCATTAAAAATCGAAGGAGACTAGAGTCATCTTTTGTTTTTCTCGACTCTTAAAAATTGAAAAAACAAGTTGTGTCAAAGCGTCTTAAAATTTATTTTAAACGAAATATTCACCCCCTTTTCCTACGTTGATCTTAGGTTGAGAAAATGGAGTCTACCAACCAAGGAATTCCCCTTGGTGGAAATCCTAGTCCCTTCTCCTCTTGGGGAGATGTTGGTGCACCCCATATGGCCACATTGTCGCTTCCAGGACTGACAATTGGCTTGCCAATATGGCTCTTCTCAACCAATGTCGTTCAGAGCACCACTATTCCTGAACAATCGAATCAGCAATTAGACGAGTCTAGAGTTGCCCACCAACCTTCTACTTCCTCTAATTCTTCCTCTCCTCCTTCCTCTTCGCTTGATAGGGCTGGCAAAGCCAAAAGTCAAGTTCCTAAGGAGAAGAAGGAGAAGAAGAAGAAAGAGAAGAAGAAGAAGGAGCCAAAGGCAAATGGGGGAAAACGAGTGTCATCTAACGAAAATCCACACACTGCACCGACCAAGCCTAAATCACCATGTGTCATTTGCAAAGGAGACCACTTTCACAGAGATTGTCCTTGCATCCCTCGGATACTAAGGGACTGGTCTCCTCGTTTGCACAATCCAGTGTCATCAACCTCCGATGATCATGTTGAAAGCACACCATCAACTAGCGAAAGTGAAACCCCAGGGCAAAAAAGGAAAGCTAGATTTCCCTGTAAACTGTGCGAAGGTAATCATGCCGTCCACCGCTGTCCCTTCTTAGACAAAGCGAAAAGAGTTTTGGATGATCGTCCGGTTTCACCGTTACGACTTCCTCCTGGATATAAAAAACTCTTGCCGAGTCCGTCGCTAGTTGAGAATCCAGCCGGCCCGCTCAAGTGGTCGGCTGAAGCGCCTATCATTGAAGATAAACCATCTGAATCCATACCAGATGAAATTCAAAAGGTCAAGGCGGCAGTTGACCCGGTCTTTCCTTCAGAGGTTTTATCTTCGGATGATACAGTGATTGAAGAGAACAAGGATGACACCATCCAAATTCTCTTCATCAACACAGAATTCGACGAACATGGGGGCAATCTACCCATTCCCTTACCGCAGGAGGGAAGTTCATCAGAGCCATACCCGGCCGTCTACTCGGTCCCACCTCCAAGAAACCTAGTTGTCTCCTTTGATTGGAATCAACTAGGCAGACCCCGCTTACCAGCAAGCATACCATTCCGAATTATCATTCAAATATATAGAATGGTCATGGCTGGTACCATCATAGATGAGGGGGCTTCTGTGAGTATCCTTTCCTCTATTGCTTGGAAAGCGCCTGGTTCACCATCGCTGTTGCCTGAGATGAGAAATCTGACAGGCTTTGATAAAGGAACCAGTCGACCTTTAGGGATCCTTCCCAATGTGCCCATAACATTGAGAAGGAAGACAGTTCAAATGAACGTAATGGTTGTTCAATGACCCTTGGATTATAACCTACTCCTTGGACAAGACTATATTTATTGCATGGGAGCCATCGTCTCCTCACTCTTTAGAGTAATGTGTTTTCCGCACGAAGGAAGAGTGGTCAAGCTCGCGGACCAGCTTTCATTTCCCGAATCATGCATCGCAAATAGTCATATACCATCCCTAAATGGTCTCTTCATGCAAGAAATGTCTCAATCTCCAGTCCGTCCTCCCGATGAGCGCGAGTAATTCGGAGGGATATGACTGAAACCTAGGGGGCATGCACCCTGGTCTGGTTCGGCAGGAAAACTTCGGGTATAGGGTAGGTTTCCGCGGGAGAATATGACTAGTCTGTACCCCGTCTGTGATTGGAAGAGGGGTTATTCTACAACAGGATTCTCTTGTCAAAGTTATGTAAGTGGCGAGCACCGCCACTCACCTTTGTTTATCTTGGTAGACATCGCGAGAGAAGTGTTTTGTTTACGCCGTAAATAGAACAATCTTTGGGTAACCTGTAAGAGCTAGTACCCTTCCTGATAAAACGAATGTTTTGTCAGCTCGAATAAAGGGTGACCCTTCCTGATAAAACGAATGTTTTGTCAACTCGAATAGAGGGAGACCTCAAAACTCTGTTTTATACCTGGGGGCATGCAAACCTTTTGGAGTGCAAGCGAGGGGCAGCTATTTATTTTTTTAAATTTTTAGGACCTCTAACCCTTTAAACTCGTAGGATTAGTTGTCACCTAACTTGCATAAAGAAAGGATGTGGGGCAAAATCTAAGAGTTGTCATTTTTATATGAGACATTCTTATCATACGACTGGATTAATCGAGCAGTTTTAGCACATAGTTCAAGCTCGTTAAAAAATAAACATAAGACATGAGCAAGTGTTTCCACCCGCGTTTAAGCTCATTAAAAGATGAACTATTCCCCGGTAAATAACCACCGTCAATGAAGATTTCAGCCATTGAAGCCTTGGTCGTGTTTGCACCGTCACCTCGACTTTTCATTGGCCGATCATTCACTTCCATTTGATTGTTTACCCATTTTGAGGAACAGCTGCGAAGAGTGATTTCACTAGCCATCCTTGTGACACTGCCGTGATTGGAAAATTCCAAACCTTACCTGGTATCAGTTGCTACACATTTTATCACTCGTTCCTCAAAAGACGAGTCTTCTTTAAGCTCTTTTCAACTGACTCGTAAAATATGAAAAGATTGCCGAGTTTTGGCCTTCCAACTCGTTAAAATGACCGGAAGTGTTATCCCTCCTCTAGATTTTAATCTTTTTGGACCTGAGGGATCATTGCACAAAAAGATCGAGCGCTTGTTTTGTTCGGCTCGTTAAAACTATCAAAAATTCATCCCTTCTGTATTGTTTTATACTTTTTTGGACTAAAGGGATTAGATGACGAAAAGGGAATTTCGGAGTTACCTTTACGTACCTTTTCAGACTCTCTAAAAATGAAAAGGACCGAGTTATCTTTGTCGTTAAACTCGTTAAAAATATTAATAGCGACAAACTTGTCTTTAGACGAGAACGAGTTTCACTATCGCTAGGCTCGTTAAAACATAGCGATGGGTTTGCCCGAAGGGCAAATTATAGAACAAGCATATGTTATCCTCCTCAAGCTTGACAAAAATAAAGAGGTACTAGTCAACAATGACTAGGGAAAAATTGGGAAGAAACTCAAAGAATCTTTATTGGTAGCAAGTCGCTCTTGAACATGACACTTCCACTCCGTGCCTGACTCGGGTTGGGTTATTTCATTCACCGGTCACATCACCATGGTCATGCCATACCATCCACATTTGGGGTAAATGCTACCAACCCATCACATAAGTCTCGCCGACATGTTCAAGAGAAGTCATCCAGAGAAGTCACCCGTGTCCCATCCACTACCATACATTATACTTCATTCCTTCATGACCGCCATCCTAAACCATATATCATCGATCGTTTTCACCTCCATGAAAATCACTTGCTCCGTTCCGTGTCATTGATGTGGGATTCATCAAGGCCCTCCTTTGACGGATCACTTCTTGTCGACATCAACTCATTATCTGAGAAGTTGATCTAGGAACACCCCTTTCAGTACTTTGAAGCTTGCATGCCTCAATGGCAAGTTTCTCACTTCCGGCGATAGGTATACATCAATGACCTTCGACCGAAAGATTTTGCGTGGTGTTCGACGCCAAGTCCTTTATTCACACCACGTGAATTGTACTGCAGTACCTTGAGGGTCATCATCATTATCGGTGATTCCTCTCGCGCTTGTTAATAGTTTACATCATCGACTGGTAATCAAGCGATGTCTTTCCATGTTCCACTTCAAAACATTTCTCACATGGATCGACTTGTACTTCCAGCGAAGATCGGACGAGATTGAAGACCCCGGATCTAGTTTCATCCATCCGGGCTGCGATATATATTCAGGAAAAATAAAAACATTGACATGTACAGCATTGCAGCACAGATAATCATCCTACCAAAAGGATGATGACTTCATCAGAATCATCAGTCTACCATCAGACGATTGTCTGTCCTATGTACATAAAAATGAATTTATAAAGCTGAGCATGGGAATGCTTGCCTCAGCTAGATCATGAAAACAGTATGAAGATAATGTATTGTATTGTATCTTATTACAGGTCTCCTCCCAGCATTGAAAGAACTTTGGATCCTCCTATTAAAGCATTTCACCCGATAAAAAGCCTCATACTTTAGGGGGCAACTGTTATAGACATTTTTGTGACTTACAACTCTAAGCATGAAATGTCCATAATCCAAGGGATCCTAAGTCCCTAAAAGTGTTGTTCCTACCCCTAGAGGAACAAGGTCAACCAATTACAACTTCTCCCAGAAGTTCTCCACCAGAAACTGCTCAGAATCAGTCAAATCAGGATCATTTTGAGCTGCTCCACTAGCTAGATGCATTGCATAGGACCCCAGTACACTAGCTAGGTGCGTTGCAATGCACCTAAATGCACTACCAGGTTGCGCTGAGCGGGAAATGACAAATGGCAGTGTCATTCCGCGAGGTGGACAGACAATGGAAGCTTCCAGAATATTCCCCAATGACACTTGCCTCACTGAGTTCGACCAAGGATGAGTAAGAGGCTCTCAGTCTCCAAGTGGAAGCAAGAACTGACAGAGAGAAGCCACTAGTCAAATCATAAGTTGACTCATCCTCTTTGCATACATCTATATATGGATCCCTCATCCCAGAGATCCAGAGGCTGGAATTTTGTACATTGCAGAGAATTGTTGTTGGTTTTGAGATAGAGATCAGTGTATTGGGTGATTTATGCTTTGTTGGAGGTGAAGAGGGGATTCCTTTGCTGGGGGGTTGATGCTGGATCATGAATCATCGGTTGTAACTCCTCCTGGACCTTCTTGTTATATCAATAAGACTATTTGAGTTTCTCCTACATGCTTGTGTATCAATGATGTTTTGTTATATTTGCATGTTTAGCTTAAATCTGATCCTAAGCTATTTATGAATATGAATCCATGTCTTTAAGTAGTTTTCCTCTTCTGTGATCTTGCAGGAACTTGGTGAAGCTGGGCAAGTAAGGGAGCAGGTAGCTGGAAGCTGTCAAAGAGGAGAGAGGTTGGATCAAAGGACTAGCGTAAGACACAGGTTGGTTCATCCTATTCCTCTTCATTTATAGTTCATAAAGAAGAATACGAAAGTAGTTTTCCTTGTTCGTTTCTAAGGTACTGTCACACCTTAGTGGGATAGGGGCGTTCTAAGCAGACACTTTTCCCGTTAACAATAAGGATTTATCAAGCTTAATTTTTATGGGGACTCTAATGAATATCCTAGGCCTGCTGGGTATGGGGGAATATTTCGTGATGATCACGACCATACTTTTAGGTTTTATGTTAGATAATAATAACATGGTAGAATTCAAAGCTCTCAAACCTAGTGCTCTCCTTCCCTTATGTCATCATGACACATTCAAAATGACCGGGGAACAAAGTAGCAGATTTGTTGGTGAATTAGGGAAGTTAAGATTCTAGCCTGGAGGTCACTCAAAATTTTCTACCCCAAAATTTCAATATTTGAACCGAGTAGTTGAGTAGTATCGTAGAGAGTGACACAAAGCCCCCAATGGAGGTAGATGATCAAGGTTATACGGGGGATGGGGGAGGGGCTCATTCCCTCTCATTATTTGAACTATGGTATATGTGGTGTATGAGCAACATGCATAACATCACACATGGAAGTTTCGAGATCTTGGGTGGTAGGCTTATATGCGGGATGGCGAGATTAATCTTGGTGTTTACAAGCTTGGCTATGGATGGTTGTGATGGTGGCAAAGGATGTGAAGAGTTTGTGTAGGTCACCAACCTGTGCATGCTCCTTAGATAATGGTACTCTGCAATAAAGATTATTGCATGCAACTGGGGATTTCCCTTTGGTATTGTTGGAGGCCAATCATACCAAGTTTGGGACCTTAGTGAGGCTAATAGCTGGGGTTCACGTTTCCACTAGAAAAGTTTAGAGCGAGGAAAGCACACTCTAAATTCGAAACTAGTGGGGCATTTCTAAGCTAGTGTTCTTTATCAATGAATATAGTAAGATTCCTTGATTTTTCCTTTGGCATTCATAGTGTAGTTATTTTTTTAGTTGAGGTTGGAGTCATTTAGCTATGTTTGCATCTTGCACTCCCATTTTTTGTTGAGGGAAGCTTGGGTTTTGGAGGAAACAAGGTTAATTATGGTTGCAATTGAGGGCCAAAAGCATATGCTTGGTCCCCGAGGTTTGAGTTGGCTACATGGGAGTTTGGTTTGGCCTCAAGGCCCTCCGGTTGAGGGAGGAAATAGTGGTTGACATGGTGGTATTCGTAGGGAGACCACTGTTCTTTTCCAATTGTATTTATGTTTATGCAATTATCCTGCTAGCGAGACTTCCCATCCTAGTGTTGATGGTTGTAGATCCCCCTCATCTAGTTTGTATTCATAGCTTCTAGATCAACACTTCTATTTTAGGGGTTGTTTTATTAATTTGGTTGGTGATGAAGTCATTGGGGGGAAGAGGACATTGCCATCCCGTGAGAGAAATTTGACAAAGAAAGGTAACAACTCTTGCTGCGAGTTGCCTTTCTTAAGAGAGGTATGGAATTGTCTTTTCTAGAACTTTACTATCGGGTACTGGGGTTTGGATGTATTGTCGGATCTTCATGTAACACTGGAGGTAAGGTGTTGGTATCAACAGGTCGAGGTTGGTTTGAAAATGTATAAGCAATGAGATAGAGTGCAGAAAGGGATAGGACCAAGAGGCCAAAGAGTTGAGAACACTGTGGGAAGCTATGGAGATGGAGGGAGAAGGAGGAATGGAAGTAGATTTGAAGGAGGGGGTAGCCCATAATCTAACCCTTCTCTTGGTCATGTAGTTCTTCCTTCACCTTTTGTCACCTCGAAGTACCAATTGTTGTATGTTTCCCTTCTCTTGGAACAACTAGGGAAAAACCGTCATGACGATCGTAATTAAGTCATAAGTTTCATGAATGATTTGTAGCACAATCAATGAAATATTCAGGATCATTTGGCTTCACTTTGGTGGGCCAGAGGAGACTATCTAAGATAATTGAACACATGGATGGGAGATTGGCTCATTTAGAATTCCATGTCCATGGGGAACCTAGGAATCCAAATTCATTGGGTAACCATCTGGTTAATCCTCCTACACCTTGATTTATGTGGGTTGTCTTTATCTTAGGGGTCTTTTGGACATTATGGTCTTTCTATTTTTGG
Organism: Pinus tabuliformis; assembly: GCA_031772625.1. Taxonomy (NCBI): domain Eukaryota; kingdom Viridiplantae; phylum Streptophyta; class Pinopsida; order Pinales; family Pinaceae; genus Pinus; species Pinus tabuliformis. The sequence goes on from CM062814.1 coordinate 847,847,876, forward strand.
GTTCTTAGTCAATTCTGACAATTTGTAATTAGTTTTTATGCTTCTCTTATGGCCAACAAATTAGGTAGGAGAGAGGCCGAAAGAATAGTGAATATTGGACATCCATGGTGTAATCTTTGGATGAATTCATATATATATATATATATATATATATATATATATATATATATATATATATATATATATATACTGACAAGACATCGATATCAATATGTCAATACATCGATTTATAACAATACATCATTTTATACATTTGCTCAATTTGATGTGGCCTAATATAATAATTCATTTTCTAATCAAGTTTGTTCAATGGTCCCATATTTTGGTGGATAGTGTGGCTAGAATCAATGAAAATGGCTCTATAAAGGCACTCTAATCTATCACTAAATACATGATGTTATGGATATACATTTTGTTCTAGTTGGTATATATACTTGTATATATACCATACATATACCTAGTGTATACATTCACATAACATCTCAATATATATATTGATATCTAAAATAGTCATTTCCTCTATTAGCTAGACTGTCTTTTATTTATGGTTGAGAGTGATAGTGAAATATTCTTACCACATCTTCTCAGTTGTAGTGTCAACAAAAAATCCAGTAAACACAATGAAAGTAAGATTATTGATATTTTATAACGTATTTAATTTTAAAAACCACAAACCAAATAAATATATTTATTTTTATTTTAATTATGATCAACATTATTTTTTATTTAAAAATTTGAAAAAAAATCCAATTTTATATATAAAAATTGATATTTGTGACTCTTTTAAATTGATTTTTTTTATTAATTTCAAAATATAAAATTATTTAAATACAATTTTTAAAATAATTATTTCTCCAATATTAATATTTATAAATAAATTGACTTACCATGAGTATTAAAGCCAACTACCCTATGGAGTACGATAAGTATTTGTTCACCTAAAATACAATGCGTTAACTATTTGAGTGTGCATTTATTGCTTTCGATAGGTATTATGTACGGGTCAGTGTAGTCAGGTAGGTTGAATTGATTTTCATGCCTCGAGTTCCTAATAGACAACATGGAGACAATGAAAGATGTCAGAGGTAAACATATGGCCACAAAAAAAACTATTTATACGATAAACAATTCTGATAATGAATCTCAATGTCCATCTTTGTAGACAGAGATGGAGAGGTGGGCCCAAATAACAATGTAAGTATGTAATGAGAACCTGCAATCGAGATAAGGGTTGCATGGCTTGTTAGGATTATGTGTTTTGGGCGACAAACATATGGTCTAAGCCATTAAGGCAACTAACAAGATGGTAATTCCCTATATTCATGGATGGGTAATTACTAATTTTCTCCTGATTTAACAATTATTCATTTCCATTTGTTTATTTAAACTCACATTAAATATATAATTTATAATAATTATTGTTTAAAAGTATCTCTCTGTTCTAGCTAGCTCAAACAAGAAAATTAATATAGCGAAGATTAGAATGAACCCTCATGAGCTCCATCATGAAATAGGTCGTTGGGCAGTTCCTAAAACCCCGTGGATGGAAAGGATCTGCCATATCTACGAGAATAGGAACATTGAGGATGAAAACCACTTCCTCTTAGAGTGCCCCGCGTACAACCACATTAGATCCCAGTTTCATAATCTTTGTCGCAATACTGACCTTCCTAGCCTTTTACGATGTCAAAATTATAGTGAACTTGGGAGGCTTCTCTCCAAGCTTTTATAGCATAGGAATAAAATCTTAAATCAAACTAAATAATTTGTGTCTTTCGGTCTGGTATACCAAAGTTGGTCTCAGTGGACGTTAACCGTCATCATCATCATCATCATCATCATCATCATAAAATAATCCAATTATAATAATTTAAAAGTTAAACAAGCAATTAAATGTATTATTGTATGGAATAAGTTATTAAATTGGAATAGATTTGAAAATATTTATAGTCAAGGTCAAGATATAATGATGATTTATTTTCTAAAATAACTAGCACAGTCACAGTCATATTAATATAAATGTGATTGAGATATTAATCATATATTAAGAAAATTATATTAATAAATAATAATTATTATCATTATTAAGGTCATAGTCAAGCCACATACTCTTATTTGTGGGACAAGGAGGTGAGAGAGACACTCTTTTTTGTGGGACAAGGGACCCACCTCTATGCAATGATTTGATTGCTAAATCTACAAAAATATACATACTCTACCCCTAAGTCAAAAAAATTTGTGTCGGATGAAGTAGAATGGTGAGCCAATGGCTTGTTAGGAGAAGGTGTTTTGGGTGGCAAACATATGGTCTAAGCAAATAAGCCAACTAAGAAGATAGCAATTCCCTATATTCATGGATGGATATTTACTATTTTTCTTGTGATTTAATAGTTATTCATATCCATTTGTTTATTTAAACTCAAATTAAATATATAATTTATAATAATTATGGTTTAAAAGTATAAAATAATCAAATTATAATAATTTAAAAGTTAATCAAGCAATTAAATATATCATTGTATGTAATAAGATATTTTTTTTTCTAAATAAGTCTAAAATCTATTATTGTAACAAAATGGTACAGGAAGGCCCAGGCCCCTGCAGTATTTAGCTAAGGTTCAGAACATATTGCAACAGAAGCATAATGAAGACTACCTAGAAGTGGGAAACTAGTCCAATCCAAAATAAATTCGCTGCCTTCGCAGGGCAAACCAACATATGGAGAGAAAGTGATATTCTATTGAATTCAATTTCAAAAGTAGCTATTTTGCTCAAAAATGCAAAAGTAAATCCATAGACATGGTATCTGGGAACCTGAATCCTTAAGACGCATGTTGTTTTAGGTGTCATTTGAAGCTGATGGGTGTTCTTCAATAATCAAACATCTGTAGGCATCGAGGTCCTCCTCATATTTTGGCTGCTCACCCGTGTTTCCTTCACTAGAGTGTCACAATTTGGGTCTGCTGCAAGTGGCTCAGCCTTAGTAGTGTCACTCTTCTCCGAAGCATAGGTGGGATGTCCTTCATCATGAAAGGCTCCTCCTGAAATGTGACTGTAATGGTGGTCATGATAGTAGGTCGATTTAGAGAGCAATGGTAAGTGAATTGGGCCGAATGGTTGGAATGCTGAGACCTAGGAGGGGGAGCTAAAGCTTATGGACTGGATTGTGTGGGCTAGGTGCAAACATCATGAGTGTAGCCTCTGTCACTGCGTGTACCAGAATAACAAGCTGAGATGTAGTTAGATGAGGGGGAAGAGGAGTCAGAAACCGTTGATGGTGGAGGATGGAGTAATATGCCTCTGTTGTTGCCCCTCCTTCTATGCATTCACTGGCGCAGTCAAGGCATAATGGTGTGGGGTGGAAGGGACTGCCTGTGAGATGTCAGTATTGAACGAAAGTGAGAGGCAGAAGGCTCAAAGGGCTCAGAAGCGAGAGTCAGGTTGCATATGAGACTCTGAGAGTAATAGTTGCCTATTCCAAATTCTATGCAGCAGAGTATGGCAATTCCTACCTATTGCAGTGCATGTGATTGGCTCCGCTACGGCTAGAGGGCAATTGCAATTCATAGGAAGAGGGGCAAAAACAGAGGACATGGGCCGAATATTACCTGAGGTTTCCATGATGCAAAGTTGAGGTGGGATGGAATTGGTGAATTGGTTTGAGTGCCGCATTGAATGGAATTTACTATTGTCATAAGACAAGTTTAATACTATGTCTGTGAGCCTATGGGTGGCTATGTGGCGATGGCACTTGCCGGTCCATTCTTCCGCTGTCATGTCATCCGTTGTGTACACCCACATCTGGGAGTTTTACTTCTTTGTGCATCAAGTCAGTGCATTCCTGCAATTATGTGCTATCATTAAGGATGTTGAGTGTGCCTCATCTGAGTACTTGATCATGGTCTACCAATGTATTTGCCAGTAGATCAGCTACCCTTTTGCCTTCTCTCTTGACATGATTGAAGGTCAAAGCTCTTCTATTTTTTAACCTTTGATCAATGAGTTCTAAACAAGCCACTAGTCTCCAACTAGTAGCCACTTTAGAAGCCAGGGTCCCCATTTGAATTTGGGTAGCCATGTTCATGAGGATTTGGGAATCCCCTTCGATTATAACAGTGTGAAAATTATGTTGTTGAGCCAAACATAGTCCCTGCCATAGTCCTTCTAGTTCTGTTGAGTTATTCGTATCCCAGCCAATTAATCCCAAATATAGTAGAAGAGGGGTGCCTTCATGATTCTTGAATATGCCTCCATAGCTTGCCTTCCCCGGGTTGCCTTTTGAGGCCCCATCAAAGTTTAATTTGATCACACCTGTTGGAGGGGAACTCCATTGAGTGGAAGGCCTAGAAGTGGTGGTAGAGATGTTGTGATCATCTTGAACTGGCAGAATCTGGATGTTCCAATTCTCCCAAATATTCCATTCCTTTGTGTGAGTGGGAAGGTCATTAGCCTACCATTGCTGGAGAGCCAAGGTTTCCTGAATGTTCTGGTAGAAATTGCTCCATATAATATCTAGGGGGTACATTAGTTCTTAAATATTCGTTTATTTCTTTCCTTCCAAATTGTCCATAGAAACCGACCCAGAAGGATTTGCCATAGAGAATTTAGTAGCTTGCTAGTATAGGGAGTGGAGGCCTAGTTACGGATGGTACTTGTAATGTCCCCTGAGATTCTGCAGGCTCTTTTTGACATCTGAAACTGAGCTTTTCCCATAATTTGTTGGCCAAGTTGCAAGAATCCATGAGGGGCTGAATGGTTTCACTTTGTTGCTTGCAATTGGGGTAGTATGATGGTCCTTGGAACCCTCTTTGAATGAGATTGTCCCATGCGAGAACTATTTAATGAAAAAGTAGCCATATGAACATAGATACTTTGTGCCATATTCTAGGTGTCCACATACATTCCCAGACTGGGTCCACTGGTGTCTGAGCTTGAATCATCAACCCATATGCCTCCTTGGTTGAGAATATTCCCTGTGAGGTGTATCCCTGGGAATATCCATTTATATTGTTAAATTAGTCTTATCCTTGTTGGTTGGTTTTGTGTATCCCTTGTCTCCCATATATACCATGAATACCAATTTTTAGAAGCCATCCCATATTTTACATTTGTTATATTTTAACAAATGTCGAGAACATAAAGATTAAGTCCCAAGATCATTAATCAGTGAAAGATCCACATCAATGGGTGTTCAATGCAACACCAAGGAACTATGTGATTACCAAGATTGATTTGAGAAAAAAACGATGGTAAATATGCTCTAAAATTTATACTCTGTGTGTAACCATTCTTTAATATACCCCAAGTTCTAACTTTACACACTCCAACCCTTGCATACCTATATTTAGAATCTTATCAATATTTTTGGTATTAGTGGAAGAAATCTTTTGTATATGCACACATGGAAGCTATATTCACTTCCACTTATTTGGCGCTTTTACATATGTGCCACCTCGATATATGTCACGACTTCCATATAGAACCAAGCTTTCATATATGTGCTTCATGGAAGCTATATATATGCATTGCTTCCATATATGAAATCTTGCTTCCATACATGTGTGGCTTCTATATCTGTGTACATATACATAATATACAAAATTATGCATATATGAAAGAGTGTAGAAGGCATCCCATCTTGTACAGAATGCACCATGTTTGTATATGCATCCCTTCTATATAGCTATTTCTTGACAATATTGTGGGATTCACACTTCTCTTCTTTGTTTTTATCTTGGGATTGATGAGGTTAGCTTCTCTTACACTGTTTCTTTCAACATCCCACATGCAGTACCACTTAAGGTGATTTTATTTTAACCCCTAGCAATGCCTAAAGAAATTTCATAATGCGTGGATATACAAAATATATATCGCAATTGGGGGTTAAAAACATATGATTGGTCCTGAGAGTTTGAGTTGGTTATATGGGAGATTCGTATGATGATATATAAAATATACAAAATTGTGCATATATAAAAAATTGTATACACTCTTTTTTCATATATGGATTCTTAAGTATCTTCTGCACGTGAATGTATATATGGAAGTGCACATATACAAAAGAGCATAAAAAAAGCATGCTCTTTTGTATCTTCAATATAAGTTTGCTTATATTGATCTCGATTCAATCAATATATTATTCATCATCCATTTTTATGGTTTTAGAGTGGAACAATATAATCCTTTTCCCATTCCCAATTCCATCAATACCAAAAAAGATTGATTAGGTTCTAAATACAAGGACACAAGAGTTACCTTTTGTAAAGTTAGCACATGGGTTATGCCAAAGAATGACTATGTTGAGAAATCTTAGGCATTGAGATTAGGTTATTTCTCTTCAATTTGATAACTACTCGTGAATGCTTTTTACTTCTTAGATTATGATCTTCTTTTACTTCTGTTATTATAGTGTTATTGTTCATCAAACAACTACCAAAGCATAAACCATAAAGAGACAAGAGACACAGAATATAGGCTATCAGCCAGGGCCAAAACCTCTCCTTCTTGAGTGGAAAACATGAAGAAATTCTTCTTCTTATAGAGATACCAATTGACGATTATCAAGACCAAGACCCTGGACCTTTTTTCCACTCCAAGAACAAGCCACATACCTTCCTTGATCAAATCCTTCTTGTTGTTCTTTCCTTCTCGTATGGTCAACGCAAGTCAAATTGTCTGCACTACAACAATTTTGGTTTCATCCATAGATATACAACCTTAGCTTATCTTATACACTTTCAATTCTCACATGTGAGTTGTTTGCAGGTATCTTCCTTCTTCGCTTAACTAAGAGACTCAATCTTATGACCTCGTCTGTGATATATGCCGAGATAAAGATAGTCTTTTTGGCTTCTTCACTGACTAAGGAAATCCTATTAAAAAACCTTTAATATATGCCACACGTATGAGGAACAAGTAACCAAAATAGTGCCTAAACAACTCAAATTCTTCTCCTTCTTCTTGTGCTGGAAGAGAGGCTTCTACTTCTCTTTTTTGCTCTTTTTTTTGTACTTCAGATGAAATGCCAAATTTTGTGCCTAGAATGAAAGTCAAGCTTCTTATAGTAGTAGTTTTCCCTTGCTAATCAACCGACATGACTTGGAGAGAAGGCCAATATACTAGCAGGTTGACAAGGATTTTAACTAAAGGGCCGTGACTCATCCCTTTATCCTAAATTGGCATTAAGACAAGTTATAGGAATGCTAAAATTATCTAATGGTGGAAGTTTGGGTAGGTCGGTCACTTGCCTTTTTGTCACAGTCCAGAAGGTTTGAAAATGTAATATCATCAATTAGAATGTGACTTAAGTTCTGAATTTAACCCTTTCATTAAACCTTTTGTATTTGCTGGCCAATTCGGTTGCTATAGGTAGTAGAAACAACATATCGGGTCAAGTCGGGGTCTTTAACTCCCACACACCTGACATTCCCGTAAATCATGGAAGTCATTGATATGCATCAATCACAACTGTTGGATCATATTGCTCGAAGGAAAGGCATTATAAAAGCCTCATCTTCTCATCCAACGTGACACACTGACCATTGGATGGAATGAGTTTGGGTTGTCAGATCATGTTGGGAGTTAAAAGAGCATTGAAATGTGTGTGGGTTCGTGGGTAATGTACCTTCTAAGCCGTAGGATTGAGGGATTTACAATTGCTTCATGATATTGGATGCAAAGATATGAGAAATGGTTGAACAATCTGATGGGAGGCATTAGCCCCATTGTTGGTTTGACATGGTGTCGTGATGATGGGTATTGGGCATAAAAGAATGCCCAAAAAACCACCCCTTGATCGGTGTGACACTGCCTATCGAAACTAGGAATCTTGGTTCTCTGTATATCATTTTTCTTAGTAGCCCATTAACCATCGTATTTCTGATGAAAAACTTGTCAGATACACAAAGGAAATGTTGGATTTTCCATTTATTCTTTTGGCTAAAAATCTAGGTCACTGGAAAAATCATCAGCTTCCTGACACAAAAAGGTCAGAAGTGGTCCTTGGATGTATAGCGCAACATTTGAAAGAAAAATAGTAGTTGCCAATTTTGCGACCTCTAAAGATCATAATTGGTCATCATAAATAAATCACATCCTTTAGATTATCCATTGGTGTTTTCTTAATGGCACGTCAAAAAACCTAGTGGGATGTGCAACTTGGCCTTTGGTTCACCGTGAGAGGTCCATCAACTATTTGACGGATGTCGTTGGAATCTTATTGTCGAATTTGTGGAACTCCCAGTGAGCATGGGGTCAGATACACAACAGAGTATTCTTTTGTTATTTTTCATTTATATGACTATAGGATGACATATTTACCATCTACTATTTGATGCCTCGTTGTTGGATTTTGATTGTCTAATTTATGGATTGTTTGGTAGGATGTCGTGGGTTATCCGATAGAAGTTGCATCAGATGCTTGATACATTATTCATCTTCTTGTCGTCGTTTATTCGAATAAAGGCTATAATTAGATATTTTATGGCCATTTATCCTACCAATTATTGTATCGATTTCCTTCGAGAAGCTTGGAAAATGAGGCTTGTCAGAGTCACGATATAATTCTATTGAATGTCCAACACTAGGTCATCATATTTTAGTAGAATTTGTAGTAGTTTTACAATTTTCCCATCACTCATTAATAATTCATGGATGATATTAAGTTATTTACTTAGCCAACTATTCAAGAGATATGGGCATTAGATTTGATCCTCTCAAATTTTCCAGTGGCCTCTAGCATGATGATAAATGGGAAGAAATCTAGCATGTATTTATTCAATACCAATAATTTGGTGCAAAGGAATCCGGTGAGAAATATTGAATTTTAAATGGGTTCCCTACGAAGCAAATACCTTGGCATCCCTCTTGTTGCTAATTAAATGCAAGTTTCATGTTGGTTGGAGATCAAGGAAAAGGTCTCTAGGCGGTTGGAAAACTAGACCTTCAAAGCATTAAATCTTTCCATTGAAATTAGTCTAATTAAGGTTGTTCTACAAGCCATTCTAATTTATCAGTTGTCAATCTACTTACACCCAAGGGAGTATATAATAACACCGTTTCTAGTTTTCATAAATTCTTGTGGGAAGGGGATCAACATGCTAAAATTTGGACTCTAGAGTCTTGGGAGAAGGTCTATATGCCAAAATGGGCAGGTGGTATTGGTTTGAGGGACCCTAGAACTCTTAATAAAACCATGGGAACCAAATTATGTTGGAGATGGCTCTAGGGAGGTCAAGAATTATGGAAACTAATATGCAATAGGAAATGCAACCTAGTAATCGCTCAAGCTAATAAAGTGCGATAGTAAGATTTCCCATCAGGGTCATTAATATGCAATATAACATTGGAACAAAAGCCTTTTATACAATATCACCTATTCTAGGAGATTAGAGATGGTGTAACAACCGTGTTTTGGGAGAATTCTTGGCAATGAATCCCAAGGTTGGAGAGAGGAGAGGTGTTAAGATGTATTAAAGAGTACACCACAAGGAAAAGGGAAGTAGTGGTCCCTAATTTCTTGAAATAAATATCCTTGCGATATTAGTGGTGAGAATGGAAACACAAGATAACTTGGATGAGGAACATTTTTCATAGGAATAAAAAATTATGGATACACAAAAAAAGATAGAAAGATTCAAGTAGTGTGAGGGGGAGACAAGATGAGATGGGGATATCAAACATAGGTTGTGTTCACCATCAAAGAGACTTATGGAATTTTGGAAAATCACAAAGAAATCCCAAAGGATCCCCTCCAATGCAATATTTGGGAGGGAAAGTTATGGTTGAAGGTAGCAAGCTTCCTCTGGTTAGTTGGTTGATGTCGACTCCTAACATGGGACCTTTTAAGGAGAAATGGCTCTATAAGACCATCGTGGAGCCCCATCTCTCAATAATATGAGGAAAGCATTAACCATATGTTAAACACTTTTCAAGCATGGAAATTCTCTGGTCCAAGATGTGTAGCCTTTTTGGCTATTTAGATTGTTCCCCTAAGAGTTTGTGGGAAACAATTGAATCTTGGCACCCCTCTCTTCTCAAAAATATGATTATGAATAGGGCCTATGGTTTGGTTTTGGGTTTCCATTTGTGGACCGTACGGAAACAAAATAATAGAATCATATTCAAGGATATAAATAATAGAGAGGATTTTATATGGCAGTACATGAAGCTTAATATGAAAGAAATGATACGGACTAAGAAGTAGGCTGAAGACGATTGGAATCTGGAAGGAAAGGAAGTTCAAATTTTACGATCAGTGAGTTAGTGGTCTTGGCTTGTCTCCAACAACATTTTCCCTTCCTCCATAGGGATTTATCAAACTTAATTTTTATGGGCCTCTAATGAATATCCTAGGTCTGCTGGGTATGGGGGAATATTTCGTGATGATCACGACCATAGTTTTAGGTTTTATGTTGGATAATAATAACATGGTAGAATTCAAAGCTCTCAAACCTAGTGCTCTCCTTCCCTTATGTCATCATGACACATTCAAAATGACCGGGGAACAAAACAGCAGATTTGTTGGTGAATTAGGGAAGTTAAGATTCTACCCTGGAGGTCACTTAGAATTTGCTACCCCAAAATTTCAATATTTGAACCGAGTAGTTGAGTAGTATCCTAGAGAGTGACACAAAGCCCCGAATAGAGGTAGATGAACAAGGTCATACTGGGGATGGGGGAGGGGCTCATTCCCTCTCATTATTTGAACTAGGGTATATGTGGTGTATGAGCAACATGCCTAACATAACACATGGAAGTTTCAAGATCTTGGGTGGTAGGCTTATATGCGGGATGGCGAGATTAATCTTGGTGTTTGCAAGCTTGGGTATGGATGGTTGTGATGGTGGGAAAGGATGTGAAGAGTTTGTGTAGGTCACCAACCTGTGCATGCTCCTTAGATAATGGTACTCTGCAATAAAGATTATTGCATGCAACTGGGGATTTCCCTTTGGTATTGTTGGAGGCCAATCATACCAAGTTTAGGACCTTAGTGAGGCTAATAGCTGGGGTTCATGTTTCCACTAGAAAAGTTTAGAGCGAGGAAAGCACACTCTAAATTCGAAACTAGTGGGGCATTTCTAAGCTAGTGTTCTTTATCAATCAATATAGTAAGATTCCTTGATTTTTCCTTTGGCATTCATAGTGTAGTTATTTTTTTTAGTTGAGGGTGGAGTCATTTAACTATGTTTTCATCTTACACTCCCATTTTTTGTTGAGGGAAACTTGGGTTTTGGAGGAAACAAGGTCAATTATGGTTGCAATTAAGGGCCAAAAGCATATGCTTGGTCCCCGAGGTTTGAGTTCGCTACATGGGAGTTTGGTTTGGCTTCAAGGCCCTCTAGTTGAGGGAGGAAATAGTGGTTGACATGGTGGTATGCGTAGGGATACCAATGTTCTATTCCAGTTGTATTTATGTTTATGCAATTATCCTGCCAGCGGGACTTCCCATCCTAGTGTTGATGGTTGTAGATCCCCCTCATCTAGATTGTATTCATAGCTTCTAGATAAACACTTCTATTTTAGGGGTTGTTTATTAATTTGGTTGTTGACGAAGTCATTGGGGGGAAGAGGACATTGCCAACCCGTGAAAGAAATTTGACAAAGAAAGGTAACAACTCTTGCTGTGAGTTTCCTTTCTTAAGAGAGGTATGGAATTGTCTTTTCCAGAACTTTACTGTCGGGTACTGGGGTTTGGATGTATTGTCGGATCTTCGTGTAACACTGGAGGTAAGGTGTTGGTATCAACAGGTTGAGGTTGGTTTGAAAATGTACAAGCAATGTGATAGAGTGCAGAAAGGGATAGGGCCAAGAGGCCAAGGAGTTGAGAACACTGTGGGAAACTATGGAGATGGCGGGAGAAGGAGGAATGGAAGTAGATTTAAAGGAGGGGGTAGCCCATAATCTAACCCTTCTCTTGGTCATGTAGTTCTTCCTTCATGTTTTTTCACCTTGAAGTACCAATTGCTGTATGTTTCCCTACTCTTGGAACAACTAGGGAAAAACCATCATGATGGTCGTAATTAAGTCATAAGTTTCATGAATAATTTGTAGCAGAATTGAAATATTCAGGATCATTTGGCTTCACTTTGGTGAGCTAGAGGAGACTATCTAAGATAATTGAACACATGGATGGGAGATTGGTTCATTTAGAATTCCATGTCCATGGGGAACCTAGGAATCCAAATTCATTGGGTAACCATCTGGTTAGACCTCCTACACCTTGATTTACATGGGTTGTCTTTATCTTAGGGGTCTTTTGGACATTATGGTCTTTCTATTTTTGGGTTCTTAGCCAATTCTGACAATTTGTAATTAGATTTTATGCTTCTCTTATGGCCAACAAATTAGGGAGGAGAGAGGCTGAAAGAATAATGAATATTGGACATCCATGGTGTAATCTTTTGATGAATTCATATATATATATATATATATATATATATATATATATATATATATATATATATATATATATATATATATATATATATATATATATATATATATATATATATATATATATATATATATATATATATATATATATATATATATATAGATAGATAGATACTGACAACACATCGATATCAATATGTCAATACATCAATTTATAACAATATATCAGTTTATACATGTGCTCAATTTGATGTGGCCTAATATAATAACTCATTGCCTAAACAAGTTTGTTCAATGGTCACATATTTTGGTGGATAGTGTGGCTAGAATCATTGAAAATGGCTCTATAAAGCCGCTGTAATCTATCACTAAATACATGATGTTATGGATATACATTTTGTTCTAGTTGGTATATATACTTGTATATATACCATACATATACCTAGTGTATACATTCAAATAACATCTCAATATATATATTGATATCTAAAATATTCATTTCCTCTATTAGTTAGACTGTCTTTTATTTATGGTTGAGAGTGATAGTGAAATATTCTTACCACATCTTCTTAGTTGTAATGTCAACAAAAAATCTAGTAAACACAATGAAAGTAAGATTATTGATATTTTATAACGTATTTAATTTTAAAAACCACAAACCAGATAAATATGTTTATTTTTATTTTAATTATGATCAACATTATTTTTAATTTAAAATTTTGAAAAAAAAATCCAATTTTATATATAAAAAATGATATTTGTGACTCTTTTAAATTGATTTTTTATTATTAATTTCAAAATATAAAATTATTTAAATACAACTTTTAAAATAATTATTTCTCTAATATTAATATTTATAATTTTTTTTTAAAATCTAACGTTACCCTAAATCAATACAATTAATTCTTATAAAAATTCTAATAATTATAAATAAATTGACTTACCATGAGTGTTAAAGCCAACTACTCTATGGAGTATGATAACTATTTGTTCACATAAATTACAATGCGTTAACTATTTGAGTGTGCATTTATTGCTTTGGACAGGTTTTATCTATGGGTCAGTGTAGCCGGGTAGGTTGAATTGATTTACATGCCTCTAGTTCCTAATAGACAACGTGGAGACAATGACAGCTGTCAGAGGTAAAGATATGGCCACAAAAAAAAACCATTTAGACGATAAACAATTCTGATAATGAATCTCAATGTCCATCTTTGTAAACAGAGATGGAGAGGTGGGCCCAAATAACCATGTAAGTATGTAATGAGAACCTGCAATCAAGATAAGGGTTGCATGGCTTGTTAGGATTATGTGTTTTTGGCGACAAACATATGGTCTAAGCCATTAAGGCAACTAACAAGATGGTAATTGCCTATATTCATGGATGGGTAATTACTAATTTTCTCCTGATTTAACAATTATTCATTTCCATTTGTTTATTTAAACTCACATTAAATATATAATTTATAATAATTATTGTTTAAAAGTATCTCTCTGTCCTAGCTAGCTCAAACAAGAAAATTAATATAGCGAAGATTAGAATGAATGCTCATGAGCTCCATAGTGAAACAGGTCGTTGGGCAGTTCCTGAAACCCCATGGATGGAAAGGATCTGCCATCTCTACGAGAATAGGAACATTGAGGATGAAAACCACCTCCTCTTAGAGTGCCCCGCGTACAAGCACATTAGATCCCAGTTTCATAATCTTTGTCACAATACTAACCTTCCTAGCCTTTTACGATGTCAAAATTATAGTGAACTTGGGAGGCTTCTCTCCAGGCTTTTTGAGCATAGGAATAAAATCTTAAATCAAATTAAATAATTTGTGTCTTTAGGTCTGGTCGACCAAAGTTGGTCTTAGTGGACGTTAACCATCCTCATCATCATCGTCATCATCATCATAAAATATTCCAATTATACTAATTTAAAAGTTAAAAAAGCAATTAAATGTATTATTGTATGGAATAAGTTATTAAATTGGAATAGATTTGAAAATATTTATAGTCAAGATCGAGATATAATGATGATTTATTTTCTAAAATAACTAGCACAGTCATAGTCATATTAATATAAATGTGATTGATATATTAAGCATATATTAAAAAAATTATATTAATAAATAATAGTTATTATCATTATTAAGGTTACAGTCAAGCCACATACTCTTATTTGTGAGACAAGGATGTGAGAGAGACACCTTTTTTTGTGGGACAAGGGACCTACCTCTCTGCAATGATTTGATTGCTAAATCTACAAAAACATACATACTCTGCCCCTAAGTCAAAAAAAATTGTGTCGGATGAAGTAGAATGGTGAGCCAATGGTTTGTTTGGAGAAGGTGTTTTGGGTGGAAAACATACGGTCTAAGCAATTAAGCCAACTAAGAAGATAGCAATTCCCTATATTCATGGATGGATATTTACTATTTTTCTTGTGATTTAATAGTTATTCATATCCATTTGTTTATTTAAACACACATTAAATATATAATTCATAATAATTATGGTTTAAAAGTATAAAATAATCAAATTATAATAATTTAAAAGTTAAACAAGCAATTAAAGATATCATTGTATGGAATAAGTTATTTTTTTTTCTAAATAAGTCTAAAATCTATTACTGTAACAAAATGGTACAAGAAGGCTCAGGCCCCTATAGTACTTAGCCAAGGTTCATGACATATTGCAACAAAAACATAATGAAGACTGCCTAGAAGTGGGAAGCTAGTCCAATCCAAAATAAATTCGCTGCCTTCGCAGGGGAAACCAACATATGGAGAGAAAGTGATATTCTATTGAATTCAATTTCAAAAGTAGCTATTTTGCTCAAAAATGCAAAAGTAAATCCATAGACATGGTATCTGGGAACCTGAATCCTAAAGACGCATGTTTTTTTAGGTGTCATTTGAAGCCGATGGGTGTTCTGCAATAATCAGACATCTGTAGGCATCGAGGTCCTCATCTTTTGGGTGCTCACCCGTGCTTCCTTCACTAGAGTGTCACAATTTGGCTCTGCTACAAGTGGCTGACCTTGAGTAGTGTCACTCTTCTCCGAAGCATAGGTGGGATGTCCTTCATTGCTGAAAGGCTCCTCCTGAAATGTGACTATAATGGTGGTCGTGTTAGTAGGTCGATTTAGAGAGCAATGGTAAGTGAATTGGGCCGAATGGTTGGAATGATGAAAGCTAGGAGGGGGAGCTAAAGCTTATGGACTGGATTGTGTGGGCTAGGTGCAAACATCATGAGTGCAGCCTCTATCATGTACCAGAATAATAAGCTGAGATGTAGTTAGACGAGGGGGAAGAGGAGTCAGAAACCGTTGATGGCGGAGGATGGAGCAATATGCCTATGTTGTTGCCGCTCCTTCTATGCATTCACTGGCGCAGTTAAGGCATAATGGTGTGGGGTGGAAGGGACTGCCTGTGAGATGTCAGTACTGAGCGAAAGTGAGAGGCAGAAGGCTCAGAGGGCTCAGAAGCGAGAGTCAGGTTGCATATGAGACTCTAAGAATAATAGTTGCCTATTCCAAATTCTATGCAACAGAGAATATGGCAATTCCTACCTATTGCAGTGCATGTGCTTGGCTTTGCTACGGCTAGAGGGAAATTGCAATTCATAGGAAGAGGGATAAAAACAGAGGACGTGGGTCGAATATTACCTGAGGTTTCCATGATGCAAAGTTAAGGTGGGATGGCACTGGTGAATTGGTTTGAGTGCCGCATTGAATGGCTTTTACTATTGTCATAAGACAAGTTTAATACTCTGTCTCTGAGCCTATGGGTGGCTATGTGGCGATGGCACTTGCGAGTCCATTCTTTCGCTTTCATGTCATCCGTTGTGTACAACCACATCTGGGAGTTTTGCTTCTTTGTGCATCAGGTCAGTGCATTCTTGCAATTATGTGCTATCATTAAGGATGTTGAGTGTTCCTCATCTAAGTATTTGATCATGGTCTACCAATGTATTTTCCAGTAGATCGGCTACCCTTTTGCCTTCTCTCTTGACATGATTGAAGGTCATAGCTCTTCTATTTTTTAACCTTTGCTCAATGAGTTCTAAAAAAGCCACTAGTCTCCAACTAGTAGCCACTTTAGAAGCCAGGGTCCCCATTTGAATTTGGGTAGCCATGTTGATGAGGATTTGGGAATCCCCTTCAATTATAACAGTGTGAAAATTATGTTGTTGAGCCAAACATAGTCCCTGCCATAGTCCTTCTAGTTCTGTTGAGTTATTCGTATCCCGACCAATTAATCCCAAATATAGTAGAAGAGGGGTGCCTTCATGATTCCTGAATATGCCTCCATAGCTTGCCTTCCCCGGGTTGTCTTTTGAGGCCCCATCAAAGTTTAATTTGATCACACCTGTTGGAGGGGAACTCCATTGAGTGGAAGGCCTAGAAGTGGTGGTAGAGATGTTGTGATCATCTTGAACTGGTAGAATCTGGATGTTCCAATTCTCCCAAATATTCCATTCCTGTGTGTGAGTGGGAAGGTCATCGGCCTGCGATTGCTGGAGAGCCAAGGTTTCCTGAATGTTCTGGTAGAAATTGGTCCATATAATATCTAGGGGGTACATTAGTTCTTAAATATTCGTTTATTTCTCTCCTTCTAAGTTGTCCATAGAAACAGCCCTAGAAGGATTTGCCATAGAGAATTTAGTAGCTTGCTAGTATAGGGAGTGGAGGCCCAGTTACAGATGGTACTTGTAATGTCCCCTAAGATTCTGCAGGCTCTTTTTGACATCTGAAACTGAGATTTTCCCATAATTTGTTGGCCAAGTTGCAAGAATCCATGAGGTGCTGAATGGTTTCTCTTTGTTGCTTGCAATTGGGGTAGTATGAGGGTCCTTGGAACCCTCTTTGAATGAGATTGTCCCATGTGAGAACTATTTTATGACAAAGTAGCCATATGAACATAGATACTTTGTGCCATATTTCTGGTGTCCACATACATTCCCAAACTAGGTCCACTGGTGTCTGAGCTTGATTCATCAACCCATATGCCTCCTTGGTTGAGAATATTCCCTGTGAGGTGTATCCCCATATTAAAATGTCTTTTTTGTCTGAATATCTCATTTTCCTATTATTGAGATCCGTGTGCATTTCTTTGTAGAAGTCCTCTGTTTCGTGATGAATGATCTATTCGAGCTTTTTCCATTGCCTGTATCCCTAATTGATATGCTGAGTCCAATGCTGAGAGAGTGTTTCATTCTGATGACTAGCATTTTCCTCAAGATTTCGGGAAGGGATTGCTTCTAATAGTTTGGGTCATTGTTTCCATGAGTCAACCCAAAAACAGGTAGTGTCACCATCTCTTGTCTCCTAAAAATTGTGTTGTTGTATCGTTTCCCTGTTCTGTTTTGCTGCATTCCAAATTAGAGAGGCTGCATCATCATTTGTGAGTCTGATAAGCTCTTCCGGCAATCGACTATTTGCATATTTTGTAGCCCATAATCTAGCCCATGGTGTGTGTGGGGTTGATAACCATTGCCACCATAATCTTTCCCCCATCATTGCATTACTATGATGAGGATCCCGCAATCCAAGGCCTCCCTGATTTTTTGGAGTGCAAACTATCGACCATTTAACTAGGGCCCATTTGCGATTGTGCCTTGAGGATCCCCATAGAAAGTTACGTTGTAGGTCCTTGATCGTTTTGAGCACCCATTTCAACGCTATGAGAACAGAGAAGAGGTATAGAGGCATAGTTTGTAGTACTGCTTTGACTAGAACAAGCCTGCTTGCCATATTGAGGGTTCTATAAGTCCATAAAGATAGGTGATGTTCAAGTTTCTCTAGGAGTAGATGCCAAGATGCCTGCTTTATGGCATAGTCGATCAATGGTGCACCCAAGTATTTGGAGGGATGATTGGTAATAGAAAAACCTAGGATTCTAGCAATATTTCTTTGTGTTATTAGGGGAGTGTGAAAGAAGAAGATTTGAGATTTAATAGAGTTAATGTAGGTTCCTCAAGCCTCAAAGAAGGTATCTAATAGGGATTTGAGTGTTTGGGCTTCTTGGATTGAAGGGTGCCCAAATATCATATTATCATCCATGAATTATTGATGAGTGATGGCTGAGGTTCTATGGATAGAGAAGCCTTTAAGGTTTTTAGAATGAAGAGCATGTTGTATAAGGCAACCCAAGCCTTCTACCATGAGGACAAAAAGAAAGGGGGAGAGGGGATTGCCTTGTCGAATGCCTCTAGAGGGGGAGAAAGGGCGAGAGGGGATGCCATTTACCAAGATGGAGAAAAAGGTGGATGATATGAGATTCATAACCCATCTGACCTAGGTTGGGCTGAAGCCAAAAGCTGTAAGCATTTGTTTTATATATGTCCAGCTTAATTTATCAAATGCTTTAGATATGTCAATTTTGAGAAGCATACCTACCTATTTGTTGTGCTTTAGTGTGTGAATGATCTCATGCATAAGGAATATGCCATCTAGGATTTGACATCCCTCCACATATCCTGATTGTTCCTATGAGATGAGTAAGGGGAGCAATGGCTTGAGTCTATTGGTGATGAATTTTGAGATGATTTTGTATATAACATTGCAAAGTGCTATGGGCCTAAACTTCTCCGGAGTGTTTGGTTGTTATTCTTTGGGGATGAGAGCTATAAAGGTTGCATTTAGAGACAGAAGAAGCTAGTGCATTGTTCAAGATTCTTTCACCACCTTCCAGACCTCTAGGTTGATGAGATCCTAGAAGTGATGGAAAAAGTTGGATGTGAACCTGTCAGGTCCAGGGGCTTTCCCATCTATCATTTGAGCTATTGCTAATTAGAATTTCAAAAGAGTGAACGGTCAAATTAATAACTGATTGTGCTCTTCTATTATAATCTTTGGCACATGCTGAAGAATTTTGTTTATGGCCAGTTGCCTGTTTACTTGAGGCTCTTGATGAACAGATTTGAAATGGGTGAGGAGTTCTCTTTCAATATCATCATGTTACTCTACCCTTTCTCCCTACTGATTCTGAAGTTGTGCAATGTGATTATGCATTCGTCTATGGATGGTTGTGTGATGAAAGAATTCGGTATTCCTTTCCCCCTCTTTTAACCACATGATTCTTGATTTTTGTTTCCAATGTATCTCGTCTTGCTTTCTTCTATCTTCTAGCTTAGTGAGAAGATCTTGCTCTTGATTTGATAGTGTTTCAGTTCTCCCTTCCTCATTAATTTTCTGCTAGAGCTCAATCATGCTTTGCTCAAGTGTTTTATGAGCTTGAAAGATATTACCGAAGGTGGAGTGATTCCATTGCTTAATTTTCCTTTTGAGATTCATTAGTCATTGTTGGAATTGAAAAATTATTGATCCTTCAGGAGGAGTGAAGTTTTCCCAGGCTATTTTAACTATATTTTTGAAGTCTGGATGAGAAAGCCAGAAAGTTTCAAATAGGAATGGCCTTCTGGTAGAGTCTCCCAGTCTTTGCCACTAAAGTGAAATGGGCCAGTGATCTGAGCCTGACAGAGGCAAGATTGAGGCTGTGATGTCTCCTACTAGGTGAATGGCATTATCTGAAATGAGAAATATATCCAGCCGAGATGCAATTTGTTGGGAGCCTGACCTTTTGTTATTCCAAGTATAGATTCCATTATTGAATGGCAAATCTATCAGCCAGTTGTTTTGTATGTAATCTCAGAAACAGTTGCTTTCATTGTCCAATTTGACTCTGCCTCCTTTTTTCTCTTCTAGTTTGGTAATCATGTTGAAATCCCCGCTTGTGATCCACTGTGGGTGGGTTCTGGTGGAATTGAGAGCTTCCAATGTGTTTAACAGTGCGATCTTTTGTAGTGAGTCTTGAGAAAAATATACATTTGACAGATGACCATGTATATTAGTTCCTATGATAAGGAAAGTAGCATGTATGAGATGATGAGAGGCATGATAGTCTGTGAGTAAGATAGCTTGCATATTCCAAGAGATGGCGAGTCCTCCCAATGCAGCAAAAGAATCCGCCATAACTGATTGACATCCTGGCCAAGCTTTGGATAGAGTAGAACTCAATGTTTTACTACTTCATTTTGTTTCTTGCATGAAGAAGATTTGTGGTTTTGCTATGAAACAAGCTCACAGAAAGATAGAAAAGATAGATCAACGCCTTAGAAATAAGCCTCTTCGAGGGGGCAACCTCCTTTACATTACACAAATGAACAATTCTTGGATGATGCAAATGAAAAGACCTCCTTTATATATATAGGAGTCTAAGGGGTCATAATATAATGAGAGCCGACATAATCATAATAATGTAAGGGAACAATAATAACAATAGTGGGCTTCTATGGGGCATGATAGTAACAATATGGGGACTACATGGGTACAAAAATATAATAAGGGGGTTGTACTAATAACAATAAGGGGTTACACTATTAGTATAGGGGCCTAACATGCCCCTCTCCTTCAAAAAATGTTTTTCTCAATGCTTGAGTAGTTCTTGATGCTTCTGTATAAAATTCTTGTCCTCCCATGTGAAATCTTTAGTGGGTAAGTTCTTCCACTTGATGAGATACTCTAAAATTTATTGATTTCATAGCTGTCGGGTTCTTGTTTCTGTGCTTGCTCCAGGTTACAATATGATTTTTCCTTCCTCTTCATGTTCTGGCAATATTGTTTGAATTGGGATCTTCAACAACTTTTTAGTGAGTGGCCATACTTCATCATCCTTCTTCTATTCATCCCTTGTTTTGTTTATCCAATTTGGTTGGATGATAGAAATAGCACAAAACAATGCTTCCACATACTCATCCTTTCTTGAGAGTGCATCTGCAACAAAATTTTGCTTCTCTTTTCTATAGACGATGTCAAAGTCATAAACCAACATATTTGTGACCCATTTTTTTTGTTCTTCTAAAGATAATAGTTGTTCTAAAAAGTATTTAAGACTATCATGATCCATTTTTACCTTGAAGTGTCTTCCCATTCGGTAAGGTCGCCATTTCTTAAGTGCAAGTAGTATTGGCAACATTTGCTTCTCATATATAGCTTGCTTGAGATGTAGTAGTAAAAATACCCAATCACCTACATCAAAACATTTTTCACTATGATGTTGATCTACCTATTGTTTCATTTGCTTTTGCACCAAAGTGGTGTTATCCCTTAAAAGTTGGAGAACTTGTTGTTGATGCTCGATGCGATCTTTCACTGCTTGAACCGTTTTCTTCTTGATATGTCCTTCTATCTTGAGATTTTGAGGAGTGGTAATTTCTTCCAATGATTTACAAGATATGGTCGGATTCATTTCTTGATGCTCGATGTGATCTTTCACTTCTTGAACATTTTTTTTCTTGATATGTCCTTCTATCTAGATAATTTGAGGAGTGGTAATTCTGGCCAATGCATTAAAATATATGGTTGGATTCATTTCTTCTTTCTTGATGTGATCTTTCACTTCTTGAACCTTTTTCTTCTTGATATGTCCTTCTATCTTGAGAGTTTGAGGAGTAGTAATTCTTGCCAATGCTTTACAAGATATGGCCAGATTCATTTATTCCTTCTCTGGGGTTGGGTCCTAACATATATCCTCTTCTTTTGATGTTTCTTGATCCTTTACTTCCTCCTCTTCATAGTCTATGTAAAATAACTTCTTCTCAGCACACTTAAGACCTTTAGTGCATTTGCTATCACAATCGTAACAAAGCCCTTTTTCTCCTTTTTCTTCCAATTTCTATGGTCTAACCCTTGTAGGTTGCGGAAGGCTAGGAGAAACAACACTTCCATCTTTATAGTTGTGAGGGGTAGTCTTCCTTATTGCCATAATTTTACTTTCCACTATGTAACAAAGCCCTTTTACTCTTTCCAATTGTTGTGGTGTTGCTCTAAATAAGGTGTTTCTCTTTGTATCCTCATAATGTGCTATCATTTCCTCCGTGAAAGTTGATCACATAACAAGTTGTTTACGAGAAAAAGGCCCTTTATACCATAAAAATTGATCTGGCTCTAAATATGAAGATGCAATACATACCTTTTGTAACAGCGGTACACCATTTAGATCAAAATATTGCTCCATCTGAAGTATCCAATTTACTGGATCCTTGCCATCAAACTTCCTCGTATCACCTTTTCTTGATTTTAGAAGCTCGATCTTGAAACGACTATAACTCTGTAATTTCAGTTCTTCCGGTTCTGAATTGCGACCTGCAGTATCCCTCTGTGTCCTCTATCAAATGCCAGTAGTCTGATCGAATTTAGATTCTCCAAGAGAGAAT
Source organism: Pinus tabuliformis (assembly GCA_031772625.1). Lineage (NCBI taxonomy): Eukaryota > Viridiplantae > Streptophyta > Pinopsida > Pinales > Pinaceae > Pinus > Pinus tabuliformis. Next base: position 847,870,478 of record CM062814.1, read on the forward strand.
TATGCACAATCTCCCAAGACGACCTGATTATATACCTTTTTAGAAGAGCGAAATTTTATGAAGTGCCATGTGTCACTGTTTTGACCTTTGGGTCTAAAAAAATATACACAAAAAACTACAATCCTTCTTACAAAATTGCAATCTGATGTTCAAAACAAAACTTTTGACGATTTTGCCAAGGTCAGCTGTTTGGAATGTAATTTAGGAGTCTGTAAAAAGACCAAATTCCTCAGATCATGTCTCTGCAAATATTGTGCGAAAAGCTTTGAAATTCAGACTCGAGGTTCAACATGATTTAGTCTCAAATGGTTTTTTTTTTTTTGTTTGCTTTTGAAACATCTCAGAAAAAGGTTATAATGAAAATGCCACGATGACCTATTTGGAGCAGTGAAACTGTAGAATCCAAAGCTCTAATACCAAATGTTATGAAACTAGCTCAAAAAAAGATAGAAAAGATAGATCAACACCTTAGAAATAAGCCTCTTCGAGGGGGCAACCTCCTTTACATTACACAAATGAACAATTCTTAGATGATACAAATCAAAATACCTCCTTTCTATATATATGAGTCTAAGCGGTAATAATATAATGAGAGCCGACATAACAATAATAATGTAAGGGCACAATAATAAAAATAGTGGGCTTCTACGGGGCACAATAGTAACAATATGGGGACTACATGGGTACAACAATATAATAAGGGGGTTGTACTAATAACAATAAAGGGTTACACTAGTAGTATAGGGGCCAAACAGGTTTTTCATGCTGTATCATGCTTTTTATCATTCTGTATTTCCTAGGACTATTGAGCCCTCTTAAATTCCATGAGATGAGCTCCATGGTTGACTAGTGGGTAGCAGTCTATAGTACTTAGTTAACTTGGATCATCTGTGTAGCTCCACCAAAATTTTCCCAATGATGATGGTTCTTTACGGATCTATCTTTCTTCCCCTTTTCTTACCATATTTGTGGATGTTTTCTCCATCCCAGCTGCTACCTGATTGTATGCCTAAGGTTCTCTGCTGATGCACTCTTGAAAGGACTACTTCCAAATTTTCGAGTGGCCTGTCCGGAATTTTGTCAAACTCTTTCTTTCTGCAGGCTTTTTCAAGACTAAAGATGTCTAGGTCTCCGAGGTCAAAGATCTTTGGTTCTTCTTCCATGTGGCTTTGTTGGATGCTCTCAGGCATTGAGTTAGTTGTCTTGGCTGGATCTAGTGAAAATTTGTTGATATCCATTCCTTTTTCTTGCCAAGTACTATGTATTTCTCTTGGATGGGGATGGATGGAGAGGTTGCTTACTTTGGATTGATTTTTTGATCGTGCAAAGGCATACTAGATTCATTAAGTGGAGGTGAGGTGGATGGCATGGTGGATGGTTCAACCAATTTGGACAAATCTGCTTCAAGCACAGAATGTTGTGACTGAATGTCAAAGATATTACTGGTGGAGGGTGCAGAGGAAGTGGGAAAGGGGTTTTTGGGGATAGATGGGGGATTTTCGGTGTGCTTCTTTTGATTGGTGACCTTGGTGAATCCTTCAAAGTCAAATTTTTCCGAGTTATTACTGGTTTTGGGGGAAGCGTTTAATGGATAGTCATGGAATAGATGGCCATGAGCATGGAATTTTCTACATCTGAAGGGCACATGTTCATAATTGATGGATTGAATCTATTCAAAGTCATCATGAAGAAGGCTTACTGAATCCATGAGGAATTTGTTGACTCGCATGTGGACATAGATGCGAGCATACAAGGTGTATCTTCAGAGCTTTGTCTCCTCTACAATCTTTATGAATTCTCTCCTAGTCCGTTGCCAATAGCTTTTAGTGATTCTTGATCCCAATATTCTAGAGGCAAGGAGTACATTCGAATCCAGAATGGTGCCCGACTGAATTCCTCTGTATCTGAATTAAATCTTTCAATCTAATTCCTTAAATACAGACCCGTTGCATTGAAGAAATAAGGGCCACCGTCTACGATTATGTTCCTATCTTCAATGTAGTTAAATATAGCAGTGAAGAAACCTTTTGGCCCTATCTATAGGGTAACATGTCCTTTTGGTTTCCATTTTGAAGTAATCCATCCCTGCAAGGTGTTGTGGCCAGCAACAACCCCCCTTTTTATGTAGTGTTATTCCTAATACTAAATAAGTGGGGACCCTTAGTTAAAAATCTAAAAAATTAAAATAGTGTTTAAATTTCCTTTTTAAATAAAATTACCATCATAATCTTAGGAAACCCTCTTGGAAAATCCAAAAAAGCTACGTTTTATGATAAGGTACGATAAAATCTTTCCTTAGGAAATATCGCATCGCATAAGATAGCGGGACACCACCTTACAAGTACACTTCCAACATTTGCGAGATCGCGATATGCGATAATAAATGAATAGTGCATCGCATTCGGCACAATTCACATTGAAATACATTGAAATTTGCCCGATATACCATAATGTTGATCGCAAGATCTCATCTCGCAGGAAACAAGTTAACGAAGTCTGTCATAAATAACATTTATGCGATTTGCGATATTGCGATTTTGCCATGCGGCGTTAATACTATAATTCGATGTCACGAGTGATCGATTTTGTGATATTACGATGTTGTGATCTGCGATGTTGTGAATCAAATGGCAAAATCGCCTCATCGCAGATCTTTCAGGCGCGTTATTCAAGAAAAGTATTTTCCTTAAGCTGACACCTGGTTATGCACTTTAATGGTAATAAATGAGGTAGTTGCCAGTTATAATGGATTATGGGTGCGTACTTATCGAAAGAATCATTTCATGTAAGGTGGTATGCTTGATATGTCTGCAGCATTTAAAACTTTTCCCATCACCCTTCCCTGTCATTCATTTTCGCTTCACTTGTGAATTGCAGGAATGGAGGATAGAGGCCGATACAAAGCATTACACAGGTTGAAATGGGAAGGAAAGGCAAAGCCCTGAGCTCAGAAGAAAAGGAAATGACGCCCTTATATACAGACATGGCCTGTAATAGAGACACAAGAATAGCTACACGGGAAGGCATGTATAATCTGCTAGAAGAGGAAAATCCAAGAGTATTGGAACTAGTTGCTACCGCGGGCTCAAATGGTTCTTCAGAAGCATCCCTTTCAGAACTAGCCTCCTCATACTTACACCGGATAGCAGAAATGAAAAAAATCCTCCCATACATGGACATGGTCAAATGGATATTGGACAGCGTAGAAATCAGAAACAAACAGTTTAAGACTCAAGGTCAAGAGTTCACAGAAGTATTATTTTTACAAATTTTGAACTTTATATCTGTTGGAAGCAAAAAGTGCAAAAGGCAAAAAATGCATCAAGGAAACCCGAATCAAGAAAAGCTCAGAAGAAAAGCTGCTAGTTGTCCAGTCACCTGCAGGTCCCGAAAAACGCAAGAAAGTAAAACTACAGGCAGATTGGAAATAGAGAGCTCAAGAAAAGGCACAAGCAATCCAAGGGTTAACCAGGTTGAACTGGGATTATTACTGGGCTTACTTGGTAAAGCCACATAGCCAATGGATGACTGTTAAGTGTATCATCAATTCAACCGAGAAAATGGTGCCAGCTCTAGTCGATTCTGTTTTCTCAGCTTAGCTAAAAGTGGAAGTCAGCCAGCCGACTCTACTCAAATGGATGTTGCATGCATGTGATTTCAAGGACCAAATACAGAAGTAGTTTAATATTAGGTTTAATTTTAGCTTTAATTTTGTTTTATTTTCCTGAAAAGAGGACGGTCATTTAAACCGCATCCTACATTTTTGTAATAATTTATTTTTAGAATTAGTTTAGTAGTATTTAAACCCTTCTCATGCATTTAGATAAGGGTCCTAAAATTTATCAAAAACTTATCCCGAGAACATGCACTTTTGTACCCTCTAAGGAGGTTTTGATGAATGAATGGAACAATATTTATTAATGTTTGCATTTGATATCTGCTACTAATGTTGCACTCTTGTACTCTTAGTAGATATTTGATCAAGTAGAAATAAATCGTGATCACTTGAAGCTCATGAGTAGGAATAGTTATAAATGGTATTTCTATCTCTTAACTAATTCTGCCTTGTATTAAAGTGATTTCCAGTTCAGTTATTTATATATTAATGTATGGATGCCTGAGTTATCATTTGGCACTTTTGTATGGTGATAGCTATTTATTTATGCTTAGTGTATGAATAGCTCATTATGCGATATGTTTTTGCACAATTGTTTCGTATAACTTTTTATACGAAGTAGTTCATCTGTACTGAATTATTTTCTCATAACAGCTAAATGATCTTTATTACCAGTTGTTGTTTGAAATCATTTTAGATCGCATAGAAGAAAAATCACACCCCGGGTTACTGTAGATTTACATATTCCTGTTATTAGAATACATTTTCCTTATTATTAAACTAGAATTAGAGTAGAAGTATTCCATTTAGAAACTGTTAAAAATATAAATATTCATCTTTCTCACACACACATTGAAATTGGGAAACTGGTCCCACATCCCCAGTCGGACCTGCTATCCCATGGTCCGGACCGGGCGGGTATCCCCCTTGTTGTAGACCCGATTTTCGGGGCTTCAACGTATTTGGTGCTAGAAGGAGGGCCTCCGAACTATGAATGGCAAGAAAATCCAAATCTAAATACCATTCTAAGAGTAAATCTCCCTCACAATCTCCTCCGACATCTCCATTGCATTCAGAAACTTCAAATCCAAGGTTAGAAGTCGCTGGATCAATAGCCGCTGCTACAAACTGTGACATTTCAGAACAATCTACTATTGAACCTCCTGAAGTTGAATCTTTGATTCACAAACTTCAGCGATTTTCTATATCTCCTCAGAAATCTGATAAATCTCATGGCAGCGTGACTTCGCAATACAACCCTGCTCTTCCTCTCACCAGACTGAAAAGCAAAAAGCTTGGTGTTCAGCCAACTGAATTACCTCTACCCTCTAGGAAGAGAGCAAGGAAGTATCCTAAAGGATCCAATAGTGAGACTCTTTCATCATCATCATCCATCTCAAATTCTTCACCGCGAAGTCAACCATCCACTCCTCCACTTTAGGTCATTGTACATCAGCCTATTGCAACTTCCTCAACTCCTTCTTAAACATCTGGAGTTATAATATCCTCATCTTCTCAACCACAAGGATCATCTTCTGCACTTTCTTCTATTAGTAGTTCAGCAATGTCCCAATCTCCATGGCATAACCCAGGGGCAGTCTTAATGCCTGCACCCTTGAGTCAGATACCAGTCCATCCTGAAAAATGGCTGCCTAAGTTTAACCATGAGGCAGGTATGCTAGCAGAAGAACATATAAATAACTTTATGTTGTCCATAAATCTCAATGGAGTTGTTAATGAGGATGCTGTTGTTCGACTTTTCCCTTATACTTTGCAAGGGACAGCCGGATCATGGTATTTCTCATTACCATCTAGATCTATTACTAGTTGGGACATCTTCCAAGAACAATTTTTGACCAAGTTTGGTGATGACAGGTCTACAGCGACATTGATCAATGACTTGTCTAACCTTAGGGCCGAGTCAAGAGAACCTATCAAAGATTTCAATTTATGTTTCAATAAAATCCTAAACGAAATACCTACTGCTTCTCAGCCTAGTGAAGAAGTACGAAGTGAATGGTATATTACTGCTTTACCATCAAACTTAGCAATCTTTGTTGATAGGGCTAACAAAACAACCTTAGTTGAAAATATGAAAGAAGCAATAGTAGTAGAGAAACGTATTATGGCCTTAGAAAATAAAAATGCGATGGAAGAATGGAAATCTAAGAAGGTCTCTTTCAAAGAAGACCCCAAGAAAAAGCAACCCAAAGATCCATTTGATTTAGAAGGATTACAAAAAGTTTTAAAGACCATGTCTAACAAAATGGTCGACATTAAGAAACAAGTGGTAGAAACTTCTTCTAAAAATCCATACAGGCCTTTTAAAATAAATCCTTCAACTGATTCCAAATCCCCTAACACTATTTCAAATGCTAAATCAAAAGAAGAAGAAGAGGAAAATGCTACTGAAGAGCATACCGATGAAGAAGAAGTTGTAGAATTACAAGGTATGTGGGATTTCATCCTCCCAAATGAAGAAGATCAAGAGGTATTCCCAGTTAGTACTCGTAGTGGAAATCAACTTGATCCTCCTCAACCTACGCCTAAGCCAAAGAGCGCAAGCTCAATGACTAACGATAAAGTCACAGCCAAGAAAACATCACCTAAAGCGACTCAAACCAGCCCAGTCCAAACAGACACATCTACTCCATCTAAAATGCTAATCGTTTCAGATGAAATGGAGTATAACATTGCTGAAGACATGAAAAAGACTAGGGCCAATATTACTCATTTTGAATTGAGCAAGTTAAAACACCAGTAGAAAGCACTTTTGAAAGAATTACATGTTGTGCCAGTTGCGCCTTTACCAGCTGCTGATGAGCCCCAAAAATGGACAATTATTTGGGCTCATTCAACCTCCTAAGTTGACTTAATCCATCATTCTCATTGGTTTATTGCATGTTTTTGATTATATTTATGTTAATAGAGTGAATTTGGTTAGTCATTATGCCAACAAGTCTAATGGGTGCTTTGTGTAGCCTTTGTGGTCAATTTGGAGACAAAATTGAAGGTCTTAATGAGCACTTGGCAGCCAAATTCGTGGGAGAACAAGCTAGAGGATTTGTAGGAAGGTGTCCCCTTCATTTATGGGCCCTTACCAAGAATTCTCCACCATCAGCTCGGAGTTCAAGGGCCACTGAATCAATCAACACAAGGGAAGCCAACCAAGTCAAGTTGGACTGCTGTTAACTCCAAGTTTTGGGCAGCCGAGTCCCTAAAGTTTAGGAGGACTGTTGGGTCCTCAATTTGTATAAATAAGAAGGCTTAGGGCCTCATTTGGGTTACCCAGTTAGTCATTTTGTTTTAGCCAGTAGATAGTAGCTAGTGGTTAGTCATTTTGTAGCTAGTAGTTAGCCAATGGTTAGTCATTTTTGTAGGCAGAAGTTAGCTAGTTTGTATTTCGATTTTGAGGCAATAGATTAGCTTTTCTTTCAGCTCATTTCCAAGTTCTCCTTGTGGACAGTTTTGATGTAACTCTTCATTTCTTGATCAATAAAGATGAATCCAGCTTTGCACCAGCTCTAAATCTCTCTTAGGAGGTTGTAGCTCTTGGGGTTGGGCCCATCTCAAGTGCCCAATACCTCCTTTGATTATCTTTATGTGTTCTGCTGCATTCTTAGAATAAACTCTGTTATTTAGAGCTAAATCTCGTTTTGTTATTTAGTTTGTTTTTCTTGATAAGTAAAATAGCTTTTCATGCTCAGATTTAGTTTATAGGTTGTTAACAGAAAAATCTTCAAGAAAAGGGCCAACAAACATCTGTGGTTTCACCTCTCCCTCAGTGGGATTAGGAGCTGTGACTAGGATGACTTTGCTGCCCACAAAAACACTGATTTTGCTTTGCCATGCAATCACTAGTGTTTGATTTTCATGTGTAGAAGTTGGTTACAAGTTCAAACTTTCATTTTCTTATTTGCATGAGTTAAAATACATGGTTTCATTGCAGGTCACACTTCTGTTCATTCTCTTTACTAACAGCTAGCAAATTAGGTCAACGTAACTAGGTCTTTGAATTCATAAGTCTTTGTTGGTTCAGATTGGAAAAACGACTTGCAGAGCGCCTGTACCACTCCTTCATCTACTTATTCTCCATCAGCACCATCCACTCCACCCTCTATTTAGAACCCTTGCTTCACGTTTGCCATTCGCTCCTAAAACCCTAATTTTTTGTGCAACATTGCTTCACTCTCCCTTGAAAAAATTGAACCATCCTCGCCATTCCTTAGCTCCATCCATCAGTTCCTAGGCCACTTCAGACCCCTATCCTACCTCCATATCCACTCATGCATCTTCCCTCATTCACCCATGCTCCAAAATCCCATTTCAGAACATCCTGTAGAAATCTCTGAACATCCTGTAGGATCCCCTGCAGACATCCTGTAGAAGCCTGCAAACTCGGTTTCCGAGCACCTGAACATTGTGGACTTCTGTGGAATGATGTTTTGGATCCCCTGGAACCTCTCCTAGCCCTCCTGACCTTTCCCAAGCTTTCTTTCCCTTCGAACTACCCCTGCACAGTCAAACCCTAATAAGAAACAAAATCATAATAACTCCAACCACTTAAGCAAAAATACAAAAACAATGGTCTTTTCAGTAGAAGTAGTTTAAATTCATGCATCTCATATCACTAGAAGTAATGGCATCATTTCTAGAAGTTTTCACTTCCACCATTGCATCATAGAGATTAGACTAGTCAGATTAGGGTTTACTAGGGTTTCCATGTTCTGTTGGCTTTCAATTCATTCTTGCAAAGTAGGTTAATTTCCTTTCAGATAGTCTTCGTTCATCATCTAGAAAGCTTCTTCTGAGAACATATAGAAGTTGGCTTGAGCCCTAGCAGACTTGTGCCAGCTGACCAAGTGACAGCTGCGACAAGAGCTAGTACTTGTGCATACAACACCGTCGCTTCCAAGTTTGTTACGAACTACCGGGTTGATAAAATTAAAGAAGGGAGTTCCAGGAGTTGTAGCATTATTGCTACAATACTGGAGCCCACCATTTTTTTTGCGTCATTGCCGGGGAAGCGTCAGAGTATTGGTGATTGTCGCTTTTCTTCTATTTTCCACTACAATCTTCTGCTAAGTAGTTTATTTCATTTCCATTCTGCAAAAGTAGCATAGACATTTCCTGCTTTCCTAGATTAGCATTTCCTGCTTTCATAGATTAGCATTTCCTGCTTTCATAGATTAGCATTTCAATTCCGCAATTTCATTTCTGCAAGCGTAGATTAGCATTTCAATTCCGCAAGCGTAGACTAGCATTTCATTCCTGCAATTTCATTTGAGCAAAATAGATTAGTCTTTTCCTGCTTTCATTTCAATTCCGCATTTTCATTTTAGCAAGATAGTTAGTTGCAGTTCAATCTATTTCAGTTTTGCAAGTAGAAGTAGAAAAAAGCAAAAATCAACCAAAAATATTTCATTTCATGCCTTGTAGGAGTAGAGATAAGTTAGAAAAATGATTGCACAACACCCCCACTGCTTCACACAGCCAACGTTATCTCTTCTTCGATGGCTGTGATTAAAGAACCCCTGGGTGGACATCAAGGCATATTTAAAGAACCTATAGGGAAGAAGAAGAAGAAACCATTCCTCTGGAGCAAATGGCTACAAGCAGAAATGTTGGGAGCAACATCTTGTCCAAAGATGAATTTGAAAATCAGATCGAAGATTTCAAGAGTGATATGAGGCAGTTTCTTGCCATGCAACTGGATACCTTGCGGATCCAAAAGAAGCAAGAAGAAGCCAAGAGGGCTTTGGCCATTTTTTGTCCTAGGTGCACTAGAAAGCATCCTAGGAACGAATGTCCAATGCACTCCCTAGAAGTGTGTTTCATATGTGAAGAATACCATCCTACAGATCAGTGCCCTTCCTTACCCAGATTCAAAGCTGCATATCAGAGAGCCAAAGGAACCACTGAATCACTCTATTACATGAACCAAAGTTGGCCACATGAACCTAGATCTTATCAGCAGGAAGTGCAAGGGACATCCGAGACCTATTATGACCCCTATCAAGCCACTTTCATGCCTTCTTGGGGTCCCCCTGCTCATCCTTCCTGGTCTCTACCTCCTCCTTGGTCATATCCTCCTTGTTCCTTCATAGATCCATATTATACCCAACCAGCTGCTCATTCGTTTCACTCTTATGCTCAGCCACAGCCTCAGTGGAATGCACCTTATCATGAGTGGAGGCCCCAATACAACTCTCATCCTGCTCATTTTCCTCCACCACCTGCTCATTCACAGCCATCACCTCCTCCTCCACCAAGGCAACCCCAAATGCCTACCCAACCACAATGCCATCCATCTCCATCTCAATTTCACACCTCCACTCAACTACCCCTACCATTTCTAAAGCCATACAATGGAGTAGCTCAACCCAGTTGCAAAGCTGAGGCATAACATGTGCAAATGACTCCTTTTGAGCTCAATGATGTTCACCAAAGCTCAGGAAGAGTGTTGCAAAAGAGAGAATCTATTGACAACATTGAAGGACCAAAGGAAAAAGAAGGTTCCAAAGAGGATATCAAAGAACCATGGGCTGCACTTGATGAAGAGAAGAGATCTAAATTAGAGATCGAGAGAGTTCCCTCATGGTTATCATCAAATCCTCCATGTACTCAAGAGAAAGATCAACAAAAAGAGGAAGATCAGAAGGTCATGATAGAAGGTGACATGAAGAATGATCCAAATCAGGAAGATGACCAAGGATATCAAAGCTATATTGAGATATGGTTTCAGAAGGTCACTAAGTTGCAGCGGTACTTTCTTCCTCAGTTATGTTTGATCCCTTCAAAGCCAGATCATTTGGTCTCTGAGATCTGGATACCTATCCAAGCATGCATTTCGAGCCTTCACATCATCTTGTCTCTAATCTCGATGTGCACATGGTTCCATTGGAAGTATTCTTATACTTGAAAATGATTTTGTGTTTCAAGTAGGGTAGGGTAGAAAAAAGAAAAAAAAAGAAAAAAAAAAGAAAAAAAGAAAAAGAAAAAAATGAAAAAAAGAGGAAAATAGAAATCTAAGGTGAAAACCTCCTCGGAGGCGCCTTAGATTGGCTCATTGATTGAAAACCTCCATGAGGCGGTAAATGGGTTGGAAAAAAAAAGAGAAAAGAGAATAAGATCTCTGGGTGAAAACCTCCCTTGGAGGCGCCCAGGGCAGGCAATTAGGGTGAAAACCTCCATGAGGCGCCCTAGTTGTTTTTCAAAAAAAAAAAAGAGAAAAAGAAAAAGAAAAATAAAACTAATTTCCATTGGATAATTGCAGGTTGCAAGAAGGACGTTTCATGACAGGAGGAGCACTCAAATCAAGATCAAAGGAATTTCTCATTGTGCTTCTACAGGAAGCTCTGTATTTCTACAGGAAACATCCTATAGAACCTTTGGACAAGCCAAATCCAATTTCAAAAGTGAATCTAATGGTGGGAATCTGTTGATTAGGCCTACAAGCACTTGTGTGTCCATCCCTTGCCTTCATCCATCATTTTTTCCACCTCCTTGTGCTTCTCATTGTGCTTCTACAGGAACTTCCTGTAGAAATTGTGGGAAACTAGACATGGATTTCAAAAAGTGGTTTGGCAAGCATTGTAGCTTCCTCAAGGGCTCATAAGCCCTCATGCAATCTTCCAACTCCTCCTCCACCATCTCCATACCTGCATCACAGCCCAAGCTCAGTTTTCCCTTCCATGCAAACACATGCAAAGTGCCTTGAAGCAAAAACACATAGAACAAAATTTGTTTTTGCCATAACTTGAAAAACATGCATCCATTTGACAAACCGTTTTATGGGGAATTGTACAAGGTTGATGGAAACATGCCTGAGCAGTTCCATGCAATTCTGGTGCACGGTTTCCAAGAAATCAGCCTCCATCACCATCAGCCATTTTTGCATTTTCTCCATATCCGTGCATCCGTTTCAAAACATGTTTCATGGGGATATGCATATGAGTGATGGTAACCTACCCAAGCAGTTTCAGCCGATTCCGATGCACAGTTTCCGAGAAATCGAGCTCTGAAATCTTCAGCCATTTTCCATTTTTCTCGAAATCCGTGCATCCATTGATCATGATTTTGCTATGGGAGATGCATAATGATGATAGAAACATGCTCAGCAAGTTTCCGATCGATCCTCTTTACCGTTTGAGAGAAATGGCGAAAACAAGTTCTGGTTTTGTGACCATGCAGCAGCAACAGCTTGAAGGTGCAGATCTGAACGTGGAAACAATTGCATGCAGCTCAGATCTGGCCAAAGGACACCTGCACAAGGAAAAGAAATCAAATATTAGCAGCCAAGCCACATGCAATCAGAAAAACCAATGCATGCAGCAATGACAGGCCACATCAGCTCACGGCAGCCATTCAACTTCGAGGTATGTGACAAACTCATTCTTCTATTGCATAAATTTAATTTGAAAACTGCATGAATTGATGGAATGGTGGAATTAAGCCACGAATATAGCAAGTTTAAGTCAATTTCCTTCTCTAGCACTAAGCTGGAAGTCACGCAGTACACATGGACAGCTGACTTACGTCAAAAATTAAAGCAACCAGGAGTGTCGGCCATTTAAACTTCAGTTCAATTCACGACAGTGATTACAGGGGTAAAACATGCAGTTCGGGAACAACACTTCCAGTTGCATGTGGCCACGTACACTTGGCCACTTCACTCTCTCACGTGAATCACGCAGCAATTAACGAACGCTCAGCTGAAACTCACAAACTACTGTTAACTTGCACTTGCAACATTTTCAACTGAAGTATGCATCCTTTGCTTCCACAAAATGATTAACACATCGTCCTCCATTGAGATTTGTGGCCTGGTTCACAATTCTCCAGTGTATCGGGCTCACTCAGAGGCGCAGGGGCACTCTACAGGCGTTTCTACAGGAAGACGTCCTACAGGAAAGTATAGCAAAGTCGTCGAGAGTAGAAAAGCCCGAGTTTTTCTTCATCCAGTTGGAGATTGAAGAAAGGTAGGCTGGAAAACACCATTCCCATGCATGATATTTCGGAAGGTGGTGAATTAAATTGTTTTGAATAAGAATGTATGAAACAAGTCTGCTTGTGAATCCAGAATAGTAGTTTTCCTGTGTGTTACATGGAATGTTTTAGTTGGTTCTGCGTCAAATTCTCTTCCACAGTTCATGTTAAGAAATTCCTCTGCTAGAAATGATAAACCACTATGAGGGTTAACCTACGCATGAGGAATATGAATTTTATGTGATTGTATGCATGCTGAGGATGAAGCTGTACACTTTGTCTGTGGGATCCTGATTCCCTTTTGACAGTCGGGTTTGGGCAGCAAAAGCATTATAACCAGGGAATTGGTGCAAAGTTGAAATACAAACACCTGAGAAATCTTGTCCTGAGGATCAAAAGAGGAAAGCATAAAAAAGCAGTCCCTTTCTTCTCAGAGCATTGAAACAGGGCACTCTCACCAAACCAGACCAACCATCCTACATCCTTTTTGTAGCAAGGTCAGCCTTCAAATTATGAAGTATATTACCTGTGATGGGCGATTTAGCATTGTGTATGGTTATCACTTCCGCTTGTTAACAGAGCTCAGGCACACAATGTATTTTCCCTCAAAACAAAAAAATTGAGCATTCCATACTTCCTCCTATAGTCATTAGTTGAGTGTAGCACGAAATTGAAGGAGGGAGCACCAGACCAGCTGGCCCATCATGGGCTTATCAAGATCCTTGTAGAAGATGCCCTCCATACTTATACTGTCCCTATTTCTTGGGAGGTTTTCCACAATATGTCCAAGGGTGATGACATCTAGTCTCTGGCCAAAGAATTCACCTCACCCAGCAGCGAGGACAAGGAGCACATCGAGGAAGAGAGGAAAATAGAGGGGAAGAAAGATAAGGGTAAGGAAACCCAAGGCAGACCATCACATGAAAAATCACAGGAGAAGCCACAGAAAAAGCAAGAAAAAGGACCAGCTGTTGAGACCAAAGCTGCAGGTGAAATAAAGACACAAACACCCCGGAAGAAACAATTGCAAAGCAGGGCAGAGAGGACTGAAAAAGTCCAAACAAGTGAAGACAAAACCAAGGCAACCGCACCAAAATCAAAAGGGAAGACACCCCCAGCCACGCAGACCAAGACAGTGCCAACTGTTTCTACAAGAAGACAAAGAACTGTTAGCAGACTGTTTCTACAGGAAGACAGAGAACTGTTAGCAGACTGTTTCTACAGGAAGACAGAGAACTGTTAGCAGACTGTTTCTACAGGAAGATAGAGAACTGTTTCTACAGGAAGTTTGAAAAGAGGGAAGCCAAAGGAGAAATCAGCCGAGATGTTAGCCAAAGAAGCCACGAGGGCCATCAAATATGAGGAGAGAGATTGGTTGCTCAGAGGATGAGCAACACTTTCAGTAGGGGGGTGATGATGAGCCCCAAAAAAGGACAATTATTTGGGCTCATTCAACCTCCTAAGTTGACTTAATCCATCATTCTCATTGGTTTATTGCATGTTTTTGATTATATTTATGTTAATAGAGTGAATTTGGTTAGTCATTATGCCAACAAGTCTAATGGGTGCTTTGTGTAGCCTTTGTGGTCAATTTGGAGACAAAATTGAAGGTCTTAATGAGCACTTGGCAGCCAAATTCGTGGGAGAACAAGCTAGAGGATTTCTAGGAAGGTGTCCCCTTCATTTATGGGCCCTTACCTCGAATTCTCCACCATCAGCTCAGAGTTCAAGGGCCACCGAATCAATCAGCACAAGGGCAGCCAAGCAAGTCAAGTTGGACTGCTGTTAACTCTAAGTTTTGGGCAGCCGAGTCCCTAAAGTTTAGGAGGACTATTGGGTCCTCAATTTGTATAAATAAGAAGGCTTAGGGCCTCATTTGGGTTAGCCAGTTAGTCATTTTGTTTTAGCTAGTAGATAGTAGCTAGTGGTTAGTAATTTTGTAGCTAGTAGTTAGCCAATGGTTAGTCATTTTTGTAGGCAGAAGTTAGCTAGTTTGTATTTCGATTTTGAGGCAATAGATTAGCTTTTCTTTCAGCTCATTTTAAAGTTCTCCTTGTGGACAGTTTTGATGTAACTCTTCATTTCTTGATCAATAAAGATGAATCCAGCTTTGCACCAGCTCTAAATCTCTCTTAGGAGGTTGTAGCTCTTAGGGTTGGGCCCATCTCAAGTGCCCAATACCTCCTTTGATTATCTTTATGTGTTCTGCTGCATTCTTAGAATAACTCTGTTATTTAGAGCTAAATCTCGTTTTTTTATTTAGTTTGTTTTTCTTGATGAGTAAAACCGCTTTTCATGCTCAGATTTAGTTGATAGGTTGTTAACAGAAAAAGCTTCAAGAAAAGGGCCAACAAACATCTGTGGTTTCACCTCTCCCTCAGTGGGATCAGGAGCTGTGACTAGGATGACTTTGCTGCCCACAAAAACACTGATTTTGCTTTGCCATGCAATCACTAGTGTTTGATTTTCATGTGTAGAAGTTGGTTACAAGTTCAAACTTTCATTTTCTTATTTTCATGAGTTAAAATACATGGTTTCATTGCAGGTCACACTTCTGTTCATTCTCTTTACTAACAGCTAGCAAATTAGGTCAACGTAACTAGGTCTTTGAATTCATAAGTCTTTGTTGGTTCAGATTGGAAAAACGACTTGCAGAGTGCCTATACCACTCCTTCATCTGCTTATTCTCCATCAGCACCATCCACTCCACCCTCTACTTAGAACCCTTGCTTCACGTTTCCCATTCGCTCCCAAAACCCTAATTTTTTGTGCAACATTGCTTCACTCTCCCTTGAACAAATTGAACCATCCTCGCCATTCCTTAGCTCCATCCATCAGTTCCTAGGCCACCTCAGACCCCTATCCTACCTCCATATCCACTCATGCATCTTCCCTCATTCACCCATGCTCCAAAATCCCATTTCAGAACATCCTGTAGAAATCTCTGAACATCCTGTAGGATCCCCTGCAGACATCCTGTAGAAGCCTGCAAACTCGGTTGCTGAGCACCTGAACGTTGTGGACTTTTGTGGAATGATGTTTTGGATCCCCTAGAACCTCTCCTAGCCCTCCTGACCTTTCCCAAGCTTTCTTTCCCTTCGAACTACCCCTGCACAGTCAAACCCTAATAAGAAACAAACTCATAATAACTCCAACCACTTAAGCAAAAATACAAAAACAATGTTCTTTTCAGTAGAAGTAGTTTAAATTCATGCATCTCATATCACTAGAAGTAATGGCATCATTTCTAGAAGTTTGCACTCCCACCATTGCATCATAGAGATTAGACTAGTCAGATTAGGGTTTACTAGGGTTTCCATGTTCTGTTGGCTTTCAGTTCATTCTTGCAAAGTAGGTTAATTTCCTTTCAGATAGTCTTCGTTCATCATCTAGAAAGCTTCTTCTGAGAACATATAGAAGTTGGCTTGAGCCCTAGCGGACTTGTGCCAGCTGACCAAGTGACAGCTGCGACAAGAGCTAGTACTTGTGCATACAGCACCGTCGCTTCCAAGTTTGTTACGAACTACCAGGTTGATAAAATTAAAGAAGGGAGTTCCAAGAGTTGTAGCATTATTGCTACAATACTGGAGCCCACCAGCTGCTGTAACCTCTCAAGCTTCCCATGATATGGGAAGACCTCCAACTAATACGATAAATAAAGTTGATCCAAATGATATCGCATTAATTGGAGGAAGATCGAGATCACATACTCCCCCATTTCTCCTTACTTATGAAATCTTCAATAAAAATGTGCATAATTGCTTAGTGGATTCTGGAGCTTCATCAAATATTTTTCCAAGATCAATTTGTGCAAAATTGAATGTTCAACCACAAAAATCTACTGTGCACATAGTTCAACTAGATCGATCACAAGTTGAAGTGATTGGTGAGTTAAACTAGGTTACCATAAGGCTGTCATCCAATCCAAAGGTATGTCAAGTTATCGACATTTTGGTTGCTGATATTCCTGAATTTTATGGCTTAATCCTTAACAGAGATTGATCAGAAAAACTTCATGGATACTTTGCAACTGACTAGTCACATATGTGGCTGCCTTATAATGGTAAACCAAACCAAATAAAAGTTGAACATGAACGACATCAGAAATGCATAGTAACAGAACTCGAGGGAGAAAATGAACCAGCATCATATAATTCTAACATTATTGGCAACTATTCAGTATATTCTTTCTTAGGAAATTTTAATGCTCATACTTCACCTTACTTAGAACATTCTGTTTTGTCTCAAGTAGAAATTTTTTCTCAAACAGATAGTTCTAAATGCATTAATTTTATAGATAGTCCTGTAAATAAATCTTTGTTTTGGAAATTATTTTTTGATGGTTATAAGTCTAACGAAGGAGCAGGAGCAGGATGTGTGTTAGTAAGCCCAGAGGGAGATAAAACCATGTCAACTTGTAGACTCGAATTCGAGTGTACCAACAATACTGCATAATACGAAGCTCTAGTCCAAGGCCTGTACAAGGAAATCGGATTAGGCGTCAAATACGTGCAAGTTTTCGGAGATTCTAAAATAATAATTAGACAGGTACGCAATACTATACACTATTTATCATGTCATTTAAATCATTACCAATCTTTAGTTCAAGATCTGACTGAACATTCTATAGCATTTAATATCTCGTCAATTCCCAGACTCCAGAATGCTAGCACAGACCTCTTAGCCAACATAGCTTCCAACCTCATTCCTTCAGAAGATTTTAGCCCCGACTGATTTTCAATTGAGTTAATTTTTAGACCAGCTATTCCTGATAACATCACCAATTGGAGGATTTTCAATGACGATCCTGATATCGTGATTTTTCTCACATCTGAAGGATCCTACACCAATCAAATAATTGACGAAGACCAACATGACCAACAATTGCAACAGGATAGTACTAACAATGCTATACCTAAATCGGTAATCAAATTAGAGGACCTTTATGATTTGAAAGATCGATTCAAAAGATCTACTAATTCAAAATTCCAAAGTTCAACTTTGAATTATGAATTAGTAAATCTAAGAACTGATGCAAAACCACAGAACATCAACTTAGGGCTTGGCCTAGCCCCTGAAGAGAAATTAGCATATATTCGTCTCTTGAAACAATAAAAAGGTGTCTTTGCTTGGAATTACGATGAAATCAAAACATACGACACCTCCATCATCCAACATACTATCCCAATGATTGATAATGAAAAACCTGTCCAACAGAAGTTGAGAAAGATCTGTCCAAATTTAGAAAATCAGATTAAAACTGAACTTAACAAGTTATTGAAAGCCAAGATAATCTTTCCCATTAGACATTCTAAATGGGTCTTCAATATGGTACCTGTTAGAAAGAAAAATGGAGATATCAGAATCTGCATTGAATTTCGAAACCTTAACAAGGCCTACCAAAAGGATAATTTTCCTTTACCTCCCATGGAACAAATACTACAGGCAGTTTCAGGCTCAGAGTAATGTCATTCTTGGATGGGTTCTCAGGATATAACCAAGTGCTCCTACATCCCGAGGATCAGTTGAAAACTACATTCAGAACTAAATGGGGCACATACGCATACCAAAAGATGCCATTTGGTTTGATTAACGTGGGTGGCACATTTCAAAGAGCCATGGACATCACATTCAAAGGATTCGTTAATAAGTTAGTAGTAATCTATTTGTATGATATTACTGTTTATTCCAAGAAACGAAAAAACCACCTCAGGGATTTAAAACAAATCTTCCAACATTGTTTAAGGTATGGAATTTCACTTAACCCAAAAAATCCTTTTTCGCATTAAGTGAAGGAAAGCTTCTAGGATTCATAGTGCCAAAATCTGGAATTCACATTGATCCTAACAGAATCAAAGAAATTTTTGCAGTTCCCCTACCTCATAATAAGAAAGCCATGCAATCTTTCCTCGGCCAGATCAACTTTGTAAAGAGATTCATTCCAGATTTTTCTAGAACCGTGTCTCCTCTACAAGCCATGATTAAAAAGAATGCAAACTTTAAATGGGGCCAAGATGAACATGAGGCTTTCAATCTGATCAAACAAGCCATTATCAATGCTCCATCATTAGCAACTCAAAATTTTTCCAATCCTTTTATTTTGTATACCTTTGCCCCAGATAGATCATATGCTACGATACTCACTCAAGCAAATCAAGAGAAGGTGGAAGCCCAAATTGCTTTTTTTAGTTCCACTTTACAAGGTGCTGAATTGAATTCTTCAAATGTGGAGAAACAAGCCTATGATGTTTTTAAAGTAATTAAATATTTCAGACCTTTCTTACTCAAGACACATACCAAGATCATAGTACTGTTTCCAGTGGTAAGAAGTCTTCTAGTACACAAGGATGTGGGTGATAAAAGGGAAAATTGGGTTACTGCCTTACAAGAATACGACGTAGAAGTCAAACCAACAAACATTGTAAAAGGTCAAGGCTTTTGCAAATTGTTGGCAGGAGCATCGCTAATGCCCAAAAATCCATCTAAAGAGGTACAAGTATACGAGGTAAGCCTAAACGATGCTAAGTCATTATATGCTAATATTATTTATTATTTAAAAAATGGATATGCTCCTCCAAACCTTGATCAGACCAAGAAAAGAGCCCTGAGGTTAAAATCCAAACAATATCAACTTGTAAATGACGTTCTTTTCAGAATAAATTATGATTCTGTTGTACTTAGATGTCTTGAGAAATCTGAAGTTGAAAAAGTTATGCAGGAACTCCATGATGGGCCAGTAGGTGGACACTACGCTAGAGATGCAACTGCTCATAAGATCTTACGCGTAGGCTATTACTGGCCCACATTATTCAAAGACGCATATAACTACGTAAGAAAATGTCAAGTCTGTCAAACTTCTGTCGGAAGACAAAAGAAACCATCCTTGCCACTGCAACCAGTTACCATCGAACAACCTTTCAATCAATGGGGATTAGACATAATAGGTGAGATCGTTCCTCACTCTTCTAAACAACATAGATACATCCTCACAGCGACAGATTACTTTACTAAATGGGTAGAAGCAGTTCCACTCAAGATGGCTAATGCTGAAAATATCATTGAATTCATAGATCAGTTCATAATCACCAGGTTTGGATTGCCTTCCGCTTTAATGTTTGATAATGCATCATACTTTTCTGGTAATGCAATGACTGAGTTTGCACTCAAAAGAGGTTTCAAACTTAAATACTCGGCCAATTATTATCCACAAGGGAATGGGTTAGCTGAATCCACAAATAAGAACTTAATTAGAATCATCAAGCGAACCATTGACCAAAATCATAAAAATTGGCATAAGTCTTTAATATATGCTTTATGGGCAGACCGAATAACACAGAAAGCCTCTATCGGCACTTCTCCCTTTAATTTAGTTTATGGGAAAGAAGTGGTTCTTCCAACACATCTGGCAATTCCCTCTTTAGCCTTAGTTCAGTACATTGATGAAGTACCAACTTCTTCTTTACAACTTAGGTAGTTGGAATTAATTAAATTAGAAGAACAACGAGAAAGGGCTAAGGTTACTCACACTCATCATCAAGCATTGGTGAAAGCCTCTTTTGATTCCAATATGGTATCCAGAAAATATTTTCAAATAGGAGATTTAGTTTTAAAATGGGACAAGGATCATGAGGAAAAGGGAAAACAAACAAAATTTCAAAGAATGTGGCTTGTTCCTTTTCAAATTGTAGAAATCATAGGTCCATCAACCTTCATGTTACAAGATTTAGCAGGGAAGAGGGATTCTTTACTTGTTAATGGTCAAATTCTCAAGAAATATTTTCCATAGAAGATCGGTCTTCTATTTTTGTAGAATAGTTGTTTTTCTTTTCATAATAAGACCAGTTGTGAATGGTTACGTTAGGGATTTATGAAAAAGACACCAATTCTCTTTCAAATTTTGATCTTTCGCTTGTATAAATAGCAAATCTTTTGGAAAATTGATATTTATTATTGAAAGAAAGAGTTAAAGACTCTAGCCTAGATATGATACTAGTTTCAACTTCATAAAATTTGATAAAAACAACCTTTGGTGAGAAATTGTTTTATATCAGTGCAATGAAAAGTATCAATAACAAAATAAAGATTCTCTGTAGAACAGCTATTTCCAAAAACTCTACTATTGTCATCCAAAGCTATCATAAGGAAACAATGACTTCCTCCCTACTAAGGAAATCACAACTTTCAGAGGAACAATCAAAGGATACACTTTATCTTAAAGAATGAGAGGTCTCATCACGAGCTGACTTATCATAATCACAGATATTATAACTTGCCGACTTTGCCAATACTGCATACCACAACAGGGAAAAGACTCAATATTGTTGAAATCAAAAGGCAAGGGGTCTCATCACGAGCCAGCTTGTTCAACAAAGTTATAAATCAATGAATGACTGTGTCATAAATTCGCTATCAAACCAAGACATTGCTCTGTAAGAATAAAAAGAAAAATGAAAGTATAAAGTGTGGATATGGATTCTTCTTTGATAATTGTGGGTTTCTTTAAGTAGGATACAGGATCATTGCTGGGTAACAGGTAACCCTGTCGAGGCTATAAACGCCTGCTGGCAGATGAGGCTCTACCTAAGAAAAATGAGCATATTTAAAACTAGTTTACAGAGAAGACTTTGTTTTATCTTTACAATCCAAGTAATGATTGATGTAAATACAAGGATTAGCTTGAGGCAGCAAATAATCAAAGTTGAAAAAGTTGAAAAAAAATGTCATTGACAGGTTAGAATATAATGTACTTTATCTTTCTATAATAAAGTTTAACTTTCTAGAAAATTTTCTGTTTTGGAAGTTTTGAAAATTCAAAAAGCAGCAGAGATAACTGGTTCTTCCAAGC
This sequence comes from Pinus tabuliformis, assembly GCA_031772625.1. NCBI lineage: Eukaryota > Viridiplantae > Streptophyta > Pinopsida > Pinales > Pinaceae > Pinus > Pinus tabuliformis. Next base: position 847,891,927 of record CM062814.1, read on the forward strand.
GAATCGCCAATTGTTGTGGCCAACAATAACCCCCCTTTTTATTTAGTGTTATTCCTAACACTAAATAAGTGGGGACCCTTAGTTAAAAATATAAAAAATTAAAATAGTGTCTAAATTTCCTTTTTAAATAAAATTACCATCATAAGCTTAGGAAACCCTCTTGGAAAATCCAAAAAAGCTAAGTTTTATGATAAGGTACGATAAAATCTTTCCTTAGGAAATATCGCATCGCATAAGATAGCGGGACGCCACCTTACAAGAACACTTCCAACATTTGCGAGATCATGATATGCGATAATAAACAAATATCACATCGCATTCGACACAATTCACGTTGAAATACTTTAAAATTTGCCGATATGCAATAACACCGATCACAAGATCGCATCTCGCAGGAAATAGGTTAACGAAGTCTGTCATACATAACATTTTTGCGATTTGCGATATTGCGATTTCGCCATGCGGCGTTAATACTATAATACGATGTGACGAGTGATCGATTTTGCGATGTTGCGAAGCAAATTGCAAAATCGCCTCATCGCAGATTTTTCGGGCGCGTTATTCAAGAAAAGTATTTTCCTTAAGCTGACACCTAGTTATGCGCTTTAATGCTAATAAATGAGGTAGCTTTCCAGTTATAATGGATTATGGGTGCGTGCTTATCGAAAGAATCATTTCACATAAGGTGGTATGCTTGATATGTCTGCAGAATTTAAAACTTTTCCCATCACCCTTCCCTGTCATTCATTTTCACTTCACTTGTGAATTGCAGGAATGGAGGACAGAGGCTGATACAAATCATTACACAAGTTGAAATGGGAAAGAAAGGCAAAGCCCGGAGCTCAGAAGAAAAGGAAATGGTGCCCTTATATATAGACACGGCCTGTAATAGAGACGTAGGAATAGCTACGTGGGAAGGCATGTATAATCTTCTCGAAGAGGAAAATCCCAGAGTATTGGAAGTAGTTGCTACTGCGGGCTCAAATGGTTCTTCAGAAGCATCCCTTTCAGAACTAGCCTGCTCATTCTTACACAGGATAGCAGCAAGGCCAAAAATCCTCCCATACATGGACATGGTCAAATGGATATTGGATAGCGTAGAAATCAGAAACAAATAGTTTAAGACTCAAGGTCAAGAGTTCACAGAAGTGTTATTTTTACAAATTTTGAACTTTATATTTGTTGGAAGTAAAAAGCGCAAAAGGCAAAAAACGCATCAAGGAAACCTGGATCAAGAAACAGAGGTAGTTTCCAATGCGCGATTAGCGCCTAGCGCTAATCGCACATCGCTGAGAAAAATTTCTAGAAAAGGAAAGCTGCTACTTGTCCAGTCACCTACAGGTCCCGAAAAACGCAAGAAAGTAAAACTACAGGCAGATTGGAAATGGAGAGCTCAAGAAAAGGCACAAGCAATCCAAGGTTTAACCAGGTTGAAATGGGATTATTACTGGGCTTACTTGGTAAAGCCACATAGCCAATGGATGACTGTTAAGTGTATCATCAATTCGGCCGAAAAAATGACGCCAGATCTAGTTGATTCTGTTTTCTCAACTCAGCTAAAAGCGGAAGTCAGCCAGTCGACTCTGCTCAAACAGATGCTGCATGCGTGCGATTTCAAGGACCAAATACAGAAGTAGTTTAATATTAGGTTTAATTTTAGCTTTAATTTTGTTTTATTTTCCTGAAAAGAGGACGGTCATTTAAACCGCATCCTACTTTTTTGTAATAGTTTATTTTTAGAATTAGTTTAGTAGTATTTAAACCTTTCTCATGCATTTAGAGAAGGGTCCTGAAATTTATCAAAAACTTATCCCCAGAACATGCACTTTTGTACCCTCTGAGGAGGTTTTGATGAATGAATGGAACAAGATTTATTAATGTTTGCATTTGATATCTGCTATTGATGTTGCACTTTTGTATTGTTAGTAGATATTTGATCAAGGAGAAATAAATCGTGATCACTTGAAGCTCATGAGTAGGACTAGTTATAAATGGTATTTCTATCTCTTAACTACTTCTGCCTTGTGTTAAATTGATTTCCAGTTCATTTATTCATATATTAATGTATGGATGCCCAAGTTACCATTTGGCACTTTTGTACGGTGATAGCTATTTATTTATGCTTAGTGTATGAATAGCTCATTATGCAATATGTTTTTACACAACCGTTTCGTCTAACTTTTTATACGAAGTAGTTTATCTGTACTGAATTCTTTTCTCATAACAGCTGAATGATCTTTATTACCAGTTGTTGTTTGAAATCATTTTAGATCGCATAGAAGAAAAATCACACCTCGGGTTAGTGTAGATTTACATATTCCTGTTATTAGAATACAGTTTCCTTATTATTAAACTAGAATTAGAGTAGAAGTATTCCATTTAGAAACTGTTAAAAATAGAAATATTCATCTTTCTCACACACACACCGAAATTGGGAAACTGGTCCCACATCCCCAGTCGGACCCGCTATACCAAATTGAAAAGGAGCTGCCAACCAAGGTCCGGACTGGGGGGGTATCCCACTTGTTGTAGACCCGATTTTCGGGGCTTCAACACAAGACTTTCTCGGTGGGCCAGAAACTAATGAACTTACCTATAAGCACATGATCCTTCATAAACTATATTTGGGCATTGATTCAATGGCTTGGTAAGTCAATCTTGGGGTAATCTGTTGCTATGGGCTTGCATGTGGACGACGTCACCTTCATGGGTTCTGCATTTCCAGTGGAGGTCTTCTCCTTCCCTTTGTTCAGATATTCTGCCTCCTACTGCTGGGCCAATTGATTCTGCTACTATAGCATTGTTCCAGACGATGGCTTTTCAGTTTCATCATTATTCCAATTGTTATTTCGGTTATCGTTGTTATCTGTGGGGGGAGGCCCTGTGGCCTCCCCCATCTGAATATTCATTATGTAGCATCTATCAGTGCATCTAAGCCAGTGTTCAAAAGACTACGTCGCTGCACTGGAAGCCTGCCGCACCTGTGCTCCTGCTATGGTAGGGTTTGTCAGAAACCCCAGTCTGCCATGGTTCACAAGATCTCCTAACTCCTGTGCCTTGAATTCTTGTAAGTTTGTATGGAATAAGTTATTAAATTCGAATAGATTTGAAAATATTTAGAGTCAAGGTCAAGGTATAATGGTGATTTATTTTCCAAAATAATTAGCAGAGTCACAGTGATATTAATATAAATGTGATTGATATATTAGACACATATTAAAAAGATTATATCAATAAATAATAATAATAATAATAATTATTATTATTATTATTATCATCTAATTTTAAGGTCATGGTCAAGCCAAACATCCTTCTTTGTGGGACAAGGTGGTGAGCGAGACACTTTTATTTGTGGGACAAGGGACCCACTTCCATCAGACACCTTTGTTTGTGGGACAACGGACACACCTCTGCACAACAATTTGACTAGTAAATCTACAAATGCATACATACTCTACCCCCTAAGGCAAAAAAGTTTGTGTCAGACGAAGTAGAATGGTGAGCGAATGGTTTGTTAAGAGAATGTGCTTTGGGTGGCAAACATATGGTCTAAGTGATTAAGCCAACTGAGAAGATGGTAATTCCCTATATTCATGGACGGATATTTACTAATTTTCTCCCGATTTAACAGTTTTTCACTTCCATTTTGTTTATTTAAACTCACATTAAATATATAATTTATAATTATTATTGTTTAAAAGTGTAAAATAATCAAATTATAATAATTTAAAAGTTAAACAAGCAATTAAATGTATTATTGTATGGAATAAGTTATTAAATTGGAATAGATTTGAAAATATTTATAGTCAAGGCAAAGGTTAATGGTGATTTATTTTCTGAAATAACTAGCACAGTCACAGTCATATTACTATAAATATGATTGATATATTAGACATATATTAAAAAAATTATGTTAATACATAACAATAATAATTACTAACTAATTTTAAGGTCACGCTCAAGCCAGACACCCTTGTTTGTGGGACAAGGAGGTGAGGGAGACACCTTTATTTGTGGGACAAGGGACCCACCTCCACGCAAACTAGCTATTACTCGCTAACAACTAGTAAACAACTCTCTACATCTATTTATTTCATTGCCCGGATTTGGTTCCTCATCTTATCCTGAAGATGAACCACACTGGCTGGTTCAAAATGCGTCGATAATAATATATCTGTGTGGTTGTGTCTTCCGGATTCATCGCATCTATTGTTTTTGTGCATCAACGTTTCGAACCATCCTCTGTGGTTCATCATCAGGATTAGAATTTGTGAAGAAGTCAGAGAGGGGTGAAGATGAATAAATAAATGTTAAGATGGGAAGTGTGAGGAGCCGACAAGTTCTTGATTTAAGGAGAGGTTTATTAATTAAGTTAGGATTGAATTAATTTAATTTTAATTTAGAATTTATCATAATTTCATTTTTATTTGAATTTATATTTATAACTAGAGCATGAATTTAACCTAATCATGCTTTGGTTATAAATTTGAATTCATAATTTATATATATATATATATATATATATATATATATATATATATATATATATATATATATGTATATATATATATATTGTTTGGTTTAATTTATTATGATTTTATTTAATTATGGATTTAATTTAATTTGATATAGAGAAGGTTCTTTAAATTGTGAAAGTGAAGGGGATAAATCTGACTCAGGGATTTAGGGGGGGGCGCAGGGGGACAGGAGGACTAGGAAGTGGTGGAATCATCTGTTATCGTGGGAATCCAATTGTCACTTATCTTCCAACCGTCATCACGATTTAGGTTATCAGGGTGTTTTCTTATTTCAATTGCTTCTCTGAATTTCCTATGGTGGTAATGCTCAATTTTGGCCATAACATAGGAGTCTTCGATGCAAATGTGATGATTGGTTTTACTAGAGTGCTCAGCCAAGGCTGAGGTTTTGGAGCGGTTATGGTTAATGTCAGCAGCATGTTCTTGAATCCTAGTTAATATAGATCGGCCGGTTTCACCAATGTATGTCTTTCCACATGAACAAGGGACCATGTAGACCCCTTTGTGGTGCTTAGGTTCAATAGGAGCTTTGACAGATTTGAGGCATCTGTTAATTGTTTTCAAAGGTTTGAAGGTGGTTTTTATGTTATTCTTTCTCAAGATGTGAGAAATTTTATCAGTAGTGCCTAGAATGTAAGGAAGGTGAACTGTACCAGTGTAATCATCCCTATGATGTTTGTTCATGGAATTTTCAACCTTCTTGAAAGCCTTGATCCCTTGGTATCTCTTGTATCCATTCTTCTTGAAAACATCCAAGAGGTGGTTCTTCTCTTGTTCAAAATTATCATGATCTGAAATACGAATCGCTCTTGTTGCTAGAGTGCTATCTTATGTGATTTTTTCCGAAAGATGTTGTTAATTATATTATGAATCACAGAAGTCTTAGCTCAAAAATATAATTGTCATTGATATATCAAATATATATTAAAAAAATTATATTAACAAATATTAATTATTATTATTATTATCTAATTTTAAGGTCACGGTCAAGCGAGAAACTCTTGTTTGTCAGACAAGGAGGTGAGAGAGACACTTTTGTTTGTGGGACAAGGGACACACATTCACGCAACGATTTGACTACTAAATCTACAAAGGCATACATACTCTACCCCCTATGGTTTTAAACGTATGAACTCTTAAGAGGAAACACATGCTCTTAACCATTAGACCCACTCAAACACTATTAATATAATATATACTACTATTTATTAACATAGTTTCTTTCTATAATAATAATTATTTATAATATTATTAATAATAATAAAATTTTCAATATTAATAATAATGTTAGTGATATAATAATAATAATTAATTGAATGGTTATTAGTTAATTTATTAAATAATTAAATAAATAAATAAATAAATAATTCATTGTTATTAATGAATTTATTCAGAGTTAATTAATAAATAATAATAATAACAAAATTGTTATTATTATTAATGTTTTATTAATATAAATATTATTAGTTAAATATAAATATTGTTATATATGCATATTAATAAATATTAATATAAATATCAATATAATATAACAATATTTAATTAAAAATATATATTAATATTGCTAAATATTAAATATAAATATTGTAAACTCATTAAATAATTCATTTTTATTTCATTCATAATTAATTCATTCATTGCATAATTAAATCTTAAGATAAATATTATAAACCTTTAAATTTACATGGTTGACCATGGTTGATTTTCATAATGAGACAATATTTGTCACAATGCGATGTTGGACCATGCTGGACCATGTTGGACCATGGTTGAACCCTTAGATTAATAAACCCAAGGGATTAATACCAAAACTCCAAGTGATTATGAAGCTATATTATTAAACCCAAGGAATCAATATTATAAACCCAAGGTATATAAACCCTAAGATAAATATTATAAACAAAAAAATAAAGATGGTTGACCATGGTTGATTTTCATATTGAGACAATCATTGTCACAATGCAACGTTGGACCATGGTTGACCATGTTTAGCAATGATTGGTTTTAATATCAAGCCAATCTTTGTCATAATGTGACATTTGACCATGGTTGACCATGATTAAGCATGGATGTCAATGTTTGCTTTTATAAAAAATTATTGACCATGGTACCAAGGTTGACCATGGTTGAGCATGGTTGACCATGATTATCATATTGAGACATTCTTTGTCATAATCCGACATTAGAGCATAGTTGAGACAATGATTGATTTTCACATTGAGACAATATTTGCCACAATGCGACATTGGACTGTGATTGACCATGATTAACCACAGTTGACTATATTTGAGCATGGTTGGCCATGGTTGGATATGATAGACCATGGTTGAACATGATTGTTATTATAAATCCAAGCGATTGATATTATAAACCCAAGGGATTAATATTATAGTCTCAGGCAATAATACACCCTAGGGAATAATAAAACCAAGGGATTGATATTATAAACCCGAGGGATGAATACTAAAACCCTAAGAGATTATGAACCCAAGGGTATAGTATTAAACCCAAGGGACTAATATTATAAAGCCAAGGTATATAAACCTTAATATAAATATTATAAACTCTCAAATAAAAATTGTTGACCATGGTTGGTTTTCATAATGAGACAATTCTTGTCACAATGTGATGTTGGACCATGGTTGAGCATGCTTAACCATGGATAATTTTCATATCGATATAACTTTGTGACAATGCAACATTCGATATTGGTTGACCATGATTGACCATGGATGACCATGTTTGATTTTACAAAACATGGTTGACCATGATTAACTATGGATGCCAATGATTGAATTTATAAAACATGGTTGACCATGGTTGATTCTCATATTGAGACAATATTTGTTACAATCCAACATTTGACCATGGTTGACAACAATTGAATTTATAAAACATGGTTCACCATGATTAATATTATAAACCCAACGGAATAATAAACCTTACTGGTTAATACTAAAAACCCAAGGGTTTATAAACCCGACGGAATAATATTAAACCCTAGGTGTAACAACCCTTGTAAAAATTCCATGTAAAAATATATAAGAGTAAGTTTGATGGGATGCATATTCCAAGCTAAATATTGGAATGAACATTTGGGTATGGGTGTTCATTTGGTTGTTTATGGCTAAGGAAATTGGCAAAGGAAATGGCTAAGGTTTTGGAAGTCCATGAGGCATTTATTGGCATTTTATTTATGAAAATAAAGGAAATTAGGAGAGAAGATGAAATGTCATAGGTTGCATGTGAGGAGGAAATTTAAGGAAAATAATGGAAAATGAAGAAAATATAAGTCTCATTGATAAAAAAGGATTATGAGGATCAATGTGGAAGACTTGGTGAGTTTAGCTTTAGAGCTCTCTCATTATTCTCTCTCTCTCTCATACTCTTGGACACTTAGAGTTTTCTTGGAGCACTTTGCCATTGGAGAAATAAAGGTAAAGAAGACAAGAGGAAGCAATGATCTAGTAGGGAAAGAAAAGATCAAGAAGCTACAACAAACTTCATTGCAGGTACCAACTTGCTTGTGTATTTTCCCTGTTATATTTGTCATGCATGGGATTGCATGTGGTTATTTTCTACCATGGCATGGGTTTTGCTAGGTGTGACAGTATTTTCAACCTAGCCTTTCCATTTCATGATAGATATAATGATATGGGTTCTCTGATATGGTTTATGTGGGATGGTCAGATTGGATTCAAAGTTGAGTGGGGTGGATCTCCACATTATAAAACACATGGCCTAGTGGTCCCTGAACCAGACTTTGGATCATGAAGCCACTATCATAGTAACCCCTGAAGGCTGTTGGTTGCAGTAAAGCCAAATTTTGTGCCTCAGTAGGCCTAGAATCTTTGCTGGTGAATGGCGGGATATACGGTAAAGCCTAGAGGTGGATTTTCTCTCCATTGGGCCTAGTGATTATGGGATGGGATGCACGGTAAAGTGTCAGAAAATTGCATATTACATAGAAAGGGAACACATAAAATATTGCACAAATATAAACACAGAAAAATGCATAAAACAAGAGAGAAACAGATATACCTAGTTCACCCAATTTGGGCTACGTTGACAGAGAAACAACCAGTCCTTCGTTTTATATTATCCAACAAAATGAAGAGATACAACCTACAACAGATCCACTGTAATTCACTCTTCGTTCTCACACAATCTCCTCTGCCTGTCTCGCTCAGAATACTAATATACATAGTCGCAATACAATTCCCTCATAAATAGCGAGGGGTTTCCTTCTAGGGAAAAAAACCATAGATTAAACATAACTTCTACTGTCATATTTCTACCTAATGAACGACCGAGATTGACTACAAAATTACAACATTTTACAATGCAATTTTACATCTATTTTTAGCTTCAGGGGTGCTACCCCCGATCCTTCGCTAGGAGGGGGCTCTAAAGAATCATCGTCACCCCACCCTGGACCCCCTTGGTAGCGTGTATAAATAATAATGGGTTAGAGTGCGGTGATACCTCTGAATAAGGAAGATAATCATGCTCCACACCCAACATAGAGCCTGGAGAGTATGTCTCAGTGTAGGGCGTAGTGATCCCTAGATTAGAATGTGGATGCATCGTAAAGCCTAAGAGACTAGGAGGCACTCAAATTATTCATGGTGTAGGTGGAGAACTTTGGTGGCATCCATGTTGATTGGTGTTTTTGTTGTGTTGTATGAGTCCACATTCATGCTTGGAATATGGCATGGGGGTGATTGACTGAGGAGAGACTTGGCTCAACTAATCTATGGTTGGGTGGACCATGGTAGTTCGGTCTTCACTTGGTTCCTTACATTCATTAATGAGAAATTAATTTCCTTGATTTTCATGTGTAGATGTACTGATGTATATGTGGATCTTGATGATTGCTATGTTTATGGTCCTTTTGTTCCTATTATGCTGGTTATATGCATGTTTTGTGACAACATCTATGTATGGCTCTCAACATGTTTTTACTTGTATATGAATCAATAATGTGTCTATGACCTAATAGACGATAATGCAGTGACTGACATGAGGGAAAAATGGTTCATAGTGGTTCTTAGATAAGTATGATATCCCTACACTTAATTATATTGTTTACAGATGTAGGTTACATGTTTTTGATGTGTTTGACGAAATGCATATCACGGCTAGTAGGGGTCTGGTTATGGTCTTGTTTAGTTTATTACTTTTGCATCAGTTTTTCCCCATATTTTTACTAATTCTAAGCCGTCACTCTATTATGGGCAGTGGCCTAGGCTCTAGGCCTAAAAAAGTGGCTTAAATCCTAGGGTCACTAGCACAAAACTAACAATTTTAGTCTTTGGTTGCTGGCAAGTAAGCCTATGAGAGTGACTTTAGGATTCTGGTCACTCTCTTGCCCATAGCATGAGAGTGAATATGGCCTAACAGGTCCAGAAGAATAGTGGGACCCAGGGACAGGTTGTTTGAGTGGTTGAATTAGATATTGAGGGTCTTGTTGTTGATGTCAGATGATTGCGTGTGATGTTCTAACAGTTCCACTTCCTTAAGCTCACATAGGAGGTAAAATATGATCATGGTAGCCTCTTATCTCATGTTTACCCCAGTTGGCATGGTTACTTGGTGGATGTGGGAGGAGGGTGTTACATAGTGGTATCAGAGTGGGTTGTGCTCCTTGTGGGTTATATTTGATACCACATAGGAGTATCAGAGAATGGTTCAACCATCGGAGTAGATGGGCGATGTGGGTTGGTCATGCATGCATGTCAGTTGCATGTGTGTCTCTTACACTTGCATTTCAAGTGCTTGTTTCAATTTCTTGATGATTGGTTCTGGTTATAGTATGGTTATCATGGAGAATTTGATATTTATTTTGTGGAATGCATGTGTCATGAGTATGTGACTGGTTGTATATGCTTATATGTCACTTACATATTTATTTTATGTCTCCTACCTACATCCTTGTATGTTAGGTTACATTATTTAATATTTTGATTACATGTATCATTCCTATAGTTTGATTACAAGAATTGATCGCTTATTCTCAACTACATGCGTTTATGCATATGTGTAGCAGATTATGAATTGCTTATGCATGTTGTTGGTTACATGTGGCAATGCATATGTTGGAGTAATGGTTTTTGTCATGCATGAGGTCATGGTTTGTGAAGTCGATATGGCCCTGCATTGATGACTAGACTCTAGCTAGAATGATGTGTATATGATTTTTTACTCACGGGTTATATGTCTATATATGCCTTCGTTATGCATGTATGGTCTTGGTTATAATATGTATGAATAGTAGGTCAAACATGCCTTGGGAAGTCATGGTATGCAAGTTAGGTCATCATGGTTCTATTGGCTATTATGATGCTAATATGTTGGCTAAGACAGAGCAGGAGATGGGGATCATCACAATGAGGTTGTAGCATTGGACTTTGGGTTAAGAGAAGATCAACATACAAGTATTGTATGTTTGGCATGCAAGTATGTAAGTGAAGGATTGTTATATGCATTAGGTATACATACATTAGGTTTATGTTATGGTTAAATTCATGATAGATGTTAGTTGATTAGTGTAGTTATATGCACATGTGGCAGATAGTCAATAATCATAGTAAGCTCTAGTTCTATGCATTTCTATTGTTTTTTTAATATTAGATAACCTGATGATTATGTTATATGTTGTTGAGGAAATCTCTTATAGGTTAACTTGTTATTGTTAAATGATAGTTATCTTGATGATTAGGGTTATAAATTTTATATTCTGATGTTATATGTATCACACTGAGTTGGATTGGCCTATGCAGATGGTTATGGTTATGATATTTAGGTATGAGCCGACATATTTTTGATATGGTGTTGTACTAATCTGGATTGAATTTTCATATCTGATTGATATTTATGAACGACCAATGTTTATGAGTTAGGATGTGAACATGTTAGTTATAGATTGTTATGGATATCATGATCTTAGTTTTAAGCTAATGTGTTGAGAAGTTATATCATTATAACTAGCTTGATTATTCAGACAAGATAGCCTCCCCTGAGATACATTAAGTTACAAGTTTTCTTATGTCATATATTTTGTGCTTGACTGTTTGATTAGGTCATCTAGTTAATTTAGGTAACATGGTATGTTTGCAAGTTTGTTCAATGTTTGATTTATTCATAGTATGAGTATGTGTTCAAATGATCTTGTTTTATGATGACAATACTAACATGTGTGTTGAAACAGTTGATATGTACTTGAGTGTACTGGGTGACAGTTGTTTCATTATGTTTAATGGTTATGATTTGACTATGGATTATGACATGATTGCTAGTCTTGGTAAATGTTGATTTCAAAGTGATAGATATGATTTTCTTGATATTTGGAACATGTGGTTGACATGTGTGAGCAATTGCAGGAGACATGCTTAGTATTAGCGCGAGGAAGTAATAATTCATATGTTTATATAATTAACAATTGAGTGACATGACAATACATAGTAAGACTCAATTGAAATAGGGTAAAGGTAAAAGAAAGGAATTGAGTGAGAACTCCTTTGGTTATGTTTCAAAACCCTAATTCCAAATGAATGAGTGATTTGCATACAAGAAGTATTCCTAACCTTAATATTGTCTGATATTATGTGGATACATGTTATATTCATGAACATGTACTTGACAACTATATTAGCTGGTCTTTAGTTACAGGTGAATTTGTCAAAGGATTGGAGTCCCTTAAGAGATGGTGTGGATGTGTCCAGTTGCAAGAAATGTGCTTGGCACAACAAGATGTGGTAACTGGTGTATTTTTATGTTTATTTATGCACTAACAGTTATGTCTTCATGACAACATGATGCAGGGAGTTGCATGACAAGAGAGGTTGCCATGAAATTCTGAAGAAGGCTTAGGTTGAGCTTTCCTTGGGAACCATGGGGATTGAGTCATGGTGTTTTTTGTCAATCTTGTGATTTTCGTATTTAGTGATTTATTGTGCTTGATTTTTGGCTTTGCTTATGTCTAGTGTATGGCCATACCACTTTGTTGTGGTGTCATATTATTATTGGACTTCATGGTTTTCTTTTTTGTTGTTCTTGTCTTGATTTTTTATGTTTTGTGTCTTGGGAATTAGTTAGGAAGGAGGAAAGTTGATGGAGCTCAGGGAGAATTGTGTGGTAGCCAACAGGTAATGTGATATTTAGATGAAGCTCTGTGGATGAGTAAGCACAATAGAAGGTAATACTATGAAAATCAATTAGATTTGTTTGTTCCACTAGTGTAAATGGGCAATGGCAGTATAGACATGAGAAAGGTAACCAAAAAGGTAAAGTAAATGGATTTGAGGTGTCATATTCCTTTGCTATTTTAGGAACAACAATTCCTAATGTTTCATATGTCTTGTATGAATAAAGGAAGTTATCTTAACCTTGACCTCGATATCTAGTATTTATGTTGTGATCATGATTGCTTTACGATAATGATTATATGCATATATGTATGTATGTAAGTTGTTATCTGATACGGTCGTCATGGACCAATATTTTTTTATGCTAATGTTTATGTACATGCATGTATGTGTCTATGTATCTATGTCACTATCTCACAGGGTTTTCAAGGATCATTCTAGTGGAAAAATGATTGCCTGTGTAGGAGAATGGCATGAGGAAGTTCCTGGCTATGAGGAATCAAGTGGGAAGAGTAGTCATGACAAATATATGAGGTTAATATCATGTGAATATGGATTTATATTGTATGCTTGTATAATTCATATGCTTATGTTATGGACAGGTTATACTGAGGGATACAACAACAAAAGGAAAGCAGTGTGGTCTGTGGCATACTAAGACAAACATGGATAAGACATTGGAAGTAGGGTTGCTTGGTAGAGTTAGTGTGGTTTTGGATGTGAGGTACTATTGTTGTGCATATGTTGTATATGTTGTACATGTTGCATTTGTGATGTTGTGTGCATGCGGTGTGGTGTATATTTAATGTGTGCATATGCTATTTATTCAATGTTATGTACAGGGTGTTGGTACAGAGAATGTTGTATAAATGTTGCATATTGAGTGCTGGGTATAGATGGTGTTATGTACATGTTGGATATACAGTGTTGTGCATATATTATATTATGTGCATGATATATATGCGATGTTGTATGCATATGGTGCTCTACAAATGGGGGATATGCAGTGTTGTATACAGATGATGCTATGTATGTGTTGGATATGCAATGTTATGGACATGTGGTGTTGTGTGCATGCTGTACATGTGGTGCTATGTACATATGGTGTGGTGTGCATGATTTTCCAAGTGGTGTTGTGTGCATGTGGTGTTGTGTACATGTTGTACAAGTGGCACTATGTGCAAGTGGTGCTCTGTACATGTCATGCATGTGGCATTGTGTACATTTCGTGTCGTGTACATGTCGTGCGTGTGGTACTGTGTACATACCGTATTATGTACACATTGTACAATGGTGCAATGTACATATGGAGTTGTGTTCACATTGTGTAGGTGGTGCCGTGTACATGTGATGTTGTGCATACATTGTGCAAGTGCTTCTTGGTACATTTAGCATTGACATACGTGTGGGATTGAGTGCATGTTGTACATGTTGTGCTGTGGGCATATGGTATTATGTATGTGCATTGGTAGTCACAGTAACATGAAATGTGTATTTGTTGTGTTCTACCCTATATGGATACATGTATTTTGTGGTGTTGTACATCGGGTATAGACATATGAATTGTGTTGTATATCAGGTGTATGTGTATGCATTTTGTGGTGTCTCATGTTGTGTGTAGATGTATGTCTTGTGAGGTACATTGCGTATGTATATGTCTTGTGTTGTGTCATACACCTTATGTAGGAGTATGTATTGTGTTGTGTTATGCACTAGGTGTAGGTGTATTTTTTGTGTTGTGCACTCAGTGTAGGTGTATGTATTGCGTTGTGCACTGGGTGTAGGTTTATGCGTTGTATGTCAGGTGTGGATGCACGTATTGCATGGTGTTGTATGTAATGTGTGGATCATACAGGTGTAATGTAGACTACATGTGTGTGTACACGGTTGAGGAGAAAACACTAAGTGTTTTCGGGTGCGGAAATCAACCGGTATGTGTATAGAAAGAACAAAGGAATAAGTAAGGATCGATTAAAGGATAAGTATTGGTATATTATTTCAGTTTTACTATGCATGTGATTTATGATTATGGTATATGATGACTATACGTGATCTATGGTTCTAGTTTATGATGGTTACATGTGATTTATCATGTCTATGATGGTTGTGTTTTTAGATAACCGGATGTGTACATTTATACATGATGTTTTGATCAAACAGTTAGTTTGACTTGTTGTGATAGGAAGCAGACAAAATTGCAAGTCTACCTTATTGACAAGCTACCAATGAGGTATGTTGTGGACTTATTTTAGTTTATTTTAAATCTAATGGAAGTTATGTGATTAGCAAAGGATTGCATGAACATTCCTGGTTGGGTGGTCGAAAATGAATACATTTTTTAGAAGTAATAGAAAAATAAATTAGAACATGTGGCAGTATGTTGGTAATGCACTTCAAGTGTAGGGCCATTGTGGGACATTAGTACCCAATAGTATCCACTGATTGCAATGATCATGTTATGACTGGTTTGATGGTTTGAAGCAGGCACATGCCTTGGGTTTTGTATAGTCTGATGCGAGGAAGCCTTTCCAAGGGATGGATTGCTTGAGATGGGTGTGTTAAAAGAACTTGGAAGGTGACTGACTACATGGAAGGGGTTGACCAGATTGCCAAAAGAACTATGTATTAGAGAAGGGAAGGCCAGGGATGGATTTGTTTTGGTCATTAGCATTGCCAGAGGGAATCAGATGCACATTGCGAGTGTTCCGTGGGACAATGAGCCAGTAACTGGTCACTAACAGGACAAGTGGCACGATATTGTAGCACTAGACATTGGATGCAGATTTGACATTGGAATTCCTGGGAAGGAGGTGAATCCTGGTATTACATTGAGTGTGGAAGTTTGATCCTATAGACTCCATTATTACAGATGAAGACATAGTATCTTTTTATTTGTTGGTTGAGCAAATGTGCATATGTGTGTATTATTGTAAATACTGTATCGAGCTAGATTTATAAAGCTCCATAGAGAGTATGGTTATTTTCTAGTTGAATAAAATGTGTATGTGTATATGTGGTTATTGTAATTACTATAATGAGTTGTGTAATAAAGCTCTTGCAAACGATATGTTTTCATGTTTTAGCAGTGGTCATTGTAAATACTGCAACACACTGTGTTACAAAGCTCCATGGGAACTATGCTTTGTTTTCAGCAGTCTTGCTGGTTATAAGTTTCATTGAACATCAAGGATTGTGTTCCCCCAAAGAGGAGGGTTTTATAACAACCTTGGTAAAAAATCCATGTAAAAATATATAAGACCACAATTGATGGGACACTTATTCAAAGCTGAATGTTGGGTAAGACATCCTACTATGGGTGTTCATTTGGTTGTTTATGGCTAAATAAATTGGCAAACACAATGGTTAAGGATTTGGAAAGGCATGCATAATTTATTGGCATTTTATATATGAGAATAAAGGAGAAAAGGAAGACCATAGGCCATAGGCTCCATGTCAGGTAGAAATTGAAGGAAAATAATGGAAAATGAAGAAAATAGAGGCCTCATTGATAAAAAGGCTTCTGAGAATAGGTGTGCAAGGCTTGGTCAATTTATATTTGGAGATCACTAATTATTCTTTCTCTCTCTCATAGCCTTAGACACTTGGAGTTTTCTTGGAGCACTTTGACATTCGAGCAAGAAAGGCAAAGAAGACAAGAGGAAGAAAAGATCAAGCAGGCAAAGGTAGGATCAAGAAGCAACAACAGGCTTCATTGTAGGTTTCAACTTGCATGTGTATTTTCCTTCATAGATTTTGCATGCATGGGATTGCATGCAGTTATTTTCTACCATGGCATGGGTTTTTCCTGGTGTGACCATATTTTCAACCTGGGCTTTCCATTTCCTGATAGCTTAAATGAGATGGGTTCTATCATACGGTTTATGTGGGATGGATGGATTGCGTTCGAAGCTAAGTGGGGTGGATCTACGAATTGAAAAGCATATAGTCTATTAGTCCCTAAAACAGAATGTGGATCACAAAGCCACCAGCCTAGTAACCCCTGAACCAAATTGTGGGTTGCGGTAAAGCTAGACTGTGTGCCTCGGTGGGCCTACGAATCCTTGTTGATGAATGGTGGGATATATGGTAAAGCCAATAGGTGAATTTTATCTCTGTTGGGCCTAGTGATCCTGGGATGGGATGCACGGTAAATCCTAGAGAGTATGTCTTAGTGTAGGGCCTAGTGATCCTTGGATCGGACTATGGAGGCATAGTAAAGCCTGAGCGAACAAGAAGCAATAAAATTCCTCACGTTGCAGGCAAAGAACTCCGGTGGAATCCATGTTGATTAGTGGTTTTGGTGTGTTCTATGAGTCCCAAATTCCTTTTTGGAATATGGCATAGGGATGATTGGCTAAAGAGAGACTTGGCTCAACCAATCTATGGTTAGGTGGAATGTGGTAGTCCCATCTCCGATTGGTTCATTGCATTCATTGACGAGAGATTCATTCCCTTAATTTTCATGTTTAAATGTAATGATGTATGTGTGGATCTTTATGGTTGATATGTTTATGGTATTTCTATTCCTATTATGTTTGTTATATGCATTTTTATGACAACAACTATGTATGGCTCTCAGCACATTTTTACTTGTATATGAATGGATAATGTGTCTATGACCTAGTAGAGGATAATGCAATAATTGACATTAGGAAAGAATGGTTCATAGCGATTCTCATATAATTATGATATCCCTACACTTAATTATGTTGTTTACACCTGTAGATTACATGTTGATGATGTGTTTAACAAAATTCCTGTCATGGCTAGTAGGGGTCCAATTATGGTCTTG
The DNA here is from genome assembly GCA_031772625.1 of Pinus tabuliformis. Taxonomy (NCBI): domain Eukaryota; kingdom Viridiplantae; phylum Streptophyta; class Pinopsida; order Pinales; family Pinaceae; genus Pinus; species Pinus tabuliformis. The sequence goes on from CM062814.1 coordinate 847,909,404, forward strand.
TTCAGTTTATTATTTTCTTATCATTGTTTCCCTTTATTTTTACTGATTCTAATCTATCACTTCATTTTGGGTAGTGGCCTGGACTCTGGGCTTGAAAAAATGGCTTAGATCCTTGGGTCATTGGCACAGAATTGACAATTTTGGTCTTTGGTCACTGGCAGGCAGGCTCATGAGGGCGACTTTAGGTTCTTGGTCATTCCCTTGCACATAGCATGAGAGTGGTTATGGCCTAAGAGGTCCAGAACAACAGTGGGACCCAGGGATAGGTTGTCTGAGTGGATGACCTATCTCCTGAGGGTTTTGTTTCTCATGTTGGATGACTGTGTGTGATGTTACTTTGATTCCACTTCCTTAAGGTCACATAGGAGGTCAAATCTAATCATAGTAGCCTCTCATCTCATGTTTACCTTGGTTGGCATGGTTACTTCGATGGATGTGGGAGGAGGGCGTTACATTAGGAATATAAATCCTTATATTAATAAACCCAAGGGATTGATATTATAAATCCAAGGGATTGATATTATAATCCTAAGGAAATAGTAAACCCAAGGGATAAAAATTATAAACCCAAGGGATAAAAATTATAAAACCCAAGGTATAGAAACCTGTTGATGGTGTTGGGCCTGCCAACATGTCAAGGGGATGCCTTCGGTAAGAATTCCCAATTAGACGTTAGATTGTTTGGTGTAGGAGTCCCAGCAGTGGGTCGTAAGGTAATGCCTTGACAACGATGTCGCATAGAGGGAAGTAATATAAATCTATCAGTAGCAAGGGCTTGACTGATGCAGTGAGTCAAGGAAGATGTATGAGAGGTTCTAACACTTCGAAGGAAGAATAAGGTGAAGATGAGCTCCAGATTGAAATGGATCAGTCCCAACTCAGATAGGAACACACAACACAAAAGGACACGCACAACTTCTGGTGGAGTAGTCCACTCATATGCGAAAGTCACATCATACAAGGTGAGATAACACATACAACACTCATGGATCAGTCTAAGACGAGTGCGACGACTGTTACGAGAATGTTCATGTGAACGTTATGTCTCATGTGCGGCAGAGAAATCGACATGGACGGTGATAGAATTAACAACATATACAACACATTAACAACAAGATTCATGTAATGTCATGTGAATCAGTTCATACACAAGTACGTAAATTAAACCAAATATATCATTAAGGAAACTAGAGCAGTCCAACTACAATAACAACATATGTATGAAAATGTGTTGCCTCTTATTATATAAGGAAGTGTAAGTCTCAATCATACAATACATCCATGTAAAACTGCTAGCCCCAATAGTGGAATGTTACAGCCACATCCACCTACTCCTCCAAAGAGATGTACTAGCTCCATGTAGTGGAGAAGCGAAGGCGTGTTACAATACTATCCAAGCCTTCTTCAAGATAGTCTTAGTAGAGGCTTGGTTGACCAAAAGCCCATGCAATGAGTTATGAGGACTATTTATAGAAAAGGGTGGGGTTACCCTTGACATTCCCCTTTGTGATAGTTCAACTACCCTCATGACTCTTCACCTAGTCTATGACTGTTACATGCAACCATTGACACTTGAATTACACTTGACATGACTCAACATTACAATGAAAATGTACTCATGTGAGACAAAATTCCTTGAGCAAGCCTTGCAAGAAATCACTGATACTCGATCCACTATGATGAGACCAACTCTTTGACATGCTTGTGATGGTGAAAGTGGTGAGCTAATGCCAGGCTTGGTAATCTATGGTGGTGTGTATGCACCTCATGGTGACATATTTTTGAAGCAAAATCTTACCTCCGTTGCAACTATTACATTGCTTTAGCCCTTTCATCCAACTCATATGCTAACATGCGCATGGTCTTCTTAGGTGCAGTTGAACCAAAAACACACTGATGCATAGTGTCCATGTTGATCTTCAAGTGTGTGCTAGTGGTCATGCACATTAACTTCCCAAAGTACATGTTTAGCTCGAGCTGGACTTGCTTCAAGTCTTTGCCTTGGTGAGTGCGTTGAATGGGTTGGATTGCATGTGTGCGCAAAATGACATGAATATTGTTGAATCCCTTGCATGTTGTTACCAGCATTGTTCACCGTGTCTACTCTCTGTTATATGCTAGAATGGATCTTTAACTTATACGGGTGCAGTTTCATCTGTGAGTGCATGATGCACCCATTACTAATCCTGATCCTGATGCAACACATTCATCTATCTATGCAGCTTCATGTTTTTCCTTGAGTTGCTACTTTAGCACATGCAACTCCTTCTTTGTTCATTTCTCTATCTTCGCATGATCTTCATGTCATGTCGTCACCTCATAGCCAGAGTCTCTGAAGTTGCTTTCATCATTAATGAATCTACTTGAGCTTGCAATCTTATTCCGCCTTCATGTTGTCAACAACCCTCCTCTTGCATTCGTTGCATTTGGTATGCTATCTTCAGTTGCTATTCATGATGTTGCTCACTGTGATATTGCTGATATCATATCTTTATGTCATTGTCTACAAAAAACTTGATGTCTTCATGGGTAGGCAACTGCATAGACACTTGATCGACTGCATCCCCGAGCATTCTTTGAATGGTGTTTTCGTCTCTACTCTCTTGGAAACCATTGTACAAGTACTGCTGAGAGGTATATGAACACCTACGATACCTGGAGACATGGCAACACTCATGACAAGAAATATGTCACTCGAAAACCAAAATGAACATGAGAGCTAACTTGCAACATACTTGGGTGAATGATCATGAAGGTTCCACAATTTCGACCAGGAGGTTAGGAGATCGACTGCCAAGACTACACAAGGCACAGTCTGGATTGTTGGGAGACTAACTGAATATTGGAAGTGTGCAATGCACAGCCCATTCTAGCTACTGACTATTGGGATTGTGTAATGCACAATTCTAGTTGGGAAGGAGTATTGGCCTAGGGGTAGATTTGCACAATTTCTTGGGTCAAGTAGCCACTCTCCTCCTGAAATGTGCAAAACAGTCCTTGAGGCCAGTGTTAGGTAAGAATGAGCAAATTTGGAGAGGAAGGTGAACCTTCTTTCCCTAGATTGTAGAATGTAGCCTTGGTGAAGGGGCCAAGGTTGGCGCGACTCGCCGATGGGCAACTGAAAGCATCTAAGACAATGAATGCATGGAAACACTAAGTGATAGTAGAAGTTATTGAAAAAACATGCAAAAAATGAATGAAATATTCAGTAAATAGATCAACATGCATGTGGGTGAGGCAGTTCGCTGGTTGGGCATATGTCTGTGAAAAATAGTTTCATGCATGCGATAGCAGTGACATAGCAACGAAAACTGAAATTGAGTGAGGAAAATCCAGTTTATATGTAAATAACAACAGACATTGAAATAAATCAAGAAAAAAATACTCCCACAAGTGAAAGCACAAAAAGTGATAGAAATGCAGCACAACAAATGGGAAGCGGGCTTACCCCAAAACAACTGAGCTCAATGTGCCGACTACTCCTAGATGTGATGTGGGATGTTAGAGCTACAAGGTTGATGTGAGGAATGAGCTTTGCAGCATACGATTGATGATTTTTGATAACATCGAGGTTGTGACATGCATTCCACGAATCTAGGGGAATAGACACTTGGTGGGAGGTTTCATAATTTCTCCTTGCATGTAACCTCCAACTACTAAACATAGATCCCTAAAAAAAGGGATGCCTTTGCATGCTACCTTGGGAGAAGCAGCCCATGCATGGAAGTCTATTTTTCTCAGTCCCTGAGGGAACCAGTCAACTCAGCTACACCTGCAAGAGACTGCTCGACTGCTGGAGATAAATATGCATTTCAGGCTCGGAGCTGGGTTGGATACCTAGGAGATTTGCGTAATTTAAGGGCCGATCAGCTGATTTCTTCCTAGATTTGCAAAAAATTTAGGCTGAGTAGCATTCCTAGGGAAATTTGTGCAAATATTGCTAGGAGTGTTGGTAGGGAGGATTGTGCAATCCTAGAGCCCAGTAGGCTGCCAAAGAGGATTACACAATTCCTGGAGGGAAGGCTGGTTGGTGTCCAAAAATGCCCAATTTTAAAGGGGAAGCTACTCATCCTGGAGCTAGACCAAGTGCGGGTGAACAACCTATGAGCGGAATGGACCAAGCTGTGACTGATAGGTTGATTTTGTGCGATAAAGCCACTAAAGCTTATGAACTTAATGAAGCAAGGAAAGCTATTGTAAATGTTGCAAAGGAGGCTCCAAAAGAGGCTAAGGAAAAGTTTTGGAGGGTAGTTGTAGTTGTTACAACACTTGGTAACACACTAGTAGAACTCCAGCTCTCTGAATGGACCTTGTTTGTGAAAAGAAAGTCTAACACCTCTGAAAGTATTGTTCAATTTTCGACTCATATTGGTTTCACACTAACTTGATTGTAAGATGTAGCATCTGCCAAACCCTTGGTTGATTAACACATATTCCAATCCAAGGAAATATAGTTGTTTCGATTGGGGTTAAGAGGTATATAGGTGCACAAGCAGTATAGTTGCCAGAGTCTTAGTTTAATCTCTCGTGTTGCTCCACTACCAGCAGGCTTGGACAGTACCTCGGTGGAGCCACATAGGAACACAAGCATGGCTCCACTGCCAGCGAGCCTGGTCGGTACCTCGACAGAGTTACTTGCGTCACCTCCCTATGTAGAAAGCCTTTCTCTTCTTTTGCCTTATTCATTTTTCATTTTTAATTTTTGACATTTAATTTTTTCACTTTTCATTGTGCATAACACTTATTCATTTTAGAGGAGGAAGAGGGACATCGAATTATTGAGAGAAGAAGTGGTTGTTATAGCAGACAAGTAGTTTATTGTATCTCTAACGTGCCTGTTAAGGTTTTCTGCCTTACCTTACTCTACTTGAATGGGCTGACAAGGGTTAAGCGAAAACAATCCACTAGAGAAGGTGACACTAGTTAGCATGCAAGCATTGTGTTTACACCAAGTTTCACTTCGAACAGTACATAGTTTCCTTTGACGTATCATGGAATAAGAGTAACATTCTCATCATACAAAGGCAAGATGACAGTTAACCAAGTAGTGATAGCTGTACAAGCCCTCTTATACTTGACACAACTCACTTCAAGAGCCATACATGGCTTCATGAAAAAGTAACCTATGAACGAAACAAGTGAAAAAACTAACAATCAACAAAGCAAAGTAAGAGCATATGAAAAAATGAAAGAGAAGGAAGTGAACAAACAAGAAAGAAAACAAACAAGCAAACAAAGCACGTAAGGAAACAAGCATGCAAGCAAAAACCTGAAAGGAAAAACTACTCCTACTCCTACAGTAACGGTACATGGGCCTAATCACACGAAGTGATACTTCCAATGCAGCCACCCATGCATTGGTAGACCCATCTTGGTGAAGGTTTGGTCTGCGAGCAATTCAGTTGTGTGAAACACCAAGCAAGAAATATATAACAATGAAGACAACCACACCTCGTGATTCAAAGTGCCCATGGAACATAAGTGAGTGCATGTGCATGACAGGCAGTCCACAGACTTATCATGATGTTGTGTGACACTACGTGGATCTTTGTAGCATAAGCACACTCTTGACTATAACATGCAAGTAAATGAAAGAAACAAAGATAACTTGCATCATGCACGAGTGGTTGCAATGTAAGACTCCTCCAATGCATGAGCAATGGGATTGTGTAGTTCAAGTGGAGGAAGTAAAATCTGAGTGTTGGATTGATCCTGAGTGCATACAAATGAGTGATGAGGACCCTTGATTGTTTGAAAAATTTCCTAATTGGAAGCGAAACCAACCTTGGGACAAAGAGGGCCTAACATAACCACCAGCTCGGGCTGAAGTGCCTCAATGGTCTGTGGGGTTTCAAATTCATTGACAAATGGATCTTCGTAGACTAGTGTGTTATAGACATTCTTGTGCCTCACAGCTATAAGCATGACATGTCCATAATCTAAGGGATCCAAAGTCCCTAAACATGTTGTTCCTACCCCTAGAGGAACAAGGCTAACAAACCACAACAATTCACAGAAGTTCTCCACCAGAAACTGCTAAAAAACAAGTCAATTCAGGATCAATTCAGTGGCTCCACTAACTGTCTGCGCTGAAATGCAAAGTCAACACTGGCTACCTGCACTGCAACGCAGGTAGAAGCACTACCAGGGTGCATTGAGCGGGAATTGACAAATGGAAAGTTCATTCCAAGAGGTGTCAAGACCCAGGAAGCTTCCAGAATCTTCCTCAATGACACTTGCCTCAGTGAATTCGACTACTGATGAGTAAGAGGTTCCCAATCTCCAAGTGGAAGCAAGAACCTCCAAGTGGAATCAAGAACTGACAGAGGGAGAGGACACTAGTCAGATCTCAAGCTGACTCATCCTCTCTCCAAACATCTATATATGGATCTCTCCTCCATGAGATCTGGAGGCTGGAATTTTGTTATTGCAAAGAATTGCTGTTGGTTTGAGATTGGAATCATTGGGTGCTTAATGCTTTGAGGGAAGGTGAAGATAGGAATTTCATTTGCTTGGAAGGAGATGCTGGATTGGAGCCCTCTGGGTTGTATCCCTTCCTAAACCTTTTTATTCATCAATGAAGCTATCTTGGTTTCTCCTATATACTGATGTATATTTGATGTATGATTGCATTAGTATGTTTAGTTTATTTCTAATCCTGAACTAGTTATGAATATGAATCCATGTCTTGTGTAGTGTTCTCTTCTTGTGATCTTGCAAAAACCTCTTGAATCTGGGCGAGCGAGAAGGCATGTAGCTGGGAACTCTCAAAGAGAAGAGAAACCGGATCGAGGGACAAACGGAAGACACCGGTTAGTCCATCCATCTCTCTTCATTCTTAATTCATAAAGGAAGAATACTAGAATAGCTGTTTCTGTTTGTTGCTAAGGCACTATCACACCTTAGGTGGATAGAATCGTCCTGCATAGGCATTTTTCCCCACAACAAATTGGCGACTCCACTGGGGAGATCCGTTTAGTCATTTTATTTGTGTATCTATCATTGTTTGTTTCATAGACTCAACAGCAACAATCGAACTGCATCTGCTATTCTCAGATGCAAAGTAGACAACTGCTGCTTTGATCCAATCACTGGATTTGTCTATGATCTGAACAATGGACTTACAAATGATTTGATGATCCTTTGTGATAGATCTTAGCCCTTCCTCAAAGCATCCCTTTGATTGTACCTTACTTGTTGCTTTGATTTGGCCTGAAACTGTAGATTAAATAGCAAATTGTGACCCAGAATCCAGTGAGAAACTCTCATTTCTCCTTCAGTGCAGACCCTGTGAAGAGGTTCTGCATTTCAACGCAGGTCCCGTGAAGGCTACCTGTGCTGAATGTCAAAACCTCTGTGTTGAGGGTGCGCTGATCCAGCTAGGCCTTGTGCAGCTGGGGTTCTCTGCTCTATTTTGCCTTGTTTTGATCTCTGATTTTTGCAGCCTGTAACCAGCATAGGTACCTGTCTGATAACTCCTTTTCTTTGCTTAAATTCCGCCTCCTTTTGTACAAAAAGACTGTGAGTGTTTTTATGTGTTTGTGGCGTCATTTACAGTTTTCCTTTGCAAGAGTGAAATAGTCATCTTGTAGCCCTTGATTCAGATCTGCTGATTGTGATCTTAGGAGAGAGTTCATTGGCTGTTTACAGTTGATTATACATTTACTTTTGCTTTTGGTTTGAGTTTGTCTCTTTTAAGTGTCGAAACAAGTATTCATTTCGAAAATCGTTAAGTGTTGTAATCTCTTCTACCCTCTCTGATTTCGAAAAAGTAAACTTGTTTGTATTTGTCATTTAAAAGCAAATTCAAAGTTGTACAAAAAGCTTTCTTTGTAGGCATCAATACTAAGAAAGCGGAAAACAAACACCTGCATTGTGCATTTGCATCTTGATAGTTTGCATGTTTGATTTAGGAAAAGTGCATTAGAGTGTGCTGATTGCTCTTTGAGAAAAGATGGTGCCTTTCTTTTCCCTTTGTAGCTAGGATTTTCAAAGTTGAAAAGATATAAAGCTTGCTTATCATCTTTAGACTGCATTTAGGAATTGTATCATACATCTCGTGGTGAACCTCAAAAGGAAAACTTCTAAAAAGATCAACCTAAAATAAATTGAATTAACTTAACAATGCTTTGCAACATAACGCACAACACAGAGGTCTAGGCTAGAGACGTGTTCCGGCGTCGTAAAGCCTGGTGACTGTCGATCTCGTTGATGGTGGGTGATTCCTCCTGAGGGACGATAGCGCCAGTACGGATTGTGCTCCCACGTACCGTCGCGTATATATTGGGAGACCCCTATAGGCATAAAACCTTTATCCTTAGGAAGCCGTGTCAGCCGCCCTACTGATCGCAATGCATTGAACACAGCATTCAGGAAGATCGACCGCCCGTACCTTAAAAAGTATTCTGCGGTTTTGCGAAAAGTTTGGCACACCCTCTACCTAGAACTCCAGAGCAGTTCCTTTTGGCCTTTTTCAGACTCTATAACAGAAAAAGTCCATCCGAGCATTTGTCAGTTCGGGCTCGTTAAAACATCAAAGGAGACTAGAGTCATCTTTAGCTTTTTCTCGACTCTTTAAAAGTGAAAAAGCAAGTTGTGTCTAAAGCGTCGTTAAAATTTATTTTAAACGGAACAATCACCCCTATTCCTGCGTTGATCTTTAGGTTGAGAAAATGGAGCACACCAACCAAGGAATTCCCCTTGGTGGAAATCCTAATCCCTTCTCCTCTTGGGGAGATGTTGGTGCGCCCAATATGGACACATTGTCGCTTCCAGGACTGACAATTGGCCTACCGGTCTGGCTCTTTTCAACCAATGTCATTCAGAACACCACCATTCCTGAACAGTCGAATCAACAGTTAGACCAGACCAAAGTTACCCACCAGCCTTCTACTTCATCTAATTCTCCCTCTCCTCCTTCCTCTTCGCTTGACGGAACTGGTAAAACAAAAAACCAAGTTCCTAAGGAGAAGAAGAAAAAGAAGAAGAAAGAGAAGAAGAAGAAGGAGCCAAAAGCGACTGGGGGCAAACAAGTGGCGTCTGACAAAAATCCACACACAGCACTGACTAGGCCTAAATCGCCATGTGTCATATGCAAGGGAGACCACTTCCATAGAGATTGTCCCTGCATCCCTCAGATACTAAGGGACTGGTCTCCCCGTTTGCACAATTCGGTGGCGTCAACCTCTGATAGCCATGTTGACAGCTCACCGTCAACTAGTGAAAGTGAAGTCACAAGACAGAGAGGGAAAGCTAGACTTCCCTACAAACTATGTGAATGCGACCATGCCATCCACCGTTGTCCCTTCTTAGACGAGGCTAAAAGAGTTGTGGAAGATCGCCTGGTTTTACCAGTGCAACTTCCTCCTGGATATCAAAAACTCCTGCCAAGTCCTTCACCAGTTGAGAACCCGGCTGGCCCGCTCAGGTGGTCAGCCAAAGCACCTATCATTGAGGATGAACCGTCTGAATCCATACCTGACAAAAGTCAAAAGGTTGAGGGGGCAGTTGACCCGGTTTTACCTTCAGAGGTTCTATCTTCGAATGATACCATCACAGAGGAGAATAAAGACGACACCGTCCAAATTCTCTTCATCAACATAGACTCCGACGAACAAGGGGGCAATTTTCCCATTCCTTTATCGCAGGAAGGAACTTCGTTAGAGTCATACCCGGCTGTCTATTCGGTCCCACCACCAAGAAACCTAGTTGTCTCGTTCGACTGGAACCAACTAGGCAGACCCCGTTTGCCAGCAAGCATACCATTCAGGATTATCGTTCAAATATACAGAATGGTAATGGCTGGCACTATCATTGATGAAGGGGCATCTGTGAGTATCCTTTCCTCTATTGCTTGGAAAGTGCTTGGTTCGCCAGTGCTTTTGCCTGAAATGAGAAATCTATAAGGCTTTGATAAAGGAACCAGTTGACCTTTAGGGATCCTCCCCAATGTGCCCATAACATTGAAAGGGAAGACCGTTCAAATGAACGTGATGGTCATTCAAGGACCCTTGGATTATAACCTACTCCTTGGACGAGACTATATATATTGCATGGGAGCCATCGTCTCCTCACTCTTTAGAGTAATGTGTTTTCCGCATGAAGGAAGAGTGGTCAAGCTCGTGGACCAACTTTCATTTCCCGGATCACACATCGCAAATAGTCATGTACCATCCCTAAATGGTCTCTTCACGTAAGAAGTGTCTCAACCCATGATCCGTCCTCCTGGTGAGCGCGAGTAATCCGGGAGGATATGAATGGAACCCAGGGGGCATGCATCCTGGTCTGCTTCGGCAGGAAAACTTTGGGTATAGGGTAGGTTTCCGCGGGAGAATATGACTAGTCTGTACCCCGTCCGTGAGTGGAAGAGGGGTTGTTCTAGAATAAGATTCTTTTGTCAAAGTTATGTGAGTTGGCGGGCATCGTCGCTCACCTTTGTTTATCTCGGTAGACATCGCTGAAGAATTGTTTTATTCGTGGCCACGAATGGAGCAATCTTTGGTAACCTGAAAGAGGTAGGCCTCTCTCGGTAAAGCAATCGTTTTGCCGGACTAAAGTAGGGGTAACCTTGAAACTCTGTTTTATACCTGGGGGCATGCAAACCTTTCGGAGTGCAAGCAAGGGGCGGCTATTTATTTTTTAAATTTTTAGGTCCTCCCTTTAAACCTGTAGGTCTAACCCTTTAAACTCATAGGATTAGTCGTTTCCGAACATGCATAACGAAAGGATGCGGGGCATAGCTTTGGTAAGGCGCAAGCTCCATAAAAAATGTAATCTTACATGAGACATTCTTATCATATGACTGGATTGATCGAGCAGTTTTAGTCCATAGTTCATGCTCGTTAAAAAATAAACAGATCCGAGCAGTTTTAGCCCATAGTTCATGACTCGTTAAAAAATAAACAGATCCGAGCAAATGTTTCCACCTGCGTTTAAGCTCGTTAAAAAATGAACTATCTTCTGGTAAATAACCACCATGAATGTAACATTATCAGCCATTAAAGCCTTGGTCATGTTTGCACCGTCACCTCCACTTTTCCATTGGCCGATCGTTCACCTCCATATGTTTATTTACCCATTTTGAGGAACAGCTGCGAAGAGTGATTTCACTACCCATCCTTGTGACACTGCCGTGATTGGAAAATTTCAACCTGTACCTGGAATCAGTTGCTAACCTGTTTCATCACTCGTTCCTCAAAAGACGAGTCTTCTTTAAGCTCTTTTCATCTGACTCGTAAAATATGAAAAGATTGCCGAGTCCTTGGCCTTCCAGCTCGTTAAAGGGACAGGAATCACTATCCCTCCTCTAGATTTTAATCTTTTTGGACCTGAGGGATTATTGCACAAAACGATCGAGCGCTTGTTTTATTCGGCTCGTTAAAACTATCGAAAACTCATCCCTTCTGTATTGTTTTATACTTTTTCGGACCTAAGGGATTAGATGACGAAAAAGGACTTTTGGAGTTAACTTTATGTACCTTTTCAGACTCTCTAAAAATGAAAAGGACCGAGTTATCTTTGTCGTTAGACTCGTTAAAATCATTAAATAGCGACAAACTTGTCTTTAGACGAGAACGAGTTTCACTATCGCTAGGCTCGTTAAAACATAGCGATGGGCTTGCCCGAAGGGCAAGTTATAGAACAAGCATATGTTATCCTCCTCAAGCTTGACAAAAATAAAGAGGTACGGAAAATTGGGAGAAACTCAAGAAAACTTTGATGGTAGCAAGTCGCTCTTCAACATGACACTTTTCCTCCGTACCACAATCGGGTTGGGTTGTTTCATTCACCGGTCATATCACCATGGTCTTGCCATACCATCCATATTTGGGGTAATGCTACCGATCCATCGCATCAGTGTCGCCATATGTTCAAGAGAAGTCGTTCAAAAAAGTCAACCGTGTCCCATCGACTGCCGTACATTATCCTTCATCCTTTCATGACCGCCACCCTGAATCATATGTCACAGATCGTTTTCACCTCCATCAAAATCATTAGCTCCGTTCCGTGTCATTGATGTGGGATTCATTAAGGCCCTCCTTTGATGGACTGCTTCTTGTCGACATCAGTTCATTATCCAAGAAGTTGATCTAGGAACAACCCCTTCAGTACTTTGAAGCTTGCATGCCTCAATGGCAAGTTTCTCAGTTCCAGCGATAGGTATACATCAATGACCTTCGACCGAAAGATTTTGCATGGTGTTCGACGCCAAGTCCTTTATTCACACCACGTGAATTGTACTACAGTACCTTGAGGGTCATTATCATTATCGGTGATTCCTCTCGCCCTTGTTAACGGTTTACCTCATTGACGGGTAATCAAGCGATGTCTTCCCATGTTCGACTTCAGAACATTTCTCACATGGATCGACTTGTACTTAGAGTGAAGATCAAACGAGTTTGAAGACCCCGGATCTAGTTTCATCCATCCGAGCTGTGATATATATTCAGGAAAGATAAAGACATTGACATGTACATCATTGCAGCAGATAATCATCCTACCTAGAGGATGATAATTTCATCAAAATTATCAGTCTACCATCAGACGATTGTCTGTTCTATGTACAGAAAAATGAATTTATAAAGCTGAGCATGGGAATGCCTGCCTCAGCTAGATCATTAAAGCAGTATGAAAAATAATTTATTGTATTGAATTGTATTACAGGTCTCCTCCCAGCAATGAATGAACTTCGGATCCTCCTGATAAAGCATTTCACCCGATAAACGGCCTCATACTTTAGGGGGCAACTGTTATAGAAATTTTTGTGCCTTACAGCTATAAGCATGAAATGTCCATAATCTAAGGGATCCAAAGTCCCTAAACATGTTGTTCCTACCCCTAGAGGAACAAGGCTAACAAACCACAGCAATTCACAGAAGTTCTCCACCAGAAACTGCTCAAAAACAAGTCAATTCAGGATCAATTCAGTGGCTCCACTAGCTGTCTGCGCTGAAATGCAAAGTCAACACTGGCTACCTGCACTGCAACGCAGGTAGAAGCACTACCAGGGTGCGCTGAGTGGGAATTGACAAATGACAAGTTCATTCCAAGAGGTGTCAAGACCCAGGAAGCTTCCAGAATCTTCCTCAATGACACTTGCCTCAGTGAATTCGACTACTGATGAGTTAGAGGTTCTCAATCTCCAAGTGGAAGCAAGAACCTCCAAGTGGAATCAAGAACTGACAGAGGGAGAGGACACTAGTCAGATCTCAAGCTGACTCATCCTCTCTCCAAACATCTATATATGGATCTCTCCTCCATGAGATCTGGAGGCTGGAATTTTGTTATTGCAAAGAATTGCTGTTGGTTTGAGATTGGAATCATTGGGTGCTTAATGCTTTGAGGGAAGGTGAAGATAGGAATTTCATTTGCTGGGAAGGAGATGCTGGATTGGAGCCCTCTGGGTTGTATCCCTTCCTGAACCTTGTTATTCATCAATAAAGCTATCTTGGTTTCTCCTATATACTGATGTATCTTTGATGTATGATTGCATTAGTATGTTTAGTTTATTTCTAATCCTGAACTAGTTATGATTATGAATCCATGTCTTGTGTAGTGTTCTCTTCTTGTGATCTTGCAGAAACCTCTTGAAGCTGGGCGAGCGAGAAGGCAAGTAGCTGGGAACTCTCAAAGAGAAGAGAAACCGGATCGAGGGACAAACGGAAGACACCGGTTAGTCCATCCATCTCTCTTCATTCTTAATTCATAAAGGAAGAATACTAGAATAGCTGTTTCTATTTGTTGCTAAGGCACTATCACACCTTAGGTGGATAGGATCGTCCTGCATAGGCATTTTTCCCCACAACATAGTGGCTTAGACGGATTAACAACAAGTGAATCAACGTCGTGATCGGATGATGAGGTGAAGAGATCGTGACAACCAAGATCAGAAAACTCAGGATGTTCGTCGACATCCTCATGGTTTGATGAATTACACAGAGGAGTATATGAGGAGGAAGGATGTTCACCCTCAACATTTCTAGAAAAAACAGATCAAAGATCAAGTGGATTTCCAATGAATGATGTTTCCTCTCCATTGTTGGATAATGGGCTAACATACGGTATGTCTTGCGTAATATGAACAATGGGTGCATCCGTGGATGAAGACTCACATGCGAAATCATGGATGGAAATTTCACGGACGATGTTAGGAAATAATAGAGGGGGCCTGGATAGAAGGTAGTCATCCTTCATTGAGTGTTGATGCTCAAGATCCCACTCATACTATTCATGAATGACAATGCATGTTGGTTGTGCAACACCAACTACGTCAGTGGGTTGTTCCTTGTTCACAACAAGTGAAGGGTCTGGAATGGACAAACATAAGACAACATCATCCAGAGGAAAACCCAGGTGCAAAGACGAAGGTCGTAGAAAAGAATTCATATGAGAACTCGAAGGAATCACAGCCAAATTTGTGAAAAATTGAGTGGAGTGATGTTGGGAGAATGTGAAGGATGAATAGGTGTGTGGGCATGATCGTCAACATCATTTGGTAGTGGTGGAGCTGCTGAATGAGAGGGAGGCAAATAGTCAGTTGAGACAGTTCTCACTCCCACATGAGATTGCACAGTTCCATCAATGAAGAATGTTGAGTGAGGCTTGATATCAAGCTTCCTCTTGGGATGGGCAGATTTCGTAAGGCAATACTCAAACCAGTCCTAAAGATAAAAAAATTTCATCTAGCTCTTCAGAGCTTGAAACGGCAAGTCATGGAAGTGCTACCAAAAATCAATAATGGATTCATGTGGAGCCCTCCATTGCTGTAACAATTTCCGATCAAGATAGTCTCGATCAAAATGATAGAACGTGTCTCCAATGAGATCATAGAAGTTCTCAAATGAGTGCACGGTGTCAGCTAGTAGGCTAAGCACCCAACGGAATGGAGATTCACAAAGTGTGTATGCAAGCAACAAACTGGCTTGTTCGTTAGAAAACTCATATTACTCGTAAATCATGAAAATAAAGTTATATAAGTGCTTAGGCCATGCCACTTTTCCTTCACCATCATATGTGTTAGTGGACAAGAGATCAAAAAGCTTCGCCAAGCTGGAGACATCTTCACGATTCGAAAAAAACCTCAGGGGAAGAAGAGTGTAAGAATCCATGAAAGATATGGAAAGGTTCAAAACTGGATGAGAGGATACATCTTGTCATCATGCCCTCCTTTTAGTGCCAGAAATGTTGATGGTGCTGGACCCACCAACATGTCAAGGGGATCTCCCCAGTAAGAAGTCACAATTAGACCCTAGACCGTTTGGTGTAGGAGTCCTAGTAGTGCGTCGTAAGGTAATTCCTTGACCACAATGTCGCACAAAGGCAGGTAAGATAATTCTATCAGTAGGAGGGTTGTGACTGATGCAGTGAGTCAAGGGAGGTGTATGAGAGGTTCTAACACTTCGAAGGGAGAAGAAGGTGAAGGTCAGTTCTAGGTTGAAAGGAATCAATCCCAACTCGGCTAGGAACACACAACACAAAAGGACATGCACAACTTTTGGCAGAGCAGTCCACTTGGATGTGGCGGTCACATCATACAAGATAGGATAACATGTACGTCACTCACAGATCAATATAAGATGAGTGTTATGGTTGTTACAACAAGGTTCATGTGAAAGTTCTGGTTGATGTCCAACAGAGTAGTCGACACAGACACTGACAACATTAACAACATATACAACACAGTAACAACGAGGTTCATATAATTTCATGTGAATCAGTTCATACACAAGTACGTAAGTTAAGCAACATATATCATTAAGGAAACCAGAGCAGTCCAACTACAATAACAACATATTCATGAAAATGTGTTGGCTGTTATTATATAAAGAAGTGTAAGTCTCAATCATACAATACATCCATGTAAACCTGCTAGCCCCAATAGTCGAATGTTACAGCCACATCCGCCTGCTCCTCCAAAGAGATGTACTAGCTTCGTGAAGTAGAGAGGCCAAGGTGCGTTATAATATTGTCCAAGCCTTCTTCAAGATAGCCTTAGTAGAAGCTTGGCTGACCAAAATCCCATACAATGAGTTATGAGGGACTCTTTATAGCAAAAGGTGGGGTGACCCTTGAAATTCCCCTTTGTGATAGTTCAAATACCCTCATGACTCTTCACCTACTCTATGACTGTTACATCCAACCATTGACACTTGAATTACACTTGACATGACTCAACATTACAATGCACATGTACTCATGTAAGACAAAATGGCTTGAGCAAGCCTTGGAAGACATCACTGACACTCGGTTCGCTGTGAAGAGACAAACACTTTGACATGCTTGTGATAGTGAAGGTGACGAGTTGATGCCAAGCTTGGTCATCTATGGTGGTGTGTATGCACCTCATGGTGACATCTTGATGAAGCTAACTCTTGCCTCCATTTCAACTGCTACATTGGTTCAACCCTTTCATCCAACTCATCTACCAACATGTGCATGGTCTTCTTGGGTGCAGCTCAACCAGCAACACATTGATGCATAGTGTCTATGCTGATCTTCAAGTGTTTGGTGGTGGCCATGCACATCAACTTGCTGAAGATCAGGTTTAGCTCCAATTGGACTTTCTTCTTGTATTTACCTTGGTGAGTGTGTTGAATGGGTTAGATTGCATGCGTGCGCACAATGACATGCATGCTGCTGAATCCCTTGCATGTGATCAAAAACACTGCTCACCATGTTTTCTTCGTTTTAGTTTCTAGGATGGATCTTTAACTTATACGGGCATAGTTTCATCCATGAGTGCACGATGTGCCCACTACTATTGCTGACCTTGCTACATCACATTCGTCTATCTACGCAACTTCATGTTCTTCCTTGAGTTGTTGCTTCAGCACATGCAACTCCTTCTTTGTTCCATTCTCTGTCTTTGCAAGATCTTCATGTCGTGTCATCACCTCATAGCCAGATTCTCCAAAGTTTCTTTCATCATAAATGGATCTACTTGATCTTGCAACCTTGTTTTGCCTCCGTGTTGTCAACAACCATCCTCTTGCATTCATTGCATTTCGTATGTTGTCTTTAGTTTATGTTCATGATGCTACTTGCTGTGATGTTGCTACTATCATATCTTGATGTCATTGTCTATGAAAAACTTGATGTCTTCGTGGGTAGGCAAGTCCATAGACACTTGATCGATTCCATCTCCAAGTGTGCTATGAATGGTGTCTTCATCTCTGCTCTCCTGGAAACCATTGTACTGGTACTGTTGAGAGGCAGATGAACACCTGTGATACCTGAAGACATGGAAACACTCATGGAAAGCAATTTGTCAGTCAAAAACCAAAATGAACATGAGCACTAACTTGCAACATACCTCAGTGAATGATCATGAATGTTGTGCAATTTTGGCCTAGAAGTCAGGAGACCAACTGCCAAGACTGCTGGGAGGTTGACTCACTATTGGAACCATGCAATGCATAGTCCATTCTCACTACTGAATGTTGGGATTGCGTAATGCGTGATTCCAGCTCAGAAGAACTATTGGCTGAGGGACAAATTTGTGCAATTTCTTGGGCCACGTAGCCACTATCCTCCATAAATGCACAAAATCCTGGAGGCTAGTGATAGGAAGGAATGTTGAAATCTGGAGAGGAATGTGAGCCTTCCTTCCCCAGATTGTGCAATGCAGCCTTGGTGAAGACAAAGTCCGGGCCAAGGTTGGCCTGACTTGATGACGAGCAACTGAAAGAAACTAAGACAGTAAATGCATGCCAAAACTAAGTGATAGTAGAAGTGATTGACAACATATGCAAAACATGAATGAAAGATGCAGCAAACAGATCAACATGCATGTGGGTGGGGCAATTCTTTGGTTGGGTGAATGTCTGTGCAAAACAATTTCATGCATGCGACAATAGTGAGATAGGAAAGAAAACTAAAACAGAGCTAGGACAAGCTAGTATATATGTAAACAAAAGCAAGCGTTCAAATAAATCAAGCAAACAATACTCCCACAAGAGAAAACACAAAAGTGATAGAAATGCAGGACAAGGCATGGGAAGCAGGCTTACACCAAAACATCTGAGCTAAATGTGCCGACTACTCCTAAATGTGATGTGGGATGTCAGAGCTACAAGGTTGATGTGTGGAATTAGATTTGCAATGTACGGTTAATGAGTTTTGGTAACATCAAGGTTGTGACACACATGCCATGAATCTAGGGGAAGCGACACTTGGTGGGAGGTTTTAGAATTTCTCCTTGCATGTAACCTCCGACTATTAAACATAGATCCCTGAAACAAGGGATGCACTTGCATGCTACCTTGGGAGAAGTAGCCCATGCATGCAAGTCTATTTTTCTCAGTCTCGGAGGGAGTTGGTCAACTCAGCTGCACATGCAAGAGACTGCTCAACCGCTGGAGAAAAATGCACATTTGTGGCTGGGAGTTGGGTTCGATTCCCAAGAGATTTGCACGAATTCTTGGCTGAGTAGCTAATTGTTGCCCATATTTGTGAAAATTCTAGGCTGAGCAGCCTTGCTGAGGAAATCTGCAAAAATCCAAATGGGAGTGTTGGCAAGCAGGATTGCGCAATCCTAGAGCTTGTAGAGTCCAAAGATTGTCTTACCTTGGCATCCCTTTTTGCCTATATTTCCTCTTTTCTCCTATACTTACCACCTAAATAATGCCATAGACACAAGGTTTTGTTAAAGGTAAGGAATAATTTGTCTTCTTCTTCATGTTTGACTATATATCCTATTGTTTTGTTAAAGAATGCATTTGGCTACATAATTGGTCTGTTTTCGTAGCTAATCTAGATTTCTGCAATTTCCTCCATTGTTTGCAAGGTTCAGAAGCTCCAGCTCAGCGATGAAGGATACAGATGGAAAAGGAATGGTCCCCTAAAGGATTCCTTCCGATCCCCTTGAACCAATTCATCAAGATGATCACAGAATACCACGATCAAACCCCAAATTCAACTACAGTATTGTCGCTGGAATAGAATATGAGTTTCATCAAAACCATATCGATTTTCTTTCATAATAGCAAATAGAAGGTTTAGATATATTTTAGTTGAAATAAAGATATTTAGTATTAAAATGCTCACAATGTTATGCCAAAGACTCATTATAAAAACTTTGGCTGTACTGTGATTTGTTGCACGTCGGATGATGTAATTTTTGAAATAATTTATTAAGACTTGTTTTGCAAGTAATAGAATTGGCTTTATGTGTGTATGCACTGCATTTATTGGAGATTATGGACTGATTCATGGAGGGCCCCTATGACTAGTGATAGGTCTTTAAGCAATTGCAATTGGATTTCTTTTCATTCCTTGAATACTCAGTTTTTGTGTGAAGAAATGTAGTATGATGAGTTCTCCCATGAATCGTTATATGCATGAGCACTTCCCTTTGCTTTATACATAGTTTAATCTATTATTTGAATTGCTTCTTATATGGTACAACATGGTTATTTAATTTTCTTTTTATCTAGTGTAATCCAACTGTGTTTACTTCATAGTATAGTTGTTGTTCAGAATATCTTGTTTGGATGAAATTGAATAAGTAAAAGAATGAGAGTCTTGTCCTTAACAATTGAATTGGAACAATATTCCTTTATAGTTTGATAGAATATATTTCTGTTTCACTTAGTAAATTTGAGTTGCAACATAAAAATTCAAGACAAAAACCCAAAATAGTCTAACACAAGTATAATCTAGAATCACTCTCATATCATCCATAAAGTGATTCAATAGAGAATAACTCCTAATAAATTAGTTGATAACTTTAGAGATTGAGACATTAACATAATTAATGACACCTTCTCCATACTAATATTAAGTTTAGACACTAACAATAACATAACGACATAAGAAATAACTTCTAGCACATATAGTTCACCTGTACTTCATCAGTATATGTACCACAATTGACAATTTATGATTGAAAATTTAAAGACATTAAACTAGCCAAACATTTTGGCACCGTTGCGAGGGAGGTAAAAATAGAAGTTAAAAAAAAAAAAACAAAACATGATATGCATAGGGATAGAGAGTCTAGAGGTAGATTTGTAGGGTGAGGAAGAAGTTTAATTCGTAGAAATCCACTCACTTCACCTCGATTTCAAGAATACACACCACCTACTCAAACCTAATTTCCGTTTAGAGGTTGAAAAAGGCTTCTTGAAATCTTGAGATCAAAAATCCAATCTAGAACTTCACCCACTTCCTCTACTGAATCTATAATTGAAGAAAATCCTACATTGTTGGCATTATGTTCTCTAGTATGGCTATATGTTACAGATGTTGTACTTGATGGCAACTCCCATGACAAGGCTCTCATTTTATTGGAAAATAAGAAGGACGCAGGATATCAGTTCAGAAGGTGCGTACCCGCAGGTACACCTTGCAGGGACCGCGTCCAGAGACGTAGGCCAGCCATTCAGGAGGTGCGTCCACCCAGTGCACACATTTCAAGGCAGAGAAAAGCTCACGTGGGGGTTTCTTGTGTTTTACTCTTGGTATCTAGCCGACGGTATTATGTTATTATGGTGTCGGCTCATGGTATTGTTCCATGATTTGAGGAGGAGCTTGCCTATATAAAGCAAAAGAGATCATTTGGTTTAAGCATGGTTTTGGTTGAATATCTTATGAGGGCTAGATCTGGTCTAGATCTAAACAAGGTGAATCTACTGATGGACCGAGATCTCTTCGACGCATGTTCAGATCTATAGATCTGACTGTCTGGGTTACTTCTGAAGTCTTGAAATCATCTATGCCCGGAAGGACGCAGGTGCAGTAAGGGTTCAGGTGCGCCGGGACGCAGGCGCAGAAGGGTTCAGGTGCATCGCGACGTAGGCACAGAAGGGTTCAGGTGCATCGGGACACTGGCGCAGAAGGGTTCTGGTGCGTCGGGACGCAGGCGCAGAAGGGTTCAGGTGCGTCGGGACGCAGACAATTCAATAGACTCAGAGCGAGGGACGCAGGCTATCAGTTGAGCAAGGTGCGTCCGGGACGCAGGCTAGCAGTTGAGCAAGGTGAGTCCAGGAAGCAGCCTAGCAGTTGAGCAGGGTGAGTCCGGGAAGCAGGCTAGCAGTTGAGCAGGGTGAGTCCAGGAAGCAGGCTAGCAGTTGAGCAGGGTGAGTCCGGAAGCAGGCTAGCAGTGGAGCAGGGTGCTTCCTTCTCTTAAAATCTTTGTTTATCATTGTTGTGTTCTGGGTTTGGTCCTATTACTGTTGATCTAGTTACTACAGTTGATTGGGTGATTCTCTCATACTTGATGATCAATTGATGCTTATGGATCCAGTTTGAAAATTTATGAAAAGTGGTCCTTGTAAGAAAAGAAATAGGGGGTTGGAGCTCCCTTCCAGGAGAGACTGGAAAACGAGAGAGAGTTGTAGCTCTCTGCAGGTTGCAGCCTGCGTACTGGTAAAGGACTGCACCAGTACAAAACCATTGTAAAAGAAGTTTCTAATTTGAAAGAAGATAGAGACATATTGCAGCAGGTGGTTTTCACCCACATTGGGTTTCCACCTTACATCTTGTGTTCTTTGGTGTGGCTATCTGTTTTCTTTGTTCATGCACATTATTTTATGGTACTGACATGCAAATATAATTCAAAGATCAAATAAGGAAGGTTCATTAAAAGAATTAGATAATATTGATTCACCCCCCCCTCTCAGTATTATTTCCAACAATTGGTATCGGAGCAGGTCCTTCTGAGGAAGCTTGATCGCTTGAAGGAAAAGATCCATCAGAATGGCTAATCCAGAAAGAGAGGCACACATCAGGCCACCAGTCTTTGACGGGAAAAAATTTTACTCACTGGAAGATAAGAACCACTGCATATCTACAATCACTTGGAGCAGAAGTTTGGGGAATCGTAGAAGGAGGATACAAATTCCCATCAGCAACTCCTACAGATCCAGCAGAGAAAAAAAATATGAGCTCAATGCCAAAGCTGTTACTGTCCTATTGAGTAGTTTGACTCAATCAAAATTTATGAAGATCATGCATTTCAAATCAGCTAAGGAAATATGGGACAAAATCGTCACAAGCTACGAAGGAGATGATCAGGTAAAAAGAGCAAAGCTTCAAACTCTCAGAATCTGGTATGAAACTCTTAAGATGCGTAATAATGAAAGCATAGCTAATTATTTCCTGTGTATGGATGAGATTGTGAATTGTATGAGGGATCTGGGTGAAGAATTTGAGGAAGTTGTCTTAGTTGAAAAAGTTTTGAGATCTCTGTCTGCTAAATTTGACTCTAAAGTATCTGCCATAGAAGAAAAGGAGAATGTGCAGAAAATCACCATGTCACAACTTCATGGGATCTTAACTGCTTTTGAAATGAGACAAGAGGTACCACCAGAGGCTGCATTCGAAGTATCAGAGGAAGAAGATGAGGTAAATTTTGTCAACAATCTTGAACGGGGAACTGGATGGTTCAAAGGTAAGCTACCTTTCAAATGTTTTCTATGTGGTAGAGTTGGTCACTATGCTGCTAGATGTCCTCATAACAAAGGAAAGATATCTGAAGAAGATGGTAGAAGCTATTATACCCATATTAAAAGTTCATTCAATGATAGTGAAGATATTAGAAGTCTCATGGCACATAAGAAGAAGAATGCTTCATCCAATAATAGTGAAGATATTAAAAGTCTCATGGCACATGAAGAGAAGAATGCAGAAACTGAAGAAGTTGACAAATTAAAAGAACAATTGGAGACAGAAATCAGGGTAAGGGAGCAATTGCAGGATATAGTAAAGGATCAGAGTACAACTATTCAAAAACTTGAATCAAGGATCCTCTCTCTAAAAGAAGATCTTAAAAAATCAAGAGAACAGAATAGAGAAGATCTTGAAGATCAAGAACATGAAGTGATCAAACTAAAGCGACAAGTGGAAGAAGGAAGAAAAGCTGAAGAAGACCTAAGGAATCAATATCTGAAAAAGGAAGAACAACATCAAGTTGAGGTAAATATCTTGAAAGGTAAAATAGAAGAAAAGGATAAGCTTTTATGATCTCAAGATAGTACTAAAGTCTTGGATGATATTCTTAATAGTCAAAGGTCTCCTGCTATCAAGACTGGTCTTGGTTTTCATGAATATGTTGAAGGTGAATCTAGTTCACAAGGTGAGGCAAGAAACTCTAATGAGAAATCTGAAATGCTCAATGAGGAACAACTAAGGAAAGGAATTCCTCAAGGAAGATCCTTTACTCCTAACTATGATAGACGATTATTTCCTCCACTAAAAAATGTTGAATGTTATGTATGTCATAATCTTGGACATGTTGCAGCCAGATGTAGAAGTAGAATGGTTCAAGACAGATCATCGCATCCCAGGTATTTCAGAGGATATTGTTTTGCCTGCAATGCATATGGACACAAAGCAATTGATTGTGATAGAAGGAACATGAAAAATGTAAGATGTTATACATGCAACAACTATGGGCATAAAGCAAGGGAATGCAGGAGCAGATTTCAAAATTCAAAACAAAAGGACCATACATCATCATAGTTGCAGGAATTGAAGAAGACAGAGACAGAAAGGTGTGGCATAATTCAGACAGCGGACATAACAGACACAGGGGAATCTGAAAGTGATGAAATTCAGTATTCCATCTTGCATATGCTGATATAATGAAGACAAGTCGCGTATATACGCGAGTTACAGGCTGCAAAGTCGCGTATATGAAGAAAGGGTAGCAGAACAGACTCAGGTTCAGTCATGGTTGGCTCAGGCTCAGGGGGAGCAGAACAGACTCAGGAAATGGTTCAGTCATGGTTAGGTCACAGGTTCAGGGGGAGCATATAATGCATTGTTGGCATTATGGAGGATAGTCAGAAGGAGATCTTGCTGCAATATGTCTCTATCTCTTTCATGGTGGATTATGGTTCTTTGTTGCAGATCTGGTTCATTTTCAGGAGGAGCATGATCTTAGGGGGAGCATACCCCTTTGCCCTTGATGTCAAAGGGGGAGAATGAAGCTGAAGATTGTAAGGTTGCCATCAAGTCCAAATGGGGAGATTGTTGGCATTATTTTCTCTGGTATGGCTATATGTTACAGATGTTGTACTTGATGGCAACTCCCATGACAAGGCTCTCATTTTATTGAAAAATAAGAAGGACGCAGGATATCAGTTCAGAAGGTGCGTACCCGCAGGTACACCTTGCAGGGACTGCGTCCAGAGACGCAGGCCAGCCATTCAGGAGGTGCGTCCACCCAGTGCACACATTTCAAGGCAGAGAAAAGCTCACGTGGGGGTTTCTTGTGTTTTACTCTTGGTATCTAGCCGACGGTATTGTGTTATTATGGTGTCGGCTCGTGGTATTGTTCCATGATTTGAGGAGGAGCTTTCCTATATAAAGCAAAGGAGATCATTTGGTTTAAGCATGGTTTTGGTTGAATATCTTATGAGGGCTAGATCTGGTCTAGATCTAAACAAGGTGAATCTACTGATGGACCGAGATCTCTTCGGCGCATGTTCAGATCTATAGATCTGACTGTCTGGGTTACTTCTGAAGTCTTGAAATCATCTATGCCCGGAAGGACGCAGGTGCAGTAAGGGTTCAGGTGCGCCGGGACGCAGGCGCAGAAGGGTTTAGGTGCGTCGGGACGTAGGCGCAGAAGGGTTCAGGTGCGTCGGGACGCTGGCGCAGAAGGGTTCAGGTGCGTCGGGACGCAGGCGCAGAAGGGTTCAGGTGCGTCGGGACGCAGGCAGTTCAATAGACTCAGAGCGAGGGACGCAGGCTATCAGTTGAGCAAGGTGCGTCCGGGACGCAGGCTAGCAGTTGAGCAGGGTGAGTCCGGGAAGCAGCCTAGCAGTTGAGCAAGGTGAGTCCGGGAAGCAGGCTAGCAGTTGAGGAGGGTGAGTTCGGGAAGCAGGCTAGCAGTTGAGCAGGGTGAGTCCGGAAGCAGGCTAGCAGTGGAGCAGGGTGCTTCCTTCTCTTAAAATCTTTGTTTATCATTGTTGTGTTCTGGGTTTGGTCCTATTACTGTTGATCTAGTTACTACAGTTGATTGGGTGATTCTCTCAGACTTGATGATCAATTGATGCTTATGGATCCAGTTTGAAAATTTATGAAAAGTGGTCCTTCTAAGAAAAGAAGTAGGGGGTTGGAGCTCCCTTCCAAGAGAGACTGGAAAACGAGAGAGAGTTGTAGCTCTCTGCAGGTTGCAGCCTGCGTACTGGTAAAGGACTGCACCAGTACAAAACCATTGTAAAAGAAGTTTCTAATTTGAAAGAAGATAGAGACATATTGCAACAGGTGGTTTTCACCCACATTGGGTTTCCACCTTACATCTTGTGTTCTTTGGTGTGACTATCTGTTTTCTTTGTTCATGCACATTATTTTATGGTACTGACATGCAAATATAATTCAAAGATCAAATAAGGAAGGTTCATTAAAAGAATTAGATAATACTGATTCACCCCCCCCCTCTCAGTATTATTTCCAACATACATCCCCAACTACATGAGTAATTTTTCTATCCTCCACTGGTGAGAAAATTTTGGGAGAAAAGTTAGAAGTTCATACTGAAGTAGAGGAATGGTAAACTTATATTGAACAACCATTGATAGAGGAACCATAGAGATCAGAAGAACACTATATTAGCTCCAAAGAATATATCATGGCTGAAGAAGGGGAAGGTACACAATGTCCATGGAGAGGAAAATAGGATTGGAGGAAGGAATAGAGGTAGAGGTGGAGATAGGAATAGAGGAGGTGGTAGAGGTAGAGGAAACCAATACCCTTCTAGATTTCCTATTCTTGATGAAGATACAACCCTCACAATGAAAAATATATCACCCTCAATTCTTCCTAATTTCCACGAAAAAAGAAACGAAGACACAAAGACATTTCTCTTCAAATTTCAAGTAAGATGTAGACCATATGACTATCTGCATGATGCTAAAAAGTTAAAATTGTTCCCTACTACATTAAAAGTCTCAGCATTAAAATGGTTCATGAGTCTAGGAGTGAATTCTATAACAACATGGGGACAAATGAAAGAGGCTTTCTTAGGCAAATATAGAGATTATTGTATACCTAGTAACCTTAAAAATGAAGTCTTCAAAATGACATAAAAAGAAGATGAAAATCTTGAAGATTTAGTAGAAAGGTTTGTTTACAATGTTAAAAGAGAAAAAATGGATAATTTGGATGAAGAAACCTTAAAATCCCTCTTACTCAAAGATATTAAAGATGATCGATCGATATTCTTAACCTAACTGGGAAGGAAGATATTTCCCAACTACCATTTGCAGATATTTGTGATTTATGTGTACATATCTCAAGGGGTAAAGCACAAGTTGGAAGGGGTCCTAGGGACCTTCTCTTGTCAAGAGTTAATAAATCTGTAGCTAGGATGGTCAGCAGGGAAGAATTATGAAATTTGCTTGATCCCTTCAAAACTGATATTTTAGGGAGCCTAAGTGAGTAGATAGACACCCTTAAAGACAAACAAGAAAAATTCTGAAAATGTTGCATTATCCATCTTCTATCCCAAATGTCGAAGGAAACATGCTCTAAGAGAGTGTCCCTTAGATTCAAAAGCCATAGAAACTTGTGTCATATGTGTAGATAATCATGATACGAAGGAATTTCCATCCTTACCACGTCTCAAGGCTATATTTAATGATGAAGGAATATCAAAACTAGTAGAATCTCTCTACTTTATAGCCAAAACACCATGAAAAAATCCCCAACCAAATCAATCACAAGGATTTAGACCACAACAATTTGCTCAGTCTTCACAAAATAATTTGAATTTGGCCTGACAACCTTGGGCTCTACCATAGTCACAAACTTGGAATCAAGGATGGAAAAATCCTTATGGATCCTATGCTCAATATCAACAATACTCACCATCCTACCTTCCACCACAATTTCTACCACCATCTAATCAAATTCCCCAAGCTAACCAATTACCACAAATTCTAGTTTAGAATTAAAACCCACAGCTCTCCCTACCATTTCCACAAAAACCAAATCAATTACCCACTCACCCAATTCCAAATCCTAATAATAAAATACCACAACAACCTGTGTAGGACATGGAGGGGAAGAATCCTCAAACTTATGTAATAACTCCACTAGACGTAAATAATGTCCAATCAAGGATTGGAAGAGTGTTACCAAGAAAAACCGTTGTTGTCATTCAAGAAGCAAGATTTGATCTTCAAAAACACAAAAACCAATAAGAAGAAGGGGAGACCTCTCTCCCCCAGAAGGATAATAAACAAAAAAAAGATGTTCCGATAAACACTCCCATGATAGAGCAACCCTCGGTATCAATTAGAACACCTTTCCCTGAATGGTTGAAAAAAGATGAAGGAGTAGAGAAACAAATTATCTTGCCTGATTACAATATGATGGATTAATTGAGAAATGTTTGTATTAAGATTCCTTTATTACAAGAAATAAAAGAAATAGAATTTTTTGCAATAAACAATTAAGGAACTAAGTACAAAAAAATCAAGAAGGAAAAGAAAAGACATAAAAAGAATTCAGTTAGTTGGAAAAATTACAAACATTATGATGGGGAAGATGAAAATTCAAAAATACTTAGATCCAGGAAGCCCCGTTGTAAAACTTCACAGCAATGGCACTAAAATACCAAACACATTGATTGTTCTAGGAGCAACCATAAACATAACGAGTAAACAAGTTATGGACACACTTAGGCTTCCTAACCTTCGATACACACCAACCTTATTGCATTTAGCAGATAGGTCTGTGATTAAACCTGATGGTGTGTTGGAAGATGTTTGTGTATCCATAGATTCTTGGTAATATCCTATTGATTTCACCATTAATTCTAGGAAGACCTTGGTTAGGTACAACTGATACTTTGATCGGTTGTAGATCATGTGACATGTTTATCTCAAATAGAAATTCTACAAAGAAATTTACATTGTATCTTCCTGCAAGAACAACAATAGATACATAAACTGAAGATTGGATAGAAGATGAAGACGATATACAACCAATTTTTACTACTAAATGAGTAAGATAGGAAGACCAAATTTTAAATCTACTGGAAAATAATGAATCTTCCTCACATTATGATGATAGTCGCAATGAGTATCTCTCATCTAAACATGTATCATTGCTCTCTATGGAAAATTTGGGAATTCCTCGATAGAACTCCTTCCAGGAAAAGCCTTGAATGTTAAAGAAAACCTCGAAGAACTGCAAAACAATCAATTGATAGAAATTTTACAGAAACATTCTTCTTCTTTTGCATGGGAATAAACTAACATGAGAGGGATTGATCCTAAAACTTGCATACACCATATCTATATTGAACAGAATGCAAGATTGGTTAGGCATCCTCAATGAAGAATGAACCCAAATTTAAAAGAAATTGTTAAGGAGAAGCTGCATAAATTGTTAAATGTAAATTTCATCTACCCGATATCTGACAGTCAATGGGTTTCACTCCTAGTAATCGTTCCTAAGAAAAATTGAAAATGGAGAGTATGAATCAATTACAGGGAACTAAATAAAGAAAAATTAAAAGACCAATTTCTGCTACCCTTTATAGATCAGGTATTAGACACATTAGCAGGAAAATAATATTTTTCCTTCTTGGACAAGTTCAATCGATACAACCAGATTCAAGTAGCCCCTGAAGATCAAGATAAACCCACTTTCACTTGTCCATGGGGAGCTTATGCTTATTTAGTACTTCCCTTCAGATTATGAAATGCTCCAACAACATTCCAAAGAGAAGTCCTCAGAATTTTCTCTGATCTTATTCATGATTGCGTCGAAGTGTACATAGATGATTTCACAGTTTATGGAGATTCTCTCAATGAATCACTAGAGAATTTGGAAAAACTATTAATAACATGTAAAGAAACAAATCTCTAATTAAGGCATGAAAATTGTTTCATGATGTTTAACGAAGGAATTGTTTTAGGTCATCATATTTCAGGAGATGGAATCAAGGTAGACTCATCTAAAGTTGAAGTCATTTCTAAGTTATCAGTGCCAAGTTGTCAAAAAGATGTTAGAATTTTTCTCAGTTTTCGTAGATATTATAAAAGAATGATAGAAAAATTCACAAAAATTGCATCCCCACCTTTTAAATTGCTCACCAAGGACTATGAACTCATTTGGGATTCTGAATGTCAAGCTGCCTTTGAAACTTTGAAAAGAAGAATTTCTGAAGCACCTATCTTAAAAGGACCTAACTGGAAATTGCCTTTCCATATCTCAATAGATGCTTTAGATTCAACCTTAGGAGTTGTGTTGGGAAAAAATATCTTACTCCTTATGCAATTTATTATACCAGTAAAAATTTAACTCCTATAGAGTTACATTATACTGTAATTGAAAAAGACTTTTTAGCTGTAGTTCATGCCATTAACAAATTCATACATTACATAACTGGCTATGAAACTTTTGTTCACACAAACCATTCTACTATTAGATACCTAATGAATAAACCAATCACTAATGGAGGAATAACCACATGGCTCTTATAGTTACAAGAATTCAGCATAACCATTCTAGGTAGGCCAGGAAAGTAGAGTACAATTGTGACATTTTATCTAGAATAGAAAATGAAAAAAATGATCAACCCATAGAGGATAATTTTCCTGATGAATATCTTTTTGCGCTATCTAGTAAATCACCAACACTGTAAACTTTGAAACGGGAACTAATATTGTTACCCATTTCGTAGAGATAGCAAAAAATTGACTCGATTTTGAAAAGGGGCGATGCAGAATACACATATTTTTTTTAGAACATAGTTTTTGGCACTTTAAATAACCTTAAATAACCGATACGATTACCCGTTTCATAGAGGTAGTAAAACCATGACTCGATTTTAAAAAGGGGCGATGCAGAATACACATATTTTTTTTAGAACATAGTTTTTGGCACTTTAAATAACCTTAAATAATCTATAAGATTACCCGTTTCATAGAGGAGGTAAAAACATGACCCGATTTTAAAAAGTGGTGATGCAGAATACAATAATTATTTTTTGGAGCATATTTTTGACAATTTAAATATTCTCATGTATCAAATATAAATATTCGTTTTTAAATGTTAGTGATTTTTATGTTGATTTTGAAACGTCTTTAGACATCATACTTTTTTTCTTAGAGGACTTATTTTTCACACTTTAAAATTTATTATGTCCATTTTTTTTTTAATTATGATTACTTAAAGAATTTTTAAGTTGTTTTATTTTTATTTTTTTAAATGTTTATTACTTCAAGAAAGTCATATAAAAACATATATAAAATAAGACAAAATAAAAATGTTAATAAAAAAAAAAATTATTTCATAAACTATAAAAGAATTTGGCAAAAAAAAAAAACATAATTTAAATATATATATATATATATATATATATATATATATATATAATTAAGTAAGTCAAAATAGAAAAAATAAAAAAACATTAATAAAAACAAGAAGAAAAAAATAAAAAATAAATGAAAACAAACTAGATTAAAAAAAAATAGAAAATTAACAAAAATAAAAATAAAAAACTAGTAAAATTAACATTAAAAATATTTAAAAAAAACAACTAAAAAAACAAAAATACACTGAAATTTACAAAAAAAAACCATTGAAATATATAAATTTTAGAAATATATGTTTAAAAAAAAAAATAAATAAATAAAAAAACTAGTATTTAAAATTAAAAATTAAAATTTCCAAGAATTATGTATTTTCTATTTAAAAAATAAAAAACAAAATTGATTAAACACAAAAACACAAAAAAAAAAAAAAAAAAATTGAAGAAAATTTAAAATTTTTTAAACTTACCTTTTTTTTTATTTAAAACACCCCAAAAAATATAAAAAATTTTATACAAATTTGATATTTATAAACAAATTTGTTTTTTTTTATTATTTAAAAAAAACAATTATTAAATTATTAATTTTTTTTAAACACCATTTATGTTTTTTATT
The DNA here is from genome assembly GCA_031772625.1 of Pinus tabuliformis. Lineage (NCBI taxonomy): Eukaryota > Viridiplantae > Streptophyta > Pinopsida > Pinales > Pinaceae > Pinus > Pinus tabuliformis. Next base: position 847,940,291 of record CM062814.1, read on the forward strand.
TTAATATTTATTAAAAAACAATGATTAAAAAAATTATTTAAAAAAAAAAAAACTAAAATAAAAATTAAAAACTAAAATTTATTTTTGAAAACAAAAATTTATTTTTAAACACAAATTTTTTTTTTTTTTTTTAAATTTATTTATTTTTTTTAATTATTAAAAAAAAAAATTATTTGCCCCCCGCGCGGCCCGCGGCGTCGCGGCCCAGGGCGGAGGCGTGCGTGCAGGCCCTCCGCCCTGGGCCACGCCGCCGCGGGCCGCCCGGTGGGCAGAAGGTCGATTCCCGGAATCGACCCTCCGCCCACCGGGCGGCCCGCGGCGGCACGACCCAGGGCGGAGGCGTGCACGCGGGACCTCCGCCCGGGGTCGCGCCGCCCGGGGGGCAAAGAATTTTTTTTTTTTAATAATTTTTTTTAAATAAAAAAAATTAAATTTACACATTTTAAATAAGAAAAAATCCGTTTTTTTTTTAAATAATAAATTTTTTAATCATTGTTTTTTTATAAATATTAAAATAAAAAACAAAAAACATTGTTTAAAAAAAATAAAGTTTTTAATAATTGTTTTTTTTATAAATATTAAAATAAAAAACAAAAAACATTGTTTAAAAAAAATAAAGTTTTTAATAATTGTTTTTTTTAAATAATAATAAAAAGCCCAAATTTGTTTATCAATTAATTTTAAAAAAATTTAAGATATACTTTTTTAAATTAAAAAAAATGATATGTATTAAAAAAATTAATTTTTTTTTTTAAATAGAGAAATAAATGTTTCTTTAAAAATTTTGAATTTTTTGGTTTTTTTTTTTTAAATTTGAAAAGACATATTTTTAAATTTTTTTTGTTTTAATTTCAGTGTATTGTTATTTTTTTAGTTTTTTTTAAATGTTTATGATGTTAATTTCGCTAGTTTTTTATTTTTAATTTGGTGGATTTTCTATGTTTTTTTTTTTTTAAATCTAGTTTGTTTTAATAGTTTTTATTTTTATTTTTGTTAATTTTCTATGTCTTTATTAAATTTAGTTTGTTTTTAATTTTCATTTGTTTTTTTGAGTTTTTTGATAATGTTTTAAATTTTTTTTTTTTTTTTACCTAAATTTTATAGTTTATATTTTTTTTTTTCTTTTCCATATATATATATAGTTTCTTTTCTTTTCTTTTGACAATGTTTTTTATTGTTTACGGATTTTTTATATTTTTAATTATTATTTTTTTTTCCCATTCCTTTAAATGTTTTTTTATTATTTATTTGTTTATAATTTTTCACTGTTTTTTAGTTTTTATAATTTAGTTTTTTATGACATTTTTATGATTGATTTTTTTCTTTTTGTTTTTTTTTTTATGTTCTTTTTTTAGTATATGCTTGAATTTATGTTTTGTTAATTTTAAAAAAAAAATTGTTTTGTGTTTTTTCATTGTTTTAATTTTTAATTTTATTTTATGTCTTCATTATTTGTTTGAAATTTTAATCTTTTTCAGGATCATCATAAAATATTTTACGCTATTATTTCGAAATGTTGAAATACTACCCTTGAAAAAAAAGGGAAAAAAAAGTGTTATTCCAACGTTAACACTTTTTGTTTTGAGGGCATTTTTGGGACAATTTTTGCATAAAAAATTGGTTTTCACCGCCATTTTTAAAACACACTAAAAATTTACCCTAAAAAAAAGAAAGTGTTATTCCAGCATCAACACTTTTTGTTTTTAGGACTGTTTTTGATGTTTTTAAGGGGTTTTTTGGCTAGAGTTCTCATTTTTAGTTTACAGTTCCCGTTTCAAAGTTTACATTGTTCACCTTGGTATGTAGATATTGCTAACTATTTAGCTACATGAAAAATTCCATTTCATTTATCTCCTAGAGAAAAGCAAAGAATAGTCCATAATATCACATCTAATTCGTGGATAAACGAAGAGTTATACAAGACAGGACTGAATCTCATCATCAGAAGATGTGTTCGAGAGGATGAAATACTAGAAATACTTAGAGCTTGCCACGATGAGACATGTGGGGGACATTTTTCTGATAGAAGGACTGCTTACAAAATTTTGCTTTTAGGATATTATTGGCCTTCCATTTTCAGGGAAACAAAAGAATATGTTAAAAGATACGACAATTTTCAAAGAATGGGGAAACCCACTCTTTCAAATGGAATGCCACTACAACCACCATACTCATCGAACCATTTCAGAAGTGGGCACTAGATTTTGTTGGACCAATTAGCCCACCTTCAAAGAAAAAGAAATATATTCTGGTGTGTACTGATTATGTCACTAAATGGGTAGAAGCTAAAGCACTTCCTTTTGCTACTGAAAATGTTGTAGTTTCATTTCTTTTTGAGGATATTTTTACTCATTTTGGTGTTCCAAGAGAAATTGTAATAGATCAAGGAACACAGTTCACATCCAGATTAGTGGACAAACTTGTGGATCAATACAAAATCAAACATCGTAAGTCCACTCCATACCATCCACAACCCAATGGAAAAGTTGAGTCCACAAATAAGGTGATTGAAGAAATCCTTACTAGGACTGTACATCTACACAGAACTGGGTAGAAAATCTTCTAGAATCTTTATGGGCCTATAGAACTACATGGAGAAATACTACAGGAGATATTCCCTATGAAATTTTTTATGGGAAGAAAACCTTACTTTCGATAGAGTTCTAGATCCAGACCTATAAGACATTAGTCCAGTTCAATCTTGACTAATCAGAAGCACAGAAACAAAGGATGAGACAACTAAATGAACTTGATGAAATCAACCAAGAAGCCCTCCAAAGAACTAGCCTAGTTCAACAATAGAGATCTAGATGGCATGATAAGTACATTAAAGAAAGGGAATTTCATTCAGGAGATTGGGCGTTACTCTTTGATTCAAAATTCAAGAATTTTCAAGGGAAATTCCAAACCCACTTGCTTGGACCTTATGGGGTTGAAAGTATTTTTGATAATGGTCTAGTTAGAATCAAGACTATTGATGAAGAGAAAATTCCTCTATTAGTAAATACATTGACTCAGATTGTACCAGAAGCCATTGACAAAAGAGGAGTTTGTTAAAATGTTCCAAGATAATTCAGAACTGAAAATGATCAAGAAGAATTCTTCTTATTTTCCACCTTACAAATTTTTACTTAGTTTACTCTCTATAAATAATAATAATAATAATAAGTAAATTATATGTATATATATAATAATAATAATAATAATAATAATAATAATAATAAAAGGTATAAACATGAAAAACAACATGTTGTTGGCAGGTTTATACAGAAAATTTAGAGTGAAAACCAATTTTTGGTGGCACTTCAAATTTTCCTTTCAAAAAGAAAATAATAAAGTTCCTTTATTAAAAAGTTTTTTTTTCAACTACAGAATCAGTAACTTTCCACAGCTCGGACAAGTTTCTATAGCTACGAGACGTTTTTGCAGCCTAATAATTTTTTTTTAGCCTACAAGGACACTTGGTGATTTGAATTGAACGACAATTGACAGAGAAAAGCACCTACAAGAAATCTTAGAACAACAAACAAGGTTAGAAAAGCGGATCACAGGTATGTGCTACTTTAATTTAGCAATAGGGATTGATATATTACATATATGACTAAGAATACATAGTACTATCAAAATTTGAAATGAAATAATAACAATTTAAGGGTGATGGTCACCTAACAAAACATCATAATCCACTAGTTAAAAGTCATGTCATGTCCTCATTCAAAATCTGCTGAAGTAATTACCGAATCATCATTTTAAATGTGCCCAATAGTTTGATTCATTCTTATAACTCTTATTATAATCCACCTATTCTTACACTCCTATGAACTTTCATAGCCACTCTTTCCTTTCGCCACTTAGCAAAACCCTACCAGCACAATTCTTTTGTCAAGGTAACCAGTCTTTGAGGAAAAGCATTCTCCATAATGGGGATCATTGTTCAAACCAAGCCAGTTGTTAGCACTCAGGTTGTTCCCTTTGACTCCCGATGGAATACAGCCGAGGTAACCACTAATCAATCTTTTGGTCACAGGTCCTAGCCTACCTGTAACCAGAGAGGGCTCTCTCTTACTGATTTATCTTTTTTTTGGTGAGGTTTTAGGCTAGTTATGATGCACAAGGTTTTGTTTTGAAGCTTGTTGGAATGATGATTTCAGTCAGAACAGGTATGTTTTTGCAGGGTGATCTAGGCCATTGGGCATGGAGTCCATGATGTTTAATTGCTTGAAATGTCTGTTTTGAAGAAAAAGTTATGCTACAGAGCCAGACAAGTGTCTATGGAACAATTTTTCGAATCTGTAATATGATGGGATGAAATCAGGGAGTGAAAGGCAACTAAGGATCTTTCAGTAAACTAATATGGGGAATAGTGGAAACATTAGTTAGGAGCATTTAAGAATTCCTGAATAACATTCATTTTGATAGAACGAATACAAACATGAGAAATTAAGAATTCATGTTTATGATTAATTCTGAAGAAAACATATTTAACAACAGAGGCTGAGCATAGGGTGTAATCAAACATTTCCTATACTATTCTTTTTCTCTATTTCTAGGTTAGTGAAACATGTATATGAGTTAAGTAGACATAAAAAGATAAAACATAGTTCAGGATAACTTATTGTTCTATTAGACACCATAGGAATTCTGTAACAGCGCGCAGATCATCATTTAGACATCAAACAGTCAAGAGATAGTGAACTTTTCCAACCTTTGTATTAGATAATTTGAAAATATACAATATAGTGTTTCAGAGAGAAAATCACCAACCCCAAATACATTGTAAGGGGAGGTGCATATACAAAATTTAGATACAAAACTATCTAGCTAATGAGTTAATGGATCATAAATTCCATGCCAACCCCTAAAGAATTACAGCTGAGAGAGTAAATGCTATAATAATTGCTTAGTGCATTAGCTGTACAAAATTGTCAGAAAGTTTTGACTTTGTGACCCATTGAGTCGGTTGGAGCCGTGTTGCCCAGAATTTATGTGTTTCATTTTCTTTGGCTTGCTGTCTTCATGTTGCTTTTTGACTTTTGTTGACCTAAAGCTGTATAGGATAGACCAAACCAAGATTATTGAGGCAAAATTTGCAGCATTGCCTGCCACCAATCTTCCTTGGGCAGTTGGTGTCTTCGTATTTTTATCAAAGTTTCATCTTCCTCTGTATACCTATAACAATTTGGTGGTACCTCAAACAAGTGATTAAGTTCATGCTCAATGTAGAATAAATTTTCTAGCTTGTTATAGAGGCTCTGCCCTGATGGAGGTCATGTTTCTTCAAAAGTACTGGTGGATGTTGTGATTTGATTTTCAATAAAATTTGTCATCCTAGTGGAATATTGCTCATGGGTGAGCAGTCTTCCTGTGCCGGTCAATAGGCTGGGAAACCCTTTATCTGGCAATGCTCCCATTTTAAGTTTGTAGTCATCTACCTCAACCTGCATTTCCTTACATTTTCTTTCCACAGTCTACACAAAATTTCTGAGGGTCAACACTTTTTTAACTCTTAGAACAACATCTGTTTTGCTGCAGATGTTTAGGGCTGCCAACTCCTCCTTGGTGTGATTATTGAGGAAATGTATCATCCTGTTGGCCTGCTCAGGCTTATTCCCTAGTGCTGCTCTGGCCTTCTAGCTTTCAAATTGTGCTTGGCCTATTAATTCCATCTGCTCATGCACTGTTTTGATTGACTTCCACTGTTTGGTAATGGAATGGTCAATCAAGGTCCACAAAATCTTCTTTATCTCTGCCAGAGTATTCTCTAAACTTAGTTCCTTTTCCAAGGCCTTTATTTTGTCCTTTAGGGCCTTAATCTCTCTGGTCTGCTCTGCTACTGTCATTTTGGATTTATCATACTTAGTTTCCAGCTCTGCCAATTTCTCTTTGGCTTGTTTGATCTCTGTAGCCTGCAGTTCCAGTTCTTTGACAGCTTTGGTCAAATCATCCAGGCTTATGCTAGCCTCAGGAGCTGTTGTTGTTGTTGCTGCAGCATCTGTTGTTGTTGTAGCCGTTGAAGGGGTCGCTGCTGCCTCTGTAGTTGCTGCAGTAGTTGGGGCAGTTTGAGGAGGTTGGGAGGTTGATTCTCCCTGTTTGTCTTGGAGTTCTTTTTTTAGCTCCCCTTCCAGATCAATCACTCTTTGGTTCAGCTTCATCATTAGATCCAATTGATCCTCAACTTCCTTTTCTTTCTGCAATTCTCCTGTTTGAGGGTGCTCAGTAGGAAGCAATTTCAGTCTTTTCTTCAATGCAGCAATGTCATCATCTTTCTTTTTCATAAGGGCCCTCACACCCTTACGATCCTTAGGAGCATGTCCTAAGTCCACAATAATGTCCTCCAATGTTTTGATTCTGTTGTCTTTGGCCATGGAGGACATTCTCTCTAAGTCAAGCTGAGCGTTGGTGTTCTTCAGAGATTCTTTTAGTTCATGGGCCATTGTGGCCCTGTCTACCAATGTGGCATAGACCATTTCCCCTGTTTGCTTAGGCAGTTCTATCTGATCCATGGGGTGAATGTCTTTTGCCATGACCTCTAACTTTGTTCTAACAAAATCTGCAGCTGAGTGAGGCTGCGGTATTTTGGGTTTAAAATGGCTGAGGACTATCTTTTCCTCTTTGATACCATATGCTACCATCAGCCTTTCTTGTTTGGCCGGTGTTTCCTTGAGAAATTGGTTGTATAGCAGCACCCTTAGCAGCTCATTTTGTGCCTTAATTTCTTTGAAGGTAGCCTTGGTACTAGATGGCTTCTTGCTTTGCTGAGTGGAGGAGGATACCTCCATGCCATGTTGTCTTTCCTGCTCTTGTTGAAAAGAGCTTGTGGCTTTCTGTTGGCTGTCTTCTTTTTATTTCCTTAGGCTTTCAAGGATATCTTCACTGATTTCTTCTATGATTGGAGAATGAACATTTTGCCTTTTGGCTTCGGGTTCCTAAGTGGATCCACTAGCAGGTGTGGACTCCTCATGGTCTTGTTTTTTGCCTCTCTCCTCATGTGCAGGGGTCTGTAAGGTAGGCACTGTTGGTGCCTCTGTTTGTGGTGGAGGAGTCTCTTCTTGCTGCTGCCCAATTGAGGAGGCAGGCTTTTCTGTGACTATTTCTTTTTCTGCACCCATTATTCCCTTGCCCTTTTCTATAGCTGTTGCTGATGTAGATGGCCCCTGGGTGGCTGGTGCGATTGCAGCAGTGGATGTACCTTCCCCAATTTGATGTGGCTGTTTGAAAGTTACCTGCTGCACAGAATCTAAGTCAAGAGTTTTTTCTAAATCCTTGACATTTTTTTCCATTATTTCTTCTTGAGTTAGTTCCTCAACTAATGTGCCTTGCAACCATTCATCCTGGTTGGCATACTGCTCAATTTGTGGATAGTTACAGTGATCATACCCTAGAAGCCTGTATTTGACTCTTCTAGCACTGATGAATCCCTCTGGGTCATAAGGGACCCACCAGAAGCTTCTCTTTAGTTTATATTTATCTCTGAGAATTTGATCAGCCTCTTGCCAACCTTCTTTCTTATTCATGATAAAGGGGCCCAGATGGTCTTTAAATTTGAGGTGGGCTTTCTTTTTGGCACTATGAAAGTGGGTGAGGTCAGAACTAATGAGTTGCCTATAATATTCCAAGGCGAACAATCTCATCGGCACATACCTTGGGAGCCTGTAAGGACAGAGCTCACAGCCATAAATTCTGATGACCGTATGGTTTTGATATAGGTACCAGTCACCTATTTTATAATTCTTGGACAACTGCAAAGTTTTCTGGATTTCAAATGACAGTCTGGGAGGAGGGGATCTCATCGATAGGCAAGAGACTGGGTAAACAAACTGGTCAACAAACTCACATTAAGAATATGGTGAATCTTGAACTTGGTGGAAAACTGATGACCAGAAGATAAAAAACCTCTTCTCTCCCCTAGAATCCAGTTTCTTGATGGGGCATTGAAAGACTTCAAACTGATAATACATGAATAAGTGGTAGATATATGATGAATATTTGAACACTCCCTCCCTATCCACTTTCAAGAGATGGTCATGTATTTTATTGGCTATAAACTTGGAAAACTTATATTTGTAAGAAGGAGGTTGGCCTGGGCTATATGCAGCTAATAATACCAGCACTGTCTCATCAATGTGCTCACTGGTTTTGAGGCCAAGCACATAGGAGATCATATCAACTAGGAGCTTGCCTACATCAGTGAAATGGACATATAAGAAAGGAGGTGGCCCTGTAGGCTGGCGATCTGCCCTCATGAATGTCTTGGTGATCTTTTCAATGTCAGCAGTGGAAAGTTTGGCGCCTACATCCAGCAAATAGTTCATGGAGAAGGGAAACAACAGCTGAGCCTGCTTGAAATTGAGCATTTGGTTGATGGAATTAGGATTAATGTGGAAGAGTATGCTCCCAGATGGAGACTTGACAGTTCTCTGAGTTGGATCATAATTCTCAGCACATAAGTAGATGATTTCTGGAAAAATATTAACAAATGGGAGGAAATAGTAAGGCAGATTGGACTCCCATATCCCATATGTGTCATTGTTACTCAAATAGCTGTTTCTCAATTGGCAGAAGGTCTGTAAGTGGTTCCTATCACCCACAAGATCTTGGATAAGGCAATCTCTATCAGTAAGAGGCATGGCTTCAAGCTCCTTGTTTGGTGGATTCATAGGAGTGACACTGAGAGCTGATGGTGTAGCCATTGGAGAACTTTCAGGTGTTGACTTTAGAGTGCAGTTTTTTAGTATAACAGTCTGAATATGATAGCTTATGAGGCTTAGAAGTGAGGTGGCAGAATGAGTGCAGCTGGGGCCAAAGTTGCCTTTGAAAAGAACAACTTGCAGAATCTGGTTAGAACTTTAGTCTTTTCTGGTGAATTCTCAGAATTTATAGACAGTGAGGGTTGTAATTATAGAGGAGAGAAGGATTGCAACTTGGTATGATGAGGTCTTAAATCAAAGACTCGGCAAAAGGGAACAATTCCAGGCAGGTGTGAGAGTATAGCGTGTATTTAAGCCAAAAAATGACAGTGCAACAGTGAAATTGTGTATGGTGCGAGGCTATTTTAAACAGGGGATGGTCTAGATTGATTCTGGGCCAACATTTACAGGACAATCATCATTAATTTACGAGTTTTTGGCAATTTCAGTGGAAATATTTGCAGAGAATGGGAAGAACACGGGAAAACGGGTTGGATTTGGTCAAATACCTAGATTAGCCAACGCCGAGGGTCGTTGAATTGATTGGAAGACGGAGAATGTCATTGAATTGGCGGGTGGCAGCGTCCGAAGCAGCGAATTTGGAATCTCGAGGTGACCAGCAGAACAGCGTAGCCGCGTTTGTATTATGAAAATGACAAGAAACAGTCATTTTTGGCCTTTTTAACCATAAATTTGGCACATACGCACTTTTGGCGCTTTCTCGTGATGACGTCAGCATGACGTCATCAGCGGACCCCGGGTACAGATGAGTGACGTGGATGCTGACTAGGTTGACAGCTTGGCGGGACATGATGGTGGAATGCGGGGGTGTCAGGACAGAGTGGCGGGCGACGTGGGATAATGGCAGGCGCCCGGGAGTGACGTCACAATGACGAGGGTGCTGACGTAATGGGCGCGGCCGGTTTGCAGGAGGTGGTTTCCGGTTTCCCCGCACCGCCTTTGGGGAGGGGCGGTTTCGGGGGGGAGGGCTCCGAACACCCCGGGCTGTCGACATGTGGCGGGGGTACAACGGCAAAACCACCCATCCCCCGGACGTTAAAGGTCAGCACATCCGTGGCCCATATCACGTGCCCACCGTTGGATCAAGCGCGACGGGAGATCAACGGCTGGCAAGGCCTGTTGTGTGCCGCGCATGTTCGGAAGTGGGACCCGCCCAACATTAAATTAATATTTTAATGGCACGGGATCAAACCTTAGTTTTTGTGGGTTTTGGGGTTTTAAAGTTAACAGAGGTTAATGTGTTACATGGTTACATAGAAAATCTTTAAACCCTTAACCATTTACTCATTGGATTTGAACTGAGGGGGCATTTTTGCAAGGGATTAGGTTAATGGGGGTTTAGGAATTCCGAGGTAAGGACTCGGAAGGGTTGACTATAGTCCCAGATGGACTGATGTCTCCCATGACATGCTATTTAGCTATAACGCTAAAAGGGAGGATATTTAATATATTTTTGGGAATTTTCTATAGTTTTTTGTAAGAAATAGGGGTGGGGATGTACTTAGGGAGCTATATAATAGGGTTAGAAGTTAATATGGGTATGTGTGGTGAAGTGGGAAACCTGGGATGGATGAAGTATGAAGTGATGACTTTACACAAGAAATGTGGCTTCCTTTTGAAGAAGAAGGTCACAACTTGCAATGGCTTTCACAAGGGAGAAGTGCAGGGGGGACTGTTTAGGTAGATCCTAAAGTCCTCAAGGGGATATTAGTAAGAAATCCTTTGAAGGGAAATAAGGGAAGTTAGAGATGCTTTGATAGTTCTTCCATATAGATCATTGTTCTTGCCTTTCTCTTATTGGTGAGATCAGATATGATTTTCCATATATCATTTGGTTGGACCTTGTTTTTGCAACCTCCAACTGCCTACCTTGCCTAATAGACCTAACATTTTTTCTTCTTTTTGATGGGTGCACTTAGCCTTGCAAACCCTGATAATCCTCTTTTCTTTTAGCTACCCTTCTATCTAAGTCTACCCTTATGTCTTCCAAGGGCCCAGATTAAGCAATTGGGTTCCTCCCTTTCTCTATCCAGCTAATCATCTGTCAAGCTTGAGTTGTTTGAACAGGTATTCATTCTCTAGTCTAGAATAGGCAATTTAAAAGATGGCATGTCCCAACTTGAACTGTTGGGTCATCCATCAAGATAGCAGTGGCCTCTTGGTTGGCCACTTTCCTGGTCTTTCTTTGTGGTTCATTTCAATTATTTTTTCTGACCAATTCATTTTCTTATCTTTGGATTATTCTTTTAAGGCATACCCTCTTTACATTTTTTAATTGTCTGCTTCTTTCACAAAAGATGGAACCTTTGTATCACCAAAGATGAACATTTTTGGCACTTCCACTATCAATCATGAAAAATGAAACCCTATTGGTATAGGAGACTAACAGTGGCTCCACTTGGGGATGACTTTTCCAGATGAAAAGTCAAGAACAGTAGGTCAGACTGCCTTATCTTTTCAATCTTGCTGTAGCCTGAATTCTTCCTTTGTTAAAGATCATTCATCTAAATCTTTAGAAGCTTGTGTGAAATACCCTGCAAGCTGATTTGTTGTGAAATTACAGCTCTGTTTTTTGCTTGTTTCTCTGAGTGTTCCTCATCACCTTGGTAGTTCCTAAGTACTTTCTCTTGTTTTCCAGTGATGGGATCAAAATATGTATCAAAATGGTGCAGTACCCCGATCTATCTCAAAATCAGGTCCACCTGGTCCTTTATCTATCTGCTGTAAATGAAAAGTACTGAAAATACAAATATTTATGTACAATATATGACTGTGCAATGTTTCATCAAAGGGGGTCAAAATAATGCTTGAGCATCCTCCCATTGACAGGGCCTTCCTCAGTGTTCGAGCCATCCATACTCTTTAGAAAATAAGTGTTATTACCTTGTACAACATAAATGACATAGGGTCCTTTCCACAAGAAATCAAACTTGCCATGTTTTCCTTTATCCTCTCTCCTGGAATCCCATCTCAACACTTTACTTCCTATGAAGAAGTCTTCAGCTTTGGTTCTTTTGTCGAATATTTTCTTGAGCTTGTCTTGGAGTACTTGGGTTTTCTGATAGACTTCCTCTCTTCTTTGTTGTAGGTGAATCGTTTTATTGATCCTTCTTTGAATGTCATTTGGCTTAGCTTTTATCTCCTGCAGTAAATTAAGTACAGGGACCCCCAAAGATGAAGGAAATCTTGCTTCCATTCCATAAACCAGTTCATATCGGCTTGTGCCAATGGATCTCTTGGTGGTCCACCTGTCTGCCCATAGTGCATTTACTAGCTTCTTATGCCAATTCTTTTTGTTTTCCTCCAAAACTTTCTTAATGATGTTGATGAGGCTTTTATTGGAAGACTCGGCTAGGCCATTACCCTGTGGATAGTAAGCTGTGGAATTTCCCAAGGTGATATGATATTTATGGCAAAAGTTGATCATTTTTTTGGACTTGAAAGCAGCAACACTTTCTGTGATAATCTTATCTGGACAGCCAAACCTGGACAAGATGTTGGTTTCTAGGAATTGTATAATGATGGAGTCATTGGCTTGCCTACAAGGGATAGCTTCAATCCATTTGGTAAAATAGTCTGTAGCAGTCAAAATCCACCTATGCTGACCAAAGGATGAAGGGTGGATTTCACCAATGAAGTCTAAACCCCATTGCTGGAATGGTCTCTCAATTGAGATAGGTTTGAGTGGTAAAGGAAATAACTTTCTTTTGCCTTCAAAAATTTGGCATTTGTGACAAGAGACTACAAATTTTCTCACATCAGTGAACAGGGAAGGCTAGTAAAACCCCGCCCTCAGGATTTTATCAGCTGTAGATTTCCAGCATAGGTGTCCTCCACAATCACCTGCATGAAATTCCTTGAGGACATTGTTAGTTTCATCATATGTTAAACATTTAAGTAAGATTCCCTCATGATTTCTCCAAAACAAAACATTATCTATGATACAAAATTTTGATGCTTTCATTTTTAAGAACCTTTTCTTAGTTTTGGACAACCCTGGAGGAGCTTGCAGGTTTAATAATACAAAACATATATCAGTATACCAGGGAGATTAAAGGCTTGGTTGATCTGTGGAGTTGCCATCTCCTGTTCATTGTCCAGTTCATTAATGTCAAGGGCTTGGAAATTGGTTTCTGTCATCAGCTTGGCTAGACCTTGTACTTTTATAAGTTTGGTAGGCTTGATTTCAATGTCATATTCTAAGATATTGGCAATCCATTTGCCCCTTTTGCCTTCAATTCCTTCTTGGGTTAGGATGTCTTTAACCACTGCATTAGGGACATAGGCAATTATATGAGAGTACAGAATATAGATTCTGAAGTCTTTGATGGATTTTACCAATGTGTAGGCTTGCTTTTCCATAATCTGATATTTCAAGGGAGCATCTCTAAGGGCTCGACTAAAAAATGCAATGGGTTTTTCACAGCCCTGGTCATCTTTTTGTAATAGGATTGCAGCAATTGTATGCTCAGATGAAAAGGAAAAAATGATGAAGACTCTATCAAACCTAGGACTTGTTAGGACAGGTGTGTTTTTCAATGCTCTTTTGATGTCCTCAAAGGCTTGCTTGGCTTCCATGGTCCATTTGACCTTGGAATCTTTTTTCAACATATTATTTAACAGTCTTATTAGCTTGGCCAAATTAGGAATGAATCTTCTCAAGAAATTAATCTTTCCTACAAAACCTTGCAATTCTTTGATATTTCTTGGATGAGGGACCTGAAGGATAGCTTGAATTATGTCTGGATCAATCCTAATACCATCTTTTGAGATTATGTGCCCTAATAGTTTACCTTCCTCTAGGCCGAACAGTGATTTCTTTGGATTCAAAGATATACCATATTTTCTACAAATTAAGAAAACCTACCTCAAATGCTTTAAGTGTTCTTCGTCTGATTTTGAAAAGGCAATAAGATCATCCAAGTAGACTACCAGAAAATCATGGATTTCTTTGGCAAAGGCTATATCCATTGCTTTTTGGAATGTGGCCCTTGCATTTTTAAGTCCAAAAGGCATTTTGACATATTTGAAAGTCCCACAAGGTGTTGTAAATGTAGTTTTGTCTTGATCATTAGGGTGTACTAAAATCTGATTGAACCCAGAGAATCCATCTAATAATGATATCCTAGAGGCTCCCACTACCCTTTGCAAGATATGATCCATTTTTGGTAAGGGGTAATGGTCTTTGAGAGAGACTTTGTTTAAATTCCTCAGGTCAACACACAATCTAATCTCTCTTGTCTTCTTCCTAGTGGGGACTAGGTTTGAAATCCACTCTGAAAACATGATTGGAGCAATGATTCCTGCTTCATACATACGTTTCACTTCTTTTTCAATGAGGGGAAGGAGCATAGGGTTCACTCTTCTAAGCTTTTGTTTAAACGGTTTTTTGTTTTCCTTTAAAGGTATGGTGTGCTAGATGAATGAAGTGTCATAGGACTTTAGGTCCTCATAACTCCAGACAAAGATATCTTGAAACTCCCTGAACAATTCAATGTATTTTAACTTTTGATCAGCTAGTAATGCCTTAGATAATTTTATCATTTTGGGATTTTCTGTGGTTCCAATGTTACAGTCTTCAATTTCAGCATTCAGTGGTTGCATTTTTGGTTTTCTTTAGATATCATTTGAATCAAACAAATCCTCCAAAGGGGTTAAACCTGTGGGCAGAACATTGTCTTTTAACTCAATTACCTCGGCTTCTGTCTCAGCTATTTCATCTAAATCTGTTTGCCTCAACTCTTGTATATTTTCGTTGTTAAAGGTGGTAGGGTTCAAAACCAGATTTGCTATTTCAGCTGATATATTTTGCTTGGCTGTGTATGCCTACGGTTGGTCATCCATAGTGCTAGTATCAATGTTGATGCTGGAAAATTCTTATTTTAGAGTGAGGAAGTTGTTTATTTGTGTGTCACTCTCAAAGACTTGCCAATTCTTGATGTTGTCCGGCACTGTAGGTCTATTGTAGAGCTGAGGTTGATTTCAACAGTGAAAGTGTGATTGGGTTTGAAAGGTAACTTGCAAGTGCTGGCAAAGGTTGCCAAGCTATGAGCATGTAAATTGAGCTCTCTAGAAATTTTAGTTAACTGAGATTCTGAGAAGGTATCAAGTACTTGGATAGCTGCTCCTTTATAAGCTCTTAACCTTAGGTCATTTGTGATAAAGTTTCCTTTCATCTGTTGTATGATGAGATCAAAGTCTCCTAAGATTGAAATTTTGGTTGCACCTAAGTTTTTTATGAGTTTGAGACCTAACAAGAGGGCTTCATACTCAGCCATATTATTTGTGCATCGAAAATTTAACCTATATGCATGAACTTCAGCTCGGTCATTCTGCATATTGTGAATCCAGACTCCTGCTCCAGCTCCTAACTTGTTTACAGAGCCATCAAATTCTAAGTACCATAAGGTTTCATGGTCAAGGTTTGGATTGAGACTTTTAGAAAGTTGGATCATGGGCAGATTGGTTTTTTGCAAGTTATTTGATACATCATCCTCCTTTGTCATATCAATTGTATCGAGAGTCTTTTGGTCTTGAGAGGCAAATTGTTCATTCAATCCCTCTGTCTGTGCTGCCACTAATAGTTTAGAATAAGCCTTGCTGCACATGTCAACATTATAGAGAATAAATGAATCCATGTCAGAATGTATTGAATAGATAGGGAAGTTTTGGGGCTTCTCTTGACTTCTCACCACATATTTCATTAATGTTTCATGGTATAATCTCTTTGGCTATCCAAAGACTAAAATGGTAGCGTAGGACATGTCTAATTGCAAAGATCCTTGGAGTTTGGCCCCCCAAGATCTGGACAAGAGCATACCATACTTAGGAGGTATGTCAGCTACCACAACATCCATCAAAATTGTTTTGGTTGGGTATTGGACCAGGGAGACACACAAATCTTTAATCAAGCCTAGGCATCTGACTTGGCTTGAATCAAATGAGAATAGATCTTTGTAAGGTCTTGTGATATCTAGGTCTAGTTTTTCCATTACAGACTTGGGCATTAAGTTGTGTGAGGCCCCAGAATCAAACATTGCATTGTGTAAAACCTTGTCATGGATGTTTAAACTGACATAGAAGGGTGGAACCCCTCTGTTTGATGTTTTTCCGTTAACCTCGGGACCAAACAGTAACTCAGGTTGATCATCTAGAACATTCACAACATCTTTATTGTCTGACAATTGGAGTGACCTGTTGATCTGCTGTCTATACACTTCGTGTTTAGCCAATTCAAAAAGAGGGACAAATATTTTTAGCTTACTTATTTATGTTTCCAAGTTAAAGGGCTTTTCCATTTGAGTCTTGGCATTAAGTGCAACAGATTTGTCCTTTTCAGCTGGGTTTTCAATAATCCTTTCTTCATGATTGGTATGATTTTGAGTGAAATTGGTACCATATTTATTTTCAGGGATGGTGTTTGAACTTGCCTTTGAAGGATGGGGTGGGGCTGGCTGGTTTTCAGAGGGTTGTTGTTCTGATATATCCTCCACAGTGACTTCTGTGGTATGGGGGTTTGTGTTATCAGCGGATTCTGGAAGAACAGTCTTGTCCTTAGTCTTTTTTGGCTGCTTACTATCCTTTGGTTTAAGAGTTATAGTTCTACTCCTTAGTTTATACTGTTTATGTACCTCATATACTGCTGCATCATAACCTTCCCTAAAATCAAATGATTCTCCTGACTTAGTTTGAAATTGATTGCAATTATAAAACTCTTAATCTTCTTGTGTTAAGAATACCTGATGTTCACTGTCTAGACCTATTAGGTTGATGTGAGGATCCTCGGTTGGTTCGCTAGATGTTGAAGCCTCAGCATAATTTTCTTGAAAAGGAGGTCTAATATGCTGGTTAGGATCGACCCTTCAAACATTTGGATTTTGATTCTTTCTAAAATTAGGGTTTCTAGCAGTACTTGGTTGACCTTCCCATGATGATTTTCTTGCTATGGTTTCTACCCTGTCCCCAAGTCTATTCATGCCTTTGATGATTGCATCTAGCTTTTGCTCAAATGCACAGGGTTCTTCCTTAAAAGTGGTTCTTCTTTCAGCTCTTGCCCGATTTCTTTTGGCAATCAGATTTTCCTCTACACTCACAGCTATGTTTTGCATGTCTGCTAGGGTCACAGGGGCTCTTTCCCTTAGTTGATATGCCATATCAGCATCAAACCCATCAGGGAATTCGATTAAGGCTAAATCAGGTGGAGGTCTAAGATTTTGAGGGATGGCATCATAAACATTGTTGAATCTGGTACAATAATCTAGGACAGTTTCTTGTGGGCCTCTCCTTATGGTGTCATACTCAGATAGAATATGTAGTGGGTCTTTTTTCTTTTCCCATCTATTCAGGAAGTGTTAACGGGAAAACTGTCTACTCAGAACGCCCCTATCCCACTAAGGTGTGATAGTACCTTAGAAACAAACAAGGAAAACTACTTTCGTATTCTTCTTTATGAACTATAAATGAAGAGGAATAGGATGAACCAACCTATGTCTTGCACTAGTCCTTTGATCCAATCTCTCTCCTCCTTGACAGCTTCCAGCTACCTACTCCCTTACTTTCCCAGCTTCACCAAGTTCCTGCAAGATCACAGAAGAAGAAAACTACACAAAGACATGGATTTACATTCATAAATAGCTTAGGATCAGATTTAAGCTAAACATGCAAATATAACAAAACATCACTGATACACAAGCATGTAGGAGAAACTCAAATAGTTTTATTGATATAACAAGAAGGTCCAGGAGGAGTTACAACTGATGATTCCTGATCGAGCATCAACCCCCCAGCAAAGGAATCCCCTCTTCACCTCCAACAAAGCATAAATCACCCAATACACTGATCTCTATCTCAAAACCAACAACAATTCTCTGCAATTTACAAAATTCCAGCCTTTACATCTCTGGGATGAGGGATCCATATATATATGTATGCAAAGAGGATGAGTTAGCTTATGATTTGACTAGTGGCTTCTCTCTGTCAGTTCTTGCTTCCACTTGGAGACTGAGAGCCTCTTACTCATCCTTGGTCGAACTCAGTGAGGCAAGTGTCATTGGGGAAGATTCTGGAAGCTTCCATTGTCTGTCCACCTCGCGGAATGACACTGCCAATTGTCATTTCCCGCTCAGCGTACCCTGGTAGTGCATTTAGGTGCGTTGCAATGCACCTAGCTAGTGTACTGGGGTGCTATGCAACGCAGCTAGCTAGTGGAGCAACAGAAATGATCCTGATTTGACTGATTCTGAGCAGTTTCTGGTGGAGAACTTCTGGGAGAAGCTATAATTGGTTGACCTTGTTCCTCTAGGGGTAGGAACAACACTTTTAGGGACTTAGGATCCCTTGGATTATGGACATTTCATGCTTAGAGATGTAAGGCACAAAAACTTCTATAACAATTGCCCCCTAAAGTATGAGGCCGTTTATCGGGTGAAATGCTTTATTAGTAGGATCCAAAGTTCTTTCCATGCTGGGAGGAGACCTGTAATAAGATAAAATACAATACATTATCTCCATACTTTTTTCATGATCTAGCTGAGGTGGGCATTCCCATGCTCAGCTTTATAAATTCATTTTTATGTACACAGGACAGACAATCGTTTGATGGTAGACCGATGATTCTGATGAAGTCATCATCCTTTTGGTAGGATGATTATCTGTGCTGCAATGCTGTACATGTCAATGTTTTTATTTTTCCTGAATATATATCGCAGCCCGGATGGATGAAACTAGATCCAGGGTCTTCAATCTCATCCGATCTTCACTCGAAGTACAAGTCGATCCATGTGAGAAATGTTTTGAAGTCAAACATGGAAAGACATCGCTTGATTACCAGTCGATGATGTAAATTGTTAACAAGCGCGAGAGGAATCACTGATAATGATGATGACCCTCAAGGTACTGCAGTACAATTCACGTGGTGTGAATAAAGGACTTGGCGTCAAACACCACGCAAAATCTTTCGGTCAAAGGTCATTGATGTATACCTGTCGCCGGAAGTGAGAAACTTGCCATTGAGGCATGCAAGCTTCAAAGTACTAAAAGGGGTGTTCCTAGATCAACTTCTCGAATAATGAGCTGATGTCGACAAGAAGCAATCAGTCAAAGGAGGGCCTTGATGAATCCCACATTAATAACACGGAACTGAGAAAATGATTTTGATGGAGGTGAAAACGATCTGATGATATATGGTTTAGGATGGCGGTCATGAAGGAATGAAGTATAATGTATGGTAGTGGATGGGACACGGGTGACTTCTCTGGATGACTTCTCTTGAACATATCAGCGACACTTATGTGATGGATTGGTAGCATTTACCCCAAATGTGGATGGTATGGCGTGACCATGGTGATGTGACCGGTGAATGAAACAACCCAACCCGACTTAGGCACGGATTGGACGTGTCATGTTCAAGAGCGACTTGCTACTAATAAAGATTCTTTGAGTTTCTTCCCAATTTTTCCCTAGTCATTGCTGACCAGTACCTCTTTATTTTTGTCAAGCTTGAGGAGGATAACATATGCTTGTTCTATAATTTTCCCTTCGGGCAAACCCATCGCTATGTTTTAACGAGCCTAGCGATAGTGAAACTCGTTCTCGTCTAAAGACAAGTTTGTCACTATTAATCTTTTTAACGAGTTTAACGACAAAGATAACTTGGTCCTTTTCATTTTTAGAGAGTCTGAAAAGGTACGTAAAGGAAACTCCGAAATTCCTTTTTCGTCATCTAATCATTTAAGTCCGAAAAAGTTTAAAACAATATAGAATGGATGAATTTTCGATAGTTTTAATGAGCAGAACAAAACAAGCGCTCGATCTTTTTGTGCAATGATCCCTCAGGTCCAAAAAGATTAAAATCTAGAGGAGGGATAGCACTTCCGGTTGCTTTAACGAGCTGGAAGGCCAAAACGCGGCAATCTTTTCATATTTTACGAGTCAGTTGAAAAGAGCTTAAAGAAGACTCGTCTTTTTGAGGAACGAGTGATAAAATGGGTAGCAGCTGATTCCAGGTAAGGTTTGGAATTTTCCAATCACGGCAGTGTCACAAGGATGGCTAGTGAAATCACTCTTCGCAGCTGTTCCTCAAAATGGGTAAACAATCAAATGGAAGTGAATGATCGGCCAATGAAAAGTGGAGGTGACGGTGCAAACACGACCAAGGCTTTAATGGCTGAAAAGCTTCATTCACGGTGGTTATTACCGGGGAATAGTTCATTTTTTAACGAGCTTAAACGCGGGTGGAAACACTTGCTCATGTCTTATGTTCATTTTTTAACGAGCTTGAACTATGTGCTAAAACTGCTCGATTAATCCAGTCATATGATAAGAATGTCTCATATAAAAACGACAACTTTTAGATTTTGCCCCACATACTTTCTTTATGCCAGTTAGGCGACAACTAATCCTACGAGTTTAAAGGGTTAGAGGTCCTAAAAATTTAAAAAATAAATAGCCGCCCCTTGCTTGCACTCCAAAAGGTTTGCATGCCCCCAGGTATAAGACACAGTTTCGAGGTCTCCCTCTATTCGAGCTGACAAAACATTCATTTTATCAGGAAGGGTCACCCTTTATTCGAGCTGACAAAACATTCGTTTTATCAGGAAGGGTACTACCTCTTACAGGTTACCCAAAGATTGTTCTATTTACGGCGTAAACAAAACACTTCTCTGGCGATGTCCACCAAGATAAACAAAGGTGAGTGGCGGTGCTCGCCACTTACATAACTTTGACAAGAGAATCTTGTTCTAGAATAACCCCTCTTTCGATCACGGGCGGGGTACCGACTAGTCATATTCTCCCGCGGAAACCTACCTTATACCCGAAGTTTTCCTGCCGAAGCAGATCAGGGTGCATGCCCCCTAGGTTTCAGTCATATCCCTCCGAATTACTCACGCTCATCGGGAGGACGGACTAGAGATTGAGACATTTCTTGTGTGAAGAGACCATTTAGGGATGGTATATGACTATTTGCGATGCATGATCCGGGAAATGAAAGCTGGTCCACCAGCTTGACCACTCTTCCTTCGTGCGGAAAACACATTACTCTAAAGAGTGAGGAGACGATGGCTCCCATGTAATAAATATAGTCTCGTCCAAGGAGTAGGTTATAATCCAAGGGTCCTTGAACAACCATTACGTTCATTTGAACTGTCTTCCTTCTCAATGTTATGGGCACATTGGGAAGGATCCCTAAAGGTCGACTGGTTCCTTTATCAAAGCCTATCAGATTTCTCATCTCAGGAAAAAGCGATGGCGAACCAAGCGCTTTCCAAGCACTAGAGGAAAGGATACTCACAGAAGCCCCCTCATCTATGATGGTACCAGCCATAACCATTCTATATATTTGAACGATAATTCGGAATGGTATGCTTGCTGGTAAACGGGGTCTGCCTAGTTGATTCCAGTCGAAGGAGACAACTAGGTTGCTTGGAGGTGGGACCGAGTAGATGGCCGGGTATGGCTCTGACGAACTTCCCTCCTGCAGTAAGGGAATGGGTAGATTGCCCCCATGTTCGTCGGAGTCTGTGTTGATGAAGAGAATTTGGATGGTGTCATCCTTGTTCTCTTCAGTGATTGTATCATCCGAAGATAAAACCTCTGAAGGCAAGACCGGGTCAACTACCGCCTCGACCTTTTGACTTTCATCTGGTATGGATTCAGATGGTTTTTCTTCGATGATAGGCGCTTCAGCCGACCACCTAAGCGGGCCGGCTGGATTCTCAACTAGCGACGGACTCGGCAAGAGTTTTTTATATCCAGGAGGAAGTCGTAACGGTGAAACTGGACGATCATCCAAAACTCTTTTCGCTTCAGCAGTGATTCAAGCATCTCAACCTAGTCACCTTAACGGTGACACAACCATCTCACCCTACCGGAAGTTTTTGATGTTCGTTGAAGTTGAAGTTAGTGAAGCTTCTTTTTACTCACCACCTTGGCAGCTATTCACTCATTTCTAGCAAGATCTCCAGGTGCTGCTTCAATGGATGGATCATATACTACTAGGGCTACCACTGATGTTGTTAGTGGTGCTGTTGGCTGTTGCTTTGACTCGATGCCACAAGCACCTTTTCCTATGGATATGGAATAAGGAGAGGGGGCTCGACCATTAGGGAGAGGAGAGGACCTTTAGGTACTCGACAATAGGGAGAGGAGAGGGAGAGGATCGAGGACCGGTAGGGGCTCACCATTCCGATGGTGAGGAATTTCTTACTTGTCCCGCACCGGGCAAGGACCCGATAGGGGGGACAGTGGTGGACGACATGATTGCCTTCGCACAGTTTACAGGGAAATCTAGCTGTCCCTTTTTGTCCTGGGGCTTCACTTTCGCTAGTTGACGGTGTGCTTTCAACATGATCATCAGAGGTTGATGACACCAGATTGTGCAAACGAGGAGACCAGTCCCTTAGTATCCGAGGGATGCAAGGACAATCTCTGTGAAAGTGGTCTCCTTTGCAAATGACACATGGCGATTTAGGCCTGGTCGGTGCAGTGTGTGGATTTTCGTTAGACGACACTTGTTTTCCCCCATTCGCCTTTGGCTCCTTCTTCTTCTTCTCTTTCTTCTTCTTCTCCTTCTTCTCCTTAGGAACTTGACTTTTGGCTTTGCCAGCCCCATCAAGCGAAGAGGAAGGAGGAGAGGAAGAATTAGAGGAAGTAGAAGGTTGGTGGGCAACTCTGGACTCGTCTAATTGCTGATTCGATTGTTCAAGAATAGTGGTGTTCTGAACGACATTGGTTGAGAAGAGCCATATTGGCAAGCCAATTGTCAGTATTGGAAGCGACAATGTGGCCATATGGGGTGCACCAACATCTCCCCAAGAGGAGAAGGGACTAGGATTTCCACCAAGGGGAATTCCTTGGTTGGTAGACTCCATTTTCTCAACCTAAGATCAATGTAGGAAAAGGGGGTGAATATTTCGTTTAAAATAAATTTTAAGACGCTTTGACACAACTTGTTTTTTCAATTTTTAAGAGTCGAGAAAAAACAAAAGATGACTCTAGTCTCCTTCGATTTTTAATGAGCCTGAAGTGACAAGTGCTCAGATGGACCTTTTCCATTAAGGAGTCTGAAAAGGAATGAAAGAGTCTGCTCTGGAGATCTAGGTAGAGGGAGTACCAAACCAATCGCAAAACTGCAGAATACTTTTTACGGTACAGCAGTCAATCTTCCTGAATGCTGTGTTCGGTGCATTGCGATCAGTAGGGCGGCCAACACGGCTTCCTATGGATAAAAGGTTTTAAGCCTATAAGGGTCTCCCAATATATACTCGATGGTACGTGGGAGCACAAGTCCGTACTGGCACTTATCATCTCAAAGTGGAGGAATCACCCAACTATCAGTGAGGACAACAGTTACCAGGCTTTACGACGCCGGAATACGTCTCTAGCCTAGACCTCTAAATGTTGTGCGTTAAGTTCCAAAGCGTTGTTAGATTCATTCAATTTATTTTAAGTTGATCTTTCTTAGAAGTTTGCCTTTTGGGATCACCACGAGATGTAGATGTAATTCCTAAAATGTAATCGAAAGATGATAAGCAAGCTTTTATCTCTTTTCAGCAATGAAAATCCTAGCTACAAGGCGAAAATAAAGACACAATCTTTTCTCAAAGAGAAAAGAGCACACTGTAAATGCACTTTTCCTAAATCAAGCCAAACAGACTATCAATATGCAAATGCACATATGCATGTATTTGTTTTCACTTTCTTAATATTGATGCCTAAAAAGAAAGTTGATGTACAAATCTGAATTTGCTTTCAATTGAATAACACAAACAAGCTTCTTTTCGAAATCAAAAGGTAGAGAAGATTACGACACTTTATGATTTTGAAATAAACACTCGTTTCAACACTAGAAAGTGAAAAATTCAAACCAAAGACAAAATTAAAAGCATAATCGATTGTCAACAGCAAATAAACTTTCTCCTAAGATCAAAATCGACACTTGCGACGGATCTAAATCCAAGGATGACAATATGACTATTCTACTCTTTCAATGGAAAACTGTAAATGACGCAACAAACACACAAAGAACATCTACAATCTTTTTGTACAAAGGAGGCGAAATTAAGGCAAATAAAAGGGGTTTTTAAATAGACACACACTGATCACAGGCTGCAAAATCAGAGACAAAACTGAAAAAATGAAGCAAAGAACCTCAGCTGCACAGGGCTAGGCTGATCAGTGCACCTGTTACATAGAGAAACTGAATTGCACCGCAGGTAGCCCTCTCGGGAACTGCGTTGAAATCCAGAATCTCTTCACAGAGCCTACGCTGGGGCAGAAACGAGACTTCTATCCGGGTTCTGGGTCACGGTTTGCAGTTTACTCTATGGATTTTGGCCGAGTAAAAGCAATCATTAATGAAAAATCAGATGGTGGATTTAAAGGAGGTCTAAGAGCTATCACAAAGGGTAATCAGATCATTTGTGAATCATCCGTTCAAATCATAAACAAATCCAGTGAATGGATTGAAGTACCAGGTGTCTACTTTGCATTTGATAATGGCAGATGTAGTTCGATTGCTACTTCTGTGTTTATGAAACAAACAACAAGAGAAACACAAACAAACTAACTATACACGCTCCCTAGCGGAGTCGCCATTTTGTTAACGGGAAAAGTGTCTACTCAGAATGCCCCTATCCCACTAAGGTGTGACAGTACCTTAGAAACAAACAAGGAAAACTACTTTCGTATTCTTCTTTATGAACTATAAATGAAGAGGAATAGGATGAACCAACCTGTGTCTTGCGCTAGTCCTTTGATCCAATCTCTCTCCTCTTTGACAGCTTCCAGCTACCTGCTCCCTTACTTGCCCAGCTTCACCAAGTTCCTGCAAGATCATAGAAGAAGAAAACTACACATGGATTTACATTCATAAATAGCTTAGGATCAGATTTAAGTTAAACATGTAAATATAACAAAACATCACTGATACGCAAGCATGTAGGAGAAACTAAAATAGTTTTATTGATATAACAAGAAGGTCCAGGAGGAGTTACAACCGATGATTCCTGATCCAGCATCAACCCCCCAGCAAAGGAATCCCCTCTTCACCTCCAACAAAGCATAAATCACCCAATACACTGATCTCTATCTCAAAACCAACAACAATTCTCTGCAATGTACAAAATTCCAGCCTTTGGATCTCTGGAATGAGGGATCCATATATAGAAGTATGCAAAGAGGATGAGTCAGCTTATGATTTGACTAGTGGCTTCTCTTTGTCAGTTCTTGCTTCCACTTGGAGACTGAGAGCCTCTTACTCATCCTTGGTCGAACTCAGTGAGGCAAGTGTCATTGGGGAAGATTCTGGAAGCTTCCATTGTCTGTCCACCTCGCAGAATGACACTGCCATTTGTCATTTCTCGCTCAGCGCACCTTGGTAGTGCATTTAGGTGCGTTGCAACGCACCTAGGTAGTGTACTAGGGTGCTATGCAACGCAGCTATCTAGTGGAGCAGCTGAAATGATCCTGATTTGACTGATTCTGAGCAGTTTCTGGCGGAGAACTTCTGGGAGAAGCTGTAATTGGTTGACCTTGTTCCTCTAGGGGTAGGAACAACACTTTTAGGGACTTAGGATCCCTTGGATTATGGACATTTCATGCTTAGAGCTGTAAGGCACAAAAAATGTCTATAACTGGAAGGATTGATAAAGAGCACCCGAATTAGCTATGGAGTTTGCAGCAAGTGCTCTGAACCAAGTTATTACTTCACCTGTTAAACTTCGGACAAAAATTTTCATTCTCACATCATCATCGTCTATTTCGTAGTTTTCAAAGTAATCTTCCATTTTCTTGGTATGCTGTAAGGCAGTATATTTGCTGGTTCCATCAAAATAAGTGATCTTACTTTGCTAGTCCTGAGGCATAGCCCTAGGATTACCAGGTAGCTGTAGGCGAGCATAACGATTTGCCATATTTACAAGGATCAATGGGACAACAGGTAGAAGGGGAACAACTAGAACAACAGGGACAACAATAGCAATTTGTGTACTGGATGGAGGTGTGAATAGTATGTTTTGAGAAGTGGATGAGGAAGAGGGAGAAGACGGGGTTATGTGAGGATGAACTGATGGTTTAGCAGGGGTTGGGATATAACTTTGCTGAACTGCCTCAAGGCTAGAGTCAGCAAACTCTTCTGGTTCCTTTTGGTTCCTAAGAATCTTGGGAATCAAATTAGGATTATCGAAAACAGGTGGAGGATTTGGGTCAGGATTTGACCTGGTATGCCTAGTTCTCTTTTTAGGAGCCAGCTTCTGAATTTGTTTTAGGTGTTTTTGAGAATATTTTCAGAATTATCAAGGAACTGCTCAAATTTTGGAACAGCTACCTAAAGCAGACAATAGTTGAAAAATTCGTTCTGTTCCCTAGTGGAGTCACCAATATGTTAGCACTCAGGTTGTTCCCTTTGACTCCCGAGGGAATACAGCTGAGGTAACCACTAACCAATCTTTTGGTCACATGTCCTAGCCTACCTGTAACCAGAGAGGGCTCTATCTTACTGATTTATCTTTGTTTTGGTGAGGTTTTAGTCTAGTTATGATGCACAAGGTTTTGTTTTGAAGTTTGTTGGAATGATGATTTCAGTCAGAACAGGTATGTTTTTGCAGGGTGATCTAGGCCATTGGGCATGGAGTCCATGATGTTTAAATTACTTGAAATATCTGTTTTGAAGAAAAAGTTATGCTACAGAGCCAGACAAGTGTCTATGGAACAATTTTTCAAATCTGTAGTATGATGGGATGAAATCAGGGAGTGAAAGGCAACTAAGGATCTTTCAGTAAACTGATATGGGGAATAGTGGAAACATTACTTAGGAGCATTTAATAATTCCTGACTAACATTCATGTTGATAGAACGAATACAAACATGAGCAATTAAGAATTAATGTTTATAATGAATTCTGAAGAAAACATATTTAACAACAGAGACTGAGCACATGGTGTAATCAAACATTTCCTATACTATGCTTTTTCTTGATTGCTAGGGTAGTGAAACATGTATATGAGTAAAGTAGACATAAAAAGATAAAACATAGTTCAGGATAACTTATTGTTCTATTAGACACCACAGGAATTCTGTAACAGCACGCAGATCATCATTTAGACATCAAACAATCAAGAGATAGTGAACTTTTCCAGCCTTTGTATTAGATAATCTGAAAATATACAATATAGTGTCTCAGAGAGAAAATCACCAACCCCAAATACGTTGTAAGGGGAGGTATATATACAAAATTTAGATACAAAAATATCTAGCTGATGAGTTAATGGCTCATAAATTCTATGCCAACCCCTGAAGAATTACAGCTGAGAGAGTAAATGCTGTAATAACTGCTTAGTGCATTAGCTGTCCAAAATTGTCAGAAAGTTTTGACTTTGTGACCCATTGAGTCAGTTCGAGCCATGTTACACAGAATTTGCGTGTTTCCTTTTCTTTGGCTTGCTGTCTTCATGTTCCTTTTTGAATTTGGTTGACCTAAAGCTGATTAGGATCGACCAAACCGAGATTATTGAGGCAAAATTTGCAGCATTGCCTGCCACCAATCTTCCTTGGGCAGTTGGTGTCTTTGTATTTTTATCAAAGTTTCATCTACCTCTATATACCTGTAAAAATTTGGTGGGACCCCAAACAAGTGATTAATTTCATGCTCAATGTAGAATAAATTTTCTTGCTTGTTATAGAGGCTCTGCCCTGTTGGAGGTCCTGTTTCTTCAGAAGTACTGATGGATGCTGTGATTTGATTTTCAATAAAATTTGTCATCCTAGTGGCATATTTCTCATAGGTGAGCAGTATTCCTGTGCCGCTCAATAGGCTGGGCAATTCTTTATCTTTCAATGCTCCCATTTTAAGTTTGTAGTCATCTACCTCAACCTGCATTTCCTGACATTTTCTTTCCATAGTATGCACAAAATTTCTGAGGGTCAACACTTTTTTAACTGTTAGAACAGCATATGTTCTGCTGCTGATGTTTAGGGCTGCCAACTCCTCCTTGGTGTGATTATTGAGGAAATGTATCATCCTGTTGGCCTGCTCAGGCTTATTCCCTAGTGCTGCTCTGGCCTTCTCGCTTTCAAATTGTGCTTGGCCTTTTAATTCCATCGGCTCATGCACTGTTTTGATTGACTTCCATTGTTTGGTAATGGAATGGTCAATCCGGGTCCAAAAAATCTTCTTTATCTCTGCCAGAGTATTCTCTAAACTTAGTTCCTTTTCCAAGGCCTTTATTTTGTCCTTTAGGGACTTAATCTCTCTGGTCTGCTCTGCTACTGTCATTTTGGATTTATCATACTTAGTTTCCAGCTCTGCCAATTTCTCTTTGGCTTGTTTGATCTCTTTAGCCTGCAGTTCCAGTACTTTGACAGCTTTGGCCAAATCATCCAGGCTTATGCTAGCCTCAGGAGCTGTTGTTGTTGCTACTACAACATCTGTTCTTGCTTTAGCCGTTGAAGGGGTCGCTGCTGCCTCTGTAGTTGCTGCAGTAGCTGGGGTAGTTTGAGGAGGTTGGGAGGTTGATTCTCCCTGTTTGTCTTGGAGTGCTTTTTCTAGCTCCCCTTCTAGATCAATCACTCTTTGGTTCAGCTTCATCATTAGATCCAATTGATCCTCAGCTTCCTTTTCTTTCTACAATTCTACTATTTGACGGTGCTCAGTAGGAAGCAATTTCAGTCTCTTCTTCAATGCAGCAATGTCATCATCTTTCTTTTTCATAAGGGCCCTCACACCCTTAGGATCCTTAGGATCATGTCCTAAGTCCACAATAATGTCCTCCAATGTTTTGATTCTGTTGTCTTTGGCCGTGGAGGACATTCTCTCTAAGTCAAGCTGAGTGTTGGTGTTCTTCAGAGATTCTTTTAGTTCATGGGCCATTGTGGCCCTGTCTACCAATGTGGCATAGACCATTTCCCCTGTTTGCTTATGCAGTTCTATCTAATCCTTGGGGTGAATGTCTTTTGCCATGACCTCTAACTTTGTTCTAACAAAATCTGCAACTGAGTGAGGCTGCGGTATTTTGGGTTTAAAATGGCTGAGGACTATCTTTTCCTCTTTGATATCATATGCTGCCATCAGCCTTTCTTGTTTGGCTGGTGTTGCCTTGACAAATTGGTCGTATAGCTACACTCTTAGTAGCTCATTTTGTGCCTTAATTTCTTTGAAGGTGGCCTTGGTACTAGATGGCTTCTTGCTTTGCTGAGTGGAGGAAGATACCTCCATGCCATGTTGTCTTTCCGGCTCTTGTTGAAAAGAGCTTGTGGCTGTCTGTTGGCTGTCTTCTTTTTCTTTCCCTTGGATTTCAAGGATCTCTTCACTGATTTCTTCTATGATTGGAGAATCAACCCTTTGCCTTTTGGCTTCAGGTTCCTGAGTGGATCCACTAGCAGGTGTGGACTCCTCACGGTCTCGTTTTTTTCCTCTCTCCTCATGTGCATGGGTCTGTAAGGCAGGCACTATTGGTGCCTCTGTTTGTGGTGGAGGAGTCTGTTCTTGCTGCTGCCCAATTGAGGAGGTAGGCTTTTTTGTGACTATTTCTTTTTCTGCACCCATTATACCCTTGGCCTTTTCTGTAGCTGTTGATGATGTAGATGGACCCTGGGTCGCTGGTGCGGTTGCAGCAGTGGATGTACCTTCCAAAATTTGATGTGGCTGTTTGAAAATTACCTGCTGCATAAAATCTAAGTCAAGAGTTTTTTCTAAATCCTTGACATTTTTTTCCATTATTTCTTCTTGAGTTAGTTCCTCGACTAATGTGCCTTGCAACCATTCATCTTGGTTGGCATACTGCTCAATTTGTGGATATTTACAGTGATCATACCCTAGCAGCCTGTATTTGACTCTTCTAGCACTGATGAAGCCCTCTGGGTCATAAGGGACCCACCAGAAGCTTCTCTTTAGTTTATATTTATCTCTGAGAATTTGATCAGCCTCTTGCCAACCTTCTTTCTTATTCATGATAAAGGGGCCCAGATGGTCTTTAAATTTGAGGTGGGCTTTCTTTTTGGCACTATGAAAGTGGGTGAGGTCAGAACTAATGAGTTGCATATAATATTCCAAGGTGAACAATCTCATCGGCACATACCTTGGGAGCCTATAAGGACAGAGCTCACAGCCATAAATTCTGATGACCGTATGGTTTTGATATAGGTACGAGTCACCTATTTTATAATTCTTGAACAACAACAAAGTTTTCTGGATTTCAAATGACAGTCTGGGAGGAGGGGATCAATATGGTGAATCTTGAACTTGGTGGAAAACTGATGACCAGAAGATAACAGACCTCTTCTCTCCCCTAGAATCCAGTTTCTTGATGGGGCATTGAAAGACTTCACACTGATAATACATGAATAAGTGGTAGATATATGATGAATATTTGAACACTTCCTCCCTATCCACTTTCAAGAGCTGGTCATGTATTTTATTGGCTATAAACTTGGCAAAGTTATATTTGTAAGCAGGAGGCTGGCCTGGGCTATATGCAACTAATAATACCAGCACTGTCTCATCAATGTGCTCACTGGTTTTGAAGCCAAGCACATAGGAGATCAAATCAACTAGGAGCTTGCCTACATTAGCGAAATGGACATATAAGAAAGGAGGTGGCCCTGTAGGCTGGCAGTCTGCCCTCATGAATGTCTTGGTGATCTTTTCAATGTTAGCAGTGGAAAGTTTGGCGCCTGCATCTCGCAAATAGTTCATGGAGAAGGGAAACAACAACTGAGTCTGCTTGAAATTGAGCATTTGGTTGATGGAATCAGGATTAATGTGGAAGAGTATGCTCCCAGATGGGGACTTGAAAGTTTTGTAAGTTGGATCATAATTCTCGGCACATAAGCGGATGATTTCTAAAAAAATATTAACAGATGGGAGGAAATAGTAAGGCAGATTGGAATCCCATATCCCGTATGTGTCATTGTTACTCAAATAACTGTTTCTCAATTGGCAGAAGGTCTGTAAGTGGTTCATGTCACCCACAAGATCTTGGATAAGGCAATCTCTATCAGCAAGAGGCATGGCTTCAAGCTCCTTGTTTGGTGGATTCATAGGAGTGACACTGAGAGCTGATGGTGTAGCCATTGGAGAACTTTTAGGTGTTGACTTTAGAGTGCAGTTTTTCAGTATAATAGTCTGAATATGATAGCTTATGAGGCTTAGAAGTGAGGTGGCAAAATGAGCGCAGCTGGGGCCAAAGTTGCCTTTGAAAAGAACAACTTGCAGAATCTGGTTAGAACTTTAGTCTTTTCTGGTAAATTCTCAGAATTTATAGACAGTGAGGGTTGTAATTATAGAGGAGAGAAGGATTGCAACTTGGTATAATGAGGTCTTAAATCAAAGACTCGGCAAAAGGGAACAATGCCAGGAAGGTGTGAGAGTATAGCGTGTATTTAAGCAAAAAAACAACTGTGCAACAGTGAAATTATTTATGGTGCGATGTTATTTTAAACAGGGGTTGGTCTAGATTGATTCTGGGCCAACATTTACAGGACAATCATCATTAATTTACGAGTTTTTGGCAATTGCAGTGGAAAAATTTTCAGAGAATGGGAAGAGCACAGGCAAACGGGTTGGATTTGGTCAAATACATGGATTAGCCAACGCCGAGGGTCATTGAATTGATTGGAAGACGAAGAATGTCGTTGAATTGGTGGATGGCAGCATCCAAAGAAGCGAATTTGGAATCTGGAGGTAGTTGGAGGTAACCAGCAGAACAACGCAGCCGCGTTTGTATTATGAAAGTGACAAGAAACGATCATTTTTGGCCTTTTTAACCATAAATTTGGCACATACGCACTTTTGGCGCTTTCCCGTGATGACGTCAGCATGACGTCATCAGCGGGCCCCAAGTACGGATGAGTGACGTGGATGCTGACTAGGATGACAGCTTGGTGGGACACAGTGGCAGAATGCAGGGGTGTCAGGACAGAGTGGCGCGCGATGTGGGATAGTGGTGGGGGCCCGGGCGTGACGTCACAGTGATGAGGGTGCTGATGTAATGGGCGCGGCCAGTTTGCGGGAGGTGGTTTCTAGTTTCCCCGCACCACCTTTGGGGAGGGGCGGTTTCGGGGGGGAGGGCTCCGAACACCCCGGGCTTCCGACACATGGCGAGGGTATGGCAGCAAAACCGCCCATCCCCCGGACGTTAAAGGTCGGCACATCCATGGCCCATATCACCCACCCACCATTGGATCAAGCGCGGAGGGAGATCAACGGCTGGTGGGGCCTGTTGTGTGGCGCGCATGTTTGGAAGCGGGACCCGCCCAATATTAAATTAATATTTTAATGGCGCGGGCTCAAACCTTAGTTTTGGTGGGTTTTGGGGTTTTAAAGTTAACAGAGGTTAATGCGATACATGGTTACATAGAAAATATTTAAACCCTTTACCATTTACTCATTGGATTTGAACTGAGGGGGCATTTTTGCAAGGGATTAGGTGAATGGGGGTTTAGGAATTCTGGGGTAAGGACTCGGAAGGGTTGACTATAGTCCCAGATGGACTAATGTCTCCCATGACATGCTATTTAGCTATAATGCTAAAAGGGGGGATATTTAATATATTTTTGGGAATTTTCTATAGGTTTTTGTAAGAAATAGGGGTGGGGATGTACTTAGGGAGCTATATAATAGGGTTAGAAGTTAATATGGGTATGTGTGGTGAAGTGGGAAACTAGAGATGGATGAAGTATGAAGTGATGACTTTACACAAGAAATGTGGCTTCCTTTTGAAGAAGAAGGTCACAACTTGCAATGGCTTTCACAAGGGAGAAGTGCAGGGAGGACTATTTAGGTAGATCCTAAAGTCCTCAAGGGGATATTAGTAAGAAATCCTTTGAAGGGAAATGAGGGAAGTTAGACACGCTTTGATAGTTCTTCCATATAGATCATTGTTCTTGCCTTTCTGTTATTGGTGAGATCAGATATGATTTTCCATATATCATCTGGTTGGACCTTGTTTCTGCAACCTCCAACTGCCTACCCTGCCTAATAGACCTAACATTTTTTCTTCTTTTTGATGGGTGCACTTAGCCTTGCAAACCTTGATAATCCTCTTTTCTTTTAGCTACCCTTCTATCTAAGTCTACCCTTATGTCCTCCCAGGGCCCATATTAAGCAATTGGGCTCCTCCCTTTCTCTATCCAGCTAATCATCTATCAAGCTTGA
Source organism: Pinus tabuliformis (assembly GCA_031772625.1). Classification (NCBI taxonomy): domain Eukaryota; kingdom Viridiplantae; phylum Streptophyta; class Pinopsida; order Pinales; family Pinaceae; genus Pinus; species Pinus tabuliformis. Next base: position 847,973,147 of record CM062814.1, read on the forward strand.
GCTGTTTGAACAGGTATTCATTCTCTAGTCTAGAACAAGCAATTTAAAACATGGCATGTCCCAGCTTGAACTGTTGGGTCATCCATCAAGATAGCAGTGGCCTCTTGGCTGGCCACTTTCCTGGTCTTTCTTTGTGGTTCATTTCAATTATTTTTTCTGACCAATTCATTTTCTTGCCTTTGGATTATTCTTTTAAGGCATACCCTCTTTACATTTTTTAACTGTCTGCTTCTTTCACAAAAGATGGAACCTTTGTATCACCAAAGATGAACATTATTGGCACTTCCACTGTCAATCATGAAAAATGAAACCCTATTGGTATAGGAGACTAACACCAGCAGGGAAGAAATTCTTGGAGGGATACCCTCAAACCAAGGAGCTACTACAAAAGAAATAATTGTTGCAGTTCATTGAAAAAATCAACGGTTTTCACAGGGAAGTGACAAAGACATTTTCATGCTCATTTGATGGAAATGAAGCCAAACTAGGAGACATTAATATCACCATAATAGAGTCCATGAGCCCAAAAGCTGCTGGATTATTAAGGAGCGGGGAAAAATGATTCAAGAATAGGGGAATTAATGGAGAATATTGCAAGGTGTTCCTAAAAAAGCCAAATATGGACACCATTGTCTTCAAGAAAGTTATTCCTTGCACAACCCTTAAGAGTAAATGGAGAAATTTATTGCTTATACTTCAAAAATTTATCACCTTTGAGGGTCAGTTTGGGTATATGTATTTTTACCATGTTAGGATGATCATGCATTTTCTTAAAGATCACCAGATGAATCTTCCTTATTTTCTCTTACATAGTCTCAAGAAAATGCCCACAAATGTTCAAAAGAGAATTCAGTTTATAGAAAACACCATGTATCATCATGGACTGATAAAGACATTGGTTGAGTTCCATTTTCGAAGTATAGGGGATAACTGGGAGAGTTTCCTAGTGAGGAACCATTTTGAAGAAAGCTCCCCAGAACAAGCTAGCAGCAGGAGGACCCTCAAAGGAAGGAAGACAAAAATAGAAGTAGTAAAAGAGTAGGAACCCCAAACTCACCCAAAATTATCAAATGAGGAGCTTCCCATAGTAGATATATTGCAGAGAATGAAAAAGAGAAATATTAGAATGAGGAAAGTTACCAAAACAACAAAGGAAATACCACAAACTAGGACACTTCCTCAAGAAGAAAAATCAGAGTCTAAAAGAAGAAAAGTACATGGATTACAAACCTTAGGACTAAGGAGGAGCACAAGGTTGAGCATAATCCAACAGACAATCTTGAAAACTATAGAATACATTGATCTTGAGGGAAAAGAGACAACTGAGAGTGAGCCAACTGAAAGCCCTAAAACTTCTTCGAAAGGGTCACCAAAATCATCACCGAAAATATCACCACCACCTTGCAACTCACCTCTAAGAAGCCCAGTTTATAGTCTGGGTGTTTACCCTATTCAACAAGAGATATATGACTATATAGAGTCATTGGAATGGAAAAAGACAACAACTAAAGAAACAATTCAATGTCATGGAGAAGGGAGCAATTAGTTAAATGAACCACGTGAACACTCAACCTCAAACATTTTAAAGCAAGATATTTTTGAGTTAGAAACATTGAAAATGCATCTCAACGATGAGAATCAAGCATTGAAGGCACAAAGTCAGATCTAGATTGCAAAAAGTGAAAATCTCATCCTTCATTTGAGTTTGTGGTATAAAAAGAACAAAAATCTAAAGAAGTAAACCAGGACAATCCAAAGAGAGATTATCAACTTGAAATACAAAATTTTCATGAGAAAACCCAAGATGTCAGTAGCTTCCAAAAAGAAGAAAAAATTGAAACTTAGAGGCGATGAACAAAAGGCACGAGTTACTGACAATGATGAAGTGTATGAGCACATACAAAACCTCTAGCCTGGGGGAATGTAGAGTCCAAAGATTGTCTTACCTTAACATCGCTTTTTGCTTATATTTCCTCTCTTTTCCTATACTTACCACTTAAATAATGCCATATACACAAGGTTTTGTTAAAGGTAAGCAATACTATGTCTTCTTCTTCATGTTTGACTATATACCCTATTGTTTTGTTAAAGAATGCATTTCGCTATAGAATTGGTTTGTTTCCGCAACTAATCTAGACTTCTGTGGCTGCCTCCATTGTTTGTAATGTTCAAAAGCTCCAACTTAGTGACGAAGGATACAGATGGATAAGGAATGGTCCCCTAGTTGATTCCTTCCTATCCCCTTCAACCAGTTCATCATGATGATCACAGGATATCACAGTCAAACCCCAAAGTGAACTACATGATTGTCACCGGAACAGAATCCGAGTTTCATCAAAACATTATTGATTTGCTTTCGAAATAGAAAATCGAAGGTTTAGCAATATAGTTTAGTTGAGATAAATATATTTAGGCTTAAAATTCTCATGTTGTTATGCCAAAGACTCATTATAAAAACTATGGCCGCACTATGATTTGGTGTGTGCCGAATGATGTAATTTTTGAAACAGTTTGTTGAGTTTCATTTTGCAAGTAATAGAGTTGGATTTATGTGTGTATGCACTGCATTGATTGGAGATTATGGACTGATTCGTGGAGGACCCCTAGGACAAGCGACAAGTCTTTAACAAATTTAAATTAGATTCCTTTTCATTCCTTGAATACTATGTTTTTGTGTGAAGAAATGTAGTATGATGAGCTCGCCCATGAATCCTTATATGCATGAACACTTCCCTTTTCTTTATACCTAGTTTAATATGCTATTTGAATTTCTTTTTATCTGGTACAACATGGTTGTTTCATTTGTTTTTTATCTAGTGTAGTCCAAGTGTGTTTACTTCATTGTATAATTGTTGTTCAGAATATCTTGTTTGGACGAAATTGAATAATTAAAAGAGTGAGAGTCTTCTCCTTAACAATTGAATTGGGACAATATTCCTTTATAGTTTGATAGAATAGATTTCTCTTGCACTTAGTAAATTAGAGCTGTAGCATAAAAATTCAAGACAAAAATCCAAAATAGTCTAACACGAGTACAATCTAGAATCACTCTCATGTCATCCATAAATTGATTCAATAGAGAATAACTCCTAGGAAATTAGCTGATAACTTTAGGGATTGAGACACTAATATAAGTAACGACACCATCTCCATACTAATCTTAAGTTTAGACCCTAACAATAACATAATGACATAAGAAATAACTTCTAGCACATATAGTGCAACTGTACTTCATCAGTATACGTACCCTGGTTGACAATTTATGATGGACAATTTAAAGAAATTAAATTGGCCAAGTAGAGACCAGCAGGCTACCAGAGAGGATTGCACAATTTCTAGAGGGAAGGATGGTTTAGATCCAGAAATGCACAATTTTCAAGGGGAATATGATAAGCCTGTAACTGGATCAAGTCTAGGTGAACAACCTATTAGGGGAATGGACCAAGATGTGACCCACAGGCTTCCTTTGTGTGAGAAAGCCATTGAAGCTTGTGAACTTGATGAAGCAAGGCAAGTTGCTGTGATGGTTGGAAGGGAGGCTCCAAAACGAGACTAAGGAAAAAATTTGGAGGGTGGTTGTGGCCACTACAACAAAACACTAAGATAAACATTATAAAACCTAAAATAAAAATGGCTGACCATGATTGATCATATTTGTTTTCCATATTGAGACAATCCTTGTCACAATGCAATGTTAGACCATGGTTGACCATGTTTGACCATGATTGATTTTCATATTGAGACAATTTTTTCACAATGCAATGTTGGACCATGGTTGAGCATGGTTGATTTTCATATTGAGACAATCATTGTCCATGATTGATTTTATAAAACATGGTTGGCCATGGTTGACAATGGTTGAATAATATTAAGCCCGAATGAATATTATAAACCCAAGGTATGTAAACCTTAAGATAAATATTATAAACACTAAATTAAACATTGTTGACCATGGTTGATTTTCATATTGAGACAAAATCCTTTTCACAATGTGATGTTAGACCATGGTTGAGCATTTTTTTCCATGAATGATTTCCAAATTGAGACAATCTCTGTCGCAATTTGACATTAGACCATGGTTGACCATGTTTGATTCTCATATTGAGACAATATTGGTCACAATGCCATATTGGACCATGGTTAACCATGATTGAATTTATAGAACATGGTTGACCATGATTGATATTATAAACCCAGGGGAATAATAAACCCTAGGGATTAATACTAAAGACTCAATGGATTATAACCTATGGGAATAATATTAAACCCTAGGAATATAAACCCTTAAATTAATAAACCTAAGGGATTGATATTATAGACCCAACGGATAATAAATCCAAGGGAGAAAATTATAAACCCTAAGATAAATATTATAAACCTTAAAATAAACATGGTTTAGCATGATTGACCATGTTCGATTTCCATATTTAGACAATCCTTGTCACAACGCAACATTGGACAATAATATCGACAAAATATTTATCACAGTATGACGGTGGACCATGGTTGGCCATATCTGATTTTCATATTGAGAAAATCATTATCACAATGCAACATTCGACCATGGTTGACTGTGATTGACGATGATTGATATAATAAACCCAAGGGATTGATATTATAAACCCAAGGGATTAATAGTAAACCTCCAAGGGAATAATATTAAACCCAAGGGACTATTATTATAAATCCAAGGTATATAGACCCTAAGATAAATATTGTAAACACTAAAATAAACATGGTTGACCATGATTGTTTTTCATATTGAAATAATCCTTGTCACAATACGACATTGGAACATTGTTGACCATGCTTAACCATTGTTGATTTTCATATCAAGGGAATCTTTGTTACAATGCAACATTGGACCGTGATTGACCATGGATGACCATGTTTGATTTTATAAAACATGGTTGACCAAGGTTTACCATGATTGGCCATGGTTGACCATGATTATCATATTGAGAAAATTCTTGTCAAAATGCGATATTGGACCATGGTTCAGACAATGGTTAATTTTCATATTGAGGCAATCTTTGTGACAAGGTGACATTGGAACATGGATGACCATGATTAACTATGGTTGACCAGGATTGATTTTCTAATATATGGTTGAGCATTGTTGACCTTAATTGAATTTATAAAACATGGTTAACCATTGTTACCCATGGTTGATATTATAAACCCAAGCAAATAATAAACCCTAGGGACTAACACTAAAAACCTAAGGGACTATAAACTTGAGTGAATAATATTAAACCCTAGGATTATGAACCCTTAGATTAATAAACCCAAGGGATTTATATTATAAACTGAAGGGAATAATTAAGTCAAGGGATAAAAATTATAAACTCAAGATATTTAAACAGTCAAATAAATATTATAAACCTTAAAATAAATATGTTTGATTATGGTTGATTTTCATATTGAGACAATCCTTGTCAAAATTCAACGTTGGACCATGGTTGACCATGCTTCACCATGACTAATTTTCATATCGATACAATCTTTGTCGCAATGTGACATTGGACCATGGTTGACCATGGTTTATCTTCATAGAGAGACAATCTTTGTTACAATGCGATGTTCAACCATGATTGGCCATGGTTAATAATGTTGATTTTATAAAAAACGGTCGACCATGATTGACCATGGATAACCATGGTCGACCATGTTTTCCATGGTTGACCATCATAGTTGTTCATGATGAAAGAGATTTTAATTGAGGTTTATCATGGTTGATAAAATTCAGCGATGGATAATCATGGTCGACCATCATTACCCGTGGTTGATCATTGTTGACCATGCTCGACCATGGTTGATTTTCATATCGAGAAAATATTTGTCACAATGCGATGTTTGATCATGGTTGATTTTCATATTGAGACAATATTTGTCACAATGCGATGTTCAACCATGGTTGACCATGTTTGATTTTATAAAACATGATCAACCATGATTGACCATGGATGACCATTTTTGACCATGATAGTTGATCATAATGAAGATATTTTAATCAAGGTTGATCATGGTTGATGAAATTCAATCATGGTTGAATGTTGTTGACCATGGTTAGTTGTGATTTACCATAAAGATATTGACCATGGTCGACCATATTCAAACATGAATAACCATCATTGATCATGCTTCACCATAATGACATTCATTAACCATTATAACCATGGTCATTCATGGTGGAGCATGCTTGACCATGGAAGATCATCGTTAAATATGGTTGACCATGGTAGATGATGGTTGACATTGATGGAACATGGTAGACCATATTCAATTTCATTAATGTATTAATAAATTTTATTACTTTATTTATTAGTACTAATTAATTAAATAATTAATTAAAAGTCATTTAAAGTCATTTATTTATAAAAATAATATTAATATTGAGAGAAATGTTAATATATTAATTAATATAAATATAGTAAGTTAAACGTGATTAAATTAATGTAGAATGTTCTCCAATATTTTCAATTATAAATTATTTATAATTAAATTATAAAAAATCATGGTCATTAATGTTCTTTAAAATTATTAATATTATAATTAATAACATTTTGTTATTTAGTTATGTTATTATTAATTATTTTTTATAATATTAAAATTTAATATTTTTTTTTAATATTTATTAATTTATCAATTTATTCTTTTAAATCTAGATATTATTTATTATTATTATTAAAAAAATATCATTATAACTATTTTTAATTATTATTATAATAACAACATTATTTAGTAACTTAGATGTATCAACTTGATGCTAATTTGGAAAACATAACATAAAACATACCATCTCTAGCGGGAAGGATGCATTTTTTGCAAAACATTTTCCTATAGCTGGAAGATAGAGAGTTGTGTGATATCAAGGAAGGAGAGAAAGAGTGCCAATGACATTACGCAACAGCTGAAATTATCATTTCCTATTTTTAGGGCTGAACTAAATGATGCCACATGGTCCCGAAACAATAGTCAGAAGATAATATTGTATAGAGTAGTACGGAGTGACTAAATTCGTTAATGAACTTTTATTCATTAACATTTAACTTTCAATATGGAGGATATTTTGTTGGATTTATGGCTGCATTTTGATTGATTGACTGGAATTTTCTTATAAACTAGTTTTAAAATATTTTGATCCATTTTATGTTTACACATTCCTTTATTAAAAAGCAAAGAGAAAACCTAATTATCAAATCATAATATCACCGAGAAAAATAAATTTATGGACGAATTAATGGACTCTTGTATTTGTAAAAACAGATATAAGTTCGAATCCCAGTTAACTAGTTCAAATTTGATATTACATTTAAAAAATCATTTGGATTTCTTTAAAAAAAAATTCAAAATTTGCGAGTATAGTTTGTCAAAGTCAATTTATTAGTATTTAACATATACTATTACGGTTCATCTACATCGCATAGAGGAGTATATACTCTTATTATCCTATTAACTTCCCCTATATCTCCTATAATTAATATTATAGATGTAAAAATTACATGTTGTTGTACAATTAATATTCTAGATGTAAAAATTACATGTTGCTGTGGATCTGCTGTGACTATAGAGTAGTGATATAAACGGTCATATTGTTATGGAGCTTATGACTCCGGGGTTAAGATTTTAGGCAAATTCAATTATCTAAGATGCCAATAGACTGCCCAAGCCAACGAATTGCTCGACAGCCTTCCCATGCCAACGAATTTCTTCACATCCTTTTGAAAAGATCCTCCGGACACCTATGAATGTTACAATCCGCGGAACCACTTCCACAACCACTGTTCGTAACATGTATCGCCATCAAACTATAAAAGCATAAAAGATAAAAATAAATAAAATTGAATTTTTACCCTACATGTAAGAACCTTTGGGTCTCTCTCTCTATATATGTAACAAAACATATTATTGAATTGCCACAGTTATAGCACCGAGTGCATAGTTTACAAACCTAAAGGTTATAACATAACGGTATACTTTGTAAACTTAGAGGACTACACACCTAGCAATAATATACATTATAATTTCGGGACTAGCGTAGACTTCACATATAGTATGCCTATACATTATGTTGGTAGCATGGATATACATTATGTTTTCAGAACTCTGCATAGTAGTATGATGCAACCATACTCTCCTGGAGGCTCCGACGACAGCTGGTCCTCATTGACATCACATCTAACCGGATGCCTTAGGTTCCTCCCAACCCTAGGCATGGTACCTGGTTCACTCTCCTCCGTTGATCTATTAGGTGATCCATCCGACGATCTCGATTGCTTGTTGTTTGTTTTTCTAATGAGCTACTTTTCCCAGTGGAATTGTTGTTCATTTGCTCCATCGACGTTCATAGAATGTGGCTCTGCAACTCCCAAACCCTCGGGGTACAATTTACAGGTAAGCTCTCGTAGTTTTATGCTCTTTCTCGTCACTGCTTTGTGGGCAAAGCACCAGATAGGGTTTTAATACTTAATAATGTTATTTTTGACATGTTGTAATCTGACATCTGTTGTTGCTCCTCACACAGCGTTTCAGTTCTCACATGTGGTTACCCTATCTCGATTTGCTAAAGGTTAATAATGTTTACATCTGTTTTCTTTGGGTCATTGTTTTCTTTTCCTGTTTGGTTGGGGTTCTAATATATTTTCCTCCTGGCTCTTGGCAGTTGGCATTCAGGTAGTGTTTCTTCGGCCTTACAGGTAAGTAAATCGTTGGCTCCTCAGGCGCACTTAACCTTTGTTTTTATGATTTTTTTTCACTTCCATTTTTTCAACGTGTTGACATTCTGCGCTTTGTAAATATGCGTGTAGTTCACTTAACCTCCTTCGCTCAACATTTGGTTTTCTACCCCGGTGTTCGATTAATTTTTGACTTCTGCCTCTCCCCGTGTCGTTGGGTTTTTTGTAATGGTCGCTACAATGTAATTTATCTGCGTATTTTTAATGTATGTTATTGGAGCTCTGATTCCCATCTTCTTGGATCTTTTTCTGTTCACTGGACAACCACTGTGTTTGTTTTTCGGGTTATGGCATGAATGTAGCCATGGTTGTTTAAGCAACAAGCGGTTAGCTTCCAATCCTCTTGAATTGTTCTCCAAGGTTATACTCTTATTGCTATCATTACTTAATAGTGATGCTCATGAAATTCCCTTAAGTATGTATACATGGGTTCTTTCTAAATTTCTTTTCTACCTTATTGTACATATGTGAGACTTAATATGTTTGCTTCATTTATATCTTATTTCTAGTTCTTTGTTCAACATTGATGGTTTATTTAGAGTTAACCGTGGAAAGCTGATTCTGGTATGCATTTAGTTGCTTGATATATTAAAATGTAGACCGGAGTCTGGATATGGTTCCTTTATCGTTTGTCTGGTGCTAAACTAGGGATTTATACCCTTGCTTGTTTTCTATATTCTAGTTCTATCTGTTGTTAAAGAAAATTATAACCCCAAATATATGTATATTAGTGACTTTTGTCCATGTATTGCCTTATTGCAATAATCACCATGCCATGGAACTTCTGTCACCATTCGATGTTTCCACTAAACTCTGAAACTTATTTCTGGTAATTGTTGTTCTTTACAGAGAGACCCCACTACTTCTTCAACAAACAAAGGTTTCCTCTGTGAGACTTTTTGGTACACGACCTCACAATGACATTTCAGTGTTTGTAATGGTTACCAATATAAAACACATTTACACAAGAATAACTCTACCATTCTTTATGTAGAACAAAATATATGTACACGAAAACCATCATTAACCTTTTCAAAATCGAACATAGCAGAAATTTTTAATTAATTCTATACGGTGCATGTATTTGTAGTTAATTTTCCAAAAAGATATTAAACACCTAGTAACCTTTCTAGAAAGCAGATAAACACATAATATTCTTTCCAGTAAGAAAAGTATTTCCAAAAGGAAAATAAGCACACAATAGTCTTTGCATAATTTCCCTTATCTGCTTATTTATAAATTGGAAGTTTGAATAGAAAAGACCTCTCCACCCAGTCTTGAGGTTGGTGATTATTTTCAACCCACCCCCGTGCTCATTCATCTTTATTACAACACAAACACATTAATTTTCAATTTGAATTTCAGACATTGAGAGCCCTAGTCATTTGTTTAAACTCAGGGCTTCCACTGTTTCTGCCATCTTTGGAAGAATTTTCCCTTTTTGTGTATCTTTCTTTCTTTTTTCCTTCTCCCTTTCTTTCCCACTGAGATTTGTATCTCTAGGGAGGGAGAGAGGGAAAAATAATTATCTATAACTATCATTTGGTTAGAAAAATGCATTCTAGGGTCTTTTTCCTAAACTTTCCATTTTGATTCACACATTTATAAATATATGTTTGTGTATTTATTCATAATCAAAATAAATTATTCATTTGTTACTCGTTTCTAGTTCCTAACTAAGTAACCTTAAATATTAAAGGAAAATAAGGTAAAATTAATTGCAATTTCCGAGGTGTTACATCTTCCCCCTCTCGTATGAAAAATCATCCTCAGTGTTTAATCAAATGCTTTGAACAATTACGGATATGGCTTTTTCGTCAATTCCTCATCTTCCCAGGTGGCTTCTTATGGGCTGCATCCATTGCACTTTAACCTGGGTGATGGCCCGCCTTCGTAGTGTTATTTCTCTCTATTCGAGGATGTGTTGGAGTTTTACCAAGAACTCTCCATCTGGTTTGACCTGTTACATAGCCATACTACAATTAATTCATGAAAATTATCATATTAAGATCAAATTAAATCTTTTTAAAACATTAGCTGAACATCCTTCTAATGAATCACATGTCTAGGGTAATAGACATATCGTTTTGAAAATGAGACATGAAATATATTATGAACTATTGTATGGCTTGGTAAAGCTAGCCTGTAAGCCACTGCTTCGATTCTTTCTAATATCTCAAAAGGAATACAGAAGTGAGGAGAAAGCTTTACACAACTAGTCAATCTCAGAGTGACTTTCTTGGGTTTTGTCTCTAAATTTAAACTCCCGATATGTCCTTTTCTGATCAACGTAATATTTCTAACTATCGTGGGAAGCTTTTAAATTATGTCAAACTTTCTTTATTGTTTTCTCCATCTCCTCCAACAGTTTTGGCCCTCACGTTAATCTGTTTTCTGGACTCTTCCAGTTTGTAGGTGTTCTACATTTCCTTCCATATAACACCTCAAAGGGGATCATCTTTAATGACTCATGATAATTGTTGTTATATGCATACTATAACAAATGCAAGTACTCTTCCCATTTACTAGGTTGCTACATAACACACATTCGAAGAATATTCTCCAATACATGATTCACACATTTAGTTTTCCCATTAGTTTGTGGATGGTATGCAGTGCTGAATTGGGGTAGGGTACTGAGCCTTGTAAATGGGCCTCTCCAAAATGCGGAGGTGAATATTACATCTCTGTGTGATATAACTACCTTAGTAATACCATGCAACTAGAATACTTCTTTCATAATATGTCAGCAATTTGAACGGTCTTGAAAGTGGATTTTACCGAAATGAAATGAGGTACTTTACTGAGTTTATCCATGATTACCATGATCGAATCATTGTGTTTTTTAGATGTGGGTAACCTAGTAATAAAATCAAGTGCAATAACCTCCCACTTCCACTTTGGTATAAGTATTGGTTGAAGGAGGCCAATATGGTGTTGATGTTATACTTTAACTTGTTGATATTCTATGACTTTTCTCAAATATTCTGTGATATCCCTACACATTCCTGGAAAAAAATAATATTTTTTAATGGTTGAAAACATTTTTTAGTATCCAAAATGGGCATTGTAAGCACTATGGTGAAATTCATCCAAAATTAGTTGCCTAACTAAAATATAGGTAGGGAAATATATTCTTTTCCTAAAATCTAATAATTGATCTTTATTTATGTTTTAGTATGATTGCTTTTCTTTGCTGTTAACTTTTTGAGCTTACTTCCACAAAAATTTGTATTCAGGATATGACTGGGAAACCTCTTTAATTTACTCCAGAAGCTTAAGCTCTATTAGATTATAACATAGTTCATAAATAAAATGTATACTTATACTTAATGCATCCACGACACAATTGTCTTTGACTTTTAAATGCTTTATGTCAAATTCAAATTTACGAAGGAAAGAATTCCACCTTACTTGTCAGGCACCTAAATTAGTTTGCTTGAAATAACTTGTTAGACTATTATGATATGTTAACAACATACATCCTTTTCCTAGATGATAATTCCTCCATACTTTAGTACATGGACTATGACAGTTAATTCTAAATCATAGGGAGAATATCTCTGCTCATTCTCTTTCAACTTTCACGACTCATATGCAATCACATTCCCATCATGCATTAATATGACCCCCACTCCTTCCATAAATTCATCTGTGCTGACCAAAAATTCCTTATTTGGATGGACAATATTTAATATAGGGGTAGTATTTAATAGATGTTTTAATTGTTCGAAACTTTGCAAACATTCACTGGTCCACTTAAAAAAATTCCTTTCTTTTGTAAGGAAGTGATGGGGTATGCGATCTGAGAAAATCCTTCTATAAAACAGTGGTAATACCCTACCAAACCCATAAAAGATCATATATCAGCCACATTTTTGGACACCTCCCACTCCATAATGGTCCTGATCTTCTCAGGATCAACTGTTATTCCCTTAGCTAAAATGATGTGTCCCAACTACGGAATCTAATTTTTATAAAAGTCATACTTACTAAATTTTGCATAAAATTGATGTTCTCGTAATGTTTGCAGTACTATTCATAGGTGTTCCTTATGTTATTCTAGAGATTTTGAGTAAATCAATATATCATGTATAAAGATCAAAACGAATTTATGCAAGAAAGGATGGAAAATACCATGCATCAAACTAATGAATGTCACAGGTGAATTGGTCAGTCAAAAGAGTAAGACAACAAATTTGTAGTGTCCATACCAGGTTCTAAAAGGCATCTTACAATTGTCCTCATCCTTCACCTGAATCTAGTGATATCCCGATCGTAAATCAATTTTAGAGAAAATTATTGCAACTTTGACTTGATCAAACATATCGTCAATTTTAGGTAGAGGATATTAATTTTAATGATTAATTTATTCATTTGCCTATAATCAATGCACAATCACAATGTGCCATCTTTCTTCCTTACAAATAACACTGGAGCTCCCAGGGGAGATACACTAGGATGAATATATCCCTTATCGAGAAATTCCTGCAATTGCATCTTTGAACTCAGTTAACTCAGATACACTCATGCGATAAGGGTTTTTGGATACTAGCGCTGCTCCAAAAATCATTTCAATAGTAAAATCAATATCTGGCTTTGGAGTCAACCATGGTATCTTTTCAGGGAACACATAAACAAATCCTGAATTATTTATATTTTTTCTAAAGTGGCAGTCTTATCTTTAGAGTTAGAATATCGAGCTTGAACATTATAAATCACACAACCCTTTCTAATGAATTTACCTAATTGAGAGGCAGTAATGGGGTGTAATCTCATAGGTTTTCTAACTCCTTGGATCTCTTGCTGGGCACCATCTTCAGTGAGGTAGCTAATAGACTTGTCTTTACAATTTACTAAGGACCAATGCCCTTCCAACCAGTCCATTCCAATCAACAAATCATATGATCCTAAGGGTAAAATATTCAAGTCTTCTTTTATGAGCTGACCCCCTATTTCAATGGAACAATTTGGCACCTTAGCATTTACCCTCCTCTTAGCTCTTGTAGCTAGTTATACCATCTAGGGGTTTTCAAATTTATGACTTTGCAAACAACGTTTTTCCACTACCTTGGGGATGAAATAACTTAAGCTTGCACATGGATCTACTAAAATAGATACAAGTTGATTAGCTAACTTACCTTCCAGCTCTATCATCGTAGGCTGATAATCTTCTCGGTGATCTTACACACAACATTGATCCTCAGAATACTCCTTTCCACCTCTCCGACCATAAATGCCTCTTACATGTTATCATGTTGTTCGGGTGTAGCAAAATGGGGGAAATTTTGGTAATAATGGGGTTCTCCACAACCCCAACATTGCAAAGGGGGATTCTATACTTGGCTAGGCTTTTGCCTGCTTGATGATTCAGTTCGCTTAGTTTCTGCTTGCCATTTGGTTTTTTGTTGATTTATTCGAGGATGTTTACTTGATTGATTTCTTTGTGCATTCTTAAAATTTGTAGATTTTGTGCCTCTGAAAATTTGATAATTTTTTCCCCTTCTTCTAACACCAACTCTTTCTAGTGTCTCGTTTCTGCTTCATCTGTAGGTAGCACATTCGATATTTTTGAATGGCTTCATCCATAGTTTTAGCATTATCAATGTCTATTTTTTCCTTCATAAATGCAGGAAAACTACTAAGAAAATATTGTACTTTATCTTTTTTCTCCCAAATATATGGCACATATCTTAATAAGGACATAAATTTAGTCACATACTCATCCATAGTTAGATGCCCCAACTTTAAATCATGAAATTATTTAGCCTTTTCATCATATAGTCACTTTGTTAGGTATTTGTTTTTAAAGTGTTTATGAAATTCATCCCATGTCACATCCTGTTCCTCCATCCCTTGCACTATTTTGACCTCTTCCCACCATAAGGTGGCTTTCCCTTGGAGCTGATAAATGGCCAATATGGTCTTAAGGCTACTTTCGTATTCATAAACTTGAAAATATTTGTTCATATTGATGATCCAGGATTCTGCATTTTCCTCTGCTTCACAATCAAAGGTTGGGGGTTTGATCTTTCTGAATTCCACCTACAACTCCATTTTCTTCTTCTTTATTCTCCTTTGATCTAAGACATTACCCAATTATTCTTCATGGTTAACTCTATTTCCATCCATTCTCTGGATATTACTTCGTTCTGGAGTATTCTCAGTTTGATGTTGATGTTCTTCTTCATCTATGGCTCTATGCTTAAGACTAGGTCAAGAGGTTTGATGGTTCTGCTTGTCTGAGAGTCTCTTTAAGACCCTCTCCTGTTTGTGGATTAACATTTCATTGTCTGTTCCTAATCAAATCACAATATTGAAGCATTGTGCTCTGATACCAGTTGTAACATGTATCACCATGAAACTATAATTACATAAATGATAAAAAAAGATAAAAATTTTCCCTACATGTAGGAATCTTTGGGGTCAATATATATATATATCTCTATATATATATATATATATATATATATCAAAACATATTATTGAATTTTCACAATTATCGCACCGAGTGCATAGTTTAGAATCCCAAAGGTTATAACCTAAGGGTATACTTTGTAAAGTTTCAAGACTCTACACCTAGCAATAATATACATTATAATTTCAGGAGCTGCATATACTTCACACATAGTATGGGTATACATTATTTTTGTAGCATGGATATACATTATGCTTTTGGAGCTTTGCATAGTTGTATGATGCAAACATACTCTTCTAGAGGCTTTGATGGTAACTAGTCCTCACTGTCATCACATCTAACCTGATGCCTTGGGTTCCTCCTATCCCTAGGCATGGTACCTCGCGTGTTCTCCTCCATTGATCTGTTAGGAAGTCCATCTAACGATCTCGATTGCTTGTTGTTGGTTTTTGTAACTACTAGCTTTTCCCAATGTAACTTTCATTTATTCTTTCCCTCAACATTCATAGAATGTGGCTGTGCAACTCTCAAAGCCTCAGGGTACTTGTTACAGGTAATATCTACCAGTTTTCTACTCTTTCTCATCATTGTTTTACAGGGAAAGCACCAGATAGGGTTTTAATACTTAACAATGTTCTTTTTGGAAGGTTGTATTCTGGCATATATTGTTGCTCCTCACACAGGGTTTTAGTTCTTACCCTACATCATTTCACCACAGGTTAATAATTTTTCCATCTATTTTCTTTGGGTCATTGTCTCCTTTTCCAGTTTGGTTAGGGTTATGATATATTTGCCTCCTAGCTCTCAGTAATTAGTGTTGAGCTAGACTTTTTTTTCTCTTCCATTATTTCAACGTATTGAAATTTTGTGCTTTGTAAATATGCAAGTAGTTCACTTAACCTCCTTCGCTCAACATTTCGTTTTCTACCCCTGTGTTTGGTTAAGTTTTGACTTCTACCTTTTACATTCCAGGTTAATGCTATCTACCATGCATGTAAGTTCTTTGGGTTTTAGATCCTATGTTTCCCATGTCTGCGATGGAAATGACACCCCCCCCCAAGTTTCTTTTAAGGTTTTTGATAATGGTTAGTACAATGTAATTTCTATGCGTATTTTTAATGTATGCTATTGGTGCCATCTTGCCCATCTTCATGGATCTTTCTCTGTTTGCTAGACAACCACTGTATTTGTTTTTTGGGTTATGGCATGAATGTAGACATGGTTGTTTAAGATGGGAGTGGTTATCTTCCAAACCTATTCAATTGTTCTTTGATGTTATACTCTTATTGTTATCAACACTTAATGGTGATGCTCATGAAATTTCCTTAAATACATATACATGGGTTCTTTCTAAATTTATTTTCCAATTTATTGTACAAATGTGAGACTTAATATGTATTCTTTGTTTATAAATTCTTTCTAGTTCTTTGTTAGAGAAAAAAATACGTGTAGATCAAAACCCTCATTAAACTTTTTAAAATGGAACATAGCAGAAATTCTTCATTAATTTTGTTGACACAGTAAAGATTATGCGTTGCAGATATTTGTAGTTAATTTTCTTGAAGGAAATTAAACACCCAATAACCTTGTCAGAAAGAAGATAAACACACAATAGGCCTTCCAGTAAGAAAATAAGAACATAGTAGTCTTTTCAGAAAGAAAATAAACACATAGTAATCTTTCCAAAATTTCACTTATCTACCTCTTTCTAAATTGGAAGTTTCAACAAAAAAGACCACTCCACCCAGCTTTGAGGTTGGTGATTATGTCCAACCTCTACCGACATTCTTTCACCTTCACCACAACAAGTAGACAATAATTTTCAACTTGAATTCTCAGACATCAGTACCCCTAGTCTAGTGTGAAATTATCGTTTGTTTACACTCCGGGCTTCTACGAGTTCCTCCGAGCTCTCAAATAATTTTCCCTTTAGTGTCTTTTTCCTTCTTTTTCCTTCTCCCTTTCTTTCCCACTAAGATCTCAATCTCTAGGGAGGGAGAGAGGGAAAATTAATTGTCTATAACTGTTCGTTGGTTGAAAAACTACATTTTATGGTCTTTTCCCCGAACTTTCCATTTTAATTCACACATTTATAAATATATGTATGTATATTTATTCATAACCAAAATTAATTATCTCTTTGTTACTCATTACAATTTCCTAACTAAGTAACCTTAAATAGTAAAATAAAATAAGGTAAAATTAATTGCAATTCTTGGGGTGTTACATTATTTAAATTCTCTGCCCCATTGATGGGGTCAGCCCTCGTAACCCTTGTAATGTGTCAATAATTAATATATTGATTAACACAATAATCACATTCACAAATTCTTTGGATATTTGGTGGTTGATTCATTTGATTGTGTAATTAATTAAATGGTACAAGTGGTTGGTGTGATGGGGACACTTGTCCCAACCTAAAACTTCGTTCACTCACCTGTTGCTCTTATGCCCTAAACCCTCGTTTCATTTGGCATTTGCGACATTTGTTTGCTATTACTGTGAGGGTTGTTACTTTGTTCGTCTGTGGTTCTGATAGTGGTTTAAGGGTGCTCAGCCATGGGCTCTACTCTGCCTAGTGGTATGGCAACTCTATTTGTGATTGCCTGCTTGCTGGTTCTCTCGTCGATTTCGAACATCGGCGTTGTGGTCGTTATTTCGTTGGCTCTTGTGGAGGGTTTCTTTCGTTCCACAAATGGTGTTGATTACCCTCTCGAGGGTGTTCTTTCTGCTGGCATTGATTCAGGTTTCTCTTAATGTGTTCACTGTTTTGAAACTTCAATTCTCTGTATGGTTGTTTCTCTGGTTAACTAGCTGTTTTTCTACTATCTCAGGTTGCGGCCACAAGGTGACTCGGTCCTTGTCTACAACTCGTCAATTTGGCAAGGTAAGCCTTCTCTCCTTGATTCAACTCCTTGTTTTTATTTACTATCTTTGCTAAAAGATCTTGCTCCTTCTGAGCAAGAGGTCCTTGGTGGTTCGTGGCCTGTTGATCCAGACTTAAACATGAATGCAACAAATTACAAAGATAACCATAAACATAGATATGCAGCAGAAATAATACTTCACTTCATTAAGGTAAAATATTGAAATATGCTTACAAATAGTAATGGAAATAAACCAACTAGGGCGATGGTAGCTTATCTCTGAGAAGAGATGTGGTGGCTACATGCCTCTGAAGTATCTTACAATGAGGCTCGAAGGGCTATTTATTGTTGAGAAACAATGGAAAACCCTTAACATTCCAAAACCTAACCCTAGAAGATGAAACACCAAACTGTGGGCCCCGTTTGGGTAAATTGGTACATCAACTTCCCAGGGTCGTAACTTTGGCATACGATCTTTGTTTGACGCGTACAATAGCTCATTAGAAAGATCTATCGGAGAACTACCACTTTAGGAGGCAAAATCGATTCATGGAGCCATGTTGCCCCAAATTTTGCAAAAAAACGTCGTTTAGGGCCTCAAAACGGCTCCGGAAGTTCAAGACCCGAAAAGCTGCTAAAAATAGTAAGTTGTGCTACAATTAAGGAAACTGAAAATGCTGAGAGAAACAATGGTGGGGGTCCAGGTGGACTTGGCAGGTGGCCACCAAGATCCACCTGGATCATTCCTCCCCCCTTAGGAAGCAACGGTCCCCATTGCGTTGAGTTCCTCCATGAGATGAGGAAACTTTTGCTGAACTTGGTCCCTAGTGAGCCACTTGCCCTGGTGAAGGAGTTGGCCTGCTTTGACAACTCGATATAGTTGGATATTCTGTTGGTGAGTGTTCTTGATCTGTGCGTCCATGATCCAATCATTTGCAGCTTATTCCATGCAATCTGGATTTAATTATGTGGGTGTGAGCTGTTCTGCAATGTATTATGTGTCTAGCAATGGTGGAAAGTATGGTCGAAGGCGGTCCACATTGAACACTGGGTGTAGGGCAAGGAATGGGGGAATGCTGAGCTCAAATGCATTGTCTCCCACAACCTTAGTAATGGTGTAAGTAGCATATCGGAGTGGTCTCAGTTTCTGTTAGGCTACAGTAAGGCGTTCATTTTGCAAATGCAACCAGACTTTGTCGCCCACCTGAAACTTGTGTGGCACCTGATGTTGATCATGTCACTGCTTGTACTTGGCATTTGATTTCTCTAGAATGTCATGGACCTGCTGGCGAATATGTTGGATGTGCTCAATGAAGTTGTTTGCCTTATCCGTTTTGGATTGGACATGAGCCGAATCTGTGTGAGTAGCTGCAAGTGGCATGGCCACATCAATGGGGCATAGTGGCTGGAATCCCAAGCCCACCTGAAAAGGGTTGTGGCCAATCGAGCTGTGAAGAGCTCGGTTGTAGCTGTGTTGAACATAGGGGAGGCTCTCGTCCCATGTGCGTGGATTCTTTGAGTTGTACATGCGCAGAATGTGTACAATCATTTGATTGAAAACCTCTGTCTGGCCATCAGTTTGAGGATGGAAGAATATGGAATTAGTGAGTTTGGTGTCCAGCATTGACCACAGACTAGACCAAAATGTACTGAGGAACCGACTGTCCCGATCTGAGATGATAGACTGTGGGATCCCAAAGTGCACCCACACTCGTTCAAAGAAGAGTTTAGTAGTGGCTTCTGCTCTGATATTCTTCTTGCAGGCCGCCATAATGGCCATCTTCTAGAAGCTGTCGATGACCACAAAAACATAATCATTTCCATGCTTAGTGGAATGAAGGCCTGACATGTAATCCATGGAGATGGATTCCCAAGGTCGACTAGGGGTAGGCAGCGGGTATAGAGGCCTTGCTTCTTGATGGTTGGTTTGGAAATGGCACAGGCAGTACATGATCTGATGTACTTCCCGACATCCTGTCAAAGATTTGGCCAATAGAAATACTTTTGCAGTACTGCCACCGTTTTCTCGACCCCGAAATGCCCAACAGCCCGATTGTATTGTGCTTCCCAAATCATCTTGGCACGCTTGCTTGAAGGAACACAAAGGTGACCCAGGTGGCATAACAGGGCATCCTGGAGGTGAAAAACTGGAACATGCCGAGCCCCCAAGAGTGTCTGTTATGTGTGGCCAAATTCTAGGTCACTTTTGTAGAGAAGTGGCCAATCAGAAGTCTCGTGCCCACAAGAGTTGAGCATGGTGGTTAACGCCATGATCGGTGGTCGACTGAGGCAATCTGCAACATTATTGGTGCTGCCCTTCTTATAATTCATATTCAAATGGAAATGTTGTTGATATGTAGACCACTTCTGATGGCGATCATTCTGCAATTTCCCTTGGGTCTGTATGAAGTGCAAGGGTCAATGGTCTGTGTGGATGACCGTTTCCTTCCCCAAAATGTAATGCTTCCATTGTCGGCAGGCCTGCACAATCGAATACATCTCTTTATCATAAGTGGGATACTTCTGGATTGTGTCTGAAAGTGTTTCACTGTGATATGCCACTGGATGCCCGTGTTGAGTAAGGACTGTCTCAATAGCATAGTCAGAGACATCTGTCTTGACCTCAAATGGTTGTTGTAAATCTTGTAACATGAGCACTGTGTCAGGCGGAAAGAGTCGATTGTGCGGACACAACCAACCTCCCTAGGAGCCTAAGACTCTCTAGTGACAAATAAGACAAACTAGAACTATCCTTCTCTAAACATGCATTATAATATGAGAAATCAAGTGTTTTGTTCTTACCTTTGTCCAAACGCTGTTGTAGAAGTCCAAGCTTTGTTGATCTGGATGAGCTCCTCCTTTTCTCCAAAACCTGCAATCACCAACATTCAAACAATTAAATAGCACCTGATTATAACATAAAACAAAGCATATTCAACATATAGACTAAGGAGTACATGAAATAACTCATAAACAACAAGTTATTGAGAAGAATGGACCAATTTGCATTAAAGGTAATCAAAAGGAACCATTACAACCTGAGCCTTGGTGTTGTGCAAGCTCCTTCCACGGTCCACAAGAGTCTTCCTTTACTTTGACAAAGCTCACCCACTTCCAAATAGAACAAGCAAAGATGGCAATCTCTCCTCACAAGCTTCTAAATGGGAGTCCTAATTCCTACAGCATTTACCCTTAGAAATGTATAGCTTTCAACCTCCCCTCCTTCTGACCCAATGCCTGTATTTATAGTGCTCAAGAGGAGGTTAATCAGGTCCACCATCAATGGGATAATCCCCTCTTTGGATGGGATAGCTCCCTTATTGATGGGATAAGTTCCTCTTTGGTAGGGGTGCATGAACCATCTGGAGGCGCTCAATACACGTCGAATAACCTTCTAGAATGCTCTAAAAATGACCACAAGAAACTTTTTAAAGATGAAACTTGCGCATTTTAACCTTTACAGGGGGACGCACCTGCCCCCTTACATACAGAGCATCCAAAGACGCAGCTTTTGTGAACATTGGGTGCGTCCCCGCGGGTAAGGTTGAGAGAACCTGCGTACCCAGAGATAAATACATTTATAAAGACTTTCTCTCTTTTTTGGAGTTTGACATGGAGAGCAGAGGTATAAGACTTGCCTAAGAGGATAGCATGACTGTTGATAGAGCCATACTAACTGTAAATAGTCATGGTGACATTTTTTAGTGTAACACACTGGTGCCATGCAGAGGCGATCTTTCAACTCTATTTATGCCTTCTGTTGAGATTTGGACCAAAAGAACTTCGCTTTCACTCCTCCCTTGGTGACTTGACTCAAGGGCCAAGTGATATGAGAAAACCCCAACACGAACTTGCGATAGAAGTTGGCAAGACCTAGAAAGCTGCGGAGCTCTGTCAGAGTGGTTGGAGATGGCCAATCCTGAATGACTTGGATATTGGCCGGATCCAAATGCACCCCCTATTCATCAATAATGTAACTGAGATACTAAACCTGGGTCATGCCAAAAGTGCATTTCTCCAAATTGGCACATAGCTTGTGTTGCCGCAGTGTTTGAAGAACCTGTCGGATGTGGTGGAGGTGCTCTTCCCGACTGTGGCTAAAGATCAAAATTTCATCCAAGTTTACCACTACAAATGAGTTGGTGAATGGCCACAAGATGTCATCCATTAGCCTCATGAAGGTTGCAGGGCATTCGTCAATCTGAAAGGCATAACCAACCATTCGAAGAGGCCCTCCTTGGCTTTGAAGGTAGTCATCCACACATCAGAGGGTTTGATTGGTACCTGGTGATATCCTGACTTCAGATCGATCTTGCTAAAATATTTTCCCCCCTTTAGTTGGTCCAAGAGGTCATCAATCCGTGGGATTGGGTACCTATTACGGACAGTGATCTTGTTCAGTGCCCGATAGTCAATACAGAGTCTCCAAGTCCCATCCTTCTTCTGTACCAACACGATCGGGCTCCCACAAGGCGATGAACTCGAACGGATGTGACCTTTCTGTAGTAGCTCCTGAATCTGCCTCTTGATTTCATCTTTCTCCAGAACGGAGCATCGATAAATTGGTCCATTGGGTAGCGGTGCACCTAGGGTTAGATCAATGGAGTGATTGCCTTGACAGTGCAGAGAAACCCCTGCGGGGGAGGTGAAGATGTCCTCGTACTCCTTCACGACCTTATCCATCTGTATTTCTCGTGCAGAGGGGTCCTATCTGGAGGTTGTGGCCACCATCTTCTTCTTTCCTTGAGGGCGTATCATCAGGAAAACAAATTTCCCAGTCTTGGAAATGAGCTTACTGCATTTTTTTGCAGTAATCAAAGAGATGGAGGTAGGCGGCGCTACCTTTGGTATCCTGTACAACTTATTCCCCAATGTAATAATAACAGCATGGGGCCTTGATTCATACACAGCATGTCACTTCCACAAGTATGGTTGTCCTAATAATACATTACAAACTTCAAGGGGAGCAATGTCACACAATACCTCATCTGTGAAGGGCTTGATGTTGTACGGAAGGCGACACTACTGGCTCACGCAAAGATCTCGTCCTTGGTGAAGCCACCTGATGGTGTATGGTTGTGGATGTGCTGTGGTCGGTAAGCCTAACTGCTTCATGACCTCTACCGAAATGAGGTTCTTTTGGCTCTGGATATAGACAATGAACTGTAGCAGGGAGCCCTTTACCTACATCTGGGAGTGGAAGAGATGCTCCTCCTCCTCTGGATCTTCGGGTTCATTTTTCTGGATCTTGGAGGTAGCAACAGTGGCATTGGGATCCGCGTCAATGATCTACGTCCCTTTGCCATTCCCCTTGTTGGGTTCTGACTCAGAGTTGGAACATGCATCTGATTCTGGAACCTTTAGCTCAGCCACTAGTGATTGCTTGGCCCGACACACACTGGTGTTGTTAGTGGAGCTCTTATGGAACTCACACCATTTTCCCTTGTCCTTTTTCGTCTTCGCGATGCTATTCTTTACCTACAGCTTTGGTGGGTTTTCTTGGGCTAGCCTGCCTTGGCTTTGTACTTTATTCTGTGTTTTAGGGGTACCTTTCCCTTGCTTCAGATTCGCAGATCCAAAGTCTTGCTTCTTTTGTTTAAACTTCTACTCGACCTTGATGGCATATTGGTACGCTGTGCTGAGCGAGGAGATGTTCAGGAATTGTATTTCTTCCTGGATGTACTTGTGCAGGCAGCCATGATATTTGAGTATCAAATGCTGCCCCACATCCTTGATACCCAACTTTGTGCGAAGCGTATGGAAAATATTGCTGAACTCTGGCACATCTTGGTCCCTTCCTTGCCGCAGCGTGGTCCATTTTATGTATTCATCCTCATAGCTTCTGACAGGATAGTACTACTCCTTGATGGGATCCCGGAATGAATTCCAGGTGGGTGTGGCTGAAAATAGTGAGTTGGTATTTTCATCCTTCTGCTCATAGTAGGTTTCCCACCAGTCCTTGACGTGGGGGGCTGCTTTGAGAAGAGCGAAAACAATCTTTTCCTGACTTGAAAATTCATGAACAGAAAAATAATCGTCCAGCAGATTTAACCATTTATCTACAGCATCTGTGGCTATCTGACCCTCAAATATGGGGATTTCAAAGTTAACTTGTACCTTAAACGGTGTGGCATTTCCAGAGTAGCTACTGGAAGTCGATGCGTCGCTTCTGGGTAGCCGCTGAAGGATTTGGGAAAAACTGTCCATCATTGCATTCCATTGTCGTTCGAGGGCTTCTTGGAGCAAGATTTTGATAGGATCTCCTTCCCCCTCATCTTTCTTCTCATCCGCCATAGGAGGTCGTCGGGATTTGCGAGGCTGGTCTCGTAAAGGTTCGACCAGTTCAAGCCCTGACTCCTTATATCCCCACCTCTTTGGGGACATGCAAAGAAAAACAGAGAAAAAGCAAACCGCTCTGATACCACTGATCCAGACTTAAACATGAACGCAACAAATTACAGAGATAACCATAAACACAGATATGCAGTGGAAATAATACTTCACTTCATTAATGTAAAATACTGAAATATGCTTACAAACAGTAATGGAAATAAACCAGCTAGGGTGATGGTAGCTTATCTCGGAGAAGAGATGTGGTGGCTACGTGCCTCTGAACTGTCTTACAATGAGGCTCGAAGGCCTATTTATTGTTGAGAAACAATGGAAAACCCTTAACATTCCAAAACCTAACCCTAGAAGATGAAATGCCAAACTATGGGCCCCGTTTGGGTAAATTGGAACATCAACTTCCCGAGGTCGTAACTTTGGCATACGATCTCCATTTGATGCGCACAATAGCTCGTTAGAAAGATCTATCTGAGCACTACTACTTTGGGAGGTAACATTGGTCCATGGACCCTTGTTGCTATAGATTTCCCAAAAAACATTGTGTAGGGCCTCAAAACGGCTCCGGAAGTTCAGGACCCGAAAAACTGCTAAAAATAGTAAGTTGTGCTATAATTAAGGAAACTGAAAATGCTGAGAGAAACAATGGTGGGGGTGCAGGTGGACTTGGTAGGTGGCCACCAAGATCCACCTGGATCACCTGTAGAGGTCTTCTGTAATTCAGCTCCTCCTTTGGTAAGAATGAGCCGACAAACCCTTGCTTTGTTCCTTCTTTTTGAATAGGGTCTTATCCTTCCTATTTTTTTTACTCCTCTATACTGTGATTATAGGTGGATGTTCGCACTTCAATTGCAGGCCTTTGTTCCTGTTGTGCTCTGTTAGACAGGGTAGGGTCTTCCCATAAAATTTATATGTTTTCTGGTTTCCAGTCTTTATTCAAGGGCCTCGGCCAATCTGTCAATTACCTTGTGTCATTTCCTCCGTCATTGGCATTTTGTAGAAATTCCCTTGGGCCTCCATGTAGTTGAATGTTTGTGTACAATATCTATTTGTTTGTCAGTTTAACTTTCAAGGGTTTCAAACCCCGGTCCCTCTGGTTGTAAAGTTTCGATACATAGTTGCTCACTTAGTTTGGTTGTAGACAAGGGGTTTTGAACCCAGGTTTCATGATTCAGATTCTTCCGTTACAATTTTGTATTTTGATAGGGACTATAAATTTCTCAACATTTGAATATAAATGATATATAGACTTTGTGAAAGGAAAATGAGAATGTTTGAGTT
Organism: Pinus tabuliformis; assembly: GCA_031772625.1. NCBI lineage: Eukaryota > Viridiplantae > Streptophyta > Pinopsida > Pinales > Pinaceae > Pinus > Pinus tabuliformis. The sequence continues at coordinate 847,998,796 of CM062814.1, forward strand.
ATATGGTACCTGGAACTATATGGACTTTTCATGACTGTGTTGTTTTGCTTGTAAATTATCTCTCTGTTGTCATTCAGCTGTAACGCGGCCCGACTCCTTGTATGCTTTGGAAACTGTATTAATTAGTTTCTCTATTCGTTTGACTTTATTACTGGTTAATCCGTCCTTTATACTTTCATAAGGCCTCTGTCGCCCTGCTAGTTCTGGGATTTTCGATGTCTGTAAGAAATTAATCTGCCAGTGCTATATTACTATTTAGGAACACACTCAATTTGTTTTAATTAGGAATAAATGTAACTTCTTGCTGCAAATGGATACAAATTCTTTCAGAGAATAATTGTGTAATTCTATTCTTCTTCTGCTATGATGGAATCAATCTTACAATGTTTCATTTTTTTCTCTTTGTATGATTTGTTGAACAGTTTCTAAAACTATCAATAGTTACATGTAGTTACTCATGGCAACTGTTTATTTCTGTTTGTCTAAATTCTAAAATTAACTTAAAACTGTAAATTTAGAAAAAACATCATAATGAAAATAAAACAGAACTTACTACTACGTCCTAAATGTTATTAACTAAGAAAATTTAGAAAACTCAGAAACAGTAACCTGTCAACATATCAACCTATGAGACAAATACTTCTTCTTTGTTCACCCCTAGCTGGATGCTTTTGCATCAGGCTCCTGGGGTAACAAAAATTCATGGCTTCGGTCCATGAGCTCCACGACAGAATACCCTGCACACTGTATCTGTCCTATGTCAAGCCATGAATTGTCCTCAATGGGACAGTTCTTCCACTTGACCAGGTATTGTAGGTACTCCTTTCTGTGAGTTCGCCTGGCCACTTGCGTATCGAGGATTCTCTCAATCTCAAGGGGCTAAGCCGAAGGCATCTTCCTCATCAAAGAATTACTTTCCGTTTGGGTGTCTCAATCTGGCCGTGCCGAACTGTCATCTTCAAGACTGGAATTATATGGAAACAGACCTACCACATTAAAAATAGGCGATATGCCTATTCCTGGAGGTAGTTGTAATTCATAGGCATTTGCAAAGAATTTACGCAGAATTTTGCAAGGACTAATTTTTTTAAACTTCAATTTATTGTACTTACCTTTAGGGAATCTTTCTCTCTGTAAATGTGCGAGGAATTCATTCGCCACATTAAATTGCACCTCTCATTGTTTCAGATCTTCCTGTTGTTTATACCTCTGACTATTGTCCTGCAACTTCGACCAGTAATAAAAGTGATTGAGCTGATCTAAGGTCTTATCAATGTCGACATGCCCGACTAGACCTCCACTATGCTTTTATCAGATGATGTTCTCCCTCATTTAACAGTCAGGAATACATAGTTGTCCTCCTTTAAATAACAACTTCTATTATAAGTTATAGTCTAGCCATGGACTATTATTCCTCAACGAAGGGTTTTTGGCAGGCTTCATAAGCCTCCTTGAAATCCACATATGTCTGATACAAGTCTCTCAGGTGTTCAAAACCCAACACTTGTATTGCACTCTCTTGCAAGAGTAGACCTCTTCTGCTTAGTGCATCTGCTACCTTGTTCACTTGACCACTGATATGCTTCAATATGAATGTAAAGCTCTACAAGTACTCCACCCATTTTGCATGTTTGTGATTCAGCTTATGTTGTTGCATAACATACTGTAATGCAGAATTATCAGAAAACAAGACAAACTCATTACCCAACAGATAATGCCTCCAATGCTTCAAGGCTTGGACAACGATATAAAACTCCTTGCCATAAGACGTATACTTTTGCCTGCTTTCATTTAATTTTTTGCTGAAATAGGCTACTATTTTGTCTTCCTAGATGAGTACGACTCCAATGGCTGTACCACTGGCATCACAACGAACTTGAAAAAGTTTGTTGAAATCAGGCAATCCCAACATTGGCCTTTCACTGATCTTCTTCTTCAATATCTGGAAGCTCTTCTCTGTTGCTTCAGTCCACTAAAAAGGTTGACTTTCGTTCTTGATTGTGTCCAACATAGGTGCACAGATTCCATTAAAATCCTTTATAAACTTGTGATAGAAACTTGCCAACCCATGAAAACTTCAAACTTTGAAAAAACTCTTAGGGGATGGCCAGCTAAGTATAGCTGCAACTTTTTATGGATCCATTTTTAGCTCATTTTTTGCAATAGTGAAACCCAAATAGACTAAATCCTTCTGAAAGAAAGTACATTTTCTTAGATTTATCAACAACTTGTTTTGTTGCAACTTCTTTAGAACATATCGAACATGTCGAAAATGTTCTTCCTTGGTGTTTCTGAAAATCAGTATATCGTCAAGATACACAATCACAAATTTCTGAATGAACTCCTTCAACATCTCATTCATCAGGCACATGAAAGTACTAGGGGTGTTACTCAACCCAAATGGCATCACCAGCCATTCATACAACCCTTCATTAGTATTGAAATTTGTTCTCCGTTCGTCCCCTTCTCTGATTCTAATATGGTGGTACCCACTCTTCAGATCTATCTTCAAAAAATATGTTGCCCCGCTCAAACAGTCCATCATGTCATCCATTCATGACAATGGAAACCTGTATTTGATTGTAATTTTGTTTATTGCTCATGAATCTGTACACATCCGCCACTCGCCTCCTTTCTTGGGAGCTAGAACTATTGGAACTGCACACGTGCTTAAGCTTTCCCGAATCAGTCCCTTATCCAGCAACTCATGTACCTATTTCCTAATCTCCTAATTGTCTTTGGGACTCATCTTGTAAGGATCTTTATTCGATAAACTAGCTCAAGTGATGAAATCTATGTGATGATTGATACTCCGCTTTGGTCGTAATTTATCTGTTAAATCATCTACCATAATGTCACTGAATTCCTGTAACATTTCCTGGATTTCTTCAGGTAAATCAAAAATTTCAGTGTGCAACAACACTGCTCTCGATCTCCTTACAACAACATACTTTACCTCATCATCTTCAATCTATTTTAGAAATTATTTTCCACCCACTAGTAATACTTTTGTTCCACTAATCTCTGTTGTTTCTTCCTCCTTGATGGGTACTAGCATATGCTTAATCCCATCCTTGACAAACTTGTGACAGTTTGTTTTCCCATCATGAACAACCTTTCGGTCATACTGCCATGGCCTACCTAGCAAAATATGAGACATGTCCATGGGCATGAAGTCACAAACCACTTTGTCCCTATACTTGCCAATATGAAACTCCACCTCACACTACTCATCAGCTAGTAGTTGGTGACCCTTCTATAACGACGACACCTTATAGGGAGTTGGGTGTTTCAATAGTTTTAAACCCAATTTCTCTACCATCTCTGTTGCAACCACATTATCAGTGCTTCCACTATCTATAATCAATTTGTAGCATTTGCCATGTGACTTGCACACAGTCCGGAATAACGCCTTTCTTTGGATTTGTTCAGCTATTTCCTTTGCAGGTTTCAGTAGAACCTTGTTCAAGACTAAGGCCTCTCCTGTCTCTAGTACATTTTCTACCTCTTGAGGTGGTGCCTCTACTTCCTCTATCTGAGCAACATATGCTCCTCTTTGACCAGCCTGTTCTCCTTCAAGAAACTCAAAGGATCTGTTCCCCCACTTGTGGCACTTGTAGCACTAGTAGGTATCTCCTCTGCCTTTGCCATTTCCCTTTCCTCTCTCGTATGGCCTTCCTCCCCTAGTTCTACCTTCCTTTTCTACTGTCAGTGAGGTTTTTGAATTCCTTCCCTCTTCGCTGTTGGTGGTAGTTCTTCCTCTACCAAAGGATTGTCCTTTCCTTTTGCCAATTGCTCACCCTCTCCTAGCATTTTGCTTTCTTTTGATCTTTTATTCTGCCTTTAAGGCACTCTGGTATGCTTCCCCTATGGTTTTTGGGGAAGAATAACTGTCTCGTCCAATATCTCCAGCCTTAGGCCATTCACAAAACTTGTTGTCTTTTCTAGGGTGTTTTTAGTATAACCATCTCTAAAATTCACCCGATAGAATTCTTTAGTATATTCTTTCACCGTCATTCCCCTCTACTTCAAATTCTACACCTGTCGATGCACACAAATCTGGTAATCTTTGGGCAAAAATTTGCCCTTCATCTTGGCAACCATTCTGGTCCACTTTTTAATTGGTAACTTATTCAATCTTCTCCTCTCTACTTGGACACTGTCCCACCATAAAGTCGCATGTCCTTTCAGCTTGGTGGTAGTGAATTTAAATCTCCTATCTTTGCTAACCTCCTCACATTGAAAATATTTGACTAGCTCACTAATCCAGTCCAACAACACTTCTGTGGACAAACTGCCATCATAGTTCAGAATTTCAAGCTTTGGCTTACTGCTAGCCAACAAGACTGTTACACTAAAAAATGTCACCATGGCTATATACAGTTAGTATGGCTCTATCAACAGTCATTCTATCCTCTTAGGCAAGTCTTAAGGCTCTGCTCTCCATGTCAAACTCCAAAAAGAGAGAAAGTCTTTATAAATGTATTTATCTCTGGGTACACAGGTTCTCTCAACCTTACCTGCGGGTACGCACCCAATGTTCACAAAAGCTGCGTACTTGTACGCTCTGTATGTAAAGGGGCAAGTGCGTCCCCTTGTAAAGGTCAAAATGCGCAAGTTTCATCTTTAAAAAGTTACTTGTAGTCATTTCTAAAGCATTCTAGAAGGTTGTTTGATGTGTATTGAGCGCCTCCAGATGGTTCATGTACCCCTACCAAAGAGGAACTTATCCCATCAATAAGGGAGCTATCCCATCCAAAGAGGGGATTATCCCATTGATGGTGGACCTGAATAACTTCCTCTAGACCACTATAAATACAGGCATTGGCCAGAAGGAGGGGAGGTTGCAAGCTAAACATTTCTAAGGGTAGATGCTGCTGGAATTAGGACTCCCATTTAGAAGCTTGTGAGGAGAGATTGCCATCTTTGCTTGTTCTATTTGGAAGTGGGTGAGCTTTGTCAAAGTAAAGGAGAACTCTTGATGGACCGTAGGAGGGACTTGCACAACACCAAGGCTCAGGTTGTAATTGTTCCTTTTGTTTCCTATTAATGCAAATGAGTCCATTCTTCTGAATAACTTGTTATTTATGAGTTGTTTCATGTACTCCTTGGTCTATGTGTTAAATATGTTTTATTCTATGAGATTATCAAGTGCTATTTAATCGTTTGATTGTTAGTAGATGCAGGTTTCAAAGTGAAGGAGGAGCTCATTCGGATCAGCGGAGCTGGACTGCTACAACAACGTTGGACTACAAGTAGGATCTAAACACTTGATTTCTTATATAGTAAATGCATGTTTAGAGAAGGATTGCTCTTGTTTGTCTTGTTTGTCAATAGAGAGTCTTAGGCTCCTAGGGAGGTTGGTTGTGTCCGCACTATCGACTCTTTCCGCCTGACAAAGACTGACCTTAACAATTTGATTTCAGGTCCTTCATCTGGTCCATCTGTTGTAACTATAGCTTCTTCTTCACTGTCATCCCCTACTTCAGATCCCTTCTCCTTCCTACTTCTACTGCAACCAAACGGGCATTCAGGATCCTAATATCTTCCCTTAATCCTTCATCTACTACTCTTCGAATAGCTCTGCCATGACCTATTCTTCCTGCTTCCATTTTATAAGTAAATCAATTAACTGTTCCAGCTCTGATATCAAAATTTGATGGGTCTAGCCCTCATAACCCTCGTAATGTGTCAATAATTAATATATTGATTAACTCGATAATCACATTCACCAATGCTTTGGATATTTGGTGGTTGATTCGTTTGTTTGTGTAATTAGTTAAATGGTACAAGTGGTTGGTGTGAGGGGGACACTTGTCCGAACCTCGAACTTTGTTCACCCACCTATTGCTCTTACTCCCGAAACCGTCGTTTCATTTGGTATTTGCAACATTTGTTTGTTGTTACTATGAGGGTTGTTACTTTGTTCATCTGTGGTTCTGGTAGTGGTTTAAGGGCACTCTGTCTGTGCTTGAGCATGGGCTCTACTCTGCCTAGTGGTATGGCAACTCTGTTTGTGATTGCCTGCTTGCTGTTCTCCGGTCGATTTCAAACCTTAGCACTGTGGTCATTATTTCGTTGGCTCTTGTGGACGGTTTCCTGCATTCCATAAATGGTGTTGATTACCCTCTCGAGGGCACTATTTCTGGTGGTGTTGATTCAGGTTTCTCTGAGTGTGTTTACTGTTTTTAATCTTTAGTTCTCTGTATGGTCGTTTCTCTAGTTAACTGGTTGTTTTTCTACTGTCTTAGGTTGTGGCCACAAGGTGACCCTGTCCTCGTCTACAACTTGTCAATTTGGCAAGGTAAGCCTTCTCTCCTTCATTCATCTCCTTGTTTTAATCTACTATCTTTGGTAAAAGATCTTGCTAAAAGATCTTGCTCCTTTTGAGAAGGATGTCCTTGGTGGTTCATGGTTTATCGAGGTCTTCTGCGATTCGGCTCCTCCTCTTGTAAGTATGAGCCGACAAACCGTTGCTCTATTCCTTATTTTGGATTAGGGTCTTATCCTTCAAGTTTTTTTTACTCCTCTATACTGTGATTGCAGGTGGATGTCGGTGCTTCAGTTGCGGGCCTCTGTTCCTATTGTGGCTTGCTAGACTGGGTAGGGTCTTTCCATAAAATTTGTTTGTTGTCTAGTTTCCAGTCTTTAGTCGAGGGCCTCGGCCTCTCTGTCAATTACCTTGTGTCATTTCCTCCGTCATTGGCATTATGTAGAAATTCCCTTGGGCCTCCACGTAGTTGAATGTTTGTGTACAGTCTCTGTTTGTTTGTCGATTTAACAGTCAGGGGTTTCGAACCCCGGTCCCTCCGGTTGTAAAGTTTTGATACACAGTCACTCACTCAGTTTGGTTGTAGATTGGTGGTTTTGAACCCAGGTTTCATGATTCAGATTCTTCCTTTACAATTTTGTATTTTGATAAGGACTATAAATTTCTCGACATTTGAATATAAATGATGCACAGACTTTGTGAAAAGAAAATGAGAATGTTTGAGTTATATGGTACCTGGAACTGTATGGAATTTTCGTGACTATGTTGTTTTGCTTGCAAATTATCTCTCTACTGTCATTCGACTGTAGCTCAGCCTGACTCCTTGTGTGCTTTGGAAACTGTAGTAATTAGTTGCTCTATTCGTTCATTACTAGTTAATCCATCATTTATATTTTCATAAGGCCTCTATCACCCTGCAAGTTCTGGGATTTTCGATGTCTGTAATAAATTAATCTGCTAGTGCTATATTAGTATTTAGGAACACACTCCATTTGTTTTAATTAGGAATAAGTGTAACTTCATGCTACAAATGGATACAAATGCTTTCAGAGAATAATTGTGTAATTCTATTCTTCTTTTGCTATGATAGAATCTATCTTACAATGTTTCATTTTCTTTTCTTTGTATGATTTGTCGAACAATTTCTAAAATTGTCAAGAGTTACATTTAGTTACTCATGGCAACTGTTTATTTCCGTTTGTCTAAATTTTGAAATTAACTTGAAACTGTAAATTTAGAAAAAACATCATAATGAAAATATAACAAAACTTATTGCTACGTCCTGAATGCTATTAACTAAAAAAAATTTAAAAAACTTAGAAACAGTAACCTGTCAACCTGTGAGACAAAAACTTCTTCTTTGTTCACCCATAACTGAATGCTCCTGGATCACCCATCTCCATTTCTCTTGTCCTCCACTCCACTCCACTCCACGACTACTTCACCCTCCACTACCCAATCAAAAAATTTCGTTCAGAATATGTCTAATATATTGTTCTATTATTCAAAATAATGTACAAATCAGAAAAATCAAAACAATCAATCACCTGTGACTAGCCACTCAAATATGGGATGGTAACATCATTATATTGTCCTCCACTCCACTCCACGACTACTTCACCCTCACTCCACTACCTGATCAAAAAATTTCGTTGGGAATATATCTAACAAATTGATCTATTATTCAAAAAATTGTACAAATCAGAAAAATCCAAACAATCAATCACCTATTTGACTCGCCACTCAAAAATATGGTATGGTAACATCATTATAATATTCATTATGGACGCCAAAGGAAGATCCCCGCGATACGCGAATCGAAGAAATGGAAAGCAATTGAGAGAAGGATAGTTTAAGAAAAGATAGTTTAATTTTTGCTGCGATTTTACATATTATTATTGAGTCGAGAGGCTCAGTTTTGAAAAGATGTGTAAATATATTTATGTATCAGTAATCTTTAAAATAAAAATAAAAAATAAAAATTATGATTTAAATAGTAAAATAATGTTTTAATAAAAAAAATATAATGTAAAGTAATTACAGGTAAAAAAAAATGTATGTTTAAATCTTATATTTTTCAAAGATATTTTAACAAAATATTTAAATAAATTATTTGAAGATCTATGTTAATTAATTTATGTTTTTATGTTAAAATGTTTATTTGGTCTTATATACTCTATTTAGCATTAAAAAATACAATTTAAATAATGAAAAATGTTCACTCTTTGATCTCTTGACTCATCTTAGATAAATCTATGCTGACGTATATAATACAACTCTAGTTTTCCTTTATTTTATATATTTAATTATATTTACCCAAAATTTTTCCTCCTGACTTTTGAGTTATCCTTAGAATACTCCCTAAAACAGGACAAGGATCTTTCGTAAACCTCAACTCCATAGCGGCTCGATCCCAGAACATCTTGGATAGTTTAAAATAAGATCTGGATGGGATTTTTTTTTAAGATCCCGATCCATATTTTTCCCAAATAATACTAAACTGAAACTCAGACACTGAGTCAAATAAAAAGATTATAAACTGAAACCCTTCTCACCGTTCTCTGATCATCTACAAGAGTAGGAACCTAGTCATTGGTAGTCGGGTTTCTATGAATAGCGATTTATTCCATTAATCCAGTCTCCTCTTGAAAAGCCAAACGGAAATATGATCGGCCATTGCAACCCACCTTTATAAAGGCTTCTTCAAGCTTCAAATTTACGAGCAACTTAATTACTCACTTCGCACAGAAGGAAAAGAAAATACTCACGAGGCAATGCACATTGTTGGATGGATTAGAAAAGAACACTTACAACCTAGGAACAATGTTGCATGTGTGCTACATGAGCTCATGCAAGTCAATAATTGTACATCCTCCATTGCTCTACTCCCTGAAAAATAACTGTAAATTCCCGAGCTCGTCAAATACTCACATGTAAACGAATCAAGACTCATGGTTTGGCTCGTATGTCACAATTAGATTCAAATTATGAGCAAAACAAAGCAACAAACAATTAAAGGATACATAGCTCATAATATTTGTGAGCTGAAAGACTGGTTGTTCTTATTTCCGCAAGCATCTGAGATGAATACTTCAGATGGTCCTAGAGATTATTCGACTCATTCCCATGACCTTTTTGTTGCGCTACTGATGAACATGAATGAGGGGTTTGGGATCGCCGATGATGGAGATTATTTCTTATGACAAGCGACTTCATAGGTGGCGAAAAGGCTCTTTGAATTCACATGGGAGCCACAGTTTCTAAATCAACTCTTTATTATTTTTGTTTGATAGTTCAGGATCCCCTTTGGCCTGAGGCGTCGATCATAGACTAAGAGGAAGGATATGCTTGGCATATTTTTTCTACCATTTATCCCAACCATCCATTAAAATTAAAAATTAAAAGTCAACAACCCTTTACGAATTATTTAAAATCGTTTTAATGAAATATTGTTTATAAAAATTACGAATAGTTATTTGAGTAAGTTTATAAATCTACAAAATCATGTAAAGAGCCCCCCAACAAAAAAATTGTGCAAAATACTTGTATGTTTCTATGAGTAAATGTGTAAGCATGCAAAATCTTGTAAACCTTATGTTAATGAAAATTATGATTGCAAATACTTGTATATACCTACAAGTATTTACCTATGTAGTTGTATGAAAAAAATTCTATAGTAAGATACATGTTGTAAGCCTTCGAAATAAGTAATCATATGTAATACAAATAGCACTGAGAGTTAAAAAGTTTAATTATAATCGATTAAGAGAATAATTCACAACCATAAAAAATAACATAAGCTAGTAATAATCAACAATTCTACCTAGCGGCCGCATGTAACTGCTGCTCTGCCTAAAAAACAGCTCCATACTTTGGTGTACTCATTATTATAGTGGGTCATTCTCCACAAATTATTTAATTAATCATTGCTTCCAAGACTATATCTAGAAGATTAGCATATTGTTTGTATATAAGTATCGATATGTGTGGGAAATTGAAGCATAGAAAGAAATTGAAAATTTATTTTTAAAGTTCATGTTGTATAGTGATTGTGATTACATGATATATTTAACATTTCAAACTGTATGAAGTAGATAAAGCTTTGATATTTAAAAATAAAAATGGTTAATATGGAAAATTGGATATTATTAAAGTTGTATAATGATTGTGATTATATGTTACATTTAACCTTCCAAACTGTATGAAGCAGATAAAGCTTTAATATTTAAACAATAGAAAAAAACCAATTTTATTTGTGTATACGAAAAATTGGATAAATATTAAAACAATTTAACATACTTTATTAAATTATAAATATAATTAAAGGTATATATAAATATTATGATAAGATAATTATTTTCAATTTGTTTTTTTAAGATATTTTTTAAAAGAGATTACATTTTTTTAATTAGAAGTTATAAATTTTGTAAACACTTGATCTTATATATATATATATATATATATATATATATATATATATATAATGTTTCTAAGAAAATATAATTAATTTTTTTATTGAAGTTTTCTTGGGATGATCTACTATATGACAAAAATAACCATAAGTTGTTAAGAGAGACAACATGAATGAAAAACAACTATGAAATGAATATACTATGAAGCACACAGGGCAATAGGATCATGGGGATTATGGGGATTGATGTTTGTATCTCTACCATTTTAACATGATTCTCTAGGTGTTCATGTTAATTCAAACATCCATTAACTTTCATAAGAAAAATGGATATTTGAAAATTAAAGAAATGAAATCTTATTAGAAAATAAAAAGTGTATGTTAGTGATAGGAATGATCAACACAACTGTTGAACTGATTTATTAGGTTGTGCTAGAAAATTATCTTTCTCAAAATATGTATCCATTTGCAAAAATTAGTTTGTTGGGTTGTGCAATAAGATTCTTTCAAAATATATATCTTTTCTTCTTTGTAATGTCTTTATAAACACAAACAAAATAAGGAATAAAGACAATACACATCATATCCAAATCACATGGCTACAAAAAAAATCATATTTTCTATATCTAAATATCCTAAAAATGTATAAACTACAAGAATATTGTATAATCCTGCTTCTTTTCATTGATATTAGATGAAATATAACACATTGGTTAGAGAAATACCTTATTGTTTATACCACTTTTTTAGTCTCACAAAAGGTTGGAGCCTCAAATTTGATAGCTTTTAAAGCTCATAAATATTTATGATGGAAGAGGGAAAATAACATATCATGCAATTAATGATTTAAAGGAAAGAAGGGTTTTTCAAGTAAGAATAAATGATAGAAGTTTCCATGTATAGTCCTTCATCAATGAATGCCACTATAATTTGTTCTAGTGTTTTCACTATACTATGTTAGTGTGCTTTTGGACCTCATACCTGGGTGGCTACCTCCTCCTTCAATCCATAACTATTAATTTTGACTTAACATGTTCTTTTCTTATGTTGGTTACATCATTTTCCCATTAATCCATTAGAAATCTCATTAATCAAGACTGTAACTAATGAAACATAAATAATAAAATATGAAGACAAGCCAAGTCAGAAGAACATAAGAGTGTGTTTCAAGCCAGGGAAAAACCTCGAGATAGGGAAAGCCCTTGATCAATTATTCTTATTATTATTATCAAATGTTCAACAAAGAAATAGAGAGAGTACACTTAAAGTCATATTGACTTGACAATATGTTGAGGAAAACCATTATCAAGGTGACAAGGAGATAACCCAATCAAATATGTTTTCCTGAATGATGCAACCACTTATCGGATTTCAATCCCTTAACTAAAGAAGAGGATGCCAAAAACACTGTCCAAATATGATTTGTGTCCATACTGATTCAAAACATACCAACATGATTTACTTTTCTATTCAACTTATGAAATGAGCTTGGTTAGGACTAATCAACAGAAATCATCAACCCTGATCTATAACTCAAGTATACTTAAAAAATTTGCGGCTACCTTAGAGATGCTCCTCTTTATTTCACTGGCAAGAAGAGCTACTCAACACCCCCTGTGCAGACTCATGACCCTCCTCCAAAGAGTGGTGAAGGGTTCGACCTTCAATACAATACATTGGCCTTAACTCACAAAAATGCTTCAAAAACTAGACCGAAAACATGCCAAGACAATCCACAAATCATCCTCATCTACTCAGTCGATATAGGAGGTTAATTCGATATTCAAAAAGGAACTAGCCCTCTCCTCTTTGCCTAAGATGCTCCTAATCTGTGACCAAGGAAAGATACGCGTTGCTCTCTTAGGATCATGATTATATGAGGGTGGAAACACCTTTATTTATACAATTCAGTGGAGGATGAAGGGACACATCTATTGGAACTATTGAGCCGACATAGAGATAAGTTTAGCCTTGATAATATTTGTGTAAGAGAATAAATTCAAAAACCGGCTTTTACTTATCCAAATTTGATGATATTTAGATCAAATTTGGTCCTCTCAAAAAGAGGAATTTAATGTTACAATAATATCCCTCAAAGGAGATATACAAGGTGGAATTAGGCTCTAGTTTCCAATTTTAACACTCCCTCTCAAATAGGGAGAATTCCACTTGCCAATATGTCCATCATCATTGTTCATCATGCTAACTTGTTGTCATGAACGATATTTATACCTAATTTGTTCTCAGCTCTACTCTATTGAAAACTGATGTAATAATGAAGAAGAATTGGTGAAGAGTGAGTCACAAGACCTTACCTAACAAAATTTAGTTCAATGGTAAAACCTCAATCAGACTATATCCCAAATCAAGTTGAGAAACACCATTCATCCTAGTCATAGGGAGTACGATAGTAACCGATGCGTCCATCGGTAGTGCTATGGTCCCTAATCACTTTTCCAAAATCATTGGTTAGATGAGAGGTACTTCCCATGTCCCAAACTAAATGGGTAGGATGGTACCAAATCAATAGCAAGGAAAGAATGTATCACATCATGATCACAAGCACACGTAGGGAAAGGACGAACCACTTCCTACAATCACACATCATAATCACATGTACGGAAAGGATGAACCACATTTCACTAACATGTCAACCAACACTCGTAGGGAATGGGCATCCTACATCTAGGGAAATGATGAACCACTTGCCACTAACATGTCAACAAATCCCTATACGCATCTCTCACTAGGGTATCCCTAAGAGAAGGTGAACCACTCATCCTACTCATATGTTATCAATAGTAGGAGAAGGTGAACCGCTAACCCTACATACATGCATCATCAATCGTAGGGGAAGGTGAACCAATCACCCTACACACATGTCAACCATCATGGGGTATCACAGGGGAAGGTGAACCACTCACCCTATATGCAACAAACCAATAGGGGAAAATGAACCACTCACTTTTTACAAAATGCAAAAATAGGGGTAGGTGAACCACTCACCCTATGGTTTCTCATTGCTCAAGAAGTACCAGAAGCTCCTAGGAGCTCCCAAAGCTCAATGATCAATTGAGACCCTCATAGTAGGGTCTATCCACGACTCCTAGCCTCTCCTTGAAGAATTTAACAAGAGGCTTTGTATGGATGAAAGTAATATGGTCATCCAACCAATAATGATGGAGCTTGGTAAATATCCAATGTATCATATCAAAATAAAGAGGTACCCAATACTTAGAGCTATAGTAGAACATTGATTCTGTGAAAAATGAACTCCAGTAAAAAATATCGTAATATACAATGATGGTTACCAGTTCATGCTCAAATGGCTCACTGAAGAGCTTCAAAAACCAAATAGCTTCATAATAAGCAACTCATCCAGCTTCAATAGTGCTACTAGAGCAACAAAATCAAGAAATATAGCACTAGATGTACCCCTTTTACTCAAGACACTGCCAACCGAGTCAGTGTCAGAATATCCATGAAATATTGTATTTTGGTAGTGAAATTCTAACCATAAATAGTAGCTTCACACTGATATCTCAACGAGCAGCACATCCATATCTTGAATTACGGGCATGTGATATGTTTTTATCAAGAAAACCAGGGATCAAGAACTTCTCCATCTCATCAGACTTTTAAGTGTAGGAAATAGTTTATAAAGGATTTCCATATTGGCTTTGAAAATCTTATATTGATATCAACAAAGGTCATTTTCAATCATTACTCCCTCTAAATATTGGGGAAATTACCTTACACGAATCATTAAGGAGTTAGCTTATTTCATATCATCATCAAGAAGCTTACATCAAGGAGTCCATAACATTAAAGAGTTCATCATCAATGAATCCACATCATCATTATCCACAAGGTCATATCAACATTAAGAGATTATGTTAGCATCATAAGATCCACATCATTTAATCAAGAAATCCAAGGAATATAGTATATAGATCAACTATATCATCTACTTCATCATTGATCAGATTATCATCATCAAAGAGTGAGTATCAAGTACCATCAAAGAGTCCAATCACATTATTAATGACAACAAAAGAGTTCTTATCAGCAAGGAGTGCCTGTATCGTTTATGATTCTATGGCTTCATATCATCACCATCATCATTAACGACTTCACATAATCATCTAGAAACATTAGTGATGATAAAAGACAATAAAAGAGATGTATAATACTTATCTCAAAATATAGACAACTTCCTCTTAGTCCTAGCCCTTCTATGACTGGCCTATTCTTTCAACACGAGAGTATCATGTTTGCCATGCAAAGCAAATAGTAAGTCTGCCATTATGAAAGATGAGATCATATGAACATTTTGTCGGCCATACATTTAATATAATATGTCATATGAGGATTTTTTCTATCGTTAAACGGTTAATATAATGTGCCATATTCATAAGAGAATCTCATCTGCCAAATAATACAATGTGCCATATCCATATAAGGATAATGTCTGCCATTAATATAATGTGCCATATCCATATGAGAATCGTGTTTGCCATATAATATAATGTACCATATCCAAATGAGGATGAGGATATGTCTGCCAAGTAATATGTCATTATTAATGGCATACATACCATAAGGGTGTACACAAATTTTCATCAATATTTATATAAATCAACTGTACAATAGAAACTTTGGATAATGCTACAACATTTTCACATATATACTCCAACATACTTCACACCATATAATATTGTACCTTAGGATATGGATTGGATTAAATGCATACTACTTTCATCAAATACATATTTTTTTGTACATGCTATATACTATATGCAATTTGATCACTTCATATAAAAAAAAATTGATACTTGATCATATAAATTGTGTAACACGTGGATCAAGAAATTGTAGCATTTGTCACCTTAGAAAAACTTGGATCTCACAATAATATACTCAATGTAACATCTCACAACATGAAGTATACCTTTTAATAGTGTCTTAGAACCTATTAACCTTGTTCTTTGGATAAATATAGGAGACTTGAGTTATTAAAGTGTGGTCCCTTGCCTTGGACACATCACCCAGAAACTCGTATTACTATCACATCAAGCCAAGGCATCGAAAGTTCTATTTAACGAAGGAACCAAAGTTCTATTATAAACAAGGATCGTGTTTTGTTCTAAGGACATTCAACCAAGTTTTTGTGAATATCATTCTACAAGAGATCTAAAATTATGATGTAAGGAATCCAATAGTTTGACACTTAAATCTTTGTCCTAAGAAAGTCATCCAAATATTTGTTGACTAGTTGAAGTTCCCCTATGAAGGTCTATTAACCATTAAAGTTCCTATGCTAAGTTCTAATGATTTTCCTCTGTAAAGACGAGATATAGACACAAACCTAGATGTGGCTCAGTCTGTCACAAGGTTCATTTTGATAGTATATGTGTGTGTATATATAAGCCTACAAAATTGTGAACTTAAAATGAGTCGCATGTATTCTTCAAACATGATCCAATCTCAAAGAAAGATCATCAACAATATTTTTGGCAGTTAGATACCCTTCTTTAAAGATTATGAAGGTGACAAACTTCAATAACCATCACTCTTTATCATAGCAGGAAGACGTCTCCAGAGCTTAGACACATCACAAATAAGGTTTCTATTTTTCTCATAATTTTCTATAGCTCCATGCA
Organism: Pinus tabuliformis; assembly: GCA_031772625.1. Taxonomy (NCBI): domain Eukaryota; kingdom Viridiplantae; phylum Streptophyta; class Pinopsida; order Pinales; family Pinaceae; genus Pinus; species Pinus tabuliformis. The sequence goes on from CM062814.1 coordinate 848,015,141, forward strand.
TCCTATTAAGAAATAGAATGCTTGGAGTTTTTTCCTTAAGGAGGTTTGAATGACTATTGCAAGACTGCAACCAATATTAACATTTCATTCTTATAGTGATACTATAATATTCGTAGTAATACTTGTAACTTCTTTTCAGAGAATAGGAATCAAGTCAGTCACAACATTGATGAACTCAAATCATAGTAAATTCTCAGTTGCCTTAACTCCACCAGGCCATGGGATTATGAGTTCTTATATAAATCATTTTATATCACTATGATACCTCAGAGTCAAGGCAAGGATATTAAATAAAACATCTCCTTCTATATGTTCATCATGATGATATATTCTAAAGATTGATTGGATAAGACAACTAAATATTTCTCTTGAAAATATATTTTTTAGAAAGAAAAATCTTCATAGATTTATATTAAGACAATATAAAGATCATAAGATATGGCAAGGGACAGACACCTTGCTAGAATATTAGTGCATATAGATCAAAATTGACAGTCATAGGATCCCCAAAGAGATAAGAACAAAAATAAAAATATCTACAAATCATAGGATCCCCAAAGAGATCAGAACAAAAACTCAAAATCTAGGACAACTGCTATCATAGACAAATATAAAGAAAGGGACCAGAGTGCAAAGCATGTGAACCAGATATTGAAAGAGAACGATCACATTCCTGGGATGACGAAGTCCTGAATAATATAGGAAAATTCATCATCTGAAACCTTGAAAGACCAAGAACCTGAATCCATTCCAAGTCCTTTCTTGGAGAGAAGCTCAACTTGTTCATTTCTGGAACGAGGAGTATGCTAAATTGAGCGTTGTTTCATAATGCTCTAGAAGTGCATGATTCTGTTTAACCATCCAAACAGATGAGGGCAACTAATGAGGCATGCACCATTGACATGATCTATCAATGATTTTGAATCGCCATAAATTGAAATGCATTGGATGTCCAAAAAAACAAAAAAAGCAAGCAGGCCTGTAAGGGCCCTAGCCTTGGCCATGCTGTTTGAGCCATGCCCACCATTCCAGGATAGGAAGTATTGCTGCTTGTAATTCATGATGATGTGGACCCCACATCGACAAATGTTATTTTTCTCAGCTCCATCAAAGAAACCACAGGGAGCCTCAAAGGAAAAGTCATCCGGCTTATTTTTACAGACTTTTTTCATCTTGACTTTTTCCAAAGGAATCATGTCATGAAAGGCCAAAATGTGCTGCAGAGTTGACTTAAGGGGCTCCTTTGAATCTTGGAAGATTTTAGCATTCCTCCACTTCCATAAGCACCAACAAGTAATAATAAACAAGGATCGCCAGGAGTGCTTTTGCTCGCTCCACCATTGGAAAGCTACATGAACTGAAGCAAAAACAGCGTGAGGGAAACCATAAAATAGAGAAAGTTCATACCAGATCTGAAGAGTCGAGTCGCATTGGAAGAACATATGGATGTTAGATTTCTCTGCAGCTTGCCACATAGTGCATCTGCTTGGCCCATGCCAGTTTCTCCTCCAAAGGTTTTCCCATGAGTTGTTAAAGACCAGCCATGAAAAAATGATCATTTTGAGAGGACACCCCGACTTCCAAAAGCATGAGGGAAAAAGAGAGCTAGAGCCAGGAGCATTTGGAGAGATCATGATAGCATAGATGTCTTTTACATGAACAAGCATCTTAGCATTAGGAACGGTCCATATCATATGATCACTGGTTCCGGAACGAAAGATTCCTAGGCTGCACATATCTTATTTTACTGAATTCCATATCGAGAGTAGCGAAACTGGCATGTGAAGTTCGCAGCCATCTTTCCATAATGGAATGGGGCCACACCATGAAGCGATCAGTTTGTCCCAAGTAAAGCAACTGATTCTATGAAAGAAAATTAATAAATTTTGAGGAAAAAATGATCTTTCTCGGCCATTCAATATAGGATCAATACCGATTAAGATTCGGGAGCCAGAGAAGAGGTTCCATCTTAAGTTCTCCAGAAAGAATTGCTGGACTTTTCTGAGGCTGAGCCAGATGGCTAAACCTTGCCTAGTTCCAATAGATCCCCTTCTGTACCAATATTCTAAATCTTTTCCTTGCATATCTTTCTTTCTAATAGAAAGGCCCCAAAGCCCATCGCGAAAAATGCCTCTCCATAGCAATTTACATAAGAGTGTTTTTCCAAAGGATCGCATATCAAGCAGGCCCCATCCTCCTAGCTTCTTAGGCTTAGATAATTTGTCCAGCTTTGCTAAATGAATTTTATTCTGATTTGATTTTCCACCCCAAAGGAAGTTTTCCGAAAGACTATTCATTTTATTTATGATGCTTGCAGGAAGGAAGAAAATATGAGCCCAATAGACCGCTAGTTGCATCAAGACTGCCTGAATAAGAATAAGTCTGCCTGCCAAAGAGAGAGTCTTAAAATCCCAGCCTGATATCTTTTTATAAAATCTTTCCAATAGCCATTTCCAGTCTACTTTCGAGTAGCCCTTAGCCTTTAGTTGAAATACCAAGTATTTCATCCCTTCTATGATTGGACTTAGAGCAATACCCAGTAACTCAGCAATCCAGGAAACCATTGCCATGTTAGTGTCATTATGAAAAAGTGTAGATTTTCCTTTGTTAATAACTAAACCTGTTGCTTTCTGGAACCTATCAAGAATTTCATTGAGGCAGCTCCAGGAAGCTCTGCACAGCATGGCAAAGATGAGAACATCATCAACAAACAGGTTGTGAGATAAGAAGATGTCCTTGCATATCCTGACCAGCCTGCATCTCTTTCCATCAACTGCTTTATTGATCTGAAGGCCGAGGGAGTTCATCGCCAGAATAAATAAGAGAGGGGAGAGGGGGCATCCTTGACAAAGCCCTCTTTCTGCTGAAAAGTAAGGAGAGGGCATTCCATTGATAATGATCGAATAATGTACATTCTCTACACAAGACATTATCCAGTTGATGGAATGAGATTTTAATCCAATCTTCGCCAGCAAAACTCTCAAAAATCCCCAATCCAAACAATCGAAGGCCTTTTGCAAATCTATTTTTAGAATTATCGCGCCAATCTTTTTAGTTATCATTGAATAAAGACTTTCCTGGGTCATGGCAATTGCATCCAATATGTTGTGGCCCTTTAAGAAAGCATGTTGGTCCTTTGAAATGAAGGAGGCTAGAGTAGGCTTCAAACTTTCTGCAATAATTTTGGAAATAATTTTGAACAGGATATTGCATAATGATATTGGTCTGAAATCTTGGAAGGAGTCCGTCTCTACCTTTTTGGGAATTAGGGTGATCTGAGTAGAAGAGATGATGTTGTGAATACTTCCGAACATCCAGGATGCCTCTGCCATCTGCAACAGGTCGCTTTTGAAGAGATCGAAAAAATGAGAGAAAAACTCTATGCGCCAGCCATCTGGCCTAGGGCTTTTATCTTTTTTAAAAGCTTTGATGACATTTTGAAGTTCCTCTTCAGAGATCGGCCGGAAAAAGCTTTCATTCCCTGCATCATCAAACATTAATGGAGCCATTTCAATACCACAAAGGGTGTCCTGAAAGTCATTTACTTCTTTTCTTTTGTATTGGTTCTTAAAATATCGCACAGCTTCATTTGTGATATCCTGCTGGGAATAATAGAATCCGCCTCTGCCATAGCTGATTCTCCAAATCGAGTTTCTCTCTCATCTGGCATTTGCAAAATTATGGGAAAATCCAGTGTTCCGGTCTCCATCCTTTAGCCAAATAGCTCTGCTTTTGAGCCTCCATTTAGCCTTTTCCTTGTCCAGGAGTTTTTTTTTTTTTTCCAGATTTCTTATGAGACCTTTGATGTCAAGTGGAAAATTATTGGGGTCTGTAGCGCTTAAAATGTTGTCCATCTCTTTTTGAATATCATTGAGCTCCTGTCTGTCCATTTTCCTTTTTTGATGCTGCCATTTCTTTGCCACCTTCCTCAAATATGCCAGCTTTTCTTGGAAGGTCATGAAAGTGAACATGTTTGACTTTGATAGGTCCTTCCACGATTTAGAGAAAATTTCGTTGAAAGCTGGATCCTCTAAATGAACTTTATTAAATTTAAAGGGGTAACCCAGCCTGAAACCATTCTCCCACCAGCCGAGGAAAATAGGCATGTGATCAGATGTGAAGGAATTTCCTATAGATGAAACAAGCATACCCATTTTGTCGATGATTCTAGAGTGCAGAATGAGTCGATCAATCCTCTTAGCAATATATGCTTCTCCGGTCCTACTGTTATCCCATGTAGGCATCAGTTTTGCAGGGACAATGTCGACATAATTTTTATTTAAAAATTCCATCTTGATCCTATCAGCAAGCGGGTCTTTTTTCCTGCATTTTCCCCAACATTCATCAGAGTTTAAGGTCATATTTAAATCTCTAGCTATCATAAGAGATTCAATTTCAAATATTTCTGAGGAAAACAATTTTTCCCAGAAAGGGGCTCTATTCTTATAGGGCGCATAGGTATTGAGAATGTTGATATTTAGACTTTGACCTCTGATAGAGACCAAAATAAGAATCCCTGCAAGACACTTATAGGCCTTGGCCTTGATCCAGAAGGGTTCCCATAGGACTGCGAGCCCTCCTGACTGGCCTCGAGCCTCGGATGCAACCATAAGCCATGAAGGGAACATTTTCCTAAAGTAAGCAATAGAGACCTGGCTGCTGTGCATGGTTTTCTGTATCAGGATGATTTTTGGGTGAGCTGAATAGAAGATGTCCTTTAGCGCAAGATATTTTGTGTTTGCACCTAAACCCCTGATATTCATAGAGACAATGAAAGTCATTTGGATGACTCACTAGCCATTCTCGCTCTAAGAGGCTGAATATCAGTAATGTCCTGAATAGGAACATCAATGAGAGATAAGTTCCTTACTCCATGCTCAGAAACAATCGTTCTCCCCCTAAAGTGACGGCTGCCTCCATTGTGTTTTTTCCTGACTGTTATATTCTTTGCTGAGTTAGGACTTATGAATAAAGAGGCAGGACAATTGGGCTTATGATTTGTCATGGGCTCCAACTCAAGAGATTTTTTTCTCAACAGATAGTCAATATTGTTGTCATATTTGTTAACAGGGGATGACTCTGGAGAATAGTGAAACATACCTTGATGATTTCCAACCTTTGTTTGTAATGACTAAGTTTCTCTTGAATTAGTTCCCATGATCACTAATTAAGACATGTAGAAGGCCATAAGACAATGTCACAGATTTGTCATTCTTGAACTCGGACTTGTCCTTCCATAAAGGTCTGAAGGTGACTTCTCATTGAAATTCCTTATATGCATCTTAGCGATTTCAATTTCTTAAGCTTAGGATTGTCCTTACCTGCACTCTGATTCCATGCTAATTTCGAATTAAAATTTTATTTTCTTAGGTTAGTTACGTCATTTTCCCATTAATCCATTAGCAATATCATTAATCAAGACTATAACTAATGAAAGAACATAAATAATAAAAGTTGAAGAAAAACCAAGTCAGAAGAATGTAAAATTGTGGCTCAATCCAGGGGAAAAAAATCAAGCTGGGGAAAACCCTTGATCAATTATTCATATTATTATTTTCAAATGTCCAGTAGAGAAATAGAGAGAGAGATTACACTTGAAGTCATATTGAATTGACAATATGTTGAGGAAAACTGTAATCGAAATGACTACAAGGAGATAACCTCATCAAGTCTGCTTTCCTGAATGATGCAACCACTTACCAAACTTCAATGTTCAATATGTACGGAGCCTTATTACTAGACTTCAATCCCTTAATTGAAGAAGAGGATGTCAAAAACACTATCCAAATATGACCTTTGTCCAAACTGATTTAAAATATACATACATGCTTCAATGTCCAATGCAGCTTATGGTCTCGGCCTAGTTAGGGCTAATTACCAAACATCATCATCCCTAATCTACAATTCAAGTATACTTCTAACATTTTTGGCTAGCTTAGAGATGGTACTCTTTATTTTCCTAGCAAGAAGAGCTACTCCCAGCCCCCTGTCCAGACTCACAACCATCCTCCAAATAGTGGTGAAAGTTCAGACCTTCAGTATAGTACATCAGCCCTATCTCACAAAGATACTTCAAAAAATAGACCCAGAACATGCTCATACAATCCACAAACCATCCTCTTATACTCGGCCGATCTCGGAGGCTAATTCAGTATTCAAGAAGGAACTCATCCTCTCCTCTTTCTCTAGGATGCTCCCAATCTACGTCGAATCAAAGATGTAAGTTTCTCTCATAGAATCATAATTATATGAGGATGGAATCAACCTTATTTTTAAAATTTGGTGGAAGATCAAGGGACGCGTCTATTGGATCTATTGAGCTAACATAGAGATAAGGCCGACCTTGATAATACTTGCGTAAGAGAATAAATTCAAAAGCCCACTTTTACTTATGAGAATTTGACGATATTGAGATCGATTTTGGTCGTCTCGAAGGAGTTGTCCAAAGTGGAATTTTGCCCTAGTTTCCAATTTTAACAATAACATAGAATTTTAGTTTCTTGATGATATTCTTCAATGTGCAATATAATTACATGCACCATGACAACTTGTAGAATGGAGATTTTATTTCTAATTTCAAAGAAATTGAAGGAAATTCAATTTTTAAGAATGACCATTTTTCATATGTGTAAACCTTAAATTATAGATCTAAAGTAAAATACTCAGAGGCTCACTACTTGCAGTTGATTCACAACATTCATATAGACAATGCAACATGCCATTTCATAGAGCAAGCCACTTGGTTCAAGATTTTAACGAATGTTAAAGATAATATTGAGAAAGGCATATTTAATTGATTGGTTTCTCCCTAGGACATTAATGATAAGTTCCCCAAACTTATCTTGGTGATGAACTTATATCCTAATCAACAAAAAAATGACATAAACTTAAAATGTGTACCAATAAAGTTCCTTTTTATCTTTCTAAATTTGATGGAATGCCACAATTTAATAATGTTAGTCTAGAGAGGTGTACATAATCTCCTTTTGTTTGGATTTATACTTATGTCTTGTTACAAGGAAGCACATGTTCTTAATTATTAGGTTTGTTAAAGCTAATAATTCAAAAATAAAATTAATATTACATATTACATATTAAAAAATGTGTTTCTAACAAAAATAATAATAATTTGTTAAAAAAAGAAGAAGAATAAATAAAATCAAAATTGAAAAAAAAAATCAAACTTTATAGCTTAAATTGACATTCTCCTATCATCGATGCATTGCTTTGAATCTCATTAAAATATAGTTCGTATTTTAAAAGAGAGCAACATAAGATGTCCATTCTTAATTAAAATATTAAAAAAATTGATGGACAATTAATTTTACAAAGTATTATTCCCATTAAAATCACTATCACAACCAAATTTAAAAAGATATCATGATTTAATAAATAAGTAAATAGAGAGTAAAACAAAAATAACTACTATAAAGAGTTAATGAAGTGCAATTTAGAAAATTGAAAGAATTTTTTTATTGTAGCTAACTTGGACAAAAAATAAGACTGTTAAGATAAGAATGAATTATTACAACCTTTTATACTGAAATTGGGTGCTAGGAAAACCTAAAATAGCATGGAATTAAATAATATACATATTTTAAATATTATAAGAATAAAAAGTATATATTCTTCATGGTACTAAGAAATTGCAAGATAAAAAACAACTTAAAAAAAAAAAATCTGTCCAACCACAATATTCATCTTCATAATTTGTTGACTCATGAAAACTAAGGAGGTCCAATATAGTCATGGATGGTACCTAATGAAACCCATCAATTTTGATTATAGCACTAGACTTCGATAAGGATATTAAGTTACTTCATAGTCAAATACCTCAAGAAATCAACCTACATAAATTTCAAAGCACTCAGTCACTCAAATTAATTCTCTTTGTGGTTGTTATCTATATCATCATCGATCCATCCTAACTCATGTAGAGAGGGATCAAACCTCTCAAGATGAAAACTTCCTTTTGAGTGAAAAACTTGAGAAAACTTTTGTGAGACATTGTTGACTATCCATGGAAATTGTTCTTTTTTTACTTGAAGGACCCTTTTTTTATTTTAAATCATTAATTGCATCATATGTTGTTTTCACTTGTCCATGAAAAGTATTTATGAGATTTAAAAATTATGAAATTTGATGCCCAAACCTTTTATGAGCCTAGAAATGTGGTATAAAGAATAATGTATTTCTCTAACCATTTTGCTATACTCTATCTAACATTAATGATAAGAAGCAGGACTCACTACAAGAAAAAAGGATATTGGTGAGGGTTGAAAAATGTCACCATAGGCTCATTGGTGACAATCAAAAGAGCCTCTATCACCAAAAAAAGAACATCACCAAAGGTGGCATCACCAAAATGATAGATGTTGTGGTGACATTCAAGGTCTGTCACCAATAATGATTTATAATGATGGATAGTGACCGTCACCATTTCATATGAGCAATTGTGATAGACATTAGCTTTCGTCACCAAAAATTTGAATGTCACCAAAGGCGGAGTCACCAAAATTTTAGGTTTTTGTGGTTAAATTCATGGTCCATCGTGAATAATTATTATAATTACGGATAGTGACTGTCACCATTTCATATGAATAACAATGATTATTGTGATGGACCTTTCATGGTCGTCACTATTGATGCATCTATATATATATGGTGACATTTGTTGGTCGTCACCATTTCATATTTTGTTGAGGGTCTAATGATGTCACCATAAGGTCATTGGTGATGGTAAAAGTAACCTCTATCACCAAAGGTTGTATTGGCAAAAATATAGGCGTTGTGGTGACATTCAAGGTTCGTCAGGAATAAGATTATAATGATAGATAGTGATTATTACCATTTCATATGAACAAGGAATTGTGGTGATGGACCTTTCATGGCCATCATGATGATGCATATATATGGTGGCATTCATTGACCATCACCATTTCATATTTTGGTGAGGGCCGAAAAATGCCACCTTGCACTCATTTGTGATTGTCAAAAGAGCCTCTATCACTAAGAATTGATCATCATCATTCCATATGAATATCAAGGCATGATGGAATCAAACCAACAACCTCCTTCTTGTAAAGAATTTGTTGTTCCATTGAGCTATCACCCTTTAAAGAACTAGACTTAAAAAAATTAAATGACAAAACTTTACAAATTGTAAAGTTTAAAACTTTTAATAAATTATAACACTTTGTAAAGTCTTGGAAAACATGTTACTAAATAAGAAAAATATCATCAAAGCTGCAAGTCCCTACCTAATGGTTACGGAAGTTATGAAAAGTGGGTGGAGGGAAAAATAGTTACATATAAGATACTCAATATTGAATACCCAATTCGAAGTGACACATTGAAGACATTTATAACGTATAAATGACCTACAATTATCAAACCTAAAATCTACAATTACACCAAAGATTGACTTTTCACCTTGTTAATCATGTATAGTATGTTGTGATAGCATATAAATATGCCTCTAAAAGACCGATTTGCATGCCAAAAAATAAAAAACAACAAGTATATATGATGCAATTATGAATAATGAGCTACATGCTTGAATCCTATTGCCCATGGGGCCTAGAAAACTAACTGGGAGTGCTTCTTGTTATTAATCAATTCAAGATGTCAAAATACAATGATCAATAACAATGATCCTAAAATGTAACCATTAAAAAAAATGTTAAAATTTTAAGCACAAGTTTTGATAATATTTTTTGCACCATTAAAATATGAAAGAGACATTCAAACACTTCCAAATCCACACCAAACACAATTATACAAAGATGCAATTGCATGGTTACAAGGAAAGCACTCTCTACCTCTCAATGATAACTATGTCCTCCCACAAGTACTTCAAATAGAAATGAGGTGTGAAGATAAGAACCTCAAAGCTAAAAGAACTACAAAATACAAAAATATACTTCATCCCCCCTTTAGCTTTACAAAATACATCTGGGGGAATAAAAAAAATATCCATAGAGAATAGGATTAGAGGAGGAAAATAATGATTATATGTAAAAAAATAACCAACAACGAAATCTACTAATTTGAACATGTTTCCACATGTACTCAAAGATTAGAGGACACAAAGGAACCCAACCTGATTGATTATGCACTTGATAAAATGGCATTTACTTTAGAAAAAAGGAAGAAAATTCCATCCTCTTTCTTATTATCCTATGGAATAAACCCTTTATGTATGGAATTTGGTTTTTGTGCTACACTTTATGATTACTCTCAAACATTAAAACAAGAGTTCCCAAATTTGTTTCTAAATATGTCTCATTTGTTTGAGTTTGGGCCAAACCTAGTCAAATCCTGTCAAGTTCAGCCAAGATGTAGTGATATTACCTATGCTTTCCTAAGCTGTTCAACAAACTTGACCCAAGATTTTGAAAAGGAAGTTTGACAGAGATGACTTGTATGACTTATTTTGACAAATATTCCCTTTTTGTATGTCTCGTAAAGAGAATCCGAACTAGCCTCCTCTTACCACAATGTGACTAGATAAGCAAGACAAATTTGAACCAAAAGTATTCACTAAGAGATTGCGAGTGAGGGGCATTTATTTTTCTACAAGATTCTTAGAGCTTGCATGTGACTCCAACAATTTTTTTTTGTGTTGCTGCATTGATAAGCATAAACACAATTTTGTCATGAAAGAGGCTTGAACACTGATATAGGAAATTTCAGCACCTCACTTTTACCAACTAGGAAAACCACTATTTCAGAATTTATCTTAATTGTGGAGTTTTATGCCAACTTTCTATTGGGGAATCCAAATCAATCTTCTTTTCTAGACTTTTCCCAATGCTTCATGGATACATGCCTTGTGATTGTGCTCTCCACCGCGATATAAAATTTTCAAAACTCATCTCTTTCAATCAAAAAAGTGTACCATAATATAAATACGCAACTCGTTTCTTCCAATCTAGAGGTTATGCTAATTGAAGATCCCTTTGCACGTTTTGGCCCAGATATAAAGATGTACATGTTAACTAGGATTGGTCGTAGAGTTTACAACAAGTGAGTAGCCTTTTAAAGGATGGTTCCAATTTGAATTCATGGGGAAGGTAATTTGGTCCATTCAACACTACAAGATAACATTTTTGGCATTTAAATCAAGAAAAGCTAAATCAATTTTTAAAATTTGGCATATATTCAAGAAAGTAGTAAATTCTGTAAATACTAAACACTAAATATCAAGTACTACATTCTATAAAGTTTCATTTTTTTTGCATCAAACAATGTAATTTAGATGAATTTCATTCAAGCAGTCTAATTTAGCAAAAGAGTGATGAAATAGGTACCATGGAAAATTTGGTGGAGGCTTAAAAAATTTATATGGGCACGTTTAAAACCAGATAATTTAATTCAATGTGATTCTCTTCTTTACCATACATGCTAATACAAATTTATTGTACTGAAATCCCCTTCATATACAAACCAACATCTCTAGAAGTGAAACCTTGGTTGGTTCAAAATGTCACCTTACATAGTGCTACTTCTCTTTCTTTCTATTGCTTGTTTTCTACATGGTTGGCTTCTTTCCCGTGTGCAATTTCAAAACCAGTCCAAAAAAAACTACAAGAGGGTATTAGCCAAGTTTTGTTGATACAACTTCAATACACCCCCCACTTGCAAGATCCCCATTTACAGCTACGTCACATTCTGCAAAGAAAACTTGACCACGTAAAATGACTTGTTTTTTGTTCCATAAGGGCACAAAGTGCCACTTCTTCTAGAGAGCTCTTGTCTTGGTTGATTACCATGTTTTCTTACGTATGAGGAAAATGAGCTCTTAATCAACCAAAAATAGTTTAAGGAAAAGCACTAAGTAGGAAAAAAACTTGAAAATATTAATTATTAATTAGAATAATATAATTTTCAATTTGGTTTGTATGTTTAGTGTAAGTGGAATAATTTTACTTAGTAATATTAAATTTTGTGACAATTTTCATATAATTAGTAAGAGAACTCAATATCATATTCTAAAAGCAGAGTGCCCAAACACATATGATATAATAGTGTTATATGAGTCTCCTATAATATTCAAACTCAAGATGCTGAGGAAGGAGGAAATTTTGACCCCTAATAGTAAGGTGTATGCTTCAACTTGCTTATTGGTGGCTCTGCTAAGATTCCAAGACTTAGTATTGAAATATTTCCTCCTGGGTCATAAATGACCCTGAACAAATGACATATACCACAATTAGATTTCCTCTAGACACTCCATGAAAGCACAATTTGAAGCAAGGCTGAGAAGACCTCCAGCTGAGAAATCAGAAACAAGGTTGAAGCTACTAAGATATTTTGGATATGGGGGGATGGATAGAACCGGGGAAGATGGAAAAATGTTGAAGCCACCAATAATCATAGGGGTCAATGGGGGGAGAGCAAGAATGAGGTATATAGAATGAATTAAGATGCTCAATGAGGAGAGCCATAACTTTGACAACCACCTTCCTCACCAAAGGAATCTCATTTTGATTTTATTTTTTATTGGGATCCACCCAAAGTTTCCAACAAACAAACTTAAGGACGTAAGATAAACTATTTTAAACATGGGATTTTTGTTGAAATAACCTAATTATTTCTTAGGGAAATGACCTAACTACTACGGAGAGGTTGACAATAAGCACACTCACTGACTGATTCCTCGTAAAACAAAAAATTGTCAAATAGAACTAGAAAAGGAATTGTCAAGGAGGCTGAGGATAGTTTGATAGGTAGAGTTGAGAACACACATGGACAAACCTAATATGCCTCCTTTTTGGATATTTTTAGCCATTGGAATTTTACTATGGGAAACCATCTAGTAGAAAATGTTCACTTAAGTGAGACCATTAGGATGCCAAATATTCCTCCAAATCCTTGTCTTCGAAGATAGATCAACTTATGAAGGTTGACACTCATATCCTTATTTGACTATGTCACTACTTAGGTTCCATTCTTGCAAATCTTTGAACTATCCAAGGATTTGGTTTAACTCTCGGAGAAACCAAGCTTGAGATCAACAATGATTTCATGGTTCAGCAAGGCGCAAGCTTCTGTGGCACTTAGCTCAGTAGAGGAAGAGTGCATGGAAGCAAGGTTGGTGATTTATGAGGCTATTTAGCTTCAAACGTTTCTCACAGATTTGTTTGGTCAAGTTTTGGAACCCAGGTGGATACATTGTGATAATTGGAGTTGTGTAAAACTCTCATATAATCCAATGTTCCATCATAGGTCCAAGCACATTGATATCAAATATCACTTCCTTCGAAACAGAGTCCATACAGGAGCAATGAATCTTTAGTATATCTCAATAGGTGAACAACTTGCAAATATTATGACCAAGCCCTTAGTGAAGGGAAGTTTATCTTGTACAAATAAGCTAGTAGTGGTGCAAAATACCTTCCTCATTGAGAGGGATTGTTGATGTTTGTAGCAAGAGGGCATGGATTTTTTCATTGGCTAGTTGTCAGGCATGTAAAATTCAACCAAAACCTCCTTAGAAAACTTGCTCAATTTATTTATTGAGTTGTTTTTATGATTTTCCTAAGTATAACTTGGGAAAATAACATTAATTTAATTATTTAATGTTGGCTACTGAGCTATAAAAACTAAGGAAATGTAATTTTAATTACATTACTGAATTTTCTTTAATCTCGAGTGAGTTAGGATTTTATCCTAGATATTCATCACTTTTGAGATTAGGGTGAGAGATCTAACTCAATAACAAATCATAGAAACAAGCCTAAAAAGAGTGGAAATATACAATTTCGAGAGAGTGATTTTCTAAGTGAGTGTCATACTCAAGGCCAAGAGAGAAAAGATAATGATAGATATTTTCTACAACAAGGAAGTCACCAGTGTATTCATCTAGTGGTTTTTGAAATATAATGACACCCGAGGAAGGAGGAGGTGAATTTAGAGGAGTGGTAGCTTAACACATGTTCCATATCGAGTCATACAACACACACACTGAACATTACCTCATAGAAGGGGTCGTATAGGTTTGTGGATCAACATTGTTAGTTGGGGGTTTGATCTAGGATTTTCTAAAGAATGTATAGGACATACAAGTGCCCAAGTTATTTCAGAAATTTTATTGTAGCTTGTAGCTTTCTCAACGGGCCATTTTCTCGAGTAGGGAACCATCATGGTTTTGATAAATAAAAGTGAAGAGGAGTTGGAGTAGGAATTTATCCATGTGACTAATTTCCTATATTTTTCTTTTGTTTTCTATATTTTATTTTTTGGTAATTGAATTAATATTTTCTGGATTATAAAAATTATTAGGAACTAAAATCATAGCTCAAATTTAGAAATCAACACATACCACCAAGACCAAGAAGAATATCGTAGAGTTTAAATTTTCATTGCTAATCTAGCTAAGTTTTGAGAGGGAGAAGAGACAGAAATTGATGCAAAGGTTCTTTTCCATCATACTACTTGTCCAAATACTGATTTTATCAAATTACTAGGGATCCAAGATAACTTACTTTGGAGGAGAAGGAGGGTTGCATAGAGAAGCTTCCAAATTTGCAATCCATTTCATGACAAAAGGGAGTGGTGATATATGTTGCGAATTCATTCCCCTTCTAGATATGTTTTAAGTATATCTTTTTAACACCATTAATTTTTGCCCAAAATGAGCCTTCACAATAGCTTGGATCCCTTCAACGTTAACTAGGGTAGGATGTTTAATCCTTAGGGTCTCAAACAATATTCCAGTTGATTAAGTGAAACTTTTTTTGATTGGATTCCCCCCTTGCCACAGAAAGCACCTTATATATTTTTCTATGGAGGATATTGACATTACACCATAAAAAGGTGCTTCACATAATATTTCATTTCGAAAGAAATTACTACCTCGTTTTCCAAAATAACACATATGGAAACTTTCAATAAGATACAAGCCTAAGATATTCAAAGTTTGTGGTTTTCTATAATAAATAGTACAAGTATGAATACTTATCACAATTATATCTATTTTTAAAATTTATACATACTGGATAGTAATATGTATAAATATTATCAACCATTCTAACTTAGCAATAATATTTGAAACTTTGTTAGACAAACAAGAAATATCATTCCTTTGATGCTCCTTGGTAAGTTTACAAAATTCCATTACAACATCTTAACCTTCATAAAATACTAGAACCTCCCTAAGGTCATGCAGGTGATGGCATGCCACATTTTCATTTTAAAAAACCTCATAAATTCCCTAGACACTATGTTTCCTATATTTTGAACTTGAAAAACCTCAGAAATTTCTCAAGTATACAAATTATGTGGTAAAAAGAGTAAATCAAAAATAAACTTTAAGAAAAATAAAAAGAAAAGATAATATATAGAGAGAGAGAGACACACACACACACACACAAACTTTTGAGAAAAAAATAATCCAACTTACACTCAAGGAAATGTATAAGATCTATGAGGGTTGTATCATTTGGTTCAAGCTTCCATGGCTTAATGGGAAGAGAATTCTCATGATGGAGACATGTTTCCAAAGCTTTTCCACTCAAATAAATCACCTTTGTAGGCTCTCTATTCAACTTTGACAAATCCTGCAATAATCCCATAAACCATTAGACTATATGCATTAGAAATAAATAACTAGCATAAATTAGAAATAACTAAAATATAATCTTCAAAAAGGACCAGATACATAATAAAGACACCAAATTAAGAGGAGAACATATATAAAACACTATAAAAATAGATCACAAAAAGGAAAATTCAAGTTAAAAATTGAAGGCCTAATCCACATGTATATAATTTGTATAACTATTAATTAATTCATTAGGATATCAATTAATATATACCATATAGTAATAAGAACAATGCACAGTTTCAATTTTTTGTAGATCACACATTAACTTCTTAAGTTATAAATATACGAGGCTTATGTCAGGATTCAATACTATCAAAGATAATAATGAATCACTTTTCATAGTTCATATAACATTCCAACATATGCTCAAGGTCAACATGTTAATTTTTCATAGAGCTACATTGTTGTTTTCTTTGATAATTGCATATCTTCATTAATACATTAAGTTCACCCCATAACATCATAAAATTATTCAAATTTACTTCATTATTCATCAGCATATGTAACTATGTAGAAATAAAAATAACATCATCATGAACGCAACGTAACATAAAGGAACAATAAAAAAACATATGCACACATAGAGACACCATGATTGGTCGGAGAGCATGGAAAAACCGACTATGGGGAAAACCCTTGCAAATATTCTTCTAATAGATTGTCATCAAATGATTCATCAAAAGATAATACAATTATCCATATCCTCACAACACCTATAATATCCATGAAATGCATCTAAACATCAAAACTCTTATTTAGATAAGTGTAATGTATTATCACTGCCTGTAACCTATTTCCGAACACGTCTTTCACTGAATACAATCTCTGAAATAGTAAAATATATTCTTGGAATATAGGATGGAGGGATGAGGAGTTGTATAATAAAATATGATAGACCTAGTTTCTCTCTACGAACTACATGATAGGGACTACGACAGCTTGTTCGCTCCCATACCATTCTATGCAGGCAACTGGGGACCAAACATACCCAGAATATCGGTCGCTCTAATGAAGATTTTGTGCCAGTTTCCAAGGGTACCTAGTTTCTCTCATGACCACTGTGTGCTAGTGTGCAAGGACTCAAATGATTAGTTTTGTTCCAGCAACGAGGAACCAAAAAAACCTAGCTTAGTGTGAGCTTCACCCTGTAGCTTCGGACCCTTATGTGAGCTCCCTTTGTCAAACTTGTGCAAGTCAAGGAAAAATAGAAGAGGAGAAGAGAGTGTGATAAATGTGTCCAAATGAGCTTAAGGAATATTCTATTTATTGTCTTCCGTGAGGGTCCACTTGAACTGTCCATTGGTACATATGCATAGGGCCGACCTGATCTAGCATATATGTATGAATAAGATAATTCATAACTCAACTTCTGCTTTTCCAAATGAGGTGATATCTAGATCAATTTTGGTCCTCTAGAAAAGGGGAATACAATGAAATCATCATATAAATAAAATGAGTAGTCCAAAGTGGAATTTTACCGTACTTTCATATTTTTAACACTCCCTCTCAACTAGGGAGAATTCCACCCATCAATATCTGACCATCGATCAACATGACATATGTCCCATCTCAATAATATCATCATTTCGTATAATCAATGTACATCTCCTGCTAATTCCTGCCTAACTCTTGATTGTTCCTACTCATATTTTGAATATTCTCGAATCTAGAAGGAGAATAATTTGCTACCAGAGGGGAGCTTAAGCTACCACCCTCTATGCATCGGGCTATAGACTAGAATGTCTATCAGTAGGCTAATATTGAAAATATCTCTCAATGGGATATAACTTGGAATATCAGTCGATGGGCTACTATCTAGAATATCTGTTAGCGTGCTACTACCTGGAATATCTATTAGCGTGCTACTACCCATAATGTATGTGAAAGGGATACTACCCAGAAATATGTCAATGGGATGCTACCCAAAAATATGTCAATGACCTACTTCCTAGAAATATGTCAATGACCTACTACATAGAAATATGTCATGAAAAAACTACCTAGAAATGTCATCCTGCTAGTACCCTGAAATATGCCAATGGGATACTACACAGAAATATGTCAATGGGCTACTATGACAAAATATGTTGTGAGGAAACTACCTACAAATATCATCGGGCTACTACTCGGAAATACCATTTGGCCACTACTTAAAAATATTGACGGGGAGTCAGATCTATGACTTGAATCAATATCGGAGAGCATGTCATCAAGGAGCACACCACAACTTGGAATGACATCAGGGAGCTACTACTCAACCTAGAACATCATGGGGGAGCTAATGGTATGACACCATATCAAGCAATAAGCAATATAGGGAAGCTACTACTCAACCCATCCTATTTCCTACTGATCTTCCCATCAATGACCTTGAATAGTCAAATGGTAGGACACCTAGATGATAATCCTATGTTGAGTGAGATACCTTACTTACCAAATGGTAGAACACTTGTGCATGATAATCTTATCTTGGGTGAGATACCTGAATTATAAAAGGGTAGAACACCTGCATGATAATCCTATCTTGGGTGAGATACCAGACTGAGAGGGATAATGCCAACAAGCCCAACTTGTGGGTATGATGCCAATTGGGTTAAAATATATAACAACTAAGATAGAGTGAGATATTAATCCAACCCTATGGGTAACAGATAGGGGTAACACCATATCGTCTAGAGTTCCCTCAACCCCAGGAGCCGTATATCTCAATTCCTCATCCTAGGAGCTAAAATAGTGGGGAATAGTATGGCTCAGTGTCCTCAATCGGTGTTGCTCCCATCATAGTCATATCATGATACTTGTATCAATTAATCATCATCTATCAGTAGTAATTGTCTCTTGTTAATACATGACATCAAATAAAATATCATGTTTGACCATAAATAATCATATAAATCACAAAAGGATACCATAATCATCTTCCCTCTCAAGGAGGTGCCAACCACAAGCCTAATATTGTCCTACACAACTACATTGTCTCGATATATGAGAGTATCATGGTCGCAATTATATATGTGTGTGTGTAATTCTCTTCCAATCAAATCCCACTCTTTATTATTCATGTGATATCCATATCATTCTCAGAAAACTCTCTAAGGAAATTCTTCAACCTTCTCATAGATATTTATGCTGGCAACATCGTACTCAACCTCGATTGTGTCACAAACTTCTCATCATGGCATATCTTATACTAAGGAAACACTCATATGTTCTCATCTCATCAATAACCAACATCAACATGTCCATACAGTCATATATCTTAGGAATAATAGATCATATCATGCAAAGATATCGAAGAATTTTGGGCGAAAAATGTGTATGAAAGAGCTCAATCATGAGCTTATTCAGGTTTTATGCACATCGTATATATATAGATGGATGTCCAAAATGCAACATCAATGCTTCAATCAATTGTTGAATTCCATGTCAAGTTCAACAACACCTTTAACCTCAACTCAAATTGTCCAAGGATTTGTATTTCCACTTCTCAATGCTTCTTCAGTAGCTTCACAATATAGATTATACTTTCCAACTTCAGAAATCGATTCATAATGCCATGATATATTAGTAGGAGCTTCAAAATCCATAACCCTCTTACTCATATGATCAGAGGCTCTTTACTTGAAAATAGTAGATCGATGTATATAAAAAACAAAATCAAAATATAGTCATACCTTGTAACAATTCTGAGGTAAAGGCATGAATCAACACATCATCTTGCTTCATTAGATAACTACAAATGTATACATATTTTGATCGGGGGAGCTTCCTTGATACAATGTTCACTATAGCCATAACACTTTACCGAACCATCAACCCTTCATAAATCCTTATTTTGCAATCAAATCAACTAAATCATCTCAATAAGCTCATCAAATTTTAGAACCCAAATCAATACAAATATCAATAGTCATCAATATCTTTGTGTCAATTCTTTGAACGAGATGACAAGTAGGGCTTTCATCAAGTAATGACATCATCTATTACCAGGCCAATAAATTTTCATCAACCACACAATATCAATCAAGTCATTCACATAATATAAGTGATAAGAAGTCACTATGCTCATATAACATTGACATCAAGGAAAATAATTAGTCGTCAAGTCAAAACATTAGACATCATGTAAATATCAAAGTTTTCTATCATAGTAAAATATATAGTACAAGACATATCTCAATCATTGAATCAGAGATCTAGGTCATCATTAGACATCAACCAACTCATATATATCAATCAACCAAAATATGTAAAAATATTGTAGCGCACAGATAAAACATAATGACATATCTATATGTATGTCATGGTCACCTACAAATATTCAAACTTCCCTTCTTTTAAATCTTTCGGATATCTGCTACTTTTCTGTGGAACTGACATCCTCCAAGTGAACATCTTGATTTAGGGTTTAGATAGCTTCAAAAATATTCAAATGATTCTCAATGTAGTCAAACCTTTGGAGGATCCCTTGAGGTTAGCATGGGAGTGTCTTTATCTAGCTTGACGATACCTAGGCCTTAACATGTGTGTGTCCAAGGATGAGTATCCCTAGTTCTCTACCTGCACCATAGAAGAAACCATAATTTCTGAACATGCTTCAGATCTCAGACTTTTTTGCAGATCAATATTGTTAGATGCACATAAATAATATAAAAAATGAAAATAGTAATAATATTAAGAATCTTGAGAATAGATTCTCCGTTTGATTGGAAACATACTTCATTTGTCTTCTTTATGTCATCAACCTGTCTTTACTAGAGAAATGAAACAATATATCTGTTCGATCATAGAATCAAACATATACCCATCAAGGTCATTACATGCTCACGTGAACTACTACAGCATGACATCAATCTTTCATCAAAGGTTAGATTCACATGATAGGAACAACATACTTCAAAGATTATGAACACAATATTACTTCTATCAAGTCAATTTATCAGGTTTTGGGGATTCAATTTTACCATATCCCATTATCAAAGGCATGACCATTGTTAATAAGAGATATAGAGTATAAATCTCAAAGTACTATAATCAAGGGTACCTGATATGACCATGTCAGATCATTCAATAAAACTTTACCAAAACAACAAGAGTGACACCACACTTTCATCATACTTATCACAAGCATTATCAATACCATTGGGGTAACCTTATATAAAAAATCCATCATGTGAAGAGCATCATTTACTAGAGTTAAGGTACTAGCCTTCTTCACAAAATCAATATCTCCAATAATAATAGATGTTAGCCAAACATCAAGTTATGCCACTATTCCCAAGTTTAGCAATAAGTAACCTCATAGAATCAAGAAGATCAACATGATCAAAATATTTAATACCAGGTGTACCATTTCATCATAAGAAACATAAGTCCAAACTCTTTCATATGAAACATGAGCTATTTGCGATGGGGACATTCTCAACATACCATAAGGGTTATGTAGTCATCCAATATTATAGTTGAAACATAACATTGAAGAAATATACCTTTGATACCTGTATTGTTTCAGTACCTGTGCATCTTCTCATTGGCAAATTTTGGTGCTTCTTACCTCTTTATCAAGTGCCTCTTTACCTCTTTCCATATCTAACTTTTCTTTCTTGCATCTCAAATTATCCTCAATATTGATCTACTTATCACATCTCATCAAGGAGGTTAGATACATCCATATACTCAAATATACATGTAGGAAATATAAGAAATGATCAAAACAATAATCATAATAATTAGATCCATAAGTATAAACAAGAGTAAATATATAGAGAAACATCGTAAGTCAAGGAGTACTTATCTTTAATGATAGGTGATCCTCTCCCTCTTGAACCAGCCTTCAAGAGTCAACACTGTCTGTAGTCCACATAAGAATGTTGCCTTCAATCAACTTTATCAACGACCATGTCATCTAGGGCTTCACCAAATTTGTCACAAGTGCTTGAGAATATTCACATAGACAATGCTAGAGTTTCATACATCAAATATCAAGTATTTTCCATAAACCAAGGTTTCTCTCAAACCCTAACCATCAAATACTTATGCAATAACTACATAGGGTTTCCTTCATACCCTAGGATTATTTTTGATCTTCACTATTCTCTAATTGCTTCCATCAAAAGCGTCTCCAGGGGGGTGATCTCCATGGATTTTATTCAACCCAACTCTGTTTCCATGTTAATTTTTCATTAGGGTACATTCTTTTTTTATTTGATAATTGAATATCTTCATTAATACAATAAGTTCAACCCATAGTATCATAACATTATTCAGATTTACTTCATTATTCATCACAATATGTAACTATGTAGAAAGAAAAATAACATCATCGTCAATGCAGCGGAACATAAACGAACAATAGAAGAAAAGCATGACACATAGAGACACCAAGATTGGGTAGAGACCAAGGAAAAACCCACTATGGGGAAATCCATTGTAAATATTCTTCTAATAAATTGTTATCAAATGATTCAATGAAAGATAGTACAATGATCCATGTCTTCACAACAACTAGAATATCCATGAAGTGCATCTAAACATTAAAATTCTTCATCAAATAATTGTAATGTATTGTCACTGCATATAACTTGTTGTCAAAGACATCTGTCACCAAGAGAAATCTTTGAAACACTGAAATATCTTCTTCGAGTCCTGGACAAAGGGAGGAGGAGCTGTGTGAGTGACTATGATAGACCTGGTTTCTCTCTATGAACTACATGATAATGACTATGATACCTCAGTCACTCCCATACCATTTTTTGTGGGCAACTAGGGACCAAACAGACCCAGACTCTCAGTTTCTCTCATGAAGACTCTGTTCCAACATCCAAGGGTCCCTGGTCGCTCTCATGACCACTGTGTGTTAGTGCCTAGGGAGTCAAATGCTCAGTTTTGTGTGAGTGACTAGGAATTAGAAAACCCTATCTCAGTGTGAGCCTCACCACGTAGCTTTAGACCCTTGTGCAAGCTTCCTTCATCAATCATGCGCAAGCCAAGAAAAGGTAGAAGAGGAGAAAAGAGTTTTATAAATGTGTCCAAATGAGCTTGAGGTATATTCTATTTATAGGCTTCCACGAGGGTCCACTTGACCTGTCCATTGGTACATATGCATAGGGATGACCTGATCCTCAATATATGTATGAATAAAATAATTCATAGCTCACCTTCCGCTTATCCAAATGAGGTGATATTTATGTCACTTTTGGTCCTATAAAAAATAGGAATCCAATGAAATTATCATCTTCATAAAATGAGTAGTCCAAAGTGGAATTTGATATAGTTGCATATTTTTAACACAACTTGATCACCCAAAACTAATAACAAAGAAATTTGGTCACCATGTACCAAAAACTGAAGTGTTTGATATAGGGAACATGGAGAGGAATATTTATACCCCTGGAAATGTCATAAATTAATAATAATTCTTAAACAAAGTAGATTATGCCCAAAAAAATGGGAAAGGATTGAGAATTATAGTCAGATAAGAAGGTTGTTGTGCCACGTACATAAATAAAAGATGTCTATGTAGGTGAAATATAAAATTGATCCAAGGTGATGCAAATAAGTGGGAATTTTTTTATGAGAAAAGTTTAATGGGATTTTAATGAGAAAACCCCATTGTAAATGTTCAGGGTTTTCAATGCCAAATCAAGGTACAAAGTCGGAAAGGATCACTAGAACAACCTGGAACAAAAGAATCAACTTCAGAAAAGTTCATTAATTGAATCAAATCCTAATATCTAATTAGCACTCCTTTAAGATATGCTTAGATTGAGAAGTTTAGAGAACAAGCAAGTATTATTGTGCCAAAGATTAATTCTAACACTCCTTTCATCCCTTCCTGGGTTTCATCCCGATATGTAATTCATGTTGATTCCTTGACACCCATAGAAGAGAAATATATTCCTTATGATGATGCCCCCTTTGATAACTTTGGATACAGGTATATTTCCCAATTAAGGTAGCAATGGATTAGACGTGATATGAATCATCACATTGTATGTTGGTTACAAACATAATAATAGTGAATACCATGCATGCAACCATTAGTTGTTAGATAGAATAAGGATGATTAGTTAGGGTTATACAACATGTCTAGCTTGTAAAATGTATTTTAAACACAATAAATGCCTTTCTTTAATATGTACTTCATAATCCATAATATTATTTTGTTTATTTAAATGGTTAAGGAGCACTTCAAGACATATGCTAACTTGCAATCTCACACTGACTTTAAACAACAAACGTTATTGATTATTAACTATTTTTATCTTAAAGATCAAAGTACCATGTCAAGTACTTTAAGGTATTTGTATTCAAGTATCTACTTTGAAAATTACTAAATTGAACAATTCCAAATGTATGTCAAAACATCATGGACATTCATAGAATAGCTCCTTGACAAAGGCATATATTAATCTGTAAAAAGCGTTCTCAAAGCCTACTTTAATTTGGAAAGTTACATCTTGACTATAGGTCAAATAACTTCTCATCACCCCTGCCATGATACACTCTTTTAGAAATAAAATTCTGAATATTTCATGGTTACACTTCTTCTCCTCATTATCTTATTCACTATTCTAAAAAAAATTCCTACCTTAGGTGTAGAAAAGGGATCTTCTTGCGAGTAACTACCAACATGAATAACTACGAAAACATCACAATAAACAATGACCTATTGAGGCTGCACTAGCAACTCATATCTTTTCACTATTTATTAGCTTATATATTAAATTTCTAATAATAAACAAGAGTGAAAGTTTTATTTGTAACCCATTACCCACTGCTTTGTTCTTAATCATCAGTAGCTCATTATTCCCATTACCACCTTTGGTTATCGGCCGATGTATCATATTTAATTCCTATTTTCTTATGGATTCATGTCCATTTAAATATATTTTTTTTAGTGTGAAGAAAAATAACTTTTTTCACTAATACCAATGACGCTCATACAGATAGTGCAATGTGGTGCACATTTGTTTCTTTTTCTCAACACCAATAACTTATGGATTCCATGATACCTTAAGCTTTGGTTTTATCCACAATGTTTTGTAGAATATTCATCTTAATTTAAATAAGATTTTTGATATCATACAGAACATTCCTATCTATATAATTAAATCTAAAGAAAATTTATGATATATAGATGGCTATGCTTTATGATTAATTTTGAGTTGTGCATACTTGAAATCGTGCATGTTCCGAATGCCCCAAAATTTCTTAAGAAATATTCTAAATAATTGACATGTCATCGATTTGAGCATCTACAGAACATCTTAGTATTGGCCCCAATCTAAAAATAAATTAGGATCACTAATGTTATATCTTAATATTTAGGAACAAAAAATGTAGTTACTATTCACCTAGTTAGTGTTATTCAATGGTATGGTTTAAGATTTTTGTTATTCGTGTTACACATGGGTACACTTGGTTTTAGAAATTTCAATATCCGACAAAGCTGACACATTACCAAATATTTTACTACTCTAAAATACCATCCATTTACAACCCAACTGTGCAACAAGAACATCTCAAACTATGCAATAATGAATATAATAAGTGCTGGAATATCTAGTTAATACCGTGAAATAAAAACCTATATCTACTTACATGGGAACATCAATGTATAAGTCCATAAAAACTCAAATTTCCTTTTTTTCCTTTTGTCACTTTTAGTATGAAAAATCCATTGAAAATAAAGCAATTTCTGAAGAGAGATATTTGTAAGAATACCTTTTTCTCTGCTTCCTCTACATCCTTCTATTTAGACTTCAAAATGTTCTCCTCATCTCATCTTACCTGATTTACAAAATTCATTTCCAAAACTGGCACTCAAGGCTTCTATTGAACTGACTGTTCAGTATTCAATCCATCACTTCGAGGTGATTGAAATTGTCCTGACATATTTCTAGGAAGAACACCATGCATTCCAGGTCAAGGAACCATGAATTCATGATGTTGTAAGCCTATGTGAAGTTAAAGAACCATACCCAAGTTCACTTTTAATAGATCACAACCAATGAAAAACGTTAACCAAATAATAAAATTGTTAAGTTAATACACCATACCCAAGTTCACTTTTAACAAATCACAACCAACCAAAAACTTTAACCAAACAATCAATTTTTCTTCCAGTGAATGATACAACTAAAAATGTTCTGATAAACAATTACCAACTTTAAACAAATCAAAATATAATTGCATCTATTTAGAAAAACAACTGATGCCCAAACTTCTATTTGCAAGACTTGAATACAAGATGAAATGAAGGTGCAATAATCCCATGAACCATTAGACTGTATGCACTAGACATAAATAATTAGAATAAATTAGAAATAACTAGTATATAATCTTAAAAATGGACCAGATTTAACATTATATAGAACATAATAAAGACATCAATTTAAGATGAGAACATATATAAAACACTATAAAAATAGATCACAAAAAGGAAAATATGAGTTAAAAATTGAAGGCTTAATCCACCTGTATATAATTTGTATAACTACCAATTAATTCGTTAGGATCTCAATTAATATATACTATGTAGTAATAAGAATAATACACAATTTCAATTTTTTGTAGATCACACAGTAACTACTTAGGTTATAAATATACGAGGCTTATATCAAGATCCAATACTATTAGTCACTTTGTGTAATTCATATAACATTTCAACATATGTTCAATGTTAACTTGTTAATTTTTCATAGGGCTATATTGTTGGGAATGAGTCCGCTGGGGTCAATTTTGGGGTTAAAAGCCCATGTTTTGGGGCTAAAGGCCCACGTTTTGTGTAAAGAATGTAAAGTCTGTACATTTTGTGGTCACGGAGTGTGAATATGTACACAACCAAAAAGGGTTTCCACCCTTAGTTTAGATAGTTTGTGTCAGAATGATGAGATTCACCCTTGGTCCGCAGCCCATGGGAATGTATAAAAGGAAGTCATAGAAGAGTCTAAGTAAGTTCTTGGTAGAGTTATAAGTAAATTTTTGGGTCTATGATAGCTAAGAGCAAAGAGTATTAGTGTAGGAAGAGGCTCTGCAGCTAAGTGCACAGAGGCCTAGGGTAGAAGTCTGCAGCTGAGTGCGCGAACCCTTGCACTTGTGTGCGCAGGGAAGTTAGAGTCTGTAATGGCGATCTGAACCACCAATAAAGAGGATTATTTTGGAGATATCTGTGTATGAGTTATTTTACTTCTATTATGAATGATACAATTATGTTATGTTGAATACTGGGTTTATGAATTAAATCTATATTGATGCGTGAATCTATGTATTTTACTTTGTCGTATGAACAGAAGTGAGAATATCTATTTACACATGATAATCATAATTAAGCGTAATTATAGAGGCATGTAAGGATCTGAATTGGGTATTTAGGGTCCACAGAGGACGATCAAAGACTTTCATGGAGGCTTCAAGTATGAAAAAGTGAAGTGCATTGATAAGCCCTAAAGGGCTTATTGATCTACATGAAGACAGAGAAAAGAAAGTGACATTGCTCCCATCTTAGGGTGGAAACTTGGTTCCTGCATCCCCCCATACTACTTTGGGTGTGACTTCAGTCCGTGCTCTATGGATTGATGCCGAAAGGGCTAGTAGTGTAGGGATTTTCTTGGTTACTGAACATTGAACCTGGGTCAGGGCCCATCAAGCAAACAAATGGTTCGGTTTCTCATTAAGAAGCTACATGGCCACTCCATTTCTAGTATAACTAACCCCGTGGTCAAAGTAGCCACCCAGATCTTGGCTGGGAAAATCTATGAGGAAGTGTCACACACATGAAGCGCCAGCACTGGTCGTATCATTACCACCCAGTGTGTGGAGGGTGTACAATTCAACTAGTCATGCTACCTCCGTAGTGACTTCCCTGCAAAATGTAGATAGGCACAAGATTAGAGAAAAAAGTTTCACTATGCATGGCTACTGTTATCCATAGTACTAGTCGTGTGGGAGTTACTAGAGGATAGTCAGTTTCATCTAGTCATGCAAGATTTATCTAAAGCAACAGAGTTCACTTCACTTTGGGCCACCAAGGACCCAAAAAGGGTCAAGGATAGCAATATATTTTGGATATTGGTGGAGATTAGTATCAACATGGCCATCAACTGCAAACCACAATTATCACCGACTGTCTTCGAACAGTTGGCAGAGTATGTGGAGTTTAAGGTGGACTTCCACTGTGTCTCCATGTGAGCATGGAAGGACCCTGATCAAAAGTGGTATGAACATTCATACTTGGCCAGAAACAATGCAATCGCTACGGTCCTCGACTACTGGTTATGAGACTGGCACATGGCCTTAGACATGATAGCTAGGTACAGTAAGTTTGCAACAAAGCGTAAGAAATAAGAGGCTAGATGAAAGATGGAATAGTTGGATGAAAGGAGGAATAAAGAGGTTGAAGACAAAGCCAAAGTGGGCTGCAATACCAAAAATAATACAGAAGGGTAGGAAGAAGAGGAGGAGTGTGACTCCAATAGGAGTCAAAAATATCCTTCCCCTGAGATAGAAGAGGAAGAGTAGTGATCCAAACAGGGAGGATTAGAACCTGAGACTACTTTGTTCTAGATTAAGAACAACAAGGAGCAGGAGAAATTAAGGTCACGAAAGAAGTCCAAGGCCAGCAAATCATCCCTTGATCCAATCACCTTGACAGAAGGTGATTTTAATAACGATGGCGGTGCAGTGAGGGATGCGACTGTGGAACTACTGCAATAGTTTTAACAATAGAAACAACAAGCCTTAAGTGCCATTCAAATGGGTCTGCATAAGCTGCAAATCCAGGCATCATAGGTACAGACCAGTGTGGGGCAAAGTAGCACGACGTTAACTAGTTTGGCACCTGGAACTTTAGAAGAAGCAGAAATGGTGCACATGTTGGATCCCTGGGCCATAGTGTTGCCAGATGGAGCATTGACTATAGAAGTAGAGGCTGATAGGGCCACTGTCAGCATCCTCAAGAGGGTTGGGCTAAATTTGGCCACACTTCCAAGTGAAGCCCTTCAAACCTTGCAAGGTGGTGTGATCATAGAACTCCAGGCTCAAGAACAGCGCACCCTGAACATTATTTGTGAGAAGAATGTGAAGAATGCTCAGTTGGCTATACAGAAGAATTCTGCCATTGATCTTCTTAAGACCACCATGGAAAAGAATGAGCACATGACCACGGTGGTGGGTAAGGTCTGCAAGATTGTTCCAGAGTTTGATATTCCTAAAGATACACCAGTGTATGTGTGAATTGGAAGCTAGCTACTAGAGCGTGCGAGGAGAGAACGTAGCTAGCTAAGGTTTAGTTTGAACTGAACATTAAAATTATAGAGCTCAAGCTGAGGGCCCAACATTTGACTCCACCAGAGGTTAAAGAGTAGCGCAACGATCACTATGAAAGATGCAGTAGCAGTTGCATATGCTTTCATGAAGGAGTGTATTGCACTCTTCGAGTAGTTGCTCAAAGTCATCACGAGCCTATAGGAGGATCCCATTGTGTAGAGGCTGGAAAAAAAGGCACAGGAGTTGTAGTAGAGATATGATGAGGTTAAAGCGACAATGCACACCATCACCATTACACAAAGGCTAGCAAAGCTAAAGGAAGCAAAGGCGCTGAAAGAACAAGTGGATGCAATTCAGTTCAAGGAGGCATTACTGAAGGCCAGATTGGGGCCTTGTCTAGAAGAATCCTATGTACCCACTACCTCCATTGAAGGGAAATTGGAAAGTCTATATGAGACACAATAGAAAATACAGGTAGACATCATAGAGCCAATGATGGAACAGCTAGTCGAGCAGGTGAAGCAGGCGACAACATAGTGCACCCCTAAGGTCACAGTGGTACAGGTGGAGCTAGGAGGCCTTCATGAAAAGATCTCCATGCCAACAGAGTGACTCGAGGGCGAGTCACCAGACTTTTGTTGGGGGCATGTTCATAATGTGTCCCCTGGGGCCAATTTGTGGGTTAAAAGCCCACGTTTTTGGGCTAAAGGAAAGGTTTTGTGTAAAGAATGTAAAGTCTCCACATTTTGTGGCCGCGGAGCGTAAATATGTAAAAAGTTAAAACAGGTTTCTGCCCTTAGTTTAGATAGTTAATGTCGGCTTGATGAGATCCACCCTTGGTCCGCGGGCCATGGGAATGTGTAAAAGGTAGTCTTAGAAGAGTCTAAGGAAGTTATTGGTATAGTTATAAGTAATTTTTTGGGTTTGTGAGAGCTAAGAGTGAAGAGCCTTAGTGTAGGAAGAGGCTCTACAGCTGAGTGCATGAACCCCTACAGCTGTGTGTGTAGGGAAGTTAGAGTCTATACTGGGGGTATGAACCATTAATAAAGAGGATTATTCTAGAGATATCTATGTATGAGTTATTTTACTTCTATTATGAATGCTGCAATTATGTTATGTTGAATACTGGGTTTATGAATTAATGTTATAT
The DNA here is from genome assembly GCA_031772625.1 of Pinus tabuliformis. Taxonomy (NCBI): domain Eukaryota; kingdom Viridiplantae; phylum Streptophyta; class Pinopsida; order Pinales; family Pinaceae; genus Pinus; species Pinus tabuliformis. Next base: position 848,045,170 of record CM062814.1, read on the forward strand.
TGATGTGCGAATCTATGTATTTTACTTGTCATATTAGTGCAAGTAAGAATATCTATTTACGTACGATAATCATAATGCATGTTGAAGTTAACTAGTACTTAAGCTAATTAGGGTAGACACAGAAGGAAGGGTAATTACAAAGGCATGTAAGTATCTGAATTGGCTATTTAGTGTCCGCGGAGGATGGTCGAAGAATTTTGCGGAGGCTTCAAGGACGAATAAGAGAAGTGCATTGATAAGCCCTAAATGGCTTATCAATCTCTGCGAAGGACGAGAGAAGGTCTAAAAGAGACATCACTCCCATCTCAGGGTGCGGAAACTTGGTTCCTGCATCCCCCCATACTACCTCGGGTGAGACTATAGTCCACGCTCCACGGTTTAATGTAGAAAGGGCCAATACTCTAGGGATTTGCTTGGCTACCTAATGTTGAACCTAGGTCAGGGCCCATCAAGCCAAGATACATTTTTATTTGCTTTGATAGTTGCATATCCTCATTAATACATTAATTTTACTCCATAACATCATAACATTATTCAAATTTACTTCATTATTCATCAGCATATGCATCTATGTATAAAGAACAATAACATCATCATCAATGCAGTGGAATGTAAAGGAACAATAGAAGAAATTCATGCACACATAGAGAAACTAGAATTAGTTGGAGACTAGGGAAAAACCCACTATGGGGAAAACCATTGTAGATATTATTCTAATAGATTGTCATCAAATGATTCAACAAAAAAGAGTACAATGATCCATATCTTCACAACAACTGGAATATCCATTAAATGCATCTAAACATAAAAACTTTTATTTAGATAGTTATAAAGTATTGTCACTGCCTGTAGCCTATTCCTGAACACGTATGTCACTAAGAAAAATCTCTGAAACACTAAAATATCTTCTTCGAGTCCCAAATAGAGGGATGAGGAGTTGTGAGAGCGACTATGAAAGACCCAATTTCTCTTTGTGAACTACATTATAGTGACTACAACAGCTCGGTCACTCTCGTGAAGATTTTATGCCAGTGTCCAAGGATCCTTGGTTGCTCTCATGACCACTATGTGCCAGTGTGCAAGGACTCAAATGCTTAGTTTTGTGCCAACAACGAGGAATCAAAAAACCCCAGCTCAGTGCGAGCTCCACCCTGTAGCTTCAGACCCTTGTGCTAACTTCCTCTGTCAAACTTGTGTGAAGCAAGAAATAATAGAAGAGGAGAAGAGAGAATGATAAATGTGTCCAAATGAGATTGAGGTATATTCTATTTATAGGCTTCCATGAGGTTCCACTTGACTTGTCCATTGGTACATGTGCATAGGGCCGACCTGATGGAGAATATATGTATGAATAAAATAATTCATAATTGAACTTCTGCTTGTCCAAATGACGAGATCTTTAGATCGATTTTTGTCCTCTAGAAAAGGGGAATATAGTGAACTCATCATATCCATAAAATGAGTAGTCCAAAGTAGAATTTTACCATAGTTTCATATTTTTAACACTCCCTCTCGACTAGGGAGAATTTTTCATATCAATAGCTGACCATCGATCAACATGACATACATACAATCTGAAGAATATCATCATCTCGTATCATCAATGTACATCTATTGCTAATTCCTTCTTAACTCTTGATTGTTCCTACTCATATGCTGAATATTATCGAATCTAGAAGAAGAATAATTTTCCACCGGAGGGGAGCTTAAGCTACCACCCTCTATTCATTGGGATATAGCCTGGAATGTCTATCAAGAGGCTACTACCCAGAATATCTGTCAGCCGGATATTACTTGGAATATCAATCAATGGGTTACTATCAGGAATATCTGTCAGCAGGCTACTACCTGGAATATCAGTCGACAGGATACTACCTAGAATGTATTTCAAAGGGCTACTACCTGGAAATATGTTAATGGGCTACTACCCAGAAATATGTCATGAGGAGATTTGCTAGAAATGTCAGCGGTCTACTACCCGGAAATATGTCAATAGGTTATTACCCATAAATTTGTCATGAGGAAACTACCTAGAAATATCATCGGGCTACTACCCAGAAATACCATTTGGCTACTACTTGAAAATATCGGCAGGGAGTTAGATCTATGACCCGAATCAATATCAGAGAGAATATCATTAGGAAGCACACCTCAACTTGGAACCACACTGGGGAGTTACTACTCAACCCGAAACATCATGGGGGGGATACTACTATGACACCATATCAAGCAATAGGTGATATAGGAGAGCTACTACTCAACCCATCATATTCCCTACTGATCTTCCCATCAATGACCCTGAATATTCAAATGGTAGAACACCTACATGATAATCCTATCTTGGGTGAGATACCCGACTTACCAAATTTAAAGATCTTATGTCCCTAGGACTCCTCAACCATTTGCCCGACAGAGAGGGATAATCCCAACAAGACCAACTTGTGGGTATGATGCCAACTGGGGTATACTCTGCAATGACCAAGATAGGGTGAGATACTACTCCAACCCTATGGGTAATATATAGGGGTAATGCCCTATTGTCTAGATTTCCGTCAACCCGAGGAGCCGTCTATATAAATTCCTCACACTAGGAGATCAAATAGGGTGGAAGAGTATGCCTCAGTGTTCTCAACCAGTGATGCTCTCACCATAGTCATATCATCGTACTCGTATCAATTAATCATGATCTACCAATAGTAGTTTTATATTGTTAATACATGAGATCAAATCAAATATTGTGTTAGAGCATAAATAATCATATAAATATCAAAAGGATACCATAATCATCCTCCCCCTCAAGGAGGTGCCAACCACAAGCCTAATATTGTCTCGCACAACTGCACTGTCTCAATATATACTAGTATCATGGTACGAAATATATATATATATATATATATATATATATATATATATATATATATATATATATATATATATATATATATATATATGATATGTGTGTGTATGCGTGTGTGTGTGTGCGTGTGTGTGTGTGCATGTGTGTGTGTGTATGTGAGTGTATGTGTGTGTGTGTGTGTGTGTTGTGTGTGTGATTCTATACCAATTGGATCCCACCCTTTATTATACATGTCATATCCATATCATCCTCAAACAACTCTCTAAGGAACTTCTTAAACTGACTCATAGATAGTTATGATGGCAACAACGTACTTAACCTCAATTGTGTCACAGACTTCTCATCATGGCATATCTCATGCTAACGCAACACTCATATGTGCTCATCTCATCAATAACCAACATCAAAATGTCTACACAGTCATATATCATACGAAGAATAGATCATATCATGAAAAAATCTCAAAGGATTTTATGCACATCATATATATACACATGGATGTTAAAAACGCAACATCGATGCTTCAATCAAGTATTGAATGCCATGTCAAGTTCAACAAAATCTTTAACTTCAAATTAGAGTGCCCAAGGATTTGTATTTCCAATTTTCAATGCTTCTTCAATAGCTTGACAATGTATATTATAGTTTCCCAACTTCAGAAATTGATTCATCATGCCATGATATCTTAGTACGAGTTTCAAAAGTTATATCACTCTTAATTTTATCTTTAGAGGCTATTTACTTCACAATAGTAGATTCCAGTATAGAAAAACCAAAATCAAAATAAATTCATACCTTAGAACACTTCTAAGGTAAAGGCTTGAATCAACAGATCATTTGGCTTCATCGGATAACTGTCAATGCAGACATATTTGGATTGGGGGAGCTAACCTCATACAATGCTCACTACAACAATAACACCTTACTAAACCATCAACCCTTCATAAATCATTATTTTGCAATCAAATCAACTAAATCAACTCAATAAGCTCATTAAATTTTAGAAGCCAGAACAATACTAATACTTAATAGTCATCAATATCATTGTGTCAATTCTTTGAACGAGATGACAAGTAGTGATGTCATCAAGTAATGACATCATCTATTATCATGCCAATAGTTTTTCATCAACCACACAATATCAATCAAGTAATTCCCATAATACAAGTGATAAGAAGGTGCTATGCTCATATATCATTGAGATCAAGGAAAATAATTAGTCGTCAAGTCAAACCATTAGACATAATGTCAATATCCAAGATTTCTATCATAGTAGAATTTATAGTCCAAGAAATATCTCAATCATTGCATCAAAGATCTAGGTCATCATCAAACATCAACCAACTCATATATATATATCAATCAACCAAAATATGTCAAACTATTGTAAGACAAACTTCAAACATAACGACATATCTATATGTATGTCATTGTTACCTACAAAAATTGAAACTTCCTTGCTTTTAAATCTTTTGGATATTTGCTACTTATCTGTGGAATTGACATCCTCCAAGTGAACATCTTGATTTAGAGTTCAAATAGCTTCCAAAATATTTAGATGATGGTCAATTTTAGTCAAACCTGTAGACACTCCCTTGATGTTAGCATGGGAGCATCTTTAGCAAGTTGGACGCTACCTAGGTCTTAGCATGGATGTGTCCAGGGACAAGTATTCCTAGTTCTATTCCGACAATGGAGAAGAAACCCTAAGTTATGTATAGGATTTAGATATGAGACCTTTTTGCGGATCAATAATGTTAGATGCACATAAATAATATACAAAATGCAAATAGTAATAAGAGTAAGAATCTTGTCAAGAGATTCTCACTTTAACTAGGATACTACTTCATTTGTCTTCTTTCATGTCATCAACCACCTTTACTACAGTCATGGAACAACATATTTGTTAGGTCATAGAATCAAATATATACCCATCAAGGTCATTACATGCTCATGTCAACTACTACATCATGACATCAATATTTCATCAAAGGTTAGATTCACATGGTAGGAACAACATAAGAGATATAGAGTATCAATCGCATAGTTCTATCATCAAGGTTACATGATAGGACGAAGTCAAGTCATTCTATAAAACTTTACCAAAACAACAAGAGTGACAACTTGATTTCATCATACTTAACACAATCATTATCAATTTCATTGGGGTAACCTTCTATAAAGATCCATCATGTCAAGAGTATCATTTACTTGAGTCAAGGTACTAGCCTTTTTCACATAATCACTATCTCCAATAATAATAGATGTTAGCCAAACATCAAGTTATGCCACTATATCCAAGATCAATAGTAAGTAACCTCAGATAATCAAGAAGATCAACATGATCAAAATATTCAATAGCTGGTGTACAATTTTATCATAAGAAACATAAGTCCAAATCTCTTTCATATGCAAGCATGAGCCATTTATGATGGAGACATTCTCAACATACCATAATTCTTACCGAGTCATCCAATATTATAGATTAAATATAACATTGAAGCAATATACCTTTCATACATGTAGTGTTCAAGCACTTGTGCACATTTCCATAAGAAACTGTTGGTGCTTCTCACCTTTTCACCAAGTTCCTTTTTACCTCTTGCCATATCTAGATTTTCTTTCTTCCATCTCGAGTGATCTTCAATAGGGATCTACTTATCACATCTCATAAAGGAGGTTATGTACATCCATATACTCAAATATAGATGTAGGAAATATAAGCAATGATCAAAACAATAATCATAGTAATCAAATCCATAAGTATAAACAAGGGTAAAGACATAAAGAAACATCATAAGTCAAGGAGTACTTATCTTTAATGATAGGTGACCCTTTCCCTCTTGAGCCAGCCTTCAAGAGTCATCACCATCCATAGTACACATAAGAATGTTGTCTCGAATCAACTTTATCAATGACTAGGTCATCTAGGGCTTCAAAAAATGTGTCCCAAGTGCTTGATAATCTTCACATAGACCATTCAAGGGTTTCATACATCAAATCTCAAGTATTTTCCATAAATCACAGTTTCTCTCAAACTCTAACCATCAAATCCTTATGCAATAACTCCATAGGGTTTCCTTCATACCCTAGGATTATTTTCAGTCTTCACAATTCTCTATTTTCTTCCATCAAAAGTGTCTCTATGGGGGTGATCCCCATGGATTCTCTTCGGCCCAGCTCTGATTCCATATTAATTTTTCATAGGGCTACATTCTTTTTTGCTTTGATAATTGCATATCTTCATTAATAGATTAATTTAAACCCATAGTATCATAAAAATTATTCATATTTACTTCATTATTCATCACCATCTGTAACTATGTAGAAAGAAAAATAACATCATCATGAATGCATCAGAACATAAGGGAACAATGGATGAAAAGGATGCACACATAGAGACACCAGGATTGGTTAGAGACTAGGGAAAACCCTAGTATGGGGAAAACCCTTGTAGATATTCTTTTAATAGATTGTCATCAAATGATTCAGCGAAAGACAATACAATGATCCATATCTTAACAACAACTAGAATATCCATTAAATGGATGTAAACATTAAAACTCTTATTCAGATAACTGGAATATATTGTCACTACCTATAGCTTGTTGTCAAACATTTTTGTCACTGAGAGAAATCTTCGGAACACTGAAATATCTTCTTGGTTTCCTCGACACAGGGAGGAGCAGTTGTGTGAGTGACTATGATACACTTTTTTTCTCTATATGAGCTACATGATAACGACTATGGAAGCTCGATTTCTCCCACACCATTATGTGCAGGCGACTAGGGACCAAACAAGCCCAGACTCTCGGTTTCTCTCATGAAGACTTTGTGCCAGCATGCAAGGGTCCCTGGTCACTCTCATGACCACTGTGTGTTAGTTCCTGGGGACTCAAATGCTTAGTTTTGTCCCAGTAACTAGGAATTATAAAACCCTAGCTCAATGCGAGCCTCACCCTGTATCTTCAGACCCTTGTGCAAGTTTCCTTTGTCAAACATGTGCAAGGCAAGAAAAAATAAAATAGGACAAGAAAGATTTATAAATGCATCCAACTGAGCTTGAGGTATCTTGTATTTATAGGCTTCCATGAGGCTCCACTTGACCTGTCCATTGGTACATATGCATAGGGATGACCTGATCCTGAATATATGTATGAATAAAATAATTCATAGCTCGCCTTCTGCTTATTCAAATGAGGTGATATCAGGTCGATTTTGCTCCTCTAAAAAAAGGAACCTAATAAAATCATCATATTCATAAAATTAGTAGTCGAAAGTGGAATTTGACTGCAGTCGCATATTTTTAACATAACTTGATCACCCAGAACCAATAATGAAGAAACTTGGTCACCATGTACTAAAAACTGAAGTGTTTGATTAGGGAACAGGGAGAGGAATATTTAGACCCATGGAAAGTTCATAAATTAATAATAATTCTTAAACAAATTAGATGATGCCCAAAAAAATGAGAAAGGATTGAGAATTTTAGTTAGACAGGAAGGTTGTTGTGCCATGTACCAAATAAAAGAAGTCTAGGTAGGTGAAATAGAAACTTGATCCAAGGTGATGCAGATAAGTGGGAATTTTTTTTATGAGAAAAGTTGAATGGGATTTTAATGAGAAAAACCCATCAGAAAATGTTCAGTTTTTTCAACCCCAAAGTGAGGCACAAAGTGGGAAAATATCATTAGAACAACATGAGACAAAAGTATCAACTTCAGAAAAGTTCATCAATTCAATCAAACCCCAAAATTTAATTAGCACTCCTATAAGAGATGTTTAGATTGGGAAGTTTGGAGAAAAAGAAGGTATTATTATTCCAAAGGTTAATTCTAAAACTCCTTTCTCCCCTTCTTGGGGTTTCATCCCGATATGTAATTCATGTGGATTCCTTGACACCATAGAAGAAAAATATATTCCTTCCGATGATGCCTGATCTGATAACTTTGGATACAAGTATATTTACTAATTAAGGTAGAAATGGACGAAACATGATATGAAAAGGAAACATAATGTGATGAATCATCACATTGTACCTTGTTTGCAAACACAATAATAGTGAATTCCATGCATGCAACCATTAGTTTTAAGAGAGAATATGCATGAGTAGTTAGGGTTATACAACATGTCTAACTTGTAAAATGTATTTTAAACACAATAAACACCTCTCTTTAATATGTACTTCATAATCCATAATCTTATTTTGTCAATTTAAATGGTTAAGGAGAACTTCAAGACATATACTAACTTGCAATCTCCAATTCATTTTAAACAACAAATATTATTGATTATTGACTAATATCTTAAAAATCCATGTACCATGTAAAGTACTTTAAGGTATTTGCAGTCAAGTATCTACTTTGAAAATTACTAAATTGAACAATTTGAAATGCATGTCAAAACATCATGGACTTTAATAGAATAACTTCTTGAAAAAGGCATATATTAATGTGTAAAAAGAGTTTTCAAAGCCTACTTGAATTTAGAAAGTTACATCCTTGAGTATAGATCAATTAAATTCTCATCACCCTTGGCATGATGCACTATTTGAGAAATCAAATTCTGAATAGTCCATGGGTTCAATCCTTCTCCTCATTACCTTAGTCACTATTTAAAAAAAATTACAAACCTTGGGTGTAGAAAAGGGATTTTCTTATGAGTAACTACCAACATTAATAACTATGGAAACATCACAATAAACAATGACCTATTAAGGCTGCACTAGCAACTCATATACTTTCACTATTTGTTAGCTTATATATTAAAGTTCCAGTAATAAACCAGAGTGAAAGTTTTCTTTGTAACCCATTACCCACTACTTTGTTCTTAATCATAAAAAGCTAATTAGACCCATTACAAACTTTGGTTATAGGTTGATGTATCATATTTCCTTCCTTTTTTCGTATGGATTCATGTCCATTTAAATATCTTTTCCTTAGAGTGAACAAAAATAACTTTTCACTAATGCCAATGACGCTCATACAAATAGTGCAATGTGGTGCACATTTGTTTCATTTTCTCAACACCAATAACTTATGGATTCTGTGATACCTTAAGATTTGGTTGTATCCAAAATTTTTTGTAGAATATTCATCTTAATTTAAATAATATTTTTGATATCATATAGAACATTCCTATCTAGATAATTAAATCTAAATAAAATTTATGATATATAGATGGCTAGGCTTTATGATTGATTTTGAGTTGTGCATACTTCAAATCGTGCATGTTACGAATGCCCCAAAATTTCTTAACAAATATTCCAAATATTTGACATGTCATCAATTTGAGCATCTACAAAACATGTTAGTACTAGCGCTAATCTAAAAATAAATTAGGATCAATAATGTTATATCTTAATATTTAGGAACAAAACAATGTAATTACTATTAACCTAGTTAGTGTTATTCAATGGTATGGTTTAAGCCTGTTGTTATTTGTATTACACATGGGTACACTTCGTATTACAAATTTCAAGATCCGACAAAACTAACACATTCCCAAATATTTTATTGCTCTATAATACCATCTATTTCCAACCCAACTGTTCAACAAGAACATCTCAAACTATGCAACAATGAATATAATAAGTGCCAGAATATCTAGTCAATACCATGAAATAAAAGGCTATATCTACTTATATGGGAACATCAAGGTATAAGTCCATAAAACCTCAAATTTCTCTTGACACATTTTGTCACTATTAGTGTGAAAAATCCATTGTAAACAAAGAAATTTCTAAAGAGAGCTATTTGTAAGAATATCATTTTCTCTAATTCTTCTGCATCCTTCTATTTTAACTTGAAAGTGTAACGCTCATCGCATCTTACCTAATTTACAAAATTCATTTCGAAAACCCGCACTCGGGACTTCTATTGAATTGATTGCTTACTATTCAATCCATCACTTCAAGGTGCTCGAAATTGTCCTGACATATTTCCACGAACAACATTGTGCGTACTAGGTTGAGAAACCATGAAATCATGATGTTGTAAGCCTATGTTAAGTTAAAGAACCATACCCAAGTTCACTTTTAGCATATCACAACCAACCAAAAAAAATTAACCAAACAAACAAATTTTCTTCCAGTGAATGGTACAACTAAAAAATATCTCATAAACAATTACCAACTTTAAACAAATCAAAATATAATTGCATCTATTTAGAAAAACAACTCATGCACAAACTTGTATTTAGAAGATGTGATACAAGATGAAATGAAGGTGCAAGTTTGAACCATAGGTTTTTTTTTTTAAACTATAGTAAAAATGAAAAATACAGAGGTTTTGTTGTCAGGTCATTCCATTGAACACAACCTAACATTGTGTAGTAGTTTTCACTACATCTCCAAATTTCAATGCTTCATCAATCTAAATACTAGGAGGAAGCACTGGAGGAAGGGGACAAACTTTCTATATCATTTCATAAAATTGATTGCAATGCAAAACGCCCTTAGAGAAAGAATATTGCCCACATACTAGTCAGATAAATCCCAAACTCGCTTTAAAACCTCTACATGATGCACCTAAAAGAACACCAACACTAAAAGTTAGGATAGTTTTATGGTGATGTCAGAAAAATGTTTCCTTGAAAGTCTCCATTAAAGGAAGACCTTCTTTATAGATATGTTGATGATAACATGGATTTCAATCCTAAAATGGCGGAACCAGAATATCTAATGGTTAGCTGTTATATTAGCATTATTGATTGAAAAAACATAAAACACATAATGAAATGAGAATTAAGAAATTCATGGGCCATACAAAGTTTAGAACCCTTAGAAAAGTTTCATGTGTTCACCAACATGTCTTTATTAGCCTTTATAAATGTTACATTAAATTCCAATTTTAAGAAACCAACAACCATGAAGATATCAAGTAAACTCAAATAATTACTTAATTAACCCAACACTTCAGTAAAATGACATTGAAATAATCATCAATTTTATATTCTTATTTGTCTCTTCAATACCTCTTGGAACGTTCTATCTCAGGAAGATATCACAAGCTTATTCATTGGTGACTTTACCATCCCTGTCAGTGTCCACCTCAGAGAAAACCTTTGTATACTTTTGAGCATCAGACTGCATCATCCCTGGCAGGGAAAATTGGGGGTTTTCTCTGTGGCTTGAATATTTTGTAGCAACTCCAATAGATAAAGGCACAATTGATGTTGTCTGTGATTTATCTAGCTGATTGTGCTTAGCTAGAGTTGGAGTAGGTGCAGCTGGTTTTGGTACAAGAGCCATAGAAGATGAAACATTATTGATTGGATACAGAGGTTGGGAAGCTACAATCTATTTAGATAGAGAGGCAGTAGGATAAAAGACATCTCCACATAAAATTGAAAATGAATAAAAACCATTTCCATCAACAGACATACCTTTAACATCACTTAGTCCTACAGGAAAGTTGGACTTGATGTTATATTTCAAGGGTTTTTATGGTACTGATGGAATTATCCCTTCCTAAAATATTGAACTTGCTTGCCTGAGACCATCTTGCTTGAGTGACAAGGGGGCATTTCCCTCTAATTTTAAGACCCTGCGCAACATAAAAATTGCTAATAGGTCGAATGGAAGTTGGTCCAACAATCCTTGAACCTCGCCACTCTGTGAAACCAATAGAAATTTGTGGCCACTTGCATGTTATAGCAACTCCAGGTTTTCGCATGGAACCTCCTCGGAAAGGGGTTGGTGTTGGAATAGTCGGTGGAGACACAGGTAGTAAAAACTGATTATGATAACATCTAATGTGGTAGGTTAAGGTTATTATCATTTGACCATTGTTGGTGTCTAAGAATTACTTATATTATTTCTCATTGCTGATAGGTTGTATGAGAATGTTCATTCTATTCTATTACATGGATTTCGGGTCATGCAAAACCGTTATATCTAATTCCGTTGTGAATTTCATACAGTTCGGGAACCTCTGCTGGTGAGAAAAAACTAATTCCCAGTATTGAAGAGGAATTGGAGAGGAAAAATATTTTGTATAGTATTCTCATGCACATCGTGAATCAATGAGTATTTATTCCCTTGAATAATGCTAGATTCTCATATGGTGTCATCACAAACTTGTAATATTATGCTCTTCAAGGATTACAATGAAGTCTCTACAAATAATTGAGAGAACCCTAGATATGGCTAGGTGATGGGAGAATAAATTTATACTCTATTATATCTTACACATTAGTGGCTCTGCAAGCTGCAACTACAGAGGATCAAAAGCTTTTTTTCCGCTCTTTAAAACGTCTTGATAAAGTGGCGACTTCGTAGGATGCTCATTTCCTTCAATAAACAATGAGATTTTTGTTTTTTTCTTGTTGCATCTTTATAGATTGTGGCTATAGACTCATGGATATTCTTCCTTAGATCATGGAAATGTAGCTCTTATACCAGTTTTTGTTTTGGGGGAGATAAAAAAATATATAGAATAAAACAAATTATTAACTCATGCTTGTTATACAACGTAGGTCCTGGAGGCACATATTGTTGAGAAGTTCCCACACTCGGTTGTATTGTAGGACCTCTAATGCACGCAGAGGGAAGAACGAGAGATGGTGTAGCTACAGTGGGTGGTGAAATTTGAGGTGCAGGAATTTGAGATGTTGTTGGTCCAAACAAAGTTTCCCTCACAATATCTTTTTTCAACTCACAACCACTTTGTGAGATTGCTAATAACTTTAAAGCATTGTAAAATTGTGCCCTTCCAAGGAAGCTTGTGCCATTCTGATCAACATGCATCCATATCTGTAGAGTGCATAGACATAATGATTAGATAATGAAAAAGGTAGAGAGATCATCCAAATTTAGATCTAACAATGCACATTTCTTGCACAATTGCGACATTCAACAAATCTTGCTCTTTCTCAAGATCATATTCCATAAGATATTCAACTAAGGTCCCAACATCACACCAATTTAATTTTGTGCAATCAAAATATCCTTGAACGAAGATAATTTAAACCCTAGAAACAAAATTAATCGTCAAATTGAGCATCAAGTGTTTCATTAGTTCTTACAGTAGCTGTGTTATTGTGTACATGCCAATATCAAAGTCTATTGAGTCAGTAATGGGCTATGTACCATTGTAATTTATAGTCTAAAGCTATAACTGATTGAATCATATAATATATCAAGTCAAAAGATCTAAGAGATGTCATCATGTTTAGAAATATCACTCAAGGGGACAAGGACAAAGAACATCATGCTCTGAGCACTTTTCAAATCCTTCAATTTAGAATATAAGAAAGCAAATTAAACCAACTACACAATCAGAAACTATGTTCATGTCTGGTATTCCACCAAACTACTATAAGAGGTCAACGTATCCTTAATATAAATTTCATTGCCAATAAATTAATTGTGCATCTAGTGAATTCGAAGCTAAATTAGTGAAAAAAAAAACATAAATAACATACTTCCAGGTCAACCTCGATGAATCATAATTTTGGGGAAAATCTTAAAAAGGTGGTAGATTTCTTGAAGTGATCAAATTCGACGAAGGAATTAAAGGAGAGAAAGGGTACATGTGCAAGTATTTTCTTGGGTAAACTGGACCCGTGAAAGAAGGCCAGGGCTTTAGAACCACCGATCCTTCCTTTGTGGTCCAAATTTTCCCAACAAAAATAGACGTCAAACAAATCAATTTTTTGTGAGCGAGCCATTGAAGAGATCCTCCTAAATATGTTGATCCCTCAACACATCCAATTTCAACCATGAAACCCTAACTGCCATCGAATCACTACAAGATTTCATGCAAAAATATAGAACAAATTTGCAGCGAAGATGTTAGAGTTCAATCAATTCTAAGAACAAAAATCGATCTAGAGATCCTAAATATCGATCCAACCACATGTACCTATTTCCATATATCCAGAGAGTAGATTTGAGATTGGTCCTGGTGTGATGCCATGTCCAACTATTGTTTTGGCCTTTCCTTTTTTTTCAACTCCTCAACATTCATTCGAATACACTAGCATACCCCTAAGGCAAGGAAGTGATGCCGTATCCAACTATTGTTTTTTCCTTTCCTTTCCTTTTCAACTCCTCAACATTCATTCGAATACACTAGCATACTCCTAAGGCAGGGAAGATAACGCGACACGAAATAAATTTTTTATTTGCATAACTGTTAAATTTCTTAATCATAACTTTTTTTTTATAACTTTTATATATTATGAAAAGATAAAAATGTATGGAATGTATATTTTCTTATCTTTTTGTATACACATTTCAATTTTTTTTTTTTTTTTTTTTTTCCAAAATTATAAAATAACTAACCGTGTTATAATTTGTAAGTTATAATTTTAAACAAATTTAGAGTTGGATTTTATATAATTAAACAAAAAAACCTATAAATGTTTTTTTGTTAATTTTTAATTATCTAATATTATGGGTTTTGATGTTATTAAAACAAGTGAGTTTTAGTTTTATAATTATTAAGTCAAACTTCAAAGCTCAAAATTAACTTTTAACAATGTAATCTATTATAACCAATTTGGATGTGGTTCATTGTTAGGGTAGTAAAAAATGAATCTTATGAGTTTTTCCTTCACCTAAATCCTTTGTAACTAATTTGGTTATAGTTCATTGTGATGGTAGTAAAAGATGAATCTTATGAGCCTGCCCTCTTCCCACATATTGGGATAATTCTACTCAAGGCACCATTGATCTTTCTCCATGAATCGATAATATTGTACCAGGAAACACCATAATGTATTGCATTCTATTTTCCACAATTGAAAAGGAACCATCAATCCTTCTACATGAGCATTTTTCTCCTCTAGTATTTAACTAAACATGGCAAGGCCCTCCTATGGCAACAGTAATTTCCAAGGTCCTCATCCCCCCTATCACAATATATCTTATAATTTTCATGTTGGAGTGTGGTATCCCTAGTAAGCATATAGGAGTGTATGGGAACGCAGCCTCATAGAAAATGTGAAGCCGAGAGGAAAGGTTTGTGCATCGAAGAGGGAGTCCTCAATTACATAGATGTGGTTTTCTAAGCTTTTGCATTAATCAAATGTCTATTTGAGGGGGGATTCAGCAAAAAAAAATACTTGACTAAATTTTCATACACAAGTGTTGATTCAGCTTCAAATTTTGATACTTTGTGTTTACTCACTTTAATTTCATTACATATAACTAATAATTTGCAAGTACTTGTCTCATTTCAGCTCATTTTATTTCAATTTTGAAGTGTCTAATCCCTGAACCCCAAATCCTCATAGCTAAGACTTACAAAGTCTTCATTGCCTCATTTCCTCTCATCTCAGTTAAATGGAGTAACTGGGCCTTGAGTCCCAAACCCACACAATTAAGATTTGCACACTACAAAATCCTCTCTCTCCATGGTATTGCACTTGGTTTAGATATATTTTTCTAAGAATAGAAGTAATGCCTCACTAAATACCTTAGATGTTAACTTATCATCAGATCTCATTATATTTTCCAAGAACTTAGGACATTAATAAAATTTCAAAATTCAATTTCACACTCATTTGATGTAATCACCATGTTCCATCAATCTGAGTTAAACTCTACAAACAAATGTTAGTAATTCTTTTAATTTGTTTCATTGATTCTAAATTAGCAAGTAAGAAAAATGCAGATGCATCATTATTTTTAAAGTACAATCATCCAAAAAAAGTCATCAAAGACTAAAGGCAGGTTAAACCTTAATGGAGTGAAAAATATTTTTGGCATCCTCCATAATTACACTACTGTCGTAAGCCTAGTCTAGATTTTACCACAAATGCAAGAACCAAAGCGAGAAACCTATTTTAAAGTTTTTATAACATGATTTATTACAAAAGAAATTAAAGAAAAACACAATACATTTTTTTCGTATCTAGTATCATTCCAAATAGAAAAAAGTACTCCTTAGTCTATCTATGACATGAGTAAGTATTTCTACTCACCTAGTTTCAAAATCATCATGGACATTCACAGATTAAGAAAGGAATTGATTAGGCTACCTATGAATAACTAAGAGTTATTCCCAACCTTTCCAAACTATCATGCACATTTAAGCTATTATATTTTATCAACATCCTTTCTATGATGCAACACTTTACAACTTTCCATTATATTTATTTATTATATGAGTTGATATGTATTATATGTATTATTGATATATATAATATCGATAGCTTAAGTAGTTGTTTCACTAGCAAATGATCTAGCGTCTTTAGGTAATAATTAGTCTATCCATGCAAGGGAACTAGAGACAAAAGTAGGAGCATTGATTCCAGTACATGAATGATGGAGGAAGAATATTTTTCGGATTGAGAAAATTCATTTCCATTTCCCTTTTGAATTATTAATATTCCCTTCTCATTACAGAATATATATACCTAGCAAATTATTATGTTTACCAAGTTTCCTAAGCACCTCATCCCGCATCAAAGGTAGAGGTTTAGCAGGTAATGTAGCACTTATTACTAATCACTACTCACATATTCATTCTTAGAGTGATGTCGACCAAAAAAAAGTAGAAACAAAATTCTATCTTTTTACAAGAAAAAGGGCCTGAGATAGGTTATAGGCCTTCCACAGTCCCTAAAGTACCAAAATACGTTGTATTTGAAATTAGATAATAGAAACAAACCATACTGTCCAACTATACTACGTCACAATTACAACGTGGGATGAAAACCCCTGGAAGGCACTATAGTGCTGAATTGTATTTTAACAAAGACGGGTCGCGTGTGATGTGAGCCTAGTATGAAATAAGAGGATGAACAATATCCCCGTTTCTTTTCTTCAGACTGGACCAAAATAAGCTCCTACAATAGACTGTCAAAAGAAAACTAAAAAACGCAGGGGACATCCATAAGATCATGCAAAATTTAACGGTTACAGTCTTCCACGAGTTGAATAGTGGCGAGTTTTATACGGTGCATAACAGAAACCCCTTGACTTGCATGCACAGTTAAACCATAAGAAGGATGCGTGACAAACCCGGAAGCCAGAGGAGTTGTTGACTATCAAGACGGCGTTGACCCATTTGTTTTGTAAATGTCATGAAGAGGTAGGGGAAGAGAAAGTACCTAAAAAATAGAGAGACAAGATCTGAGAAAAAATTGATAACCGTTTTCAAAAAATTGCAGGAAAGGGAAAAGATATGACTAAGGCATAAAATATTGTAGGAGGGAAATAACTAAAAAGAAAATGAATTTACCTTTTAACGAAAGAGTATCTGGGAGGAGGGCAGTGAGTATTTACCGAATGCATTCGAGAGCCATACGCCTACCATCTTGATTTTGGAGCCAAAAAGAGAATCATGCAAGTTAGATGAGGTAAGATAGGAGCTACGAAATATTAAAGGGAAACTCTACTCCGATGAATTACAGAAAGATACGAACTTGATGTTAACTAGGGGGAACATGAATCGTTCTTCGGGAACTAAACCCCTCCTAGAAACCATTAGGAATAATAAACTATAAATATCTGGAAATCGCCAAGGTATGGATGGTACAATGAAACAATATAAAATAATGAAAATAATATACACATAATACCTTAGAAAAATAAACATTGTCGTGGGTACAAACGTCACATCTCACCTTTACCTTCTCTGGTAATGGAGACTACAGAGGAGTCTGGAGCAATAGTTACATAGCACCTGTAGATTTCACACCGAGAGTAAACATGGCAATACTTAGGACAAGGGGAGAAATCATAACCGCAGTAATTGAAGAATAATCACTTTAAATTCATTTATGCGAAGAGATTAACTCAACAACAACTGATAAAACAAACCCTTATGACCGGGTTCTCGACCTGAGAATGGAACCTAATCCTCTGAGAGCGTAACTGGAGTAAATCTCCAAGAATTGAACAAGAAGGTAAGATTCGTATATTATGATTTACAAATCAGCGATGACAGGAAGAAATCCAATCCTCGATTGCAATCCATATTTATAAACGCTTATCCAAGATTCAAATATACCCGTAACTTAATTGGGAATTCTATAATTTAAAAATTACCCACTTCACACAAAAGGAAAACAAAATACTCCCCAGGCGATGCACACTGTCGATGGATCAGCAAAGAACACTTACAATCTAGGCAAAAATTTTCATGTGTGCTACATGAGCTCATACAAGTCAATAATTGTACATCCTCTATCACTCTCCTCCCTGAAAGATAACTCCAGATTCCTGAGCTCGCCAAATTATCACATGTATACGAATCAAGACTGAAGGATTGGCTCATATGTCGCATTTGGATTCAAATTACAAGAAAAACAAAGTAACAAACAATTAAAGGATACAAAGCTCATAATATTTGTGATAAGAAAGATTGGATGTTCTGAGTTCCACAAGCATCTTAGCTGAATACTTTAGAGCGTCCCAGAGATTATTCGACTCGTTCCCCTGACCTTTATATTGCGCTATTGATGAACGTCAACGAGGGGTTGGGGATCGTCGATGATGGAGATTATTTCTTATCACAAGCGACTTCACGGGTGGCGAGAAGGATCTTTGACTTCACACGGGAGAAACAGGTTCTAAATCAACTCTTTATTATTTTTGTCTAACGGTTCAGGCTCCCCTTTGGCCTGAGCCAGGATATGATTGACATATTTTTTCTATAATTTATCCGAACCATCACTGAAAATTTAAAATTAGAAGTCAACAACCCTGGACGAATTATTTAAAATTGTTGTAATAAAATATTGTTTATAAAAATAACGAGTAGTTATTTTAGTAAGTTTGTAAATCTACAAAATCATGTAAGAAACCAAATAATTTTTTTTAGCAAATATTTGTATGTTTCTAAGTAAATGTGTAAGTCTGCAAAATCTTGTAAACCTTATGTTAATGAAAATTATGATTCTAAATACGTGTATATACCTATGTACTTGTATGAAAAATTCTATAAATTTCCAAGGTGGATTATGTCAAAGCAAAGTAAGCTACTTGTTGTAGGCATTCAATGTAATAAATCATATACAATCCAAAGAGCACAGAGAGTTAAAAAGTTTATTTATAAATCGATTAAAAGAAGAATTCACAAGCATAGATAATAACAGAAGTTAGTAATAATCAACAATTCTACCTAGCCACCGCATGTAACTACCGCTTTGCCTAAAAAATCATCTCCATACGTTGATGTACTCATTATTATAGTGGGATATTCACCACAAATTATTTAATTAATCATTGCTCCGAAGACTATATCTAGAATTTTAGCAGATTGTTTATGTATAAGTATCGATATGTGAGGAATTGAAGCATAGAAAGAAGTCGAAAATTGATTTTTAAAGTTCATGCTGTATACTGATAGTGATTACATGTTACATTTAACATTTCAAATGGTATGAAGTGATAAATATTTAATATTTAAACAGCAGAAAAATAAAATAAAATGGGTATATGAAAAATGGATATTATTATAAAATGTGTATATGGAAGATTGGATATTATTAAAGTTGTATAGTGATTGTGATTAGATGTTACATTTAACATTTAAAACTGTATGAACTATATAAAGCTTTAATATTTAAACCCAATTTTTTTTTATTGTTGTATATGAAAAATTGGATATTATTAAACCAATTTATTTAAAAAATTTAAATTCTAAATATAATTAAAGATATATATAAATATTATGATAAAATTAATGTTTCTCAATTTGTTTTTTGGATATTTTTTTAAAGGAGATTACATTTTATTTTACTTAGAAGTTATAAATTTCATTGAAAAAAACTCATTTTATATTTTATTATTTTTCTTTTTTAGTATATAAATATTATATTAAAAAAATGTTTCCAAAAAAATATAATTAAATTTCTATCAATTTTCTTTTGGATAATATGCTACATGAGAAAACTAACCATAAGTTGTTAAGAGAGACCAAACATAAATGAAAAACATTTATGAAATGGATATACTATGAAACACATAAGGCAACAAGATCACCTGGATTATGCGAATTGATGATTGTCTCTATACCATTTTAACATGACTCACTAGTTGTTCATGTCAATTCAAACATCCATTAACTTTCATAAGAGAAATGGATATTTGAAAAAGCAATGAAACCTTATTACAAAACACAAAAGCTATGTTAGTTGTTCATGTCAATTCAAACATCTATTAACTTTCATAAGAAAAATGGATATTTGAAAAAAGAAATGAAACCTTATTACATAACACAAAGCATATGTTAGTGATAAGAACAATCATCACAACCATGGAATTAATTTATTAGGTTGTGCAAGAAATTTATCTCTCAAAATATGTATCTCTTTGTAAAAAATAGTTTGTTGGGTTGTGGAATAAGATTCTTTCAAAAATATCTCTTTTCTTCTTTGTAATGTATTTATAAGCAAAAGAAAACTAAGAAATAAAGATTTTACGCATCATATCCCAATCACCCACTACAAAAAAAAATTCGTATTTTCTATATCTAAATATATCGAAAATATATAACTTATAAGAATATTACATAATCCTGGTTCTTTTCATTAAAGTTAGATTAAATATAACACATTGGTTAGAGAAATACCTTACTGTTTATGTCGGCTCATAAAAGCTTGGAGCCTCAAACATCATAGTTTTTAAATCTCGTTAATATTTATGATGGAAGAAGGAAAATAACATATGATGCAAGTAATGATTTAAAAGAAAATAGGGTTTTTCAAGTAAAAAAAACCGATAGTAGCTTCCATGGACAGTCCTTCACCAATGAATGCCACACGCATTTGTTCTAGTTTTGTCACTATATTAAGTTAGTGTGGTTTCGGACATAATACCTTCGTGGTTACCTCCTCCTTGAATCCATAACGTAGAATTTTAGTTTCTTGATGATATGCTCCAATGTGAAGTATAATTCCTTGCACCATGACGACTTGTTAGAATAGAGATTTTATTCTAATTTGGAAGAAATTACAGGAAATTCCATTCTTAAGAATGATCATTTTTCATATATTTAAACCTTAAATTATAGATTTAAAGTGAAATTCTCGGAGGCTCATTACTTGCACTTGATTCAAGAAATTCATATAGACAATCCAACATGCCATGTCACGGAGAAAGCCACTTGGTTTAAGATTTTAATGAATGTTAAAGATAATATTGAGAAAGCCATACTTAATGGCTTGGTTTCTCCCTATAATATGAATGATAAGTTATCCAAAGTTATCTTGGTGATGAACATATATCCCAATCAACAAAACAATGGCATAAACTTAATATGTGTAGCGATAAATTTCTGTTTTATTTTTCTAAATTTGTTGCAATGCCACAATTTAATAATATTAGCCTAGAGAGGTGTACACAATCTATTTTTATTTCTATTTTGATTTGGACTTATACTTATGTCTTGTTACAAGGAAGCACACGTTCTTAATTATTAGGTTTATTAAAGGAAATAAATTAAAATTAATATTAATATTAATATTACATATTAAAAATGTGTTTCTAACTAAAATAATAATAATTTGTTAAAAAAAGAAGAATAAACAAAATCGAAATTGAAAAAAAATCAAACTTTGTAGCTTAATTAAAATATTAAAAAAATTAGTTGGACAATTAATTTTACAAAGTATTATTCTCATTAAAATCAGTGTCACAACCAAATTTAAAAAGAAATTATGATTTAATAAATAAATAAATAAAGAGTAAAACAAAAATAACTACTCTAAAGAGTTAATGAAGTGCAACTTAGAAGATTGAAAGCATTGTTTTACTATAGCTAACTTAGAGAAAATATAAGATTGTTAAGATAAGAATGAATTATTACAATCTTTTATGCGAAAATGGGGTGGTAGAAAAAACCTAAAGTACCATGTGAATAAAGAATATATAGATTTGAAATATTATAACAATATAAAATATATATTCCTCATGGTACTAATAAAGTTCAAGATAAAAAAAAAACATTTTTTAAAAAACAACATGTCTATCCACAATATCCATTTTCATAATTTGTTGACTCATGAAAATTGAGGAGATCTAGGAAAGATTCTTTCCAATCTCTTAGACCATAAAAACAAAAAGATAAAAAAAAAATTAATTTCTTATTAAATATTTTAAGGTTCAATGAACCGAATTTCGTCATTGCGAACATTAAAGTTCTTTTTGTCATCTTTGAGTTATAGTTGTTTTTCATATTTTTCCCAGGAACATTTTAGGGGGGAACTTTTGGGCATTTCCACATTGTCATGAATGGTAGCTAGTGCCACCCATCAATTTTGATTATAGCACTCGACTTCCATAAGGATACTAAGTTAGTGCATAGTCAAATACCTCAAGGAATTAACCCACATGAATTTCAAAGCACTCAACTGCTCAGATTAATTTTCTTTGTTGTTGTTACCTATATGAGCCTAGATTCATTCTAACTCTTGTAGGGTGGGATGAAATATATCAAGATGCAAAAATCCTTTCGAGTGAGAAACTGGAGAAAGCATTTGTGAGACATTGTGGACTATCCATGGAAACTCATTTTTTTTTCTTGAAAGACCACCTTTTTCCTTTAAATCATTAATTGCGTCATATATTGCTTTCCCTCATCCCTCGTAAATATTTATGAGCTTTAAAAACTATGAAATTTAATTCGCCAGCCTTTTATAGCATAGAAATGTGACATAAATAACAACGTATTTCTCTAACCATTTTGTTAAACTCCATATTACATTAATGAAAAGAAGCAGGACTATCCAATATTCTTGTAGTTTTGTACATTTTCAAGATATTTAGATATAGAAAATGTGATTTTTTTTAGACATGTGATTTGGATATGATGTGTGCAATATTTATTCTATGTCATGTTTGTGTTTATAAAGACATAAAAAACAAGAAAATACATAATATTTTGGAAGGATCTTCTTGCCCAAGCCAACAAACTAATTTTTCCAAATAGATACATATTTCTTGAGAGATAAATTTCTTGCACAACCTAGTAGATTAATTTCATAGTTGTGATGCTTGTTACTATCACTAACATATGAGTTGTGTTTCATAATAATATTTTCATCCTTTCATTTTCATATATCCATTTTACTTATGAAATTTAATGGATGTTTGAATTGGCTAGTAATTGATGTTAAAATGGTAGAGAAAAAAACATCAATCCCCCTGATCTTGTTTCTTGTTGCCTTATGTGTTTTATAGTATATGCATTTCATAATTGTTTTTCATTGATGTTTTGTCTCTATTAACAACTTATGGTTAGTTTTATGATGTAGTAGATCATCCAAAAAAAACATTTGAATAGAACGTTGATTATATTTTCTTCGAAATACTTTTTTAATATAGTATATATATTTAAAAAAATAATAAAATATAAGATGAAATGCTTATAAATTTATAAGTGCTAATGTAATCTCTTTCAAAAAATAAATTTAAAGACTATGCACTTATTATAATATTTTATAAATCTTTAATAATATTTAAAATTCAATAAAGTTTAATAAATTTCTTTAATAATATCCCATCGTTAATATTCAAAATATATATATATATATATATATATATATATATATATATATATATATAGGTTTAAATATTAAAGCATTGTCTACTTCATTCATACCATTTGAAATGTTAAACTTAATATGTAATCACAATAACTATACGACTTTGAATTTTGAAAACCAATTTTCAACTTCTTTCTCTTCTTCAATTCCTCACATATCGATACTTATACACAAACAATCCACTACTATTCTAGATAGAGCCGTGGAAGCAATGATCCATTAAGTAATTTGCGGATAATGGCCCAGTATAATAAGGAGTACATCAAACTAGGTAGATTATTTTTTTGGGCAAACCCACAGTTACATGCGGTCACCAAGTACAATTGTTGATAATTATTGACTTCTGTTGGTTCCTATGCTTATAAATTGTTCTTTTAATCGATCATAAATAAAAATTTTAACTCTCAGTGCTCTTTGGATTTGATATGATTATTTATCTTTAAGGCTTACATCATGTATCTTACTTTACATTGACATACTTGAGTTCAGAAATATATAGAATTTTTCATACAACTACATATATGCATACAAATATTTGCCAACAAGAATTTAATTGACTTTTTATGGTTATAAATTGTTCTTTTAATCGATCATAAATAAAAATTTTAACTCCCAGCGCTTTTTGGATTGCGTATGATTATTCATCTTTAAGGTTTACTTCATGTATCTTAATTTACATTGACATACTTCACTTCAGAAATATATAGAATTTTTCATACAACTACATATATGCAGACAAATATTTGCCAACAAAAATTTAATTGACATTTTATAGGGTTTTGTAGACTTATAAAATTACTCAAACAACTACTGTAATTTTTATAAACCATATTTTATTAGAATAGCTTGAAATAATAATTTTAAAAAATGAAGCACCATTGCACCTTCACTATAAATATTTTCAAATTATATTCCTATTTAATAGCTTATTATTATAATAAGTATGGTTGCCTGTGCATCTTTTAATTTATTATAATTTTAATATTTTACCTTTTTAAATGATAAGTATTATAATTTATAATATATATATATATATATATATATATATATATATATATATATATATGTGTTTAAATAAACAAATGGAATTGAATAACGGCTAAATCCCGATAAAATTGGTAAACATATGTCCATGAATACGAGCAACTACAATCTTCTGATTAAAGTTAATGCCCATCAATATTAACCAAATATATTACATGTCTTGAATTTTTTTTTTTTATAATATCTACCTATCAAATCACTAAAAAAAGGCTACATCTAAATAAAAGCATTTTATGCGCACCCTCCTATACTCTAGTAAACAGAAACACAGCACATATTGGAAAAATATACAATACTATGACACACACACGTTTTTATTTAAACCAGTTTTTAGGGGCTCACCAAGAAGCTCCTCAAACACTCCTTCCATGGTGCCATCGGATCTTCATGCATCTTTTGTTTTTGATTTTCTCCGTTCCAGAACTCCCCCTCCGAATGGCCATGGCAGCCATGGGCTTGGGTATGCTTCCTTTCAGGAAGACACACACTGCACCAGCACATTCGAATGCCCTCTCTCGCTGTTGGAACACGAATTCGTTATTCTCGGCTTCGCGAAGGGATTCCTCAGAGAAGCTTCTGCAAGAAGAAGAAACGACCTCTTCTACGAGATATTCAAAAGAGGAGAAAGAATAAGAGCGTGAGAATTGCGGGCGGAAATGGGGACCATCTCCCTAAATGTGCATAAACTTTGTTTCACTTTCATGATGAGGGCGATGGTTGTAATATACGTCCGTCGTTGTAATATTGTTTTGGTGAGATCGAGTTACGTTAGAAAGAATGGCGATGAAAATTATTGGAATAATTATGTAAACGAATATTTATTAATAAATAAATAAATGGAATGTATGTGTTAGGGAATGAGACATTTTTAAATGGGATTTTGGTTAAGGAGAGAAAAAAAAACGCATTGGTAAATGAGATTGGATTATCTTTTTATGATAAGAATTGCAGAGAGAAAAAAATCCATTAAGTTGGTTAGCTAGAAAAATATGCTAAGCTTGGACAAGCATAAAAGCCTCCCAGGAGTGAAAGACCAGATTTTGTGAAAAATCCCAGACAAAGAGAAACTTGTGCCCTCATGCATTTTCTTATATCATTAATATGGAAAACAACCAACGTCCAACTCAACACACCTTTTTCTCGTTGATAAAAGAAACTTGTCTTTCTGCTACTGAGAGAGATGACATTTGACTTGAAAAAATCACTTGGCTTAATCATCTTCATCGTTATCTAGATACTTTATGATCAACGCATAGTAACATTGTATCGCCGGGAGAAGTGATAGTAAGTAATTTAACGCAATCTGTATTTGATTATTAATAAATTAACATAATTTCTATTATAATAATAATAATAAAAAAAAAAAATTGAATTGAAATAAAGTATACAATGTTATTTCCTAATTATGGTTTAATCATCCTCATCATTATCTATATACTTTGTTATATAGTCTAGTTTTTTAACTGTCACAACGCCTTCAATGCAATATTGACGATGGAAAGTCAGCTAAACTAATCGTAAAAAATCTCACGAAATATGAAACAATTACCATAATTGCTACAATAATCACAACTGAATTGAAATAAATCATTGTTATTTTTAAACCAGTTGCTATAAATTTGAGAAATGCCATGTGTAAGTCATCTTTTCTGAATTAAACTAAAACAAAATCATGTACTTTTCACACTTGAGTGTATCGATCTTGATCTGCAAGTACTAATGATAAATTGAGTGTATTAATCATGTACAAAAAGGCAACAATCACATTAGAAATAAATAATACAATGATAATAATTCGGGAATAGTTAAAGGAATATCTACAACCAACAAGACCTTATATTGTTTTTCAATGTGTTATGATCCAAATTCACCAAATCGCTTCAAAGAGAAGCCCTATGATTATCAATATCCCCTACTCGATCACAACGTTTTGTGCTGAGAATATGGGAATACGATGGAGTACTAGTGAACCAGAAATGATGAACTTGTCATTAATACTAATATGATATCCCCATATTCTGATCACATAACATTCTAATTGATAAAATGAAAAAAAATCAATGAAGACGATGCCAATGACAGAGACGATTATATAATGCCCATTGACCAACATTTTAGCAATAATACATAGTCAAATTCACTCGCGTAATTCAAAACACTATAAGAAAAATCCATATTTCATTTTTTAATGCTCAAGTGTAAACAAATTTTCATAAGTAATCTTCTTATAGACATATACAATTTGTTACTTAAAGAAAATAGGTACTTAAATAAATCCTATTGAGGATAGAAACCTATTTTATTATACGAAGTGTTTCCTTGTGCAAAACCCATACCCATATTAAAGCTTATATCGTAAGTCATAGAAGTTACAGTAGATAATTGTAAATGAGTATTTGTAAACCTTTAAAAAGAGATAGAATTACAAAATTGCATTATGCACCACCCATTCCCCTGCACAAAGACATTCCCCTGCACAAACACAGTGAAAAACCCGCACACTAAAAATTAATAATTTTAATCATTATGTTCTCCCACAAATACATACTCCTCTACAAATATTCATAGTTCTAAAATCAAAGCTTTATGCAATTCCCCCTGCACATACTTCGTAATCTGCAAAGTAAAACCTTCTTATAATAAAACATAATAATATCTCCAACTCTCTTTCACTCACCCTTTCATACGATATACAATCACAAAATGTGTAAGAGTATTAGATTTGTTCATAAAATTGATAGCTTATATTTTAAGTCATAAAAGCAACAATAGTCAATTGTAATTGAGTATTTATAAAGCATCACTCATTATGGAACTAGGTAAATGCGAGTGGTTTTGTGTTATTACATATCGAAAAAAATCCGAATCACAAAATTGTGCTATGCACCGCCTATTCTACTGCATAAACCCACAATAAAAATAGAAGACAATGAAAATTAATAACTTTAATCATTATGTTCTCCGGCAAACACTTTGTCCTCTACAAAGCTTCATAGTTCTAACAATAATGCTCTACTCAATTTCTCTCCCGGACATTGTTCATAATCTACATAGTAAAAGTTTTGTATAATGAAACATAATAATATTTCTCGTTCTCTTGCACATTATTCATCTTTCGTAAATATTCCTATGGTATATGATCTGAATTTTTTTAAAAGTATTAGATATGTTTGATAAATTGACAAACCTATGCTATCTCCAAATAGTACAAGCTCTCAAAAGTGGAACATAATAAAATTCCCCATTCCCCTACACATACCTTCATACAATACATAATCATAGTTCTCCTAAAATACCATGTATTAATTTTGCCTTTTCCATAAAATATCAATACAGTAAAAGCTTTGGGCAAAGAAATCTCCCGCACATACCCCATCCTCCACAAAGGCACAACTCTACCAGTAATGCTCATAACAATACTTAATTAATTGATTAATTCCAATGTCCACACAAATTCCTCTGCACATGCTTCTACCATAACCACTTCCCTCGAACTACAACATGCTTCCTCCACACATGCACCACTGTACAAGATTGACCTATTAACGTTTAGCCAAACTGAACTATAATGAGATCAATAAGCACTACCTAATGTTGATATGATAATGTAAATCAAGACTGCATAGCCTAGAAAAATTTGAAAATTGAAATTAATAATATTAATCATTCCAGAAATATATATCGCTGTAAAATTAAAATCTTTACACAACTACTCTCCCGCAAAAATTTGGTAATTTGCACAGTAAAAGCTCAGCAAAATGAAACATGATAATATTCCATGTTCTCTTGCACATACTCCATCCTCCGCAAACATTCATATGATATACGATTTAGAAATTTGTAAAATTATATCTACACAAGGACTTGTCTATCCTGCCATCGCCGATGTTCAACTGACCAAAACTTTTTTTCCTTGAGAAGAGAAACATGACATTTTTCTCCTCACAGAGAGATGAAAATTGAATTGAAATGAAGTAGACAACATTATTTTGTAATATCAATTTAATGATCATCACTGTTATTTAGAGAAACTTTATCGATGCAATATTGTCAATGTACAAATAAGTGACATGACAATGAGTAATTTAACACAGTGTGTATATGAATACAATTAAATCACCATAATTTATATAATACTAATAGTGAAAATTGAATTGAAATAAAGCAACTGATGATATTTCCTAATCACAGTCTAATCATCCTCATCGTTATCTAGATACATAGTTATCTAGTATATATTTTGAATTGTTGTAACGCCTTCAATGCAATATTGATGATGAAAAGTTAACAAAACTAATGGAAAGCAATCTCATGGAATATAAAACAAGTACCATAATTTCTATAATAATCACAATTGAATTGAAATAAAAAAATTGTGACTATTCCCGAAATGATTGATATAAATTTGAGAAATCCCACATGTAAGTTTTCCTTTTTGAACTGAACTAACAAGATTTCATGTAATTTTCACATATAAGTGTGTCGATCTCGATCTATAAATACTAGTTATAATGTGAGTGCAATAATTGTCAATCAAAAAGGAAATTTTTCCAATCACACTAACAATAGATAATTCCATGTTAATAATTCAGGCTAGAACTAAAGAAATATATAGAATGAATGAAAAATTATAATTTTTGTCAGTCTTTTGTGGTTCAAATGCCTCGAAGAGAAGCCCTAAAATTATCAGGACCCCCTACTCGATCACAATGTTCTGTGTTAAGAATATGGGCACACCATGTAGTGCCAAATAACTAGGAATAATGCACTTGTCCTTAATTGTAATATCATACCCCCATATCCTCAGAACATAACATTGTAATAAAAAAAAGATGCTTAACACATATCTACATTACATTATCCTAAACACAATGTAATAATAATCTACCAAAAGTAACAAGTCATGTGAATCTACTACAACTATAAAACTACAACAAATAGAACAAACCCGACAAAATAACTGAGTAGTGCAACAATCACATTAGCAATAGATATTTCTATACTATTAATTTCGTAGAAGAGTTAAAGTAATATCTAAAACAAACAAAATCTTATAGTCTTTGTCAATGTCTTATGATCCAAATGCACTAATGTCAAGAACTTGAGCCCTATGAATGTCACTAAGCTCACAAAATTGGCTTTTCTGTCTGCATGCTTAGCGGCTTTCCCCATCCAAATTCTGTACCATTGTAAACAAGATATTTTAGGGAGTTTATTACGCAGGTACCATAAGTGGTAAACAATCATCATTGCCAGTTTTGTGTCTCCTCTCCTCTATTTGCATAACTTCACGCCTTATGGAATTGGGGTTCAAGAGAAAATGAATACATCATATTTTGGGAACAAAGTTTATAGTTTTAATTGAGTAAGAGGTACATAGCATTTCTTTATACACAAAATATATTTTCTTGATGAAACATCCATAAGGTTTATTATGATATGAACATCAAATTATTATTTTTGCAGAAATTTTCCTTTTCAATTAAATTGTATAATAAATTTAATAGAATTAGAGAAAAGAGAATAGATGATACGTGAGTGAAATCATGTTTAGACAAAGTTGTGAAGAGATTATTATGCATGTTCAAATGTTATACTAAAGTTTTGTTCAAAGTTTACTAAGATAATAAATATACAAATATTATTTTTTAACTATTATTAATGGACATATTTCATAACATATAATCGTTAATTAATATTAGTTTCGAATATATTTGTTAGAAGGTTTTGTGTGAGAAGTGTTGAATGTAAATCGAGGGAGTTATTGGGGGTAGAAGTAGAAATGGAGACGAATTTGTGTGGAGGTTGTTGTGCATGTGTTGATTTTATGTGAAATTTTGTGCAAAGTTTACTAAGATAATAAATATACAAATCTCTTTTTAAATTCTTATTTGGGTATGTATTTCACTCCCTTTCCTAACTACACTATTTTTATTGATTTGTTAGTAGGAAGGTACGTATTGGTACATTTCTGCTTCCATACATTCATCCCTATCACATGTTCCACACATTGTCTATTCACACAAGAAATGCTCCGTTTTTACAAACATGCATTTTTTTTATGTTCAAATTGTACGAAAATCAGGTTTCTAGATTTGATTTTTTCATTGTTATGTGATTTTTTGAATGCATGAGAAAATATGTACTCAATGAATTGAATGCCTAGACAACTTTTAGTTGTCTAGAACAATGTTTTCTATTAATCATAGGAAATACATAGAAACGATGAAACATATGGATGCAATTTTTATATTTGTAGCATGTTTCAAATGCAAAAGAGTGGCAGGTGGTGATTTTTAGGGAAATAAGACTGCAAATATTTGAAATAGATAGTATAGTAAAGAGAAAAACACTATTTGTAGTAATAGACAAAACAACAGGATATATAGCATTTTGTCTTTGTATGTTGTGTTTAAGAGCATGGAGTATTATATGAGCTTCTATCACCTTATATTAGTTATTATATGTAATTCTGAGATTGGATGATAGCAAAAGTGTAGGGATAGAAAATTTGTACAATACTGCATCCATGTCACATGTTCCACACACTATCTATTCAAATAAGAAATGCTCCATTTTTACATATATGCATTTTTGTTATCTTCAAATTGTATGAAAATCATGTTCCTAGATTTGATGTTTTCATGGTTATGTGGTTTTTTGAATGCGTGAGAAAATATGTACTCGATGAATTGAATGCCTAGATAACTTTTAATCGTATACAACTATGTTTTATATTAATAATAGGAAATACATCGAAACGATGAAACATATGGATGACATTTTTATATTTGTAGCATGTTTCAAATGAAAAATAGTGGCAGGTGGTGATTTTTGGGTAAAAAAGACTACTAATATTTGAAATAGATAGTATAGTAAAGGGAAAAACATTATTTGTAGTGATGGAAAAAACAACAGGGCAATATTTTCTCTTTGCAAATTGCATTTAAGAACATGGAGTATCATATGAGTTTTTATTGCCTTATATAAACTATTATCTATAATTCTGAGCTTGGATGATAGCAACAGTGCAGGGATACAAAATTTGTATAATACTGCATGCTTCTATACAAAATTTCCTCTTTTCTTTCAAAAATGATGCGAGTTTTTGTTTCATCAATATCTTCTCTATAATACTCTGTAGTGTTCTATAAACTTTCATTTTTCTTATGATACTATGACAAATATGTGTGTCAAGTTATTCGAAAACCAAATTTGGTTCAATTTTACAAAGTAATGGGGAGTAGATGTGAAGTTGATTCATCGTATAGGGTTCTATGTTGAGAATACGAGCATACGGTGTAGTGGAAATGAACCGAAAATAATGCGCTTGTCATTATGTTAGTATGATATCCCCACCTTCTTAGCATATAACATTATAATCAAAAAAAATATAATTTTGATGAATGAAGAGGATGTTAGTGACAAAGATAATAATATGATGGCCATTGACAAACATTTGTAGCAATAGAATACTGTAAAAGTACTTGCATAATTCGAAACATTATGAAAAAAACACATATTTCATTTTGCAATGCTCATGTGTAAACTAGTTTTCGTAAGTAATTGGTTTATATACATAGATAGTTCGTTTACTAAAAGAAAATAAGTATTTAAATAATTCCTACTGAAGATAAAAACTTGTTTTACTGTAAAAATCCTCTCCTTGTGTGAAACCCATATTAAAGATTATATTTTAAGTCATATCAGTTACAGTAGTCAATTGTAAGGGAGTATTTGTAAACCATTGATAAGAGACAAAATTACAGAATTATGTTATGCACCACTCGTTCACGTGCACAAACACATAGTAAAATCCCCACACAAAGAGAATTAACAATTTTAATCATTATGTTCTCCCACAAATACATTGTCCATTACAAAGATGCATACTTCATACTCCACACAGTAAAGTATATTACAACGAAACATAACAATATTCCCCATTGTCTTGCACATACCTTGTCTTCTATAAACATTCATATGATATGTGATTAGGAAATGTGTACAAGTGTTATATTTGTTCTTTTATTGTAAGTCATACAAGTTATAGTAGCTAATTGTAAATGAGTATTTCTAAAGTGTTACTGAGTACATAATTATCTAAACACAGCAAATTGTGTGTTACTACATAAGGGAAAATGGAAAAATTACAAAGTTGCATTATGGGCCACCAGTCCTCCCACAGAAACCTGTGGTTAGAAAACCACATAATGAAAATTCAATTTATTATAATTTTCTCCTGCAAAGACCCCGTCCTCTGCAAAGATTCATTATTCTAGGAAAAAATATCTATGTAATTTCTCCCCCACACATACTTCTTACTCCTCACAGAAAAATCTATGTACAATGAAACATAGTAATCTTCCCAACTCTCTTACACATACCTTGTCATCTGCAAACATTTATATGATACATAATCATAGTTCGCCCAAAAATACCCCATCCTAATTTCATCTTTTTCATAAAAGCTTAACATAGTAAAAGCTCTCCACAATAAAATCCCTAACATCTGCACATGCTTCTTCTCTTGCACGTACCTTCATACAATATATAATAATAGTTCTTCTTAAAATACCACGTTCTAATCTTGTATTTTCCATAAAAGGTCAACACACTAAAAGCCTTGCACAATGAAATCTCTCGCACATACCCTTGTCCTTCGCAAAGATTAAATTCTAACACTAATGCTCAGAACAATACTAAATTAATCGATTAACACTAGCTTTCACATAGCTTCCTCCGCACATGCTTCCTTTGTATAACCACCTTCGAAAACCCACATGCTTCCTCCACACTACCACCACTGTACAAGTTTGACCTATTAACATTTAGCTAGACCAAACTATAAAGAGATCAACAAGTAATTCCTAATGTTGATCCGATAATATAGATCAATTCTACATAGCATGGAAAAATTAAAACATTGAAATTGCCAATATTAATCATTTGAAAAAGGTATATAGTACTAAAATCGAAAGCTCTAAGCAAATGCCCTCCTGCACAAATTTCGCAATTCGCACAGTAAAACATCTACAGAAAGAAACACGATAGTATTCCATGGTCTCCCTCACATAACCTATCCTCCGTAAAAATTTATATGATATATGATTTATAAATTTGTAAAAGTATCTTCTCACAATAGCTTGTGTAGCGTGCCACTATCGCCACCCCCCTCCCCCCGCTTTCTTAGCACATAACATTATAATCGAAATAATGAAAAATTGGACCAATTAAGAGGACACTAATGACAGAGATGATGATATCATGGCCATTCACCATGATTCGCAAAAATAACACATTGTCAAAGTACTAACATAATTTGAAACACTATGAAAAATCTCCATATTTCATTTTGCAATGCTCATGTGTAAACTAGTTTTCATAAGTAATTGGTTTATATACATATATAGTTTGTTTGCTTAAAGAAAATAAGTATTTAAACAATTCCTACTCAAGATATAATTTCTTTTTACTCTACAAAGCCTTTCCTTGTGCGAAACCCATATTAAAGCTTATATTGTATGTCATAGAAGTTACGGTAGTAAATTCTAGAGGAGTGTTTGTAAACCATTGAAAAGAGACAAAATTACAAAATTGTGTGATGCACCACCCATTCATCTGCACAAAAACATATTAAAATCCTCACACAAAGATAATTGACAATTTTAATCATTATTTTCTCCTTTACAAGGATGCATGCTTCATACTTCACATAGTGAAATATCCATACAAACAAACATAATAATATTCCCGTTGTCCTGCATATACTTTGTCCTTTGTAAACATTCATATGATATACAATTAGGAAATGTGTAAAAATATTAAATTTTTTCTTATATTGTACGTAATAAAAGTTACAATAGCTAATTGTAAATGAGTAATTGTAAAGCATTACTGGGTACATAACTAGCCAAACCCAACTAATTGTGTGTTAATACATATGGAAAAAAAAGGAAGAATTAGAAAATTTGTGTTATGGACCACCACTCCTCCTAGACAAATACATGGTAAGAACACCACATAGTAAAAATTAACTTTTATTATTACTTTCTCTCGCAAACACCCTATCCTCTGCAAAGATTCATAGTTCTAAAAAAAATCTCTACGCAATATCTCCCCCACACATACTTGTTACTCCTCATAGAAACATAATAATATTTCCATGTTTCCTACACATACCTCATTCTCCGCATACATTTATATGATAAATAATAATAGTTCTCCTAAAAAATACCCCATCCTAATTTCGTGTTTTCCACAAAATATCAATATAGTAAAAGTTCTGCACAATGAAATTTCTAACATCCGAACACTCTTCTTCTCTTGCACGTACCTTCACATAATAATAGTTATCCTTAAACTAACACGTCATAATTTCTTCTTTTCCATAAAATCTCAACACACTAAAATCCCTATACAATGAAGTCTCCTGCACATACCCCCGTCCTCTGCAAGGACTAATTCTAGCACTAATGCTTACAACAAAACTAGATTAATTGATTAACACCAGCCTATACATATATTCCTCCACACAAGCTTCCTTTGCACAACCAACTTTGGAAAACCACATGCTCCTTGAACACTACCATCACTATACAAGTTTGACCTATTAACTTTTAGCTTGATTGGACTAGAAAGAGATTAACAAGCACTGCCTAATGTTGATGCAATAATCTAGATCATGACTACAAAGCATGGAAATATTAAAACATTGAAATTGACAATATTAATGATTCGAAAACTGTACATAGCACTGAAATCGAAAGCTCTAAGAAAATTCCCTCTTGTACAAACTTCGTATTTCACACAATAAAATCTCTACACAAAGGAACATGATAATATTTCATGTTCTCCCTCACATACCCTGTCCTCCGTAAATATTTATACAATATACGATATCGAAATTTATAAAAGTACCTTAGCACAACCACTTGTGTAGCCTATCATTATCTCTCCCTCCTCCTACGTAAAGGACTTGCAACCACATTAGTTGTGTAATCACGGGGAAGAGAAATACCATAATAGTATCAATGTTAGTGTTAATGTCAGATCACTCACCAACGAAATGACCACTCAAAAAATTATTTTTTTGTTTATTTTTAAATAAATTGTTAGGTATTGACAAATACAAAAAATAAAATGCTCTTCACCAGTGGAATTATGTCCTATCCCAACGTGTTAGTCCAATTAGAAATTAGAAATAAGATTTACAGGGAATTATAAAATTAGTTGTTAATTCATGTAAAATAGGAAAAAGTTTGCATTTTCCTTGAAACTTTGGATAAAATGACTAAAAAGTACCAAAATAATGGATTATCAATGCAATTTAAGCGTGACGAAAATGTTATAGTTCTGGACGAGATAGGAACTAATAATGAGGTTGCTTGGGATAAATTCCAAAAATAATAAAATGAAGTTTCCATGCTGGAGGATGCGAATAAACTAAGAAAATTTATTCGAAAATAATATGGTTTTGCAGCTTTATGACACCAACGGAGACAAAACTAATGGGTAAGATAATATTTCGATCAAATTTTTTTATCAATTCATAGTGAAAATAACTATATACCAAAACCTCTTCCAATAAATTTTATGAATATTTTGTTATTATTAGTATAATAATGGATAAAATTATATAATACTTGAGATATAAATAGTTTTAATTTTTCCTTTGGGCTATTTCATAAATGATTTCAAATTTTGCAAATTATAATTATAATTATATATATATATATATATATATATCATGCTTAGTAATATAATTATATAAATTAAATTGGTAATAAACTTTCATAATAATCGAAATATTTATGTTACATTTCTAAAGTTGAGAATTGGTAGAGTAGGGTAGAAAAGTTAAAAAAATATTTGGACGTCCTTGATTTCATCCATTAAACTGTGTATAACTTTAGATTATTAATAATTGTTTATTTAAAAATTATGGAAATTCTAAAATTTTATTCTTAAATATATAATATTTATTTCTTTCTATAGTGTCAGAAAACCTATCATAACTCAATTTTCAAACACATAAGTCATTAGCAGGCTGCTATCTCCTAATGCAAGTTCACTCATCATTGTTACTAAAGGAAAACCATACCACCTATAATTATTTGTTGGTGGTCCTTAAGGGGGCATGCTTTGACTCTTGTAAGATGCCTCTTGAATGTATAACATTCACCTATTTCCTTAAGTCAAAGGAAAACAAGTACTTATCTAAACAAAAACAAATTTTGAACATACTCGAACGCAATCTATCTACATAAAAATTAGACTATATATATATATATATATATATATATATATATATATATATATATTCATTCCAAAAACCATAAAATTAAAATATAACAATAATAAAGAGACATATTATGCAAATCATCAATTACAAATAATTTATATCATATCATAAATTTAAATGTGAAATATGGGAATAGTCAAAGGTTCGACAATGAATTTTGTTTGTGTTGTGTCTTCATCATAATGAAAGATTTTGGTTGAATAAATAGGTTGATGAGTTATGGAGAGATTTTAAACAAAAGAAAAGGGTAATGTGTGGGTTTGAATTGAAAATATTTAAAATATTTTTGTAAATTTATAACTAATGAATAGTTAATTATAGAGTAGTCTTTAAGTGTCATGTTTTGGAAAGTTTTCTAATTTATTTTCCAATCTAATTTGTTTAAAATCTAGTATGGATTCATTGAAATCACAAGTTTGACATGCAATCTCTTCACAATCAAAGTGCCCCAGAAGTTCTTAAGGGTGTTGTATCTGTATATGCAATAAAAAAACCATCCATATCCTATATTACTATTCCCCATTGTCCTTCACATATCGTGTCCTCTTGTAAACATTCATATGATAAACAATTAGGAAACTTGTAAAAGTGTTAGCTTTTTTCTTATATTGTAAGTCATAAAAGTTATAGTAGTCAATTGTAAATGAGTATTTGTAAAGCATTACTAACTGCAAAACTAGCCAAATTCAACTGATTGTGCATTACTACATATGGAGAAAAGAAAAAATTACAAAATTACATTATGCACGACTCGTTCTCCGCACAAACCCATAGTAAAAACACCACACAATGAAAATTAGCAACTTTTATCATTATGTTCTACTGCAAACACCTCGTCCTCTTAAAAGATTCATAGCTCTAAAAGAAAACCCCTACGCAATTTATCCCCCACACATAGTTCGTACTCTGCACAGAAAAATATCCATACAACAAAATATTATAATATTCCCTACTCTCTTACATATACCTCGTCTTCCATAAACATTTATACAATACTCAATCATAGTTCTCATGAAAGTACCCCGTCGTAATTTTGTCTTTTCCATAAAAGCTCAATATAGTAAAAGCTCCTCACAATGAAACCTCTCGCATCTGCAAACACTTCTTCTCCTGCACATACCTTCACATGATACATAATCATAGTTTTCTGAAAAATACCACGACCTAGTTTCGTATTTGTCATAAAAGCTTAAGACAATAAAATATTTGGGGAATGAATTCTCTTGCACATACCTCGCTCTCTGAAAAGATTCAATTCTAGCACTAATTCTCACAATAATATTGAATTAATTGATTAACTCAAGTCTTTGCACACCTTCCTGCGCACATGCTTCCTTTTCAGAACCACCTTCGAACAATCACACACATCCTCCACACAACCACTATTGTACAATATTGACCTATTAACTTCTAGCAAGACCAAACTAGAAAGAGATCAACAAGCACTACTTGATGTTGATCAGATAATGTAGATCAAGACTGTATACAATAGAAAAGTCAGAAGATTGAAATTAATAATATTAACTATATTGCGAAGATACATAGCTCTAAAATCAAAAGTTCTACACAATTGTCCTCTTGTACAAACTTCATAATCGGCACAGTAAAAACTCCACACTATGAAACATGATAATATTCACCGTTCTCCCACACATACCTTGTCCTCTGTAAAAATTCATACACTATACAAACTGAAAATTTGTAAAAGTATCTCCACACAAGGACTTGTGTTTCTTTCCACCACAACCCCCCCCCGCCCAATGAAAGGGGCCTACAACAACATTAGTTTTGTAATCATGGGGAAGCGAAGTATGACAACAATGTCAATGTTAGTACTAATGTCAGAGCACTCACCAATGAAAAGGCCACTCAAAAAAATAAGTTTTTTTTTTTTTTAAATCAATTGTCAGGTACAGACAAATACCAAAAATAAAATACTCTCTA
Source organism: Pinus tabuliformis (assembly GCA_031772625.1). Classification (NCBI taxonomy): domain Eukaryota; kingdom Viridiplantae; phylum Streptophyta; class Pinopsida; order Pinales; family Pinaceae; genus Pinus; species Pinus tabuliformis. Next base: position 848,083,821 of record CM062814.1, read on the forward strand.
CCAAGGGAATTATGTCTTAAAGTGTTTGGCCAATCAGAAATTATGAATAAAATTTCCATGAAATTATAGATTATGATTGAATTCATTCAAAATAGAAAAAATCTGCATTTCTCCCAAAACTTTAACTAAAATGACTAAAAACAAGAAAATAATGGAAGATCAATGAAATTGGACCATGAGATGAATATTATAATCCCTGACAAGACATAGGCTAATAATGATGTTACTTGTTATAAATTCGAAAAAAAAATATAATGAGGTTTTTGTGCGTGAGGATAACAAGCAAATTTATTCGAAAATAATATAGTTTTTTGAGCTTTACGATCCCAACAAAAGCAAAACTAATGGGTAAACATAGTGCAGCAATCAAAATTTCCAATCAATTCATGGTGAAAAGAAATGTATACCAAAACCTCATCTAATAAAGTTTATGAATATTTTATTATTATTAGTATAATAATTGATAAACTTATATATAGCTATATAATAGCTAAGATATAAATAGTTTTTTATTTTGGAGTCTATTTCATAAATAATTTCAAATATATATATATATATCTTAGTAATATAAATGTATAAATTAAAATGGTAATAAACTCTCATAATAATGGAAATATTTATGTTATATTTATAAAGTTGAGAATTTGTAAGGTAGGGTAGAAAATGTAAAAAATTGTTTGGATATATTTGATTTCATCCATTAAATCATGTATAAATTTAGATTATTCATAATTTTTTATTTCTAAAAAAATGGATATTTTAAAATTTTTATCCTAAATATACAATTTTTTTTATATATAGTTTGAAAACCTATCATAACATAATTTTCAAACAAACAAGTCATCACCAGGCTACTATCTCCTAATGCAAGTTGACTCATTATTGTTAAAACCATACCACCTATAATTATTTGTTGGTGGTCCTTAGGGGGCATACTTTAACTCCTACAAGATGCCTCTTGGACTTACGCCATTAACCTATTTCCTTAAGTCAAAGGAAAACAAACTCTTACCCAATTTTTTTTTTCTAATATACTCAAATTCATTAATACATCAATTTTATGTACATAAAGAGTGAGTATATATAGATATATATATATATTCCAAAAAACATAAAATGAAAATATAACAATAATAAAGAGACATATTATATAATTTATATCATATCATAAATTTCCATGTGAAATATGGGCATGGTCAAAGGTTACACAATGAATGTTGTTTGTGTTGTGTATTCGTCATATTGAAATATTTTTATTGAATAAATACGCGGGTGGGTTAGGAAAGATTTTAAAGTATAGATTGTGGCAATTCACGTCCTTTGAACTATAAATATATGTTTCCTTACTATCAAATGTTTCCTTATTTCTTGTAGCTCACATGGATTCGTCATAGATGAAAGCTATCAAATTAATATTCTGGTTTTTTCTTGCAATTTAGATAGAAACATTAATTCAAATTTTATCTTTCCTTTTGTTCTCGTTTCAATGCTTATATTGTGTGACTTATTCTCGTTTCAATGCCTATATTGTGTGACTTATTGACGAGTTCCATACGATTCGAGAAGGCAACATCATGTATCTTTTCCATATTAGCATGCACGTACAGTGATTCTATCACTTATTTGTACAAGACACTAATTCAAATTAGGAAGCTTTAGCTCAACCCTATTAAAGGTTTCGTCAACCCACTAGTGTACTCAGTTATCTCCATCTGTGTTGGGCAATCGTATTATTGATACAATTAATCAGTCATTGTAACCTTATTTAGTTATGCTCATCAAATGTAATGGTTATGTTCATATATTAATTATATAATACTCCTCTTTGTAGAAACTTAGTTTCCCACATTTCTTTCGAGCCATGAATTTGATATTTATTTCATAGTCACATACAGTTACCGATAAAAATGTAAACCGGAAATTCTAGTTTAACAGTATAAGCATATAATTATATAACTCATACTTGAAATAAAATATTAACATAGTTTAATGAAATACAATTAGTATTCCATTTCTCTTTACCCAAATAGAAAAGTAATACCCAGTCTTGTATTGATCATTCTTCCATGAGAGTATATGTTTTTTTTTTTTTCTCTCACTTCACAATAATAAATTAGAAGTCTATTCTCATTCTTATTATTTCTATGTAACCTACCCTTTTACAATTTTCAGTATTGGTTTTATAATCAACATGTTTAAATTATTGAACCCATAAGGCTATTACACATTAAGTATACCACTTTCTTCTAACCCACTTCTTTATAAAATACACAATTATTCACTATACAAGCTAGACTCACAAACATAAGATATAGTTATTAAGCTTTTCCATAACAACATAGACATACCATGTCTAGTTTAGGTTTTTTTTCTCAACTCGGGTTATGGAAATTCAAAGGACAATTCATACATTTATACGGCTAATTAAAACATATAAAAATTATCTCTTATCCATTCTAGGCATTCATTTCATCAATACAAATTATTTATCTGTAGCATAAGCATCTCTTCGAAAATTCTTACTAATCATACTTTCTATTTGCATTCCATCTTAAAAAATTTCTCAAGTTCATAACTGGTATATGAAATCATATGATCTCAAAGCTATGACTAATATATGCATGTAAAATATAATAAGAATATAATATCTAATATATCACCATTCCACTATCAGATTTATTACTAATGGGAAAAACTTTTGTAATATAATATATATTAATTTCATAAATGATGTGCTAATATACAATTTGTAGTAATTCAAATCCAAAATAAATACATCAAATAGAATAATTTTTTTTTTCCCTAACCATAATAAATTTCTTAGGGAATATTTAGGAAATGGGAATGTTGCACCCAACCATGAAATGCCTCTATAAATTCCCTCGAGCTAAGATCTTCTTACCCTCCAAAATCAACAACCGTTTTCATTAATAGGTGGTTTATTTTATAGATTTGTTTCCAAGTAGATTTTTATCAGCATCCTTCCATAACATCTGCCAGCCTTTTTCCTAGTTTTTTTGTTTCAACTTTTTTCAGAAAATATTAGTTTCTTTTACTTTATAGCACACATTTCTCTCCCACAATGCTTTATTACACCTCACTTAGTATTTATCTCCAAATAAGTGATTAATGTAATCCTTGTCCCCCATTATGTTAATTTAATTTCTTTTAATTATGTAATCATATAAATTTTTATAAGACTTTTAGAGAAGGTCCATCATGTCAACTTGACCACCAACAATGTTTTCTAAGCCTGCAAATAGTCTTTAAACTCTAGTGGTATTCCCTTAATATTTCCATGAAATTTATGTATTAACTCAACTAAAAATAAAATACTAATTACATTACCACATAAGTCACATCATGGATTTGATAGTAATTCAATCTAATAATAGTTCAATGTCTAAAAATAATAAACGTTTAAAAAGGAAAGTCATAGCGGTGTTACCTTTCCACCCCATTTAAATAAACATCATGCTCGATGTTTTCTTCCACTTCCCTTCCTCTTGAAACAAGGTTAGAAAAATTTCTTGAATTTTATCCTCCATCTCCGAGATAGCCTCTTATGGGTTAAAGTTCTGTCATTTCACTTTAACCTGAATGATGGTTCGATTTAGGAGCATGGTTTCTCTCGTATCAAAGATTTGAAGTGGTTCTAATTGCAGTCCTTCTTCTGGTTCCACCTGTACCACATTCCAATAAATTATAGAATACCCATCATGAATATATTTTTCAGTAAGCAGACATGAAAAACAATATGTACTTTCAAATGCTTTGGCAATGCTGGCTGACAGGCTACTGGCAAAATTATAGATAGAATTTCAAAAGAACCACAAAATCTTGGTGCTAATTTAGCACAAGTTCCTAGCTTCAGAGTTTTTTTCCTTTGTTTTATTTTCACATACAAATTTTCTCCTACTTTAAATTATTTATGTCTTCTCTTTTGATCAACATAGCTTTTCTGTCAGTCTTGGGAAGCTTTCAAATTTTGTCTCACTTTCTTCATGATATGCTCCATTTCTTGTAAGAAATCATGTCCAAATAACATCTAGTATTTTGGATGACTCTAGGTTAAGGCAGTGTGGAATTTTATTCAATACAATGCTTCGAAAGGGCTCATCTTATGGGAAATTGATAACTATTGTTATAGGAAAATTCTGCTAAATGTAGGAAATCCTCCCATGTAGAATGTGTTTCCATTACATGCATTCTTAACATATCCTCTAAAATTTGGTTTGTCTTTTCTTTTTGTCCATCAACTTGGAGGTGGTTTGATGTACTAAAATTAAGATATTTGTCTGTTACTCCAAATAGTGTTTCCAAAATTTAGAGGTAAGTTTGGCATCTATCTCAGATATCACCATTTTTTGTACGCCATCCAACCAAAAAAATTCCCGTATAAAAATGTATGCAATCTGTGTTGTTCCAAAGGTAGATTGGACACGTATGAAATGTGTTTATTTTCTTAGCTTATCTACTAGAACTGTAATAGAGTCTTCTTGCCTTCTAGTTCTTTGCAATATAGTAATAAAATCTAGATAAAAAACTTCCCATGTCCATTCCCGAATGGGTAGTGGATTTAACCATCTAGCTAGATGTTGGTGTAATTCCTTCACTTGCTAACACTCTAGACACTTTTCCAAATAATCTGCCACTTCTTTTTTCATACTAGATCAATAGAAAATTTCCCTCAAAGCTGAAGTCATTTTAAAGTATCCTAGATTTCCTCCAAAAGGTTTTTGATGATGCTCATTTAAGATAAGTTGTTTTATAGAAACTTCACGAGGAATTTAAAATCTATTCTTTTTGGTGAACTTTTTTTCTTAATTTTCTCTATATTTGGGCACTTCGCTTTTCTACATTTTTTTCTCACATATTTATGTGTTGAAATTTTGATATGTCCAGTAAAACCTATTTTAACACTACTCACTGAAATTTCCATTAATGAATTCACATTTCTACTTAAATAATATACTATTTTTTTTCATTTCCTTTTATATGATTTATTTCAAACTCAAGTTCACTTTAAAGAGGCCACCCATATAACTTGTCTAACATTCAAATTAGGTTGGCTGAAAAAATATTGTAAGCTAATGTGGTTAGTAACAAGCGTGAATTTTTTTCCTAACAAGTCATTTCTCTACATTTTTAAAGCGTGAATAACAAAAACCAACTCTAAATCATATAAATCATAATTCCTTTCATGAATTTTTAGATTCCTTGACTCATAGAACACTAAATCATTTTATTCCATTAAGACACCTCTTAGTCCTTCAAGGCATGCATCATTACACGCTACAAACTGCTTTTTAGTATTCGTAATTTTTAGAATAAGGGTTATAGTTAGTAGATGTTTTAATCTACCAAATATTTTTTGGCACTTAGTTGTCCATTCAAATTTTACTCCCTTCTTTTGTAATGAATTAATAGGATAATTTAGATTGGAAAAGCTCTCAATGAACATTCAATAATTCCCTGTAATTCTTATTAAGGACTTGACATCTGACACATCCTTAGGTATGAGCCAATTTAAAATGGACTTAAACTTCTCTTGATTGATAGATAGTCTTTCGTTTGAGATGACGTGACCAAAATATTGTATGTTTTCTTTATATAACTCACATTTACTGAACTTTGCATATAGTTGATGTTCTCTTAATGTTTATGACACCATTTTTAGATGTTCTTCATGTCCTTCTTGATTCTTGGAATACAATATAATATCATCTATAAAGACCGATACAAAATTATCCAAGTACTTACTAAGCACACTATTCATTAAACACATAAAAATTGTAGGTACATTAGCGAGAACAATTGGTAAAACTATAAATTTGTAGTGTCCAAATCTGGTTCTCAATGTTGTTTTTTCATTGTCTTCATCATTTATCCTTAACTGATGATATCATGTTCTCAAGCAAATTTTTGAGAACATTGTTTCTCCTCTCACTTGGTCAAATACATATTTGTTTTTAATAGTCAATTTTCAATTACATGTAATCTATGCACATTCTAAATGTACCGTCTTTCTTTTTCAAAAAGAATACTGGGGCTACCTAAGGTGAAAGAATAGGTCTGATATAACCTTCAACAATAAATTCCTGTAATTTCATCTTCAATTCTAGTAGTTATGGGATACTCATTCGGTAAGGTACCTTAGACACTAAGGTAGCTCCTTTACTAAATCAATGGAAAAATCTATATTCCTTTGTGGAGGTAGTCCTAAAATTTCTTTGAGAAATACATTGTTGATCTCCTTGACCACTAGTAATTCATCTAATTTTTGGTTTTCTTTTTTGTTGACATTTTTTGTAGTTTGAACAACCAAGAGTTTACACCCTTTTCAAGCACTTCTTTTCAGCTATAGGGATGAAATTTATCTAACAGAAACAGGTCTTGGTATGCCTTTATTAGTTGTTCATCTCCCTCATTAATACAAGTCATAGTTTTCTTTAAACAATTTATTATAGATTTTTTCTTCTCTCAATAGTCCATACCTATCAGAAAGTCATATGAACCTAGAGGAAATAAACTTAGTGAGCCGAGAGGCTCATTCTACAACCCAATATGAGGGGATCTATAATTTTGTTCGTCTATCTGTTCCTTTAAAATAAACATAAAAATTATGTTCTAAAGAGAAAAATAATGTCGACTATAATAAAAAATGAATATACTCTAAAGTAATAAGGAGTAGAAAAAAGGTGTGAGTTATATTTTAAAATCATATCATTTTCAAAAATATTTCATGGCTAAAATGTTTATTTGGTCATATATATACTTTATTTAGCATTTAAAAATACAATTTAAACAATAAAAATGTAACATTGTATTTTCGTTCTAAAGAATTTTGCAGATGAAGAATTTGATCCCTCTCTGCTCATGTTAGATACATACTTAAGGTGGATCTATGATGGTACTTAACCCAATTTTATAGCCTTTTAATTTTATATGGAAATGTTCTACATAATTGTTTACTCTTATCTTGGTTTTATTGTCAACTGTACTCACCAAGATTTTTTTAATTTTCTTGTTTTCAAATTACCTTTTTCCACCACTTGCAGATTATTAAAATTGAGACTTTCTCTTGGGTTGATTAACACAAAGGAATTTTGGTTTAGTATGTGACCTTCAATTTCTATCATCATGGATGCATTCTCCACTTACCTATCTTCCATTGTAGTATTTATCCATTGAAAGTTTCTTGCAATTTCAATTGTAGTAGTGGCTTCATGAACAACTTCTACATTTTGTATAAATATGATATTGTGTGGATGATTTCTTAGCATATGGGGTCCCCCACACCCCCAAACTTTTAACGGATTTCCCTCTTCTACACTGACTACCCCTTTATTGTTTAACTGCATAGTCTTTGAACTAGTCTGTGATTGAGCAGGTTGAGGCTGATTGATTTGAATAAATGTCCTTATTTGATGATCTCTCCCAAAATTATTCAAAAGAGAGGATTTTATTTCTTTACCATTCCCCTACCTTGTTTTTATCCTTATTTTGCCATGATTTTAATCCTTCACTTTTGATATTAAACTGTTGATAACATAATCTGGCCTTTCTCACTACTTCATCAATTATTTTAGGATTGTCAAATTCAGTCATTTCTTTATAAGAATGTGGAAAAAAGTTCAAAATATATGTACCGTGGATTTATCTTATTTGATATAAACAACATATTGTAATGAATTTGTGAATTTTGTAACAAATTCATTGACTATTAGTTTCCCGACCTTAAATCATGAAACTCCTTTGCACGATCATCATATTACCTTTCAGCTAAGTGCTTAGATTGAAATTGTTTCTAGAATTCTTTGCATGAAATAGTTTTATTTTATAGGCTATACATTTTTTTAGCATCCTCCCACCATAAGGAATATTTTCCTCGCAACTGATAAATTGTTAATATGGATTTTAAATCAATGTCATACTCATAAAATTGAAAATACTTGGTAATGTTTAGCAGTTAAGATTCTGTATCCTCCTTTTTTTCACCATGAAAGGTAGGGGGTCTTATGTTTTTAAATTCTTTGTGTAACTTCACTTTTTTTTCCTTTCTTGTGATTTTGGAGAATTTTTTAAGACTCATTTACACTCTCATATCTTTCTATCTCTTGATCATTATTTTTTATTTTCAAGTGATTTTCCTTTGTATCTAGATTTTTGTGAGTTTTGTTTTAATCAAATCCTTTATCAGTTTCTTCCTCTTCTTGTCTTTCCTTCAGAAGGTGTTCACGACCAGCTCTAATATTGACCAATTCTTGGCGTAAATTTCTTATTACTTGTAAGAACTAAGTGGATGGAGGTGTGCGTTCCCCTCCCTGATCCACATAGACTTCTCCTCCCTTTGCAAGAGAATGATTTTAGGTTTTTCTCATCTTATATTATTATTTTGTCTCACTTATGTACCTTATTATCAACCAAACAACACATATTAGTTTTTAATCCAATCCATAATGTATTATGACATAGACATTCTATTTTCTAGTTGTGTTTTTCCCTAAGCCTAGCTTTACAACCTACAACTTTGATACCATCTGTAACATAGCCAATTTCATCATATATATATATATATATATATATATATATATATATATATATATATATATATATATATATATATATATATATATATATATATCTATGTATATATATATATGAATATATATATATATATATATATATATATATATATATATATATATATATATATATCAGGCTTATCAATCATATTATTCTCTTCAATTTACCTCCTAAGTATTCCTTAGGTTGCACGTTGCTAGGATTGGTGGCTTTTCTAGTTTTCCTCACATTCATAACCAAATATTAAATTTGTTCTCCTTTCAATCTTAATCCTTTTCTTCATTATAATTGGTTTCTCATTTCCCTTTCGTTATGATTATTTTTGTATCTGTCATGGAGATTCTTCATACATATTTATAGTTTTATCATTAATAAGCAGGTATCTTTCATCTTCATAGTCAAGAATCATCTAGTAACGCTGTTCTCTATTAAATCATTAAACATGTGCAACTCATGTATTATAATCTAGTTCTAAATGCATTTATATTTGCTTACTGTGATTTCATATGGGGCTTTTGAATTTGGTACATCATAATATTTGTATCCATATGGGATCATTTTTGTTTGCCTTTATGTTTAATGTATCATGCATGGTTCATCTGGCCAATGGATATGTATCCACGTGACCTTGTTGACATGTTGTTCACATGACCAATCTAGTAATTTATTTTAACGTGACGATTCATTTATGGATCATCAGTGGTTGTGATTATGAGGAGGTAATCGAAGGTCATATTTCCCTTGCAACATCATTGTTTTGAGTTTCATTTGGTTATGAAACTACAGAGGAGCATCATTCCAAGGGTTTTCATGTCATAAGGTTTCTTCCAATCCCTAGCTCGAATCGTTTGGTGCTTCGGCTCTAGTTAACCCTCTGGTTCACGTACCCATGATTCTTGTCTATCCCTGAGAGTTCGTTCATTTTGTTTCTCATGTATATTATAAATTAATCGCAATATTTATCTAATTAATTTGATCCCATTTCATTTTCGCTACTCTCATTAGTTTTACTAGCTTGATTTGCAATGTAAGGGCACCATCAACATTTCTATAAAGGGTTTTTGCCAACCCTTTTTGCAATCAAGGGTTCAAACCTCTCTTTTGATATGCTGTCTTCTATGAGGTTGCTAATGTGATTGGCCAAAATTTTGTTACTTAAATACTGATTATATCTAAGCATACGTGTCCATGGGTTTTATGGATACGTTTTTACCCAGTTTCTTATTTCTCTATTACAAACCTTTCGATTCCTAGGGTTGGAATGGATATGGTGACCTCATCTTCAGATAATGAAAATATAGCTAAGGTTTGTAATTATGTATTTTTTTTCCACTTCCTTATGTATGCCCAATGAAGATATAGGGTACAACTATGAGGTTTTTACCATTCTTTTTTTTCCTTTGATACTTTTCATAGATGACTAATTAGTATACATATATTTTGGTGCATGGATCCAATTTCTTTTCTAATGGATAATTTTTGTCATGGCTTAAGAATTTGGTTTTGTTTTTCCAATTTGTATTAGTGAATATCCTAATATAATTTTGTTCCTAATTACAAGGGTTTCGATTCTACCTAGGGTTAGCTTGTTGGTTTGCTTCACTCTTTATATGTAATGTTATTCTTTATTTTAACATAATGTTCTCAATTATTTATAATGTTTTTATTATTGACCATTTTCACACTTGGTGTCTAATTGTAACACCCTCCTCCCACATCCACCCAAGTAAGCATGCCAATCAGGGTAAACATGAGATGAGAGGCTACTATTGTCAGATTTGACCTCCTAAGTGACCTTAAGTAAGTGGAATCGATGGAAGATCACACACAGTCATCCAACGTCATCAACATAACCCTCAGGAGACAAGTCAGCCACTAAGATAGCCTCCCCCTAGGTCCCACTATTATTCTAAAGCTCTTAGGCCATAGTTTCTCTCATGATATGGGGAAGGTAGCGACTAAAAACCAAAATTCCCTCTTATAAGCATGCCTACCAACAACTGTGGAACATAATTTCTAGTTTTGTGCTAGCAACCTCGAGATTTAAGCCACTTTTTCGGTCCAATAGCCCAGGTCACTACCTAGAATGGAATGATAACTTGAAGTCAAGGAAAGTACAAGGAAACAATGATGCAAGATAAATACGTTGGTTAAGACCTTAACTAGACTCCTACAAGCCATGACAGACGTTTCATCAAACATATTGTCAACATGTAACGTACAACTATAAAAAACATAATTAAGTGTAGGGATCTCATACTTATTTGAGAATCGCTATGAACCATTGGTCCCTCATGCCATTTGTTGCATTATCATCTATTATGTCCTAGACACATAATCCATTCATGTAAAAGTAGAAACATGTTGAGAGTTATACATAGCTATTGTCACAAATTGTACATATAACCAACATCATAGGAAAAAAATTCAATAAACGTATCAACCACCAAAATCCATATATACATTCAATAAATTTTTACATGAAATGAATGTAATAAACCAACCAGAGATGGGACTACCACGTTCCACTTGACCATAGAATGGTTGAGCCAAATATCTCTTAAGTCATTCACTCTCGTTCCATATTCCAAGCATGAATGTGGGACACAAAACAAAATAACTCAACCAGGGCATACTGAGGCTAAACCACCTCACCCACATTAATAGAAACTAGGCTTTACCATAATCCATCTTGGATCAGTAGGCCAAAACAATGAACACATCATAACAGGCTTTACCATGATCTCCATCTGATCACTAAGCTAACACAATGAACACATCATAACAGGATTTTCCATGATATCCACCCGATCTCTAGGCCAACACAATAAACACATCATAATAAGATTTACCATGATCTCCACCCGATCATTGGGCCAAACAAGCATGGATGTCACTATATTTGTCCACCTACACTGTGAGGAATTTTCTGGTATCCTAATATCTGAGGCTTTACAATAATCCAAACTCGGATCACTAAGCCCTAAACCAAGACCCACTCTATAGGATTTACCACATATCTCAAACCTAGTATTACTAGGCCCAACAGAGAGAAAAGCACCTCTAGGCTTTGCCGTATATCCTGCCATTCATCGTCAATAATTCCTAATCCATTCAAGGCAACACAAAATATAGCTTTGCAGCAACCCATAGTCTATTTCAAGGGTTACTAGGCCATGTGTTCTATCGTTTTGGAGATCCACCTCACTTAGCTTTGAATCCATTTGACAATCCACCTCAACCAAACATGAGAACCACGTCACACCATGGTTATCCATAAATGGCAAGGCTAGGATGAAAAAACTGTCACACCTAGCAAAACCCATGCCATTGTAGAAAAGAATGACATGTAATACCATGCATGCCAATTATAGCAAGGAGAATGCACATGCAAGTCGATACCTGCAATGAAGCCCATTGTAGCTACTTGATCCTACCTTTTGTTGCTTGATCTTTGCTTCCTCTTTCCTTCCTTTCCTTTCTTGCTCCAATGCCAAAGTGCTCCAAGAAAAAATTCTAAGTATCCAAGAGTATGAGAGAGAGAATAATGAGAGTGTTCCAAAACTAAACTGACAAAAAGGTTACCAACTAATCCTCATAAGCCTTCTTATAAATGACACATCTATATTCTTCATTTTCCATTATTTTGCTTCAGTTTCCTCCTCACATGCAACCTGTGACCCTTTACCTCTCGTTTCTCCTAATTTCCATTATTTTCATAAATGATTGTGCCAAAAATGTGATTTTTCCTTTCCAATGTCTTAACCATTTCCTTTGCCAACTTCCTTAGCCATAAACAACCAAACGAACGCCCACATCAAGATGTCCTGCCTAGCATTTAGCTAGTAATATGTGTCCCAAATTCCATGGTATTTATATATTTTTACATGGAATTTTCACCAGGGTTGTTACAGAACCATCCCCCTTGGGGGATCACCATCATCGGTGTTCAATGACACCTATAACCAACAAGACCACTGAAAAAAAACATACTTCCCATGGAGCTTTATAACATAGCTCATTGCAGTATTTGCAATGACCATATTCTAAAAAAAAACATCATGACAACATGAAAACATATTGCATAATGGAGCTTTATAACAATACTCATTACAATATTTACAATAATCACATATACAAACATACACATCTGTGGAACCAACAAATAAGAGAATATGATGCCTATATCAATCAACAAGGGGATCCAAAGCCTCACACCTCCACCCTCAAAGTAGTACTAGGATTCACCTCCTTCCTAGGAAGTCCATAATCTACTGCCACAGTCAAATTTGTATCCAATGTTTAGCACTATAATCTAGTGCCACTTGTCCTCTCAGTGAATAGTTATTGGCTCATTGTTCTATGATGCACTCCCAATCCACATATTACTCCATCTCGCAATTCTCATGACCAAGACAAATCCATCCCTAGCCTTGCATTCTCTACTACAGAGTCCCTTGGGAAATCTGGTCAACCCTTCCATGCAGTCACTCACCTTCCAAGTTCCACTGGAACACCCATCCCAGGTATTCCATCCCTTGGGAAGGCTTCCTCGCATTTGAAGATACAAAACCCAAGGCATACACGTGGCCGAAAACCATCAAAAGGGTCATAGCGTGCTCATGGTGATCAATGAACACTATTGAGTACCAGTGTCCCACAATGGCCCTGCTCTTCAAAGGCTTTACTAGCATAGTCATGCCTGTGTCAATCCCTTTGTTTTTCTACTCATTCTTCCAGTCGATTTCAACCACCCAATTAAGCATTTTTGTGCTTCCTCTACCAAGCACATAACTTCCATTAGATTCAAAATAAACTGAAATAACTTCAAATCATACCTCGTTGGTAGCTTGTCAATAAGGTACACTTGCAATCTTGTTTACTTCCTATCACAACAAGTCAAACTAGCATCATGTATAAGAACATCACATCAGGTTAGCTCAAAACATAATGACCATAAATCAAAATCATAAATCACATGTAATCATCATACACCAGAATCATATATCACATGTAACCATCATAGATCATAATCAGAAAGCATATGCATAGTAAAACTGAAATACAATACCGACACTTATCCTTCATTGATCCTTACTTCTACCTTTGCTCTTTTTTACACACAACAGATCGGTTGCCACCCCTAGCAAACACCCAATGCCTTATCCTCCACAATGTTCACATACACATAGTGTGCATCACACACATACAACCGCACACACCATACAACACCATGAAACACATGCACCTATACGTAACATACAACACATACACCTACACAGAGTGTATACAATATAATGCAATACATCTATACCTAATCTACAATGCCACACAATACATGCACCTACACAATGCGCATACCTAGTACCACATACCCTCAACACAGCATGTATGACATGCACACAATACCACACATGCACTAGTACAATGTGTACAACATGTACATTGCACCACCCGCACAACATGTACACAATGCCACATATACACTATACCACTTTACAATGTGTACACAATACCACACATACATAGTACCACATGCATGACATGTATGTGACACCACATGTGGACAACGCTACATGTATGACATGTAGGTAATTTCACCTACACACAACACCACTTGTACAACATTTACACAACACCACATTCACACAAAAAATCTTGTACAATCATGCACACAACACCATATGTACATAGCACCACATGTACAAAATGAATGCAACACCACTTGTACAGAGCACTGCATATCTAACATGTACATAGCATCAGCTATATACAACACTGCATATCCAACATGCATAGAGCACCGTATGAACACAATGGCACATATACAGCATGTGAATAATACAATATGTACATCGAACTCACTACAACAGAAAAGGTCATTGGTGAGGGTCATGCCTATGACAAACCTTTAAGGTCCATCACTAGTGTCGCATATGGTGATGGTCCCTGAAAAGCATTGTTGTAAGTGTATATAGTGATGGGCCTTTAAGGTTTGTCACCAAAGCCATTTTCAATGACACTTTTGGTGAGGTTCGTTAAAGGCCCATCACTAATTCTCTCTTTTGTGACACTTCTAGTGACAATCTCTTAGTGACCATCACCAATTCTCTTTTTGGTTACTTTTGCTGATGGTCAAAAAATGTTCATCATCATTGATCTTTCTAATGATTTTTTGATGACACCATGTTCCTCTTACTATACTTTTTGTAAAAATATAACGATTTAAGACCATTATTGTGGAGTCTTTTTCACTATGTGTCCAAGTCCATAGTGGTTATAGTGAGTCAATTTGTTAAGAAGTATTCAATGTGTATAATTTCCCTCAAGTAATGAGAATAGAGTTTTCCTATGAGATAACACATGATTCATCTCTATTAGGTTTATTATTTGGAAAATTTCTTTTGGATAAAGTTCCACTGATGTGTATAGGAAATATATTATTGAATACATAATCAAGATCTGTCAATTCAATTAATGAGAGAGACCTAACACTTCTCAACAATCCTGTCACACCTTAACTTTCTTTGGCACACACTAACATTTCTTCGCACCTCGTGTGTCTTGGAACATATTTGTACCTAGAACATCTTGCCATGAATACAACACCCAAACACATGTTGGCATGCCCTAGCACAACATAACATTTTCCTAGCATATGTCACCATGCCCTGATCTAGTACTTAGCATGCCCTAGAACACCTTCGCATGCATTGAGATACATTAGCACTTGGCAAGCATTAACACTTGGAATGTACTAGAACCTATTATTAATGTGCCTAAGATGCCCCTTTTGAAAAAGATAAAGTCCTAACTTATTAACCCTCTTATGTGTTCATTTCCTTGCATTTTAGCATGGTTCTTCCTTTTTTTGCCTTGACACATATTGGCATACCCTAGTGCCCTGCACATCCTTGCATGTCTTAGAACCTGGCATGCCTTGGAATGGCTTGGCACATGTTAGCACACCCTCGAACTCCCTAGTACATTGTAGCACTTCTTGACATTCCTTGATATTACCAAGCATGCCTTACCAATTCTTTGCACTCCTTGTCACTCCCTCCTTGGCATGAAAGCTAGCACTCATTGACACTCCCTAGTACACCCGCATATTCATTCACTTCCATGAACTTTTACCTAGTGGTCCCTTGTGTTTTCCTAGTACTCCTTAATACTCCTCAACATGCATTATCACTCTCTAGCACACCTTAGCACTCTTCGACATGACCTGCCACTTCGTAACATGCATAACACTCCCTAACACATATTGGCACTTGGCACATGTTGGTGCTTGGAAAATCTTAGCATGTCTGGAATGTGTTGAGATGCCTTGGTATGATTTGAGATGGTTTAATATTAAGTTTATTTGAGATCAAATATTGGAAAGTAGATGAGAAGGAATAGAGGAAGATTTGGCACTTAGAATGCACTAGAACTTGGCACTTGGTGCCTATTGGCACCTAGTGTAGGTGTTCCTAGTATGCCCCTCTTGGAAAAGGTAAATTGATTACTTAGTAACCCTATTATGTGTTCATTTCCTTTTATTTTAACTTGTTTCTCCCTTTTGTCACCTTGATGTCCCTGGCACATATTGTCACACCCTTGCATATCTTTGAATGCCTTAACACTTGAAAAATCTTGGCATGTTTGACATGCCTTCGCACTATGTAGCACATGTTAGCATTCCCTAACATGCCTTCGCACTCATTCCCTCACATATAGCCTTACAGTTTTTCATGACTTGGGAACCCAATCAAGTCCTTGGCTACTATACTTTATGTGACATTTGCCTACTTTAACCACAACAAATTGACCCATTGCACCTACTACAAGTAGATTGTGCCTTGTTCACCTAATAGTTGCCTATACCTAATCTTAGGCCACTCATGTCCAACCTTAACTTGTCCCACTTAACTATTTACCAAGACAAGGATCACATCGGGCCATGACCATGAAACAACTAAGAAACATAACTTATACAAGCAATATTTCACATGTATGTTCAGTTCATATAAGCAATAGAACATTAATTGAGAGTTTGCAAGAACCAACAGATGCCCAAGACACACAAGATATAAGTCAACATAATTTGAGTGCCCTAAGACTTATACACAACAATGTACAATATGAAATTATCTACAATATTTTATAACATGAGCATGTGACCAAAGTGTGCCACATCTCATATAAAAATAATAGATAAAAGAAAATCAATGTTGTTCCCAACAAAAATTTTCCCTTTGTCCAAATATTCTATGTCAAGCCTATTATTGCAACATTATTCTTGCCTCGTATAACTGAGCTTCTCCTAACACACTTCATCATTGCCGCACTTGAATTCGCTGACACTCCCTAGCACACGCTCTTATTTATTTATTTCCATGCATTTTGACATAGTTCTCCCTTGTGATGCCCCGACACTCTCTAAGACTACTCAGCATGCACTGACATTGTTCGGCATGTGTTAGCATTCCCTTTCATTCCTTGACATGCCCTGAACCTCCCTAGCTATCATACCCTCACAACTACCCTTACTTAATTTGCAACATGGGAACCCAACCAAGTCCTCGCTTGACCACAAGAGGTTGACCAAGTTATGGTTACTACAACTAGACTATGTTGTTGAATTATTTAGCTTTGGAGGTACTCCAGAAGCTTAGTGAGATGGGTTTGTGTGAGTTTGGTCAAAAAAGGATTTGTGGGAAAATAATGCAAGTGAATGATTTTTTGAACCAATATGGGGTTTAAAATCAAAAACAAAATTATAAAGGAAAATTAATATTTCCTATGGTCTAAGTGGATAAAACATATAAGTTTTAAAGGGGTCATAAGAGGGCTAGGAAAGGCTATTTAAGGAGGCCTTAGGATGAAGGAAATAAGGAAATAACATCAAGTGAGCATTTTATCAAGGAGGCTAGGAGAGATGGAGTCCTAAAGTAGGTCGAGTTAAAGGGCCAAGTAAGCGTTGCTAAAGGGAGGCCATGATCATCCACCTAGAGAAAGATCATCATGTGAGGGTTCAAAAGAATGATGCATACCTTAATTGGTTCGAGAATGGAAGTAGGATGACATATAGTTAGTTCTCTTCTCGAAGGTCAAGCTTAAGAGAGGTTTCTCATGAAAATATGGGCTTGTGATTTTAGTGACGTCTCTAAGTGAAGGTCACATCAAATTATGAAATAGCAAAGAGAGTTGAGGCTAGTTTGTCTTGTGGTAGTTAGTAGGTTGTAAAGTTTATGACAAAGACCAACACAAATGGATGAGGTCATGAACTAGAATTTAGGGCCAGAATAGAATTTGACACGAGTGTAATATTGACTGAGGTAAACTTAGTTTGAGGGTTGTATATATATAAAGTTCATGTCAATATTCAATCAAAGAAATGCCCAGAATATGGATCCATATAAGCTAGGTCAGATCTCTTATGGAGGTACGAGTTGTCGTTTTTTCTATGAATGGATAGGGTTTGCTCTAAAGAAATTATAATAGAAGTATAATGCCATAGTTAGGATAGTTTCCTAGCATGTTTAGCCCATAAGGTATGCCCTAAGACTGTGACAAATATGTGTAGAAAAATAGGGGTTGTGACCCTTAGAGCAAGGTTTATCTTTGCAATATAGATCGAAGATCTGGAAGATCTTTTGCAGAAGTATGTGTGGAGATAACAGATCCAAAGGAGGGTGGAACATGAGCAGAAGATTTAGCAGAAAAAATGTTCCATATGAAGAATGGATTGACATGAAGAGGAGTTGAATTTTGTGGACTGTCCATAGAGTTTTCGAGAGAGATCTAAAGTAGTCTATAAACAATTAGTCAATGGACTATTAGTAGCTGATTTCTGACCCTAGTTCATTCATCTACAGGTTGCTAGAAGGATGATAAGAGGAGTAGTTCAAATCTGTTCATATATTGGAAAAAAAAATTGGTACAAAAGAAAAGTTATTATGATAGGGCTCAAGTCATTTCTAGCTGGAAGATTTGAAGAGCCATATATGAGGGAAATATTATGGGCCCTGTACCAATAAATGAATTGACTATGGTTGGGAAGATTTATGGCAGTCCAAGTACAGTTTGAGGTTTTCTAGGTGATTGTCAAAGAAGAGCCCTAAATTTTGTACTTGTGAAGGAAAACGAGATTGCTAGAAGGGAAGGTGTATAAGGTCTAAGGATGTGTAAACTTTGAAGGACTAAAGTAGCAGCCAAGTGGTCTAGCCAGCTATCCCTAGTTCATTGTATTATAGAGGATTGACTCAGTGAGGAGAAGGATATCCTCCATAGCCCTAGACTTGTCATCTTGTTGTTGTATAATGGAAAAAGTTGGCATACCAAAAAGTTGTTCACAAAAAAAGTTGTGAACAGTTGATCAAAGACCCTAAGTTCTGCAAACCTTGAAGGACAAAAGAGGTAGGTAGAGGGTAGAGCTTTTTGAGCTGTGTTCAGTAACCTAAAGGATTTGAGCTCATTGATAGGGGAAGATTGAGTAGTTTCATAATGGGAGGCAAGAGGACGACATGAACTGAAGGAGTTGTGTGTGGCCACCATAAAAGAGCAGGTTAAGTGTTGTCTTGTTTAGGATAGATTGGTTGTCAAAGGAATAAGACCAAGCCTTAGTTTTATTCCTTGTATCAGTGTGATTGTCAAGGGACACGATCCCTAGCACGAGAGATCTAGCCTACTATATTATAATTTGTAATATAATGAAGAAGGGTTTGAAAAAGTTAAAAATTATCATGTCCACTTGTTGATTCTTTGATGTGTGTAGATTTCATTGTGCATTAAAGTAGACGTGTTGCGGCACTTGAGTGTTTTTTCATCAAAGATTCTAAGACCAAACCTATATTATCATGTGTAGTGGAAACTCAACATATGGCTTGTTCACCTAAGGACTACCTATAACTAATCTTAGGATATTCATGTCCAATCTCAACTCATCCCACTTAGTAATTTACCAAGACAAGGATCACATCCAACCATGGCGGTAGCAACACAGTTTACATCTTGACACGCCATATCACTTGGAAAGTATAAGAACGACTTGGAATTATGTGGCACATGTTAGCATCCCTACATTCCTTGACATGCTCTAGAAATACCTAACACACTACCTGTAAGGCCCTTGAGTCTCGGGCAGGCGTGCACGATAGGTGGGCGCCCTCGTGCACGACGACGGGCACGTTTTGACACAACGATGGGCGAACCTCCGACACTTGGACGATGAACCAAAGCTGAGGTGCGGTCACCAAAGCTGCGGATAGGCAGACAACCGAGCGACAAAGCAACGTAGTGGGCAGCACAGTTGTGAGGTTGCGGTATGGTTCGACAACATAGGCATGCACGACACGACGAGCGGGTGGGCGCAGTTCTGCGGGCGGACGTGGGCACGATCACCCGATGGACAGGTGCGACCTCCTGATAATGCGACAAGCTGCATAAATGATGCGACGAAACAGCGAGTCGCTTGCAACGAGCTGTGCGGAAATATGGCGAAATGCACTTGAGCCGAAATGCGGCTAAGTGTGGAACAAGCATATTAAAGCACACAATCACATGATGGCTTATACCACGCGGTGGAGGGCTTACATACGAGCAGGGCCGACATGTTAATATATGGCTACGGGCGTGAACGAAGGATATGGGGGTTCAGCCTTAAGGCTGAACACCCCTCTTCAATGAGCGCATAAAACATATGTTAATAAGAGGCCTGCCCACATATGTGGTTAATTAAAACAAAATATAATATGTGAGGGCTTTATGTAAAATCATGGGGGCAACCGTGAGTGGAGCATCCCCTTAAAAACATAAGAGGAAAAACATATTATATGGAGAAGTACACATGTGTGGATTAATAAGAATTTAATAATGAAATTTAATATATCTACGTGGGCTTATATGTTAATAAGTGGGGTCGGTCATAAGACAAGCAACCCCCTTAAAAACATATGAAGTATGCGTATATATTGTGGGAGGATGAGGTTTCATTCTCATCGAACATCGCTCATGAGCTCTTCGCATAAGAGACAAGGGTAAAGTGCGAAGGTCTTGAAAGAAATGCGCATTCCTCATGCGTATAAGGAATAAAGGGTTCTCGCATATCTTGGCTCGGTTGATGTGATAGAGATCACGGTTGAGGAGGATCGTATACATGGATTTTTGCAGAAAGGAATAGTAGAGTCTCGGTGGTTGTGGGAACGCCCTCTTACTATTGCGTTAGCACATGTAATTGCTGTAAGGTTGTATTATTCTAAGTGTTGGCCGCGGATGTTGCCCGGCACACTTGTTGTAAATTGAAGGTTTTCATATATATTATATCGGGCATACTTTTACCGGGAGTTGCCCCTCCCATTCTAAATTGTTTTTTGCGATTGTCTTTCGATTTAATTGCATATAATGATGTTAAGAATGGATATGAAGATTTATGAAGATTAATGTTCATGATTATAAGTGAAGGCATGTTTACATTAGTTTAAAGCTGATTACATTGGTTAAGGCGTAGTCCATAAGCGTGAACTTGTTAAAAAGTGAACGTTCGGTGGTGTCGCACCCTGCCAGGCACGGAAAAAAAAAATTAACCGTAGACTTGGGGGCGTGACAGGTGGTATCAGAGCTCGGTCGGAGCTGGTGAGCAGGGTTGCTCGTGACGGTTGACAGGTGAAGATAAGGTCATGGAGAACAACCGAGGTCTTGTAACCTTGAATATTTGTGGCAGAGATGTTCAAGCGTTGGCAAACACAGGTGGCTCATATAACCTTATATCGGCACGGTTTATAGAAGAAGTGGGGCTGATATCTACTATGGAGAACTGGGAGATAACCTCGTGGAATTTGGCAGTAGGCATGATACGAGATGTACCTGTACAGTTGGAAAGATGTATAGGTCAGCTGGACTTTGTGGTGATAAATACAGATGGCATTGATGTGATGCTTGGGCGAGACAGACTTCTTCAAATCAGTCAGGCAATAGATGAGCTTGCAGACCGAGAAGAGGAAGTCACGATGGCCGAAGATGTTGAGGACTTAACTATGGTGGAGGTTAGACTTGAAGATGATCAAGTTAAGCCCGAATCATGCAGCTCATGGACATGGACCGACGAAGACACTCATATGGGAGGACCATGTGATGATGAGGATATGATGGAGGCCGAACTTGAGGTTAATCAAGTTGAACCCGAATCGTACAGTCTGGCAGCATGGATGGACACTCACATGGAAGACAAAGTACAAGACATGGCAGGTTTGAGAAAAGGTGAAGGGAAGCTCTTACTTACCTTATGCAGGTTGAAAAGGTTGAAGAAAGAGAGGCCCCGAATCCGAGAAGAACTTGAAGTCTTGGAGAAAAACATTGAAGAAGAACTTCTTCAACTCGGTTGGACAATAGGACAAGGTAAAGTTGCAGATTGTGCAGCCCGGGAAGAGGAATCCATGGTAGAAGAAGATGTTGCAGGCATGGCTACGATGGAGGCAGAACTTGAAGGTGATCAAGTTGAACCAGGATCATGCAGCTTATTGACGTGGATGGGTGAGGTCACTCATATGGAGGAGCCTCATATTGATGAAGTAAGTATGGATGCTTGTGTTTCATTTGATCATTTGGTAGATGGACCGTGTGTAGTGAAGGGCAAAATCAGTTTGCCTATGCTATGGAGGACCTTACCATGGATGACTATGATGGAGCCTTGTATGGAGAAGCAAGGGTTGTTACTTGCTGAAGGACTTGTTGGGGTTACTTGTGACCTTATGGTTGAAGGTGCAAGGGCCCGTGACAAGGGTGGGACTTGATGATCGTTGTGGATGATTGAGTCATGCTTTAGCCACATGGCTAAGTGCCCGACAGGACTCATGGACAAGTTGAAGGGCACAGCCTTGGGTGGACTTATCATGGCCGAGACCAAGAGATAGTCTTGATGGACACCTTGGAGGAGCTATGGAGAAGGGACTCGTGATGACATGGTTGTCTGGTTGGTGACCGAGTTCACTATACCGAAGATTGATTACTTGGATGATGATTAGATGGACTTCTCATGACCGAGACCAAGAGATAGTCTTGGTGGAGCTTTGGTGGAGGAGCTCATGATGACATGAGATCGTTGTGACTTTTGGGACATCATACATGGTGGACTTAGAGGTCTGATGCATTGAGGAGCTGAGGTCAGGTGACTTTGATGCAGTATGGGATGCATACTTCCAAAGTACATGCATGGGACATGGCTTGGAAGAGTGACTTGATGAGGAGGATCGATGAGACACTTTGAGGTGATGGGGTCACGATGATGATGATGATGCCTTGGTGGACGTACTTGGGCATGGGTTGAGCCGAGACTCAACTACTTTTCACACACGATGATGTTGGGGATAAGTGTGGCTGATCACTTATGGCACATTGACACCAACACTTCATGGACAGCATGTTGCAGATGTGATGGATGGAGTTTTCATGGACCTGAGCATGGATTATGGTTGTTGACACATGACCGAGATGTGTAGCACTTATACATGGGCAGTTTGCAGAAGGCAATGACTTGATGGAGACAGGCCTTATATATTGGCAGTGATGGTTGCCTTATATGGAGGGGTCTACATTATGGTCTATACTAGTCTTGGTGGAGAGTCACTAAGATGATGTGTTGCCAGGACGACAACATTTTCGGGTGGAGGAGAATGTAAGGCCCTTGAGTCTCGGGAAGGCATGCACGATGGGTGGGCGCCCTCGTGCACGACGACGGGCACGTTTTGACACAACGATGGGGGAACCTCCGACACTTGGACGATGAACTGAAGCTGAGGTGCGGTCACCAAAGCTACGGATAGGCAGACAACCGAGCGACAAAGCAACGTAGTGGGCAGCACCGTTGTGAGGTTGCGGTATGGTTCGACAACATAGGCGGGCACGGCACGACGAGCGGGTGGGCGCAGTTCTGCGGGCGGACGCGGGCACGATCACCCGATGGACGGGTGCAACCTCCCGATAATGCGACAAGCTGCATAAATGATGCGACGAAACAACGAGTCGCTTGCAACGAGCTGTGCGGCAATATGGCGAAATGTGCTTGAGCCGAAATGCGGCTAAGTGTGTAACAAACATATTAAAGCACACAATCACATGATGGCTTATACCACACGGTGGAGGGCTTACATACGAGCAGGGCCGACATGTTAATATATGGCTACGGGCGTGAACGAAGGATATGGGGGTTCAGCCTTAAGGCTGAACACCCCTCTTCAATGAGTGCATAAAACATAAGTTAATAAGAGGCCTTCCCACATATGTGGTTAATTAAAACAAAATATAATATGTGAGGGCTTTATGTAAAATCACGGGGGCAACCATGAGTGGAGCATCCCCTTAAAAACATAAGAGGAAAAACATATTATATGGAGAAGTACACATGTGTGGATTAATAAGAATTTAATAATGAAATTTAATATATCTACGTGGGCTTATATGTTAATAAGTGGGGTCGGTCATAAGACAAGCAACCCCCTTAAAAACATATGAAGTATGCGTATATATTGTGGGAGGATGAGGTTTCATTCTCATCGAACATCGCTCATGAGCTCTTCGCATAAGAGACAAGGGTAAAGTGTGAAGGTCTTGAAAGAAATGCGCATTCCTCATGTGCATGAGGAATAAAGGGTTCTCACATATCTTGGCTCGGTTGATGTGATAGAGATCACGATTGAGGAGGATCGTATACGCGGATTTGTGCAGAAACGAATAGTAGAGTCTCGGTGGTTGTGGGAACGCCCTCTTACTATTGCGTTAGCACATGTAATTGTTGTAAGGTTGTATTATTCTAAGTGTTGGCCGCGGATGTTGCCCGGCACACTTGTTGTAAATTGAAGGTTTTCATATATATTATATCGGGCAGACTTTTACCGGGAGTTGCCCCTCCCATTCTAAATTGTTGTTTGCGATTGTCTTTCGATTTAATTGCATATAATGGTGTTAAGAATGGATATGAAGATTTATGAATATTAATGTTCATGATTATAAGTGAAGGCATGTTTACATCGGTTTAAAGCTGATTACATTGATTAAGGCATGGTACATAAGCGTGAACTTGTTAAAAAGTGAATGTTCAGTGGTGCCGCACCCTGCCGGGTGTTAGACTCCTTCTCATGTTAGAGATTGATTCTTCTTCAAAACCCTGTTTTGAAGAAGAAATCATTAAATGTGTTGCTTTAGATTATGTAATTTGTTCTTCAGCTCTACATCAGACTCTACTGTTGATGAATTTGGTCCAGTTTACTATCAAACTTCGTCATATGGTTTCAGATAAATTTCAGGACAATGTCTTTGTGCAATTATTTTGTTCCATCCAGTATCGTGTTGTGAAACAGAATGCTGACGATGTCTTTTCTGAGCTGCAAAATCCTCAAGAACAAATTCAAGCTTATGTCATTGATGTGGTTCAGAGCTTTGCTGGGCATAAATTTGAACATGCTTTGAAGCATGGGTTGAGACAGGGCCTTTTTGTTGTCACTTTGGCTTGGTTTGTAAGTTGTGTGAGACTCAATGCAAGGTTGGATGAATCAGTTTATAGTGTGAATAGCGTTTTACATCCTAGATTTCCTCTAGAAGAATTTTCTCAACTTGTTGCAATAACCAATGCTGAATACTCTTATTTGCCTCCTATCAGCCGTGAGGATAACAAGTCACTAAGCATATCTTTGCAATCTCACTCTCAAATCTGTTGGTAAAGAAGTCTCTAAAACTGCGGGATCTATACTCTCCGGTCATTGCTTGAACATTGACACGGATGTGTCAAGTAAATTGCATAAAAAGGTAGTTGAGGCCGCAAGGAGAGAAGGTGCAACCTGTGTGGATCATTGGTTCATTGGCTGCAGTGCAACACATGTTGTATGTGAGGGAGCATCAGTTTAAAAATATATAGGGTATGTGACGAACTTAGTAACGCCATTGTGGGTATTGAAGACAACAAGGGAGAGATTCATGTAGCGACTTGTTTAGACCTGGCTACATAAATTGCCATCATGTTGGATGATTCTCAAAGCCAGCATTTGATAAAGAGTACAAAAAGGCATGGACGCGGCAGTGGTAATACCTTGGCAGGAAGTGGAAGTTAAGGTGTTTGTCCTGAATGTGGTGGCCGAGATAGTTTTGCAAGATGCACAACCTTTTGACGTTTCAGTCTTAATGCACTTGGTTATGGTTCTGTCGAATAGCTCCTCTGGTGAACATACAGGCTTTATGTGTTGGGTGCAAAAAGTCAATTGTTGAAGTTGTGGGCTCATACTC
Source organism: Pinus tabuliformis (assembly GCA_031772625.1). NCBI lineage: Eukaryota > Viridiplantae > Streptophyta > Pinopsida > Pinales > Pinaceae > Pinus > Pinus tabuliformis. Next base: position 848,109,666 of record CM062814.1, read on the forward strand.
AAAGTGGGTTTGCTCTTTTCATGAGGCTATTGTACCATTACTTTTATTTTTGGCTTCGAGGCTGGGTCGTTCTGTGGCTGCCAGTGCATGTGCTAATGCCTTACGCAGAGTTTGTGAAGATGCTTCCAAAATGCTGGCTGAACCATCAAATTTGGAAGTCCTTCTTTGGATAGGAGAGGGTCTGGAAGAAATGCATTTACATCTCCATGAAGAAGAAGATGGGAGTAGTGCAATTGCATTTGTTCTTAATACAGTTCCAAACAGAGAGCTGGTGAATAAGTCCTTGGAAAGATTGTTGAAGTCCAGCTATGAGGCTATTGAACTTCTTCTAAAGGTAGAAAGTGAAGGCCCTTTGACACAGCATTCAATTGGTTATGCTCAACTTTTAGAGTCAGTTGCGAGGGCATTCTACAGGATGGGTGCAATTTTCACCCAGCTTTCAACCCCTGGTTTTTCCTCATCACTTGGAGATGAGACTATTATCCTCATACTGAGACACTTCTGGCCACTCCTTGAACGTATATTCAGTTCTGATCATATGCAAAATGGTTGTTTGTCAACTGCTGTTTGTAAAGCCCTGTCACAAGCTATTCAAGCCTCAGGTTGGAACTTCTCAGCACTATTGTCAGAAGTGATGGATTGCCTTTCAAGAAATTTTCTCTCCTTCCAACATCATGAATGTTTCATAAGAACTGCTGCTGTTGTTATTGAGGAGTTTGGGCATGAAGAAGAATATGGGTCATTATTCATTAGTACATTTCAAATGTTTACTGCAGCAGATTCAGTTTCTGCATTGAATTCCTCTTATGTTTGTGATCAAGAGCCTGATCTAGTTGAAGCATATACAATCTTCACATCAACATTTGTCCGATGCTGCCCCAAGAAGGTGGTGGCCGCAGCTGAATCATTGGTTGAAACATCCTTCCAAAAAGCAGCTATTTGCTGTGCTGCTATGCATCGTGGAGCAGCTCTTGCAGCCATGTCATATATGTCTTGTTCTGGAGGTTTTAGCAGCCACTCAAAGACCTGGAGAGCTGGGAAAGACTTGGTTTCAAGATACTACTGAGGCCGTCCGCCAATTTTCTTGACTTTTTGAGAATGCAAAAAACAAAGAGATCGATGACATTCTTATCTTGTCTGGAGATCATTTGTATCGTATGGATTACGTGGATTTTGTTCTGAAGCACAGAGACAGTGGTGCTGATGTTACAATTTCTTGTATCCCTATTGAGGACAGTCGTGCATCTGATTTTGCTTTGATGAAGATTAATGATAAAGGTCAAGTTTTGGTTTCAGCAAGAAACCAAAAGGGAAAGATTTGAAAGCAATGGCGGTGGATACGACTGTATTGGGATTGTCACCAGATGAAATAGAAGTAGCAATTCATACAGATTCAAAACACGCAGATCACCTTAGACTTCTATATGCCAGCAACGAAGCATTAGATCTTGGTTATGTCCCAGTAAAGAGGAGTGAATTCCTTGGAAACCGAAGGAGTTTTGAAGCTTTGAAAAAGTTAACAGGGAGAACACTGGCCAGGATTTTGTTCCATGATTTCTGCCAGCGATTGATCCTTTGGAGATTTTGTGGGTGATGTGGCTCTTAGAAGGCGGATTATGGGCTTTTGTTGATGCCACCATATTGTATGTGATTGGGTGTGTTGGAATTCGATGGTGGCATATTATAACTCTGGCTTGGTCATCTTTGGTGTCGATTTCTAATTCTGGATATGGTTGTTCATCAGACGTGTAACAAATCTGTAAATACCCTTTTTATCCATCGACAAAGTGCGTCCATATAGGAGAGAATTCCGAAAGCAGGTGGCAGTCTATGACAAATGGCAGCTTTGAAGATTCCTATTTCAAAACAGTTTGACCAGCAACCTTCACAACTCGACACCTTGTGCTATCTGATCCCGCTTTGGTGTATTTTTTTTGAATATTAATTAGTTTTAATTCCTAGAGGTTAGTTTTCGGTTCCTAGAAGCTAGTAACAGCCTGAGCATGTAATTGGTATTGAAGCAATACTTTGGATTTTATTTTTAGAGGGACATTGTATTATTTTAGAATAGAAAGCTGTTCTTTTTTCTAATTTTATTGTAAATTGTTCAAACAGCGCCCAGATTGTGGGTCGATCTGTTGTTTTTGTTTTAGGATAGTTTATAAAAATTTATTTGTAAAAGAGGTTGAGAGAGTTAGAGTGTAGGGGAGAGTTTTCTGAGTGCTGAGAGCTGGAGGAAACTGAGCTTCATTGTGCAGTTTTGTAACAGAGATTTTTAATGAGAAAACCACAGCTCTGATTGCTGAGATTCATGTGGTATGTTAATTTAGCATAAGTTTTCCCTTTGTCTCATATGTAAACCGTTATGTTTCATTTCATTTCATGACCATTTCCAGCTGAACAAATGAAGTGTTTAGGTAGGAATTCATAGTATTGTATGCTCCTCCTATAAGTTTGTTCACTTTCAATGTTTTCTTCTGTTTAAGGAGGATTCAAAGTATTATTTGCCCTCCTTAGCTCCTCACCAGTCTTGCCATCCCATTTAAAATCTAGATTTGGTGTTAAATTGCTTGCCTACCTTGCCTCAGTTATTAATCTGTGTAGTCATTATATTTCTCTTTTCAAGCTGTGATTTTGCCCATGCAGCCCAGAAAAACCCCGTCATTAAAAACCCCAAAAACTTTAAATCAACCTCCCTTATCAATTTACTAGCCTAAAATCTTTATCCCTAATTGGTCAGCTTATCATATTGAAAGATCTACCGAATCTGACCCGAGAGAGCCTTCTCATACCTCGTAGGGCTAGCTACGAGGTGAAATGGTTTGATGTAGCCTTGAGAGTTTATCTATCTCAGCCTAGGTGAATTCCAAGCGCTAACACCGGGCACGAAAAAAAAAATTAACCGTAGACTTGGGGGCGTGACACTACCACTCCCTGACATGCCCTGTCACTCTAGCATGCCTTGGCACTGCCTAGCATATAACCTTCTCACTCCCTCCTTAGCACACCTGAAACTAACTAACACTCCCTATGAAACACTCTTTTTCATTTGTTTCCATTCATTTTGAACTAGTTCTCGCTTGCGCTTCCATGACACTCTTTAACAATCCCTGGCACACACTGACACACATAGACACTTGGCACGCCTTAGCATGCCTCCCTGGCACTCTAGAGTTCCTTGGCATAACCTAGCATACCTTGTCACTCCCTCCTCAGCACACCTAAAACTCACTGACACTCCTTGACACACACTCTTATTCATTCATTTCCATGCATTTAAGACTAATGCTCCCTTGCTTTTCTCTGGCACTCCCAAACACTCCCCGGCATTAATTGGCACACCCTAGCACGTAGCACATCTTGATATGTTTCCTTGGCCTTTAGCATGCCTTAACAATGCCTAACATACCTTGTAACCCCATCCTTAGCACACCCAAAACTCACTGACACTTCTTGTCATAAAATATTATTCATTCATTTTCATGCATTAATTTGACCTAGTTCTCCCTTGTGTTTCCCTGACACTCCCTAACACTTCCTAGAATGTGTTGGCACACCTTGGTGCCTGGCACACCTTGGTGCCTGGCACATCTTGGCCGCATGCTACCCTAGCACTCTAGCATGCCTTACCACTACTTAGCATACCATGTCCCTCCATCCTAAGCACAACTAGAACTCACTGACACTCCTTGTTGCATATTCCTATTCATTCATTTCCATGCATTTTGACCTAGCGCTCCCGTGAGTTTCCCTAGTACTCACTAGCAGTACTTAGCACACATTGGCACACCTTGGCACTTGGTAGATCTTAGCGCACTTTCGTAGCACTCTAGCATGGCTTGGAACTTCCTAGCATACCTTTTTACTCCCTCCTTAGGACATTGGAACTTCATAACACTCCCTATCACACACTCTTACTCATTCATTTCCATGCAATTGAAACTAGTTCTCCCTTGTGTTTCCCTAGAACTCCCTAGCATGCATTGGTGCCACACCCTAGAACCTGACACGTCTTGGAATGCCTTATAGATTGACATGTATTGGCATGCCTAACATGCCTTGGAACCATCTATCATGTGTTAACACCTCTTGGCATTCCAGGGAATGCCTTGGCACTCCCTAGTTGTCATTCCCTTATAGATAGCCTTACTTTCTTTTAGACATGGGAACCTAACCAAGTCATTCAAAAAATAGAGTTGTGCCTAGCCCAAAGTCTCCCTTCTTTAAACTGCTTTGTCCAACCCCTTAATACAATTGTAGGCTTCGCTCCTACAAGTCCTATTCTAAGATTCTCCTGAAACTTCATCCTTGGGACACCTAGAATTCATTGACGCTCCCTAGTACACACTCTTATTTGTTCATTTCCATGCATTTTGACCTACTTCTCCCTTGTGATCCCCTGACACTCCCCAACACTCCTCGATATTCATTGAATCTGACTAGCATGTTTTAGCACACATTTTCATTCCTTGGCATGCCCTTGCACTCCTTACGTATCATGCCCTCACAACTACCCTTACGTTTTTTACACATTGGGAATCCAACCAAAACATGCCTTCACAACAACAACTTGACCAAGTTACAGTTACTTAAACAAGACTATTACTTGTTCACCTAAGAACATATTTTAACTCATCTTAGGATACTTGTGTTGAATCTCAAATCATACAACTTAGCAAGTTACGAAGACAAGCCTCACATCTAACTGTCATCGTAAAAAAACTAAGAAACATAGTTTACATCTTGACATGCCATAAAATATAGAATGTCTAACAATCCCTTGGCACTATGTGGCACATGTTATCATCCCCTGCATTCCTTGACATGATTTGGAACTTGCTGACACCTAGCACACCTAAAACTCACATTTGATTGCAAAGGAGCATAGGAAAGCAAACAAGCTTTCTATGTGTCCTCAACATCAAAGATGATAAATGTATTGGGGTTTCGAACACACACAACATTGAGTAAGTAGGAGGAATATGATCTCACTCCTATATTTCTTTTGGCTCCTACAGTCACGGGTTGAACTGTCTAGGTTAGGCAACTAAGGTTGTTGTCCTGTAATGAGAAGGGAAAACATAGAAAGGACTTGAGGCCTTGGTACTCTTCAACTAGTCAAAGGGCCTATCAATGTCATTTTTTCTGCATTCGGGTGTGTTTAAGGGAAGAGATTCATTTTAAATCAAGTTTGTGGTGAAAATATTTTTGGGAAGACATTTTTTCTCTCGGGGTAGACATAGTAACATTTTTTATTAATTTTGAATAAAAATAATATTTACTTTGTATCTCATGTAACTCATAGAAAAGTGGGGTAATAGCGGGCATGTAGCATCAAACTCAACTCCTTTTAATCCAAATTTATTCATGCAAACCTTCGTGTCACTTGTGTCATAAAGCCTTCATTGTATATTGTGGAGTTAGCGACTACCTTTGCATGGCACAAGCTACACATACCTTTCAAATTGGGATTTTCACCTTTTGTCCATTCATTGTGTGGAGTTTGGGACAACAACCTTCACATACTTTCTGTCCATACATCTCTGTGAGTGTAACTCTACACATTTTCTTTGCCTCAACAAATATCAAAAGAATTTGTGAGATTCTCTCAGGCATAAATACATGCTTCAAGCATGGAAATTAGCAAATTTTCTAAATAAGAAAATAACCATGGAATTAACCTCTTCTATTTCAAATCTTTCAGAATTCTATTGAGAGTCTTTTAGAGAAAACTATTAAATGGGCATCTTTTTTTCCCATTTTCTTAATATAAGGTGCATCTCTTACTACATTTCTAATCAAGATATTTACATCAAACATTGGATCAAAGGGCCAAGGACTCTCCATAAATTCTTCTTTGTCCAATAGAAGAATAAATAATTAACATGTCAACTTGGCTCCAATGTCCTGGGAATTAATAAATGTTCTGAAAAACGACTACTCTTTTTTGAATCTCGAAATCTATTTAAGCTTTGAAAATTAATTTTCCTCCAAAATAATCCTGGACGAGTTCTTATTAAAGGATTCTCTACATCTCCTCCACTAGAATGAATGGCTTGTATGTTGAAAAGAATAACAAAGTTCCCTTTTATGAAACTTGATCATCACATTGTCACCAAGAGATCCTCCTTTCCCCAAATTGGACCCAAAACAAAAATGAGTACAGAATTATGATCCAATGTGAGAAATATTGAGTGACACTACAACTTAAGAGGGCATCCTCCGTCATCATTTTCTTTCAAGTCTTAACAAGTCACAAAAATTCATGACCATAATGCATTGTGAAAAATATCTTTATCCCCTAAACCTTGATTGAATGTCTTCCATCCAAAAACATGGAATATAAAGGAAGTTTTGGTTGTCTCTTTAGAATTTCTTCATTGTTGTTTGAAACTTTGACAATGTTAAAACTGGAAAATGAAATGTTACTGAGTGAACAAATATATGTGAAATGGTTGTCTAACAATAACTTGAAGAAGCAAAAATGGCATTTATTTAGTTTTTGAGTTGTCAAGAAGGAGGAGAATAGTTGTGTAGATGATAAGAGAAACCGAAGAGCTAATTGAATTTATGCATTTCAGTCCCTAAATTCGATAGTGGCAGTGCATGTTGTTTCGTGAGTTATTTTTTACAATATTTATTTATAAAATTATTGAAATAGTCGAAGGAATGTCCTAATTTTCTTCTATGATTTTTCCCCATGGATAATTTTTTGTTTCTTGAGAAGAACCAAAAATTAAATCTTCATGTGCACACTACACAGTCAAAATATAGTGTTTCATCACTATATGTTTACTTACTCATATGCCCTTAAAAAAAAATATGACTCTTATGCTAAAGGGAGATCATTTCCAGTGTCCATGACTAAACTCCAGTTCATTGTTTAACCTTGTATAAAAGATACGACTAGTCTAATAACAAAAACTCTACCACATAGTAAAAATTCCATAAAAGTGACATATTAGATCTAAGTTCAATAGGAACATAACAATTAGAAATGACTTTATACCAACTGCCTCTAGGTCACTAAATGACCACCAAGGGATTCCTTCTCTACAACTTATTTTTCCTGCAACTGAAGTTCTTCCTTTAAGAGAGTACTTGTTTTCCTATTAATTTTTTCTGAACACATGAGAGATTATGATCATTTGTAATTGCTTAAGAAGCCCTTTTAGTCGAGCAGCTAAGGGAGATAAGGAAGCATTTTGAATTTTAACTTGTTCATTCATCCAATTAATTACTTGCGTTGGGTACAAAAAGACCTATAGATGACCAATATCCTTGTCAAAGTTATTACAAGTGGAACAAATAAGGGCCTTTCAACATAAAGAAAGAACCCCACATGACTAAAACCGTAACCCTAGAATCAACTTCCAAGGGGGTGAAATCTTGCATACAATATTTGTTTTGGGCACACAATAGTCCATTTGAAAGAACTATATGACAATAACAACTTTTGGTTGGGCTTGGGTAATTCCATGAAAACCTTGGACCGCTATACAACCAAAAAATTATCATTTAGGGCCTAAAAAATACCCTACAAGTTCAAGACCCAAAAAACCATATAAAAATTGATAAGAAGATAATGAACCATCGAGTTAATGGAAGAGGTGGGTGGCCAGAAATATCCACCTAAATTAGAGTGCCACATAAGTTTAGGGTGGGATATAAGTGATGCCTACATTTTTATAAATAACACCTCTTAAGATCTCATTTAAGTGCCATCACTAGCTCTCCATTATGATATAGGCCTTACACCAACACAAATATTGTGGGTGAAGATGCTTCTAAATCAAATATTCTCTTTTCTTTGGCCTGAACCTTATATTTAATGTGCAATTACTTCAACCATATTTTCCACCTCAAAGGAATTTCATGTTCCTACTTTCGCACACATGTCCCATTAGGAGTCACATCCAACAAATTTTTTCACACCTGATGGAGGAACTTGACATAAAGCGAACCACTTATTCCTAACGGGTGGGAATTGATTCGATATAATATTATTCAACACCCACTTGTTAAATTCATTCAAAATTATTCCACATCTTGGTAGTTCTAGTATAGTGTTTTAGTTTTCAAAATTTCACTGCCTTTTTGGGCATTTCCCTTGCATTTTTTGCATTTTTCATAGGCTAAAGGCACATGGTATAGACTTTAATGGTCCAGGAAATGACCTAACTGAAGTTTGCATGCATAAGTTGTTGCATCGGGAAGTTCATATATCAATTAGCCTCTTTGGGGGGCGTATTCTTTTTGGCACATCATTTCCTAGGGTTAGGGTTTTTCAATCTTAGGGAATCATACTTTATGGTCAAAGGTAGTTTTGGCTTCTTGTAATGTTTTCTTTTGATTAAGATTATTTGACACGTATCTCTTCATATATAAGCTACCACCATTCCAATTAGTTTGTATCACTTTGAAATTTATATTTTTTTTCTATTTCATTCATTAATAAAATAATTATTTTGGTGTATCATTGTACTCTTTACAATATATTTTCTATGTTTCCATTTATGTTTTTGCATAATAAAATCCCCTTCAAACCTCAAGACTATATATGCATTTTTTTAGTAGAATCTTCTACCTTTGGATGGTCATGGGTCCTAATATTTGAATATTGGATCAAATTTCCAACTATTTTATATCTTTTTAATGGTTAAGAAAATGTTCTTCCTCATAAGTGGTCATAGGATCAAATCCAAATGGGGGTAGAGTATGTACACCTTTGTCAACTTTAGTAGTCAAATCACTATGCAAGTCCCTTATCCAATAAGCAATGAGATCTCATACACCAAATTGAAATTCCATTGTCTTACAAACAATAAGGTCTTATTGTCTCACTTAGCCATGAACTTAAAAATATATTACTACTTCTATATTACATATATTAGCTCTAATTAACCTAGATTAACCTCAATCACTATTTTTCCAATAAATAAATAAAATATGCTTTACAAATCTTCAACATTTTTATATATACTTATTTTAAGTAATAAAATTTTACAACTATTGCTTACCCTTACTTTTTTATTTATTTTATATATACTTATTTTAAGTAATAAAATTTTACAAATATTATGTACCCTAAATTTTTTTTTTGGTTAATATGGAGAAAGATATGTCAAACAATCGAGAGGAATTTTTGTTAATATGGCAAAACATTTGTCAAAAAATCAGAAGGCAAGATGGATGTATGTTAGAAATTTGAACTTTGGTGGGTATGTTAACGTTTTGAACTTTGGTGGCTTATCAATTGGAGGGAAATCCAATGCGCGAGCCCTAGGAGAGTTCTACAGTAAAGTAAAGCAATGCAAATTGTGATTCCTAGAGATTTGAGGGTTGAGCAATTTTGGCCATTAATCATATTAAACATTTTTGCTAAGACAAAGCTTTGACAAATTCTATGCAGTGATAGCTCCCCGGGACTTTTAAACATGGCATAATTAAGGGATTCTGGGTCGACTAAAGTGCAAATTTAGGCATTTCTTTGCACTTCCTCGTATTCGAGAGGTTAATTAACAATATTTGAGAGGTTAATGAACAAAGAGTTTCTTCAATGGATACTACTTTTGGCACCATTGATACTGCTATAAGTCCTCATAATCCTAACAAATATTTCGTATTTTTTTTGTTTTGTTTTGTAGATCATGTAGCCCCCAAATGATAGTATCTCATGCCTCTCTTTTAGTCCCAAATCTAACTATTTGGTGACCATATCATGGGATAATCAGGTTTTTTCTCAGTTATCTCCATTTACTAAAATGTGTACTTGTTCATATGAGATTTTTTTGGATAATGATATTATTGTAGTAAAATTGGAGCGGTATTTTGTTTTGATCTTCTTATATATTTTAGAACATAGGTTACCAGGTTAGATGATGGAAGGTCCTTCAAACTGGGTCTAACATTCCAAAAGAAACAATGTCACATGACCAAATAGTGAGGTGCTTCAGATTGTGGTTGGAATTCTAGTACCTGTTCTTTTTTCTTGTGAAGTTTATTCGGAATTTTTAATATGGTTGTAGGAACCAAGGTTGTATCTTACTTTTGGAAATAACCATTAATGAAGTTTCAAAATGTGCTTCTAAGTTTTTATATTATGTAATGCTCCATATGCAGGTTCTCTTCTCAACACGGAAGGATGATGGAACTGTTGTTTTCTCTACTGGCTATGATAAACAAATTAAAATGTGGCCACTTTTTACTGCGGTTCAGCCAAAAACTATTGCCATGCATGATGCATATATTAAGGAAATTGCATAGATTCCATAAATGAACTTTCTTGCAACTAGAAGTTGGGATAAGACACTGAAGTATGTATATGTTGGTTTCCTTTGATTCTATCTCTCTTTGATTTTTTATGTTATGAGGTTGCTTGTAGATGTTAGTGGAGTTGTGACCTTATGAATTTTAAACCCATTGGAACATAGTGCCGAAAACATAATATCTTTTAGACTTTGAATCAAATAGAAACTTCTCATCTGTCCAAAATATTTACAAAATTATGAGATTAAAGGGGGGAAAAATTGTTAGATTGATCTAGGTCCTAGATTAACTACTCAACATTCTTCTTATATACCCAATACTTGTATGTCGCTTACTTCCATAGCCTCGTACCTATGAATCCTTTTTAGAAATAGACATTCCTTCCTTTTAGTTTGCATCAACATTGTATTTTGTGAATCTTTATATAAATTGTCTTGTCCCTGGTGATGAATTTTAATGCTTGGATCTCCTACTTGCAGCTGTCTATCAGCCTCTCCTTTTACTATGTGCACTGCTCCATAGGTACAGGACCAAAGGTTGAGTGGAACATCGATAACATGAATTTATTTAAGATTGCGTTAACCTCTCCTTCAATATTGAAGCAAATTTTGAAAGCTTCTCGAGAGTTTTCCTCTAAGGCTCTAGCCCTATCCAGACATTTCCAAGCTTCGGAAAAACATATTATTTTCTCCAAGTCACTGAGCTGAGGAATATTCTCCAATACTTCCTTGGCAGGCCCTATCCTCTTTATATAATCATCAAACTTAGGATTTTTATCTTTGATGCCCTAAATGCTCTTGTAGAATTATTTCTGAACCATACTCAATTCCTCTTGGATCTCAAGTGATTTCCCTTTGAACTCTTTAATTGAGTCTAGCTCACCTTGTTGCTAGAATTATAGCTTTGTAATTCCTTTCCTGGCAACACTAAGTTCCCACTGAGCATCATAGACCTTTTTGTTTAGCTTGGCACCATTATCACATGTTTCTTGGGTCATGGAAATACTGGCAGCTGCAGTCATCTCTAGATCAATTGTTGTATCATGAATGAGAACCTCCTCAGTGAAAATCTCTCTCCCAACCTTATCCTTTTTGGAAACTCTCATGTTGACCTTGTTCTTCTTGTATTCATAATTGAATGTTTTCAATACCACTACTGGGTCAGCCATGGTCATGGGGAAAATTAAAAATTTCTCCTTCTCCATTTCTTCAATCTGACATGGTTCCACTAGAGACTTAGGTGTGGGGGGTATCTTCGAAGATGATGGAATTCTAAGGTTTTTAATCCTTTTCTCTTTCAACATAGCACATTCCTTCTCCTTTTGGAGATTGTCATCTCTTTGCCTCTGAATCTCTTCATCTCTTTTTCTTTTTTTTTCCTGATTCTTGATTCTTTGCTTAGTTTCCAAAGAAAATTATTTCACCAGATCATCTTGTTTTGCTTTCTTTCCTTTTTCTTCTACCTCCTTTGATGCTTGCTCTCCTTCAATCTCACTATTGAGTCTCTCTTCTTCCTTCATCTCTTTCACCTGTTCTAACGCCCTCTAGAGTTTTCCAACTTCTTTCTGGTGGTTGAAAATAAGTGAAGCATGGGTCTGTTTGGCCTTATTCTAAGGTCCTTGACTTATATTTTATTTATCTTCATCTCTTGATGATTTCCTCATTAGTATCCCTCTCATGAGTATAATACCACATCTCGTTGACATCAACACAATGACTAAGAACCATAACTTCAGGATCATGTCTCCTAAATCTTATCTCTCCAAAATGATATGATTCAATTTTATTGGCCTCTTTCATGGCTTGGCTGGTGCTATCAACTCCATAGTATTCAATCCTTATAGGAAACTTAGGCCATATTGACATATTTTCCCTCTTAAGAGTACCTATCACTCAATGAGAAAATGTCTGATATAATATTTCCAACAAAACCACTATGTTCGGAGCATATAAAGGTAGCATATGAGGAACTCTTGATGCACCATAAACTCTAATGTATGGAGTGTGGTATGGAGGTTGTTATTGTTTCTTTGCAGAAAGATTTAATCCCTAGCATATACAACAAAGGAGGAAGATAATACCTGTAATAGATGCCTAAACTACTAATTATTTTAGAAAAATTATACTAAATAACAATGAGATGTCTTTCTTCTTCCTCCAGTCCTGTGTCATTGCATGCTCGCTCTTGTTCTCTAATGCCCATGACTTTTATCATTTGAATAATTTTGTTCTTGTCCTTATTCTCACATTGGTCTAACATCATCAAATTAGAGGTCACAAAAAATTCATCTCTGTTCATTGCTCTAACATCATTTTATTAGAGGTCACTGAAAGTGCATCTCTGTTCATATTTTCAACTAATTTTTTTAATATATTTAACTGTCTATAGGAGGGCCCAATGTCGTTTGGTTTGTGCTATAGTGCTTATAATTCAACCGATTGGGGAAATATGTAAACAAAAAAGCAATCTTCTTAAAAAATAATATTAAACTTAACTGAAGTAGCAACAAAATGTAAACAATTTCATCTATGCATTGGTGGCACTGAGCAAGAATTGATGCTGAGAAAATCAGAGATAGAAGTTGCGTATTCTTCTTCGGGATCCATCACATTAGGATTTAATCTTGTCAACATTTCAAAGCACATTAGTTTTTTCGAAACATTGACATGTGGTTTGAAGTATTGACAAAATTAAATCATAATGTGATGGATCCAGAAGCAGAATCTCTAATTAACTCTCCTCACAGAAGCCTTAGTTAACAGAGATAGAATTTTCTTAACAAATAACCTACCAAAGGATTGATCTTATTAGGATCACCACCAAGTCGTTTTATACCATCATGCATGCTAGCAAGATCAACAACTACTGGCACACCAGTGAAATCCTGAAAAGGTAAAAATCAATGTCAAATTAAGTATTAAACCCTCCAAAATGTTAAATATACTCAGATAAAAATGACCAGAACAAGGAAAATTACAGTGCATTTTGTCCCACGACCCACAGTAAAGACAATGCATGAGGCAAACATGCCACTCACTTGAGAATAACATGAGCAAGTTTAAAGCAAATTTCAACTTGCTTTGGGGAAGTATTCTCCCAATCAAGAATCTTCTCCACATCATTCTTCATGACTTGAAAATTATCACAGTTGCAAATTGTTGATTCGATAAGACTTATGGCAAAATAAGGCAGTCTATCTACAAAAAGGATAGAGAAATACAAACATCATCCATGCCCTACTTGAAAACTAACCAAAAACACTGAGTATATAATTATTTTTATTTCAACAAAGTTAACTATGTGAACCTGGGTAATTTTAATTTCAACAACATAGTCCAGCAATAAAAACAAAGTAGTAGTGGATGTATTCAGAAAGAGTATGTGAGATAAGTCTCAGTGATATGCCAAGCGAGTCATTTGATGAGAATATATTTTTCTTAACCTCACCAGTTGTGGAAGAATATGTACAATTATTATAAATTATGGTTCCAAAGAGGAAGAAAGTGGACACTAGAGGCAACAACCTAGCTCAACCTCCAAAATAAATGGCTATATACACTAACACACCCCCCATCATGATGTTTCTAGACCACTCCAATAGTGAGACAACTCCCAGCTCACCCTCCTACCCCTCATTCGTTGGACTCAGGAGGGCTTCACATCATTAACTTCATCACCATATATCTCTCTCTCACTATCTCTCTACAGGCTCTTGAGTTTTCCACTTTTCTAGTCATGGAAAAACTCACTTAGTTCTTTGTATATGTACCTTTGTCTTGATTTTATACATGGGTCCTAATATTGAATAAACTCTGAGAAGAGACGGGATTAATTGTTATATAGTTTTAGGCAGAATAAACATTTTTCTCCTTCTTTTCAAGGACAACACATTTTACTAAACAAAACACACTAAATTAAGATGAAACCCTAACCTTTTATATCCCTCCCTTTAATCAACTCATGAATAAGATTCTTCATACAACCATGCACTGAACTAAAATCAACTACGGATATACACACAACAGAGGAATAAAATGGATACTAAATTATTTATCTACACTTGAATCTAGTTAACACATTTTATAACCCTCCCTTTAAGCAACTCATGAATAATATTCTCCATACACTAATGCACAATTGAGATTAACTATGGCTATACAGACAACATAGGAACAAAAACACTACTAAATATTTTATCTACACTTGAATCTACTTAAGGAATTCAATCATAGATAAAGAGCACAAGCCAGGGCACTTGGATCATTGGTGGCTACTATTAAGTAGATATTTATATTCCCCATGCTAAAGTTTAAAAAATTAAAACACTTCTTATTGAATCTCACAAATGCAATCTAAGGCAGAAATTACAATATCTATTGACAAAAAAGATGTTAAATTTGTGGTTTCTAGAGATAAAAGTAACATTTTGGTGCTACACAAGATAGTTACTACAAGAACTGTTGGATAAAACAAATGAAGACACCTATCATTGGATCATTTAGAGCTATAAGGTTGTAATACTTTCCAAACTCTCTTCCACGGGGTTTAGGAAGGCTAGTCAAAATATACTTGAAAGCATTCTCAGTCGATGCACCAACATATCAAAAAGAATCATAATAATAAGATGTAGTGATATCTTTCTATCAAATTCCATCAACTATTAGCTCTTGTTGAAAGTAATTACCAGAAATCATCTCTTGCTAATGTATTGTCATTATTCAATATTGCATTTCATATTTTTTCCCTTAATGATGTGATTTACTAATAACTTTAAGGAACCCATTTAGTAGTATAATTTTGGTTATAAAATAATTTTATGAACAAATGCAACCAATACATCAATTTAATTTACTAGAATACTAGGTGCTTAAATTCATTTTAAGGCTGCCACACAGAGATAGAGGAAATTATAAGTTTTTATTTGCAATTCCACTATCAAATATTCACCTATATATTAAGGGTCTATTTTTTGGGAAGTTAAGATACTAAAAAAAAATATTTATCATCATTAACCAAAAATCTATGTTAAGGAATGATACAAGATGTTATGTCTGTAAAGATTCTATAGTTTACAAATCATATTTATTTATTACTGCAATATCAATTACTTCGATTCGTAAGCAAGGAACAGAGAACAATGAAACAAGGGTGATAATGTAAAATTAAGACTTGTGATGAGGAAATAACAAGAGATGAAAATCAATGGCTAGAAGGATTTTTGGATCCTGGTAGGATGTATTTGGTCAACCTGTTATTCTATGTATACTCTGTATCAACTCTTCACTTTCATTGAAAAAGATATTCTCTCAAAACGTAGGCCCTTAGAACTCATAGATCTCTTTAAGCATCTGATATGATTGATAATAATGGTGCATGTGATTGTTATCCTAGAAGTAGAATTATCCCATCAGGATGGCACTACCAAGAAGATTAATTACTTTCACTAAGATCAATCATGTTTTATATCTCTTCTATTGGGAAATTAATGCATGATATTAGAAACTGTTAATTTAATTACATATCTGGTTGTAATGATTTCACCTAAAGCACTGTGTTCAGAAATCATTCATTTAATTGCAAGTTTTATTGGAAGGGTCCCACCTAAAGAAATATTCAGATAGTAGGTTTCTAAGAATTGGAAGGAATGTTGCTCGAAGAGGAAAACATCCAGAAAATTGTGTAAAGGATTTATTTTCATTATTTTTGAGTTTTCCTCATCTGTCCACAAAATTGTATCTCCGAGACACTTGTCTTGCATGAACAATATGGCAGTATAAGAGTGTTGGGAACCTTACTTTTTAGGATATCATGCAATCCCATTTGTATTATGGATATCCTCTTTGGGTATATTTCCCAAAGATACCCATGTACTTGTGTAATTTCCCAAAGATACCCATGTATTAAGTCTCCACATGTAGATTTCCAAAAGATATGCATGTATTCAATCTATTGTCCTAGACCATTAGTCATGTCTCATTTTTACCCATATCCATTAAATATGGAAATGGGTGTGAGCATAGAAGTTATGTTACCATCTACCGTGTCTTCATGTTTCCATAAAATCCTCCTTAATTCCAATAAATTTGACATGCTATGATAGATAGATGAAGAGCCTTTAGATCTAGGTGAAGATTGTATAGAGAGAGATTGAGAAGGCTACAAATAAATATGTATGTTCCAGTGGGAAGGCATGACAGAAAACCACAATTTGCAAATAGGTTGAGTAGTAAAACTCTCTTTGTACCATTTCTGAGGGGCTTAGAAATAAATCCTTATTCCCATAAATAGAGTATAAACATTGGGAAAGCATCCATTACCTGACTAAAAACCAAAATACATAGACAAAGCGTGAATTGAATTTTAATAAGAAAAACTACATGTCTGAAAATCAAGATTAGTTGTAGAGGAAAAACAAACATATAAGCCCAATTCTATGGAATAAAGTACAAAGATTTAAAATCAGATGTCCAATCCTCTGAATTTCAAATTCAAAACTAGCATGTCCATAACCATAGAGATTATAGGTATGAGAAGCCAAATTTTTAGCACAAACTCTACTTGATAGAAGAAGAACAAACAAAGTGAAAAGTGAAAACCAAATCAAAAGCAAAGAACATTGTTGAATTCATGTAGATATGCCTATCTTCCTTCCATTGGATTAAGGATGATTTTTCTGTTATCCCACATGGCTCAAAGTGATTTAAATACAAACCTTCACTAGCACTCATCCCCCCTACCTTACACATGTATGAGGGAGATTTAAGCATATTCATGTTTATTGATCTATATTGATGGATGGGCTTGTGTACAAAGTAAACATGTCTTGGTACATTGTAGGTACATGGAATTTAATTAGCAAAGGGAGGAATTATGGAATAGCTTGGGGTGACTAGAGCACCATTTATCTAAATCTCTAGATTTTCAAAATTATTTCCTTGTTATCTAGTGAGTTAGCTTGGTGATAATGGCTCCTTAGCACATTTTATGCTCATGTCATAATTGAGCTAAGTCTATGATTAGTCAAACATAGTTTCTTGACCACTGACTTCACAATTATGCTAGAGTCCCCCAAGACAATTTGTTACTAGATATGTTTTTCATTTTCCATTGATAAGAGCAATGAGTAAGATACTTATTGGTTATTTGATGATGTTCCCAAAATCCAATCGCATGAAAAATTCGTTATTCCTCTAGGATCAATGAGGATCTCCCTCACACCTTCCACCCCTTTTAATGATATTGTTACCTAGAGAAAGTATTCATGTATATCAGACTGGTACATAGACTGTGGATAATTGGATGCTCCAGTTGCATATCAAAGAAATGTTTAGATCATGATATACTAGTATTCATATTCAACACACTTAGTGCATCAACTAGGTCAAATTCATTGTTTTATTGAAGGTTGACAGGCCACCACCTCGATTTTAGAGAACTTTTACCTAAAGGAAGCATTGATGGCTACGTCAACTCTACCTGGACTTGCAGACTAGTGAGTTCTTGAGGTGGATGCCATACTAGTGTTTAGATGGTAATGACCTAGTATTCATATTTAATGCACCCAGTGCATCAACTAAATTGAATGCATTGTCATGTTGAGGGATATCCCTGTCTTTCCTAGAACGTAGAAGCTGCGCAAGAAAGGAGGAGATGGTTCAAGGTTATTTGCAGGATATTGTAAGCTTAGTATAAGTTATGAGAACAATTATGTTTTCCTTGTAAAATGGTATTTCCTTGAAAAGAAATTTGATTTCTAAAAATTCTCTTAATAAAATATACAAAAAGAGAGGGTTTTCCCAGTTGGGTTCGCTATAAAAAATATTGTGTTGCATATGTGTGATTGTGTATTTATATCTGTGTTTAATTCTGATGCTTCTAGTGTTCATAAATAATGTCTTGGTGAAAATAATGTATGTTATTATTTTGTTTTTTCCATTGGTTCATACCGTTCATTCAAGAAGTTGCAAGATTTCATGGAAATTCAACACTTAATATGAATGAGGGAACATATATAAGTACAATTATGACATTCTCCTCTCATGCTTGTATACTTGTTGTATTGTTCTTTTCTATGTTTTATAGATAATAAGATTGATAATTTTATGAAGGTTCAACAAACAACATCAAAAGTAGGCCAACGGGACTAGAAGAGTATATCTAGTGTAAGAATAAAGTGTGAGTGTCCTTCTCCCATCTGCTAGTGTTGTGCACATATCAATTGGTATCAATTCATGATATGTACTTTTTATTTTTTTCCTTTCACCTTGTCTCTTTTATGTGACCTGGCATAAATTGATTTCTAAACCATTGTATTGTAATTTATTGGAGGCATGTTCAAACTTGATCACTTTTCAATAATTTTTCTCTATATATTTCTTAACACAAATGAGTGAACATATACATGTATGGTTCCAAAAATATTCTCTCATATTTGCATACTTTCTCTTTTGTTATTTTCTTGTGTGATTATATTTCTTATATTTTCTTAATTTTGCATATATCAATTGGTATTAGAGCTAAATGACTGCAACCTATATATCTAGTCACCTATTAAGGTTTCTATCTCACGTTGCGACAAGATATGACACTGATGGGTTATTACAATCAAAGGCTCTATACCATGGCTCATTGAGGTTTTTAATTTTCAACTTCCTCTCTATCTACTCCCTTCAATGACCAAAAAAATTGTGACAAGCATATTTTTTCACTAGTGTTGCTAATTACATTCAAGTTGCAAGATCCAAAATTTTGGCTCCATTTCCACATTGGGGTCATAGCAATGATTTTGTGAAATATTGTAGGTGTTATTCCCTCAAGATGTGTCCTCAAGAGGTGTTATTGCAAGTCAATTTTTTCTTTTCCTAGGAATTAGATTGAAGTTTGCTGTCAAAGGCCAAATTATTAAGCCATTTCTGAATTGGTATCATACTAGTGATTTTGAAACTTATTGAGGAAAGTATAACTATTTTATGTTATGGTTTTGTTCAACATCACTTGGAGTCACAGTCCTCATGGAAAAGGGAGATCAAATGGATATATATTTGACTTATTTTCATACAAGCCCTAGATCTACTTTTGTTGCTTCATGACATACTAACAGTGGTAGAGTTGAGAATTTATGTGCAAATGAGAAGTTAGGTCTCCTGAGATCATTAAAAATATTTAAATTTTATTTAGTCATTGACTATCATTGTTGTAGGTTTACTTTCAATGCTTCGTGATTGATTTTATAGTGTTACATTGGCTTTTGAGGATGCAACATGCTTTGCTATTCCTTTTTGAATACTTGGATGCATTTTATGCTGTCACATATAACTAAATTATTTCCTTATTTTATTTACTTGTGTGGAATTAAATTTCATTATTTTCCTGATTATATGCAATATATTTTGTGGGTGCATATAAATCATGGACAACTATGAAATGGTTTTCAATTCACTTCTTCCTTGGAACTTAGATAGCCTTGTTGATGTAGGCTTTTGACTTTGATAAAAAAATGGGGACTAGGATAAAAACACTCAATGTATGGTTCCCATCTTCATTGGTGGATCCTAAGTTTGTGGCACTAGCTGCTCAATTCATTTTATGAGTTTTACAATTTCTATTAGTTTTATATGTATGTTATAAAAATAAAATGTAGAGTGTAAGTGCAAAAGTAAATCCTAGTACTTTGAGTAGGCTAAAATGAAGTTGGAATTGAAATGTGATATAATGCAAACTACTAGCATACAACTCTACTTATAATGTTGTTGTCCTTTATCCTCTTGTAATTTCAAGATGGCTTGCATCAAGAGGATACAAAAACACATTGAAGCCTAAAAAAATGTTGCAAGGACATGGGAGGAAACCACCTGGTCAGCACTTGAATACCGTCCCTTATCTATTTGGATTAGTGGCTTCGACTTGATATAATGGGACCAATTTCCCAATAAAAATGTGACAGGATGGATAGGTGTTGATTACCAAAAATTAAGTGATAGATGGGGTGATTTTCAACTGAAATACATATATATTTAACCTATCTATTTACTACCGGAGATTTTACTTATACTTATGTGATCTACAATGATTATCTTTATGTACGATAATGAAGATTTATCAAACACTAACAGAAATGAAAAGATTTAAAAAAAAAAAAATTGATTAAATAGTTAATAAAAATAATTGTTAAACATATATCACATCAAATATCATTCAAACATTTTCTCATCAAGGTATTAAAGATAAGAACCCAAGAATGTACAAAAGTGAATGAATTAAAAACTGCATGAAAAGAGATACATAAGACTAACAATATAAAGTGAAATGGCTATCAATTCATAAACAAATGAAGACATAATCACGTAAGTAACTAATGAATATAACTGTACTCATGAAGTAAATAGCTCCAGTCCAGTCTTTTTCATTACGTCGGTTTCCAAAAGCACAAAAGTGCAAGCTTCCAAAAAGACTTCCTCATAAAAGATTAGGACTCTGATCCAGTCCTTCAACTAAAATAAAATTTAAAAGCGTAGAAGAGAAAGTTTTTAAAGTGTTTCTTTGTAAAATTAGGGACCCTTTATTCAAATACATGAAAGAGTTTATATAATAAAAATAAAGTACAAAACTAGATATTACATGAAAGTTCTGAGGAGGTTTAAATAACTCTCCTTAAAATAAGTAACATAATTACATAAAATAGAAATTATTGTAATGATGAGCTCAAGGTTGTAATGATGTCTATTCATTCATTCATTGTCTGAGCTCGTAGATATCCATCATTGAGTTGACTTCAGGAGGCTATCTTGTCCTCATGCGCAACTATCATGTATACATTTCATCTGAGAGAGTATGAAGAATGTGCATGGATGAGTCAGTGAGGCAACGTATCATTAGCCACTGACTATGTGGCTTCATCAGATATCTCCAATATACTTCCTAATCAAGTTTTTTTAGTTGGTTAATCAATTATTCTCTTGCTCTCGAAGTTTCTTGCCATTGTGTTTCTAGGGCTCTGATATCGTGGCAGCTCCCAAGTGGGAATTTATGTATCAAATTAGCATTGTGCAAATTATCATTGATGGTTTCAATGATATTATTTGCAACATCAATTGCTATTGAAACTTCTCTTTTTGCCTACTTTAGCTAAATATCCCACTCCATAAAGAGGATGTCTTTATGGACTTCCCCTATCCTAGGAAGATCTTCTTCTCTTCCCTCAGGAGTATCCTCCCATGTTATGTATCCTGAAATATTATCATCAATCTCATTAAAAGTGATCCTCAGATCAGACGTTTCAATCATGAGTGAATCACTTGTCTTGCACATTATATTGGTGACAAAGAGCTTCTGACAGAATGTCTCATGTTTCTTTGATAATAAATAATTGAGTTCTAATGCTTCTTTTATAAAATCCTCCATAGTAGGATTATCTTTCAACCAATCCATAGAAAACCAGTTGTTGTATTTGAATATAGTTTGCACTTGTTTATGCTTCACAATGGAGCTTCAATTAGTCAAATATCTGGTATAATTGGGCCATTTGTGCCTTCATTTGATGGTCGAAACTCTGTCTCTCTTCTTCCAACTACTGTTCTAGCTATTGTATTCTTTCTTCTTTCTCCCTTACCAATTCTTTGACTTCCACTACTTTGTCAATATTGGCAGATGCATAAGCACCTCCAAACTATGATAGTTTTGTCAAATTGTCTAAAGGATCCAAGGGGGTATCTTTCCATACTACATCCATGGGTTCATTATCATGAATTATTGTTGATGAATGTTTTGTCTCCATCCTTTTCCTCTATCCTTTTACCCCAACCCAATGCTTGGGACTGTAAAAGACATCAAGAGGATGAATTTTCTGCCACTCTAAGAACGATTTCGGTTGAAGGGAAGGCCGAGATCATCTCAAATTCTTCTCTGGTGAAAGCTTTGTTAGTAGCCCTTCCAGTGAGCAAGCTTTTTCCAATGCTTTGGGGTGTGTTAAATGTTATTTCCATTTCAACATATTTTTCCCCTTTTTGTCCTCTTAGTTGTTGGTCAAACTATTTCCATGCCTTGTTCAGTTGATTTTTTAGAGGGGATTCATCTAGATGCACTTTAGTGTAAACATATTCCACTTCAATCTCTTTTGAGACCTTCTCAGATTCCTTGTCAGTGTCCTTTTATGGATTCTTCTCTAGGCTCTTCTGTGAGTTGTGTTGTGAGTTATGCGCCAATCCTTGCTTTGAATCATGTTATGAAATTTCTTCTGATTTATAGTCTAAAGTTTGCTTGATACGTTGTTCTGATTATGCCTATGAATTATGCTTGGAACTATGTTCCGATCCCTTTTCAAAGTATTGGCTTGAGCTTTGTTCCTTTTGAACATTTGGCTAAGGTATATCTAATAGATCCAAAGGGAAATTTTGTAACGTTTTCATCCTCTACTGGTGGAATTGGGCTAACTTTTATGGGTCCAACCTCATAGTAGCCAAATGTTGCACATGTGAAAAAAGCTCAGCTAACTCAAACAAGCCATCAAAAGTATCATCCTCATGGTAAAACTGTCTTATTTTCATTTGGGGATTGATGTTCTAAGCAACTTTATTCAGGTCAACTGTCTTCCAGGAATGGTGGAAAATTTTATATAGATAATGTGATCAATTTTAAGCATAACATGCTTGAAATCGTGTAATGCATAAACATTGGATTGGAGGGAAAGGAAGGCCAAAGAGATTTTTTAGATTCTTTTAGGGTCTTGGTTATCTCATCCCCTATAGTTTTGAAAGTAATTTCTCTAGCAAGTAGTTTATCTAGTACATACCCTCGGAGAAGATGTGGAGGTGATATGTTTCCAAAGACTCATACATAAGTAAACATTTCTTCCCCAAACCACCTACGTATTGGTATAAACTCAATCTTGGCCTTATCAGATAATATTGGGGCCCTCTTGTCAAAAACATCTTGGTGGATGGGTAGCATAAATCCTTGTCCAATTTTGTAGAAATTGGTGTGGAAATTGGATTCCCATAGAATCTTATGATATATATGAATGGGGGTAGGATCTTGAATAGTCCATTTCCACTGCATAGTTTAGGCACTCATAAAATATAATGGGACTATTGTAGATGATCCAAAAATGGATCCTAGATAAACCTATAAGTCTTAAAGACTTCATATAAGAGGTAAAAGGTGCCAAATGGCACAAATCCTTTGTAAATTAGAGGAAAATGAAAGTCACACGCTACTGCCAGAAATAGCCCCATTGCAGAGATCATCTCATTCTGAATCTATTGCAACTTGAATATCCAAAACTAGAGATAGGATGAAGAAGTTATCACTCAAGGAAGATGCCCTTTGTTCCTTAGAAAAAGAAGCAAAATCCTATAAAAAGGTAAAAAAAACCTTCAAAAGGGGAAATCGCATTAGACGAGGGCGAAAGAGAAAATTTAAGTGAAAAAGGGAAGCAACCCCAGATCACTGATCCCTGTCATATCTTGTCAGAGGCAGCTATGCGATATACCATAAGGACCGGGCCGTGCGATATTGCAATCACCGAAATCGGCGTATCAGCAATGACCGATAGCATAGAACATGAGGAAAGGACCGGGCTGAGCGATGTTGCGATCACCGATATTGGAAGATCACAATCAGCGATGCCACAAGGCAAAGGCGGGACCCCAAGCCAAGTGATATCGCGATCGTCAATATCAGCATTGCCGGATCGCATTTGCGTGGGCCACTATATATATATATATATATATATATATATATATATATATATATATATATATATATATATATATATATATATATATATATATATATATATATATATATATATATATATATATATATATATATATATATATATCTATATATATATATATATATATATATACATTCGATATATATATATCCGGACCCGACGAGTATATGAGTGTAAATACGTAATACGTCAAGTCTGCCATAAGGTCCTCCGACGAGATTTTGCAATGTTTAATGTATTTTTAAAATACAAAGGGGAACCACGGAAAAAGGCATTTACAACATGTGATAGCGATTTAAAAGGTGGACACGATGGAAAATAAGGTGGAGTTCATAATTTTTGAAGTCCGATAGATGCGTTTGGGTGGATTTTTACAGGAGTTCTGTGTTTTTCCCTATGTAAGCTGAGCACGACCATATTTGCGATTTCAAGAGCACAGATGGTCCACTCCGTTACGAAACAGGCAGCCACCTCCCTTGAAGATGTTATGCCATGATTACTAACACTCAAAAGGGGGATTCGAGTGGACAGAGGCCGGGAGCCAGAGAGCTCGAGGAGGGGGAAATGAACAGATAAGCGCTGATAGGCTTAAAATCCATTCCATGACAAAGACAGAGGGGTTGCTGAGTCTAAGAGCATGATTGAGAGGTATAAGAAGGTAGCACAGTGAGATGAAGGGGTGAGAAAGCCTGAGAGTGCGATTCGCAGGCATCAAAGGTGTAAAAAGTTCATTGGAAGGTTTTCGAGGATTGCTTGGAGGTCAAGCAGATCACAGAGGCATGCAGAGGCCATGATAGAGAGCTCAAGGTAGCTAGAGCCAAAGAGCTAGAGCCAGCACGAGAGCCTAAGATCCAAATCCAGAGCAAGAAGGCCGAGAGCTTCAGAGCTGGTGACCGAATGACATTCGAAACCCATTGTTACTGTGTAAACCATGGTGTTGAGCGAGGGAGCTTTTAAAAAGATTGCTGCATAATCCCAGAGAGCCTAGTCAAGTTGACTAGAGCTCAAGGAGATGTAGCCCAAGAGTTCTGGGTGAACTCCATATTAAATTACTATTATGTGTGTATTGTTTTATTGCTCCATTGTTTACTCTTATGTATATATTGTATTAGCATAAACAACATAATATTAAAAGCACATAAATAGTTATAAAACGGACATAAGCATACACCTTATTTTCAAGCACATATTTAATTCTGCATTGGTTAATCATAATGACTTGGGAATATTTAAGCTTTGCAAGTGGGAGAGGTTCTTGTAAGTTACAGAAGAATCCTAAGTGCCCCATTTTCAGATCATGTGTATCGGAGCCTAAGTTTAGTTAACCCCACCTTCAAAGAAGGATATATCAGAATTATTGATTGACAAAGCAGAGACTACTTGTCTAAAAGGTATTTGAATAGTAAGAGGCTGATTGTATGCTTGTTGCAGACTGACCATTTTCTGAGTTTGCAAAGGAAAATGAGAAGCTACTGATAGCTCGGTCCAGGAAAGACAAACAGGAAGAAGGGTTGAAGGAGTTATTTTATTCCAAAGGACCTCAAGGCAATCCTTGAAGCATAAGAGGTTTGCTGCAAAAGGTTGCTTAATAAAGCACTTTATTAATCTTGTTTGAAGTTATTTTGTCCATTGGTATAATGACAACTTCTACAACTGAATCCTCAAATTCCTCCTTCATCACAAGACTCTATGATGGATACTTGAAGAAAGATTTATTCATCATGATGGACAAGGTGAGAGCAATGTATGAGGATGGAAGGAAGAGCAACATACTTAGAGAGGAGCTGAATTCCATGAAGGAAGAGAACCAGATGCTTTCTGATAGAATGTAGGAAATGGAGAGGAAACTTCATATTCCAAATATGAACCTGAAGAGGATGCACGAGTTGGAGTCATAGCTCTTTGCTACCCAAGAAGCCTTAGTCATGTATCAGCTAGAAGAAGAGGTAAACCATTCCAGTTTGTCTTCAAATTCTTCTAAGAATGCTTATATTGGTTCTTTTGAAAAGCATACTAGAGGCATAGGTTCGAAGCTAATGTCCAAGATGGGCTATGAAGGAAAGGGCTTGGGAAAGCATGCACAAGGTATTTTTCAACCAATAATGGTTGAGGAAAGGCCTAAGTATTTGGGTCTTGGCTATGGACAGTCTTATGGAGAGAGATCCAAAGCTGCCATGAAGGCCATCGAAAAAACTCGAAGAAGGGGATGCATTGCAAAGTGTGAAGATTGTGTTCAGGAGGAATGCAATAGCTTGAAACATCACTTTCGGGATGCACGTGTTCAGAAGCACACACTTGAACCAGAGAGTTGTGGAAAATCTAACAGCCTTGAAGAGATTGATGGTGTTCCAAAGTGAGTCACTTCTTCATTTGCTTGACCTCCTCATGAAGGCAATAAATGTGAAAGAGAAAGGTTTAAATCTAGTTCTAAACACATTCCTTTTGATTTTTCAAAGCATGGTAAATTTCCACATAAGTATGGGGAAAGAAATGCATGTTCCTTTTGTGGTTTGGATAACCATCATGTTTCTAGATGTTGGAAGAGAATGGCCACATACAGGAAAATTTTGAAGGAAAAGAAGCAAAGAGCCAAAGTTCCATTGGACAAGGAAAATCATGATGTCAAGAGGATGCACATACAGTGCACTTACTGCCATAAGCAAGGACATCTTGCTGCAAAATATTGGACTTTGAATCCAGCAATGCTTCCACAAAATGTGAAGAAAGTGGAAAGAGAAGATGGCAGAAATGGAAATGAAGCTTCCATGGATGAAGTGTCTCAAGATGATTCACATGTTGATGCTGATGTGTAAACAAAGGAAAAACCTTTGAACTGGATTGGTAAGAAATGTTGAGTTCTTTTCCAATTAAGGGATTGCATGTCTGATGCATCTATTGGCATTTCTTTGTTGATGAGATGCAAGTTGCAGGTTTCTACCAAGATGGTGAATGGAAAATATTGAGTGGGAGACTCACTTTATTGCTGCAAGATTATATTTCATTTCAGCTTCAAAAGTACAATGTGCTTAAGTGAAAGTTGAAGGATGAAATGCATGTATAAGCATGACGTGCATGAACACAGGGATGTTGATGTTTTCCTTGTATTTGAACATTTATGTGTAATTAAATTTAAGGGATGATTGCTTTAAACATGAATGTAATGTTAACCTGAGGAAAGTTGACTTGGTCTCCAAGATGGAGCGAGCGATGAAATGTTTCATCTTTTGAAAAGAGTCCTAATAGTCTTTTTCTACATGCTTGACTCGAAGGGTCATTTGTTTTAAAGGC
Source organism: Pinus tabuliformis (assembly GCA_031772625.1). Classification (NCBI taxonomy): domain Eukaryota; kingdom Viridiplantae; phylum Streptophyta; class Pinopsida; order Pinales; family Pinaceae; genus Pinus; species Pinus tabuliformis. The sequence continues at coordinate 848,136,955 of CM062814.1, forward strand.
ATGTTTTGTGGGCTTGTTGTCTAGTCCATAATTTGTATGTAGATGTAAGACATGGAGGTATTCGCAAGATGTTAAATGTGTTTCTTTGTTGAAGCAGGAGTTTAGTCCATCCAGTTGTTGTTTGTATACTTGTTTTTGTTAACAGTTGTTTTTGATAGCTTTTCGAATAGGTACAAATGAAAGTTTTGTGGAGCAGAGGTACTTCAAATTTGTTTGAGCCACCTTGGATCAATGATCAAGGTAAGAAGTTCAAACCACCTTCTATGACCATTTCGGTAGAATTTTTGTAGGAAGGCAAGGAGGAAAACAGTTCTTCCCAGGAAGACCAGCCCATCCAAGAAGGGAATTGGTTAGAAGCTTTGGTTCAGAGGCACTATGCAAGGTAAGTGTGGGAGGCTAAAAGAGGAAGGTGAGTCACTCTCATTTACTGTCTAGATAACTATATCAGTCTTTTACAGACCAAAAATTATTTTAGTCGGAAAGCGTGATCCAAGAATGGATCCTGGATAAACCTCTAAGTCTTAAAGACTTCCTATAAGAGGTAAAAGGTGCAAAATGGCACAAATCCTTTGTAAATCAGAGGAAAAACTAAAGTTGCAGGCTTCTATTGGAAATAGCCCCTTTGCAGAGATCGTCTCATTCTGAATCTACTACAACTTGAATGGGAAAAAATGGACTTAGGATGTAGAAGTTATCGCTCAAGGAAGATGCACTTTTTTCCTTAGAAAAAGAGGCAAAATCCTTTAAAAAGGCAAAAAAACCTTCAAAATGGGAAACCCCATCAGACCAAGGCAAAAGAGTGGATTTAAGTGAAAAAGGGAAGCCACCCCTGATCGTTAATCCTTGACATATTTGGTCGGATGCAGCTATGCGATATTCCATAAGGACCCGGCCGTGCGGTACTGTGATCACCGAAATCGACAGATCTGCAATGGCTTATAGAATAGGATATAAGGAAAGGACCGGGCTGAGTGATGTTGTGATCATCATTATTGGTGGATCGCAATTAGTGATGCAATGAAGTAAAGGGAGGACCCCGGGCCAAGCGATATCTCGATCGGATATATCGGCATCGGCAGATTGCGTCGGCAGTGGCCATGCCATATGGCTTACCCTTGGTCCATGCGATATTGCAATGTGATGATCAACATTTATATCTATATATATATATATCTATATATATATATATATATAGATATATATATATATATATATATATATAGATATATATATATATATATATATATATATATATATATATATATATCTATATATATATATATCTATATATATATATATATATATATATACATACATATGTATGCGATGCGATATATATATGCTGACCCGACGGGCTTATGAATGCAAATATGTAACACATCAAGTCTGCCATAACGTCCTCCAATGGGATTTTGCAATGTTTAATGTATTTTTAAAATACAAAGGGAAACCACAGAATAGGGCATTTGTGACATGCGATAGCGATTTAAAAGGTGGACTCGATGGAAAATAAGGCGGAGTTCATAATTTTTGAAGTTCGATAGATGTGTTTGGGCGGATTTTTATAGGCTTTCTATGTATTTTCCTGTGCAAGCTGAGAACGACCATCTTTGGGATTTCAAGGGCACCGATGGTCCATTCCATTATGGAACAGGTGGCCACCTCCCTTGAAGACATTATGCCATGATTGTTAATGCTCAGAAGGGGGATTCGAGCAGATAGACGCTGGGAGCTAGAGAGCCCGAGGAGGGGAAAGGAACAGACAAGTGCCGATAGGCTTGAAATTCGTTCCATGATAGAGATAGAGGGGTTGCTAAGTTTGAGAGCACAATTGCGAGGCATAAGCAAGAAACAAAGTGAGCTAAAGGGGCGAGAAAGCCTGAGAGTGCGATTGACAGGCAACAAAGCTGCAGAAAGGTCGCTGGAAGGTTGTCGAGGATTGCTTGGAGGTCAAGCGGATCATAGAGGCACACAGAGGCCAAGATAGAGAGATCAAGATAGCCAGAGCCAGTGCGAGAGCCTAAGAGCCAAAGCGAGAGAAAGAAGGCCGAGAGCTTTAGAGATGGGGACTGAATGGCATTCTAAACCCATTGTTTCTTTGTAAATCATGGAGTTGAGCCAGAGAGCTTGTAGAAATATTGTTGCCATAATCCCAGAGAGCCTAGTCGAGTTGACTAGAGCTCAAGGAGATGTAGCCCAAGAGTTCTGGGTGAACTCCATATTAAATTACTGTTCTGTATGTTTTGTTTTATTACTACATTGTTTACTATTATATATATATTGTATCAGCATAAACAATAGAATATTAAAAGCATATAAATAGTTCTAAAAGAGACATAAGCATACACCTTATTTTCAAGCACATATTTAATTCCGCATTGGTTAATCATAAAGACTTGGGAATATTTAAGCTTTGGAAGTGGGAGACGTTCTTGAAAGTTATATAAGAAGCCTAAGTGCCCCATTTGCAGATCACTAGAGGTGATGTATCTGTTCTTTCTATATTCCCAAATTTGTAAGGCAAGGTTTTTAATTAAGATAGTGCCCCAATCCATTATAAAATAATTTACTGTTGCATCAATTAGGGGAACAAACTCAACAGAGAACATGGTGGTATCGGCATATCCAAACAATCTACACATCATAATTGCTATAATAAAGTAGGGAGAAGTGCGAGATGATATGAAATACACACTCGATTTCTCATATTTTTGCATGTTTGAATTCGACCTCCATTGCTTAATTAGGTCTCGTGGTTCCTCATTCTCGGCTATGAAATTTTCGAGGAAGGCTTTATCATACACTTTCTATGGGTCTAGTATATTATACATGCTCGTCAAGTATTTTGCTATGAAGGACCCAATAACCTTTTTCCTTGAAGTCTAGAATGCCCGATCGGCAATGTTAATATTGTCTATTATCCATTTTACCATATTGGCGTAAGGTAAAATCTTGGGTCTAGCAGCAATTATGTGAAGGAAAGAAATTGTAGCTTCAAAGTGGGAGTCTTCAAAAGAGGTAGTAGTGTTTATTTTTTCTTTACTTTGAATTATCCTAGGACCGTCACTCTCTAGCAACTAGTACATGGTTTCCCAAGAGGAAGTACCACTGTCAATAGTGCATGTCATGTTTGAGAACAATGGGGGCATTTCCATTACATCAGATGTACAAGATTGTGTGTCTTCACTGAATTTATTTCCTTTCTTCAACTTAGTCATCTTGTTACACAATTCTTTGACGGGAAAAACCTACAAATTGAGAATACAGAGGAATGAAGAGCAATAGGAGTTAAACATGGAATCATACAAACATACAAGACCTTGAAATGATGGGAAGGGAAGTTTTAATGAGATTCAATCTAAACAGGCCATCAAATCTCCTTGGCATTTGAAATCATAAATACCGTTACAATCCTTTAATAATTGAAATGATGGCCTCTCGTGGTCATTTATTATCCATTCATATATCACATCACAAAACCTTTTCCAATGATAAATAAAAATTATCTTCAAGTACTCCTTCATAGGTGATAGCGATGTCATGGTATAATTTTATTACGTATGACAGATGCGCGAGTGCGATAGTCCAATATCAAAATATCGCAATCAAAGGTTTCGGGAGTAGCGGAGAATGGATTTGGCTGAAAGCTTTGAGAGATTGTGAAATTGTGAGAAGTGACGTGGCATTGTATCGAGGCCATGGGTTTATTATTTAAGCACGAATTTTATTTTCTAGCTTGATTATTTTCCTTAGGCACACTCTTTAAGACAACTTCATCGAAGTCAAGGGAAATTGGGAATGATACGAGCAAGGAGCATGTTGATAATCTTGTGATCTATCTAGATGCGATGTTTTTAGAGAGTATGTTTTATTTTCTGTTGGGTCTAGTCGCTTATCGTATTTTGCAATATGGATGTTCCTCGGTCTTATGATATATAGCTTTTGTTATAAGGTTGCGATGCGGGGAATCTCTACCTTAAAGGAATTTCACCAATAATTAAGGTTTTTAAGGAATAGGTATGTTTCAGTTCCCAAGGGCTATCTTTTATCCCAAATGGAAGTTTCTAAAGGGTAAATGAAATTTTGTTTGTTTGAAACTTTGCGACATATGATATTGTCAGGTTTTCTTTTAGGTAAGATTTATTTAAGTCATTCAAGATTTAATGAGGATTTGTTTCCTAAAAATTAAAATTTATTTTTTACAAAAAACCTTAAACTAAACAATATTCTTATGCTTTTTAATTTTTTTAAGGGTCCCTATTTATTTACCAAATAATCTCCTAAGTTATTTATGTAAAATAAATGGGGGATTCTTCCTCAGCATAACAATTGGCGATTCATTGGAAAAACCAGTTATCTCTGATAATAGCGAAATTTCTAAAGCTTTTCTAAGTAAAAATAATTGAGGAAAGGAGGACAAATTTTGAAATATTTAGATAAGTAACATTACTCAGAATATAAAAAATTACTTAATTATAATTATTTTTATATCCTCTTCATATATGAAAATCATTTTTGTCTATATTAGTCCTTAATTAGTTGTAAAGATAAAGTAGGGAGCTTTTACAACTTAGCATTTTTAATACACTCATTTGTCACAGGTAGAGCCACTACTGCTAGCACGCGTTCATAGCCTCGACATGGTTACCTTTTAACCACCAATGGTTAATAATCCCATCCATATAAGAGTGCAATCTTTAGAGATAATTTCAAAAGTATGTATGTATGTATGTATATATATATTTCATTTTCTTTTATATTTATTTAGATTTCTTTTAACAACTTTTTATTACCTAAAAGCCATTATCATGGTTTGGTGACCAGAAGGTGAAAATGCCATTCACTGGTTGTAATTGAACTGAACAAGTTGGCTCATGATGAGACCCATTGTCTTAAGATTAAAATAATCATAAGCCATTATCCAAGTTTGGTATTTAGTGTTGGTAATGTCAGTTTATATTTCCCTATGAACATGGTAGGCATGCTTGTGATCAGACCCCTTTGTTTTAAGGTTAATATATTTTTGAATTATACTCTAAAAAGAGTAAAGTTAATGGATGGGGAGAATCATTAACTCATTAAGGGTTTTGGATGACAATTTTAGTGTTGGAGATGCTTAGTTGTAAATAGTGTTTACTTTGTTAAAGAAAACCTTTCTTGACTGTTAATAGAATAGAAGGATTTTATAAAGTTGAGGTTTTCAAAGAATTTTCAACTTCAATGGAGAAGGAAATTTAAGAGTTTTATGATAATTGGCTAATTTTCAAATGTTGATATTTCCTTAAGTATTCCTACTTTCAAAGTGAAATATCATAAAATGTTTCAAGAGATTTTATTGTAAAGCCAAAAGTGATGCTATTTAATATTATTTTTCTAAGAAAATAAAAAAGCAAATGCAATAATGTTACAATAGAAGATGTAATCTTATAACAAAATATTTTTTTCAAAATAATCCCATTAATAGGAAGATAATCTCTCTTTCTTGAAAAATCTTGCAATTTGAATGTTGATGGGCCTACTTGTTCAGCAATTTGAAATGGTCCAAGCCACATTTGCTTGAATTTAGTATGTTTTCCTTTTTCCTGATGTGCCTTGTCCCAATTAAGGACAAGATCTCCAATTTTAAAAGATTGAACCGAACTTGCATCAAAGGAAGATTTGATTAGTTGTTGATGGTGAGTATGTGTACATTTGGCTTTCTCCCTTTCTTCTTTTAGTTTAGAAAATTGTCATTGTCGTAGTTGTAAAGAAGAAGAATGTGTTTCTTCAATAAGTTAGTCTAGGGCTAAAGAGGAAAGGGCTATATTTGAAGGGATGATAACTTCTTTCCCATATACTATATTGAATGGGGAAGTGCCTATTAAAGCCTTTTGGGTCATTCGATCTGGACATAGAGAAAATGTCAAAGGTTTATGCCAGTTCTTTTGGCTCTAATCAACAATTATTTTAATAATTCTTATGAGGTTCTGTTGATTCTGCTAAACAATTTCCTTGAGGGTAGTAGTTAGTAGAGTTCTTAAGTTTAAAACCCCACTTAGAGAAAATTCATTCATATTATTTCCTAAAAAGTAAGATGCAATATCAAACATAAGTGCAGTTCGTAAGCGAATTCTAGTAATAATGAATTGATAAAAGAATTCAATGATAGCATCAAATTTGGCTACATTTATTGAAATTTCTTCCACCCACTTAGTAAAATAGTCTGTAGTTGTAAGGATATACTTATGTTGCTTTGAGAATGAGGAACAATCTCACCTATGATACCCAATCTCCATTGTTCAAAAGGTTGTTCAATGTTGATTGGTTGTAGAGGTAAGGCAGGTTTTTGTTGTCTTCCAACATCAGTTTGACATATTTTTCATTTCCTCACGTATTCGTGGGTATCATTGAACAATGTTGGCCAATAATACCCAGCATGCAGGATCTTATGTGTAGTAGTATCTCCACCGAAATGTTCACCAATTGGTCCACCATTGAGTTCTTGCAAAACCTTTTGTGCTTCAGAATTTTCATGGCATCTTAACAATACAAAATCATAATTTCTCCTAAATAACACATTGTTAATGATTTCATATTGATTTTCTTTCACTATTAAATCCCTTTTCCTTTTATGATTGGGTTCAGGGGGAGCATATCCAATTTCCAAATAGAAAATGAGATCATCATATTGGGGCTCTAAATTGTTTAGGCTTACCTCTGATATATGTACAATCCTACCTGAGTCCTCATCTGTTGGTAGGTTGGAAGCTCTAATAATTAATCTGTAAAAACCTTATCCTTTGACAATTTTAGCTCGTTTAGTGTTAATATCATATTCTTGCATAGCTATTACCCAATTTGCACTTTTTTCTCCTACTTCTCTTTGCATAAGTAATTCTCTCATTGCTGAGAATGGGACTATTATTTTATTATGGGTTTTTAGGAGAAAAGTCCTGAAGTGCTTTACATATTTGAAAACAAAAAAACCTTGCTTTTCCACCTCTAAATAATTTAGTTCAACACTTTCAAATGCATAACTAAAGAAAGAGATGGGTTCTTCAATTTTTTGATCGTTAAGTTGTGTTAAAATAACAACATAAGATGTCTCAAAAGCGAACATATATAGAATGAAATGATTAGAAAAATTTTTAGTCATTAAAGAGGGAGCATTCGTAATGGCTTGTTTGATTAAATCAAAATATTCTGTTTCATTATGTCGCCCCTTAAATATTGATTTTTTCTTAATCATGGTTTGTAATGGTAAAACAAATTGGGAAAAATCACGGACAAATATTTTAACTAAATTTATTTGACATAGAAAAGACTGCATATATTTTTTATTATGGGGTAAAGAAATTTCAGAAATTTCTTTTACTGTATCGACACAAATGCAAATTCCCCTTTTGGATACAATAAATCCTAGAAGCTTACCTTCATTTAGGTAAAAATAAGACGTCTTTGGATTTAATGAAATTCCATAGTTTCTGCAAAGTTCAAAGATATGCTTTAATTGATGTAAATGGTTATTTCTATTCTTCAATTAAAAAGTTATATCATCCAAATAAATGACAATAGTTTTGTTTATCAGACCTTCAGAGGATATATCCATAGCTCTTTGGAAAGATACTACTGCGTTAATTAAAACTAAAGGCATTTTTTGGTAGGAATAGCTTCCTCATTTAATCCTGAATGTAGTATTTAATCTATCATCTCAATGAACCAGGGTTTGGTTATATCCTGAAAATCCATCAAGAAAAGGCATTAGTTCTGAACGAGATACTCATTGCAATATTTTCTCCATAGTCAATAATGGGAAATTGTCGTTCCGACAAGCTTTGTTGACATTCTAAAAGTATATACAGATGTGAATGCCACCATTCTTATTCCTAATAGGTACTAAGTTTGAAACCCATCTTGAATTCCTAACAGGAAAGATAATCTTGTCTTTAAGGAGTTTATTCATCTCAGACTTGATTTGACTTTCTAAATTGGGATGAATTTTCCTTAATTTCTATTGTAACAGGTTTTTCATTGGATATCATGGGAATGGTGTGTTGTATGATGGAGGTATCATATGTGTTGAGATCATCATAGTTCCAAGAAAAGATACCTTTATACTATTTCAACAAATGAATAAAGTCCCATCTCTTATCAGGTGAGAGACCAAGTCCTAGATTGATGTTCTGAGGTTTGATATTAGTTCCAAGATTTACTAGTTAAAACCTTAAGGTTGAACTTTGGAGTTTAGAATTAGTAACCTTCTGAAATATGTCTTTTATATCATAAATATCTTCAAGTTTTACCACAGATTTAGGTATGGGATTCCCATTAGACTTCTGTTTTAACTTATGATCATGCTCACTCTCATCAATTATCTGATCATCATATGACCCTTCAGATGTTAAAAATCTTATGATATCCTCGTCATCATTAAAAACTTGCCAATTAGTGACATTATCGGGAATGGATATTCGAAAAATTAATTCTATGGAAAACTTATCTGAATTGTAATCCTCTTATGGTATACGCATGGATGCTATATTAGCCAGAAGGTCAACATTTGCATTCTGAAGTCTAAGTATAGGAGAGATGTTGAATGATAAAAAATGCAAAGTAAGATCTTGGACTAATGATTGGTAATGTTTTAAATGTCTAGAGAGATAATGAATGGTGTTTCTTACTTGTTTGATAACTATTTCTAAATCTCCAAAAACTTGAGGATATTTGGTATCAAGGCATACTTCTTTATAAAAACCTTGAATCAATGCCTCATATTCAATGGTATTATTTGTGCATTCAAATTCTAACCTACATGATAGCATGGTTTTCTCTCCTTATTGAGAAACTAATATACAACTAGCTCCTGCACTATCATTGTATTTATATCCATCAAATTATAATGTCTAAAACAAATTTTTAACTAATGGTCTATCTAGAAGATTTATACATCTAGAATAATATGTTTGAGAAAAGTAATCAATTTGGGAAGTAACAAAGTTATCTAAAGAAGGTGACTTTTGTGCATTGAATTTTCCTAAAAATGATTGAGTAGAGTAGTTTCCAAAGATATTGTTGTTAAAATATATTGGCTCATTTTCATATTCAAAATCAGATACTGTGTGCTTTAAATGATTTTCTCTGTCAATTCTAATTTGATTTGGATTTCCATTGTAAGGGAGCCACATGTGAGACTATTCTATTGCAAAATAACCATGAAGCTTCTCAGACCAGTCTCTACAAAGAATTAAACCATATAACTCAGGAATATCATCAACTAGTATGCCAATTACTTGATAAACATTTGAATTAGTAGAGAATCTAATGGTGACTGAATTAATTTCTCCTAAGACCTCAACTTTTGTTCTATCAAGTTGCACAATGTGAACAAATGACTTTTGTGGTGAAGCATTTAGGTTAGTGCAGACTGTTCTTGGCATAATGGTTGAAGAAGCCACTGAGTCTATTAAGAAATTTTGGAGTTTTTATTGAATATTTCATAAGTCGAGAGGAAAGGGGGAGTATGTGAATTAGATCTTTCACCAATTAAGATAGCATCAGTAGGATCAAACTTATTTGATGAATAATTTGGAGGTTTACCCATTCCTCTAGAAGCTTGGGATATCACAACAACAACAAGAGGAGAAGCAGGAATTGCATTCAATTCTTTCAGTAATAACTTATGCTAATGTTTAATCTTATTGAGCTCATTAAAAGAGATATTCACTCTAGTTTTATTCATGCCTCCACTATGCTATACTCCATGATATTAGTAACTACCAATGTTTTAAATGAAGATGGAGGATTAGATGAGGATGGATTTGGTTGAGGATATTCCGGAGAAGAATTTTTACTCGCCACTTTACCCTTGGTAATAGAGGCCAAGGGTTTTTTCTTTTGATTTGATTGTGTTGAATTAGCAAGGTTGTTACTCCTAGTGCTAATAGGTAGATATTCTTGCTTATTCTCATCATCACAAGTAGGACGGATAAAATACCACATTCCATGTACTTAAACCAATTCTTCATCTTTAGTCTCTTCATCAACCAATGTAGTTTCTTCTTCATCTTCATCTACATGAGGATCAACATTGGATATTATATTTGGTGGTTGAGGATTAGATGCTTGATTCCTCTTGTAGGATCTAAAAGGTTTCTTAGAAGACGATTCCATTACCTGTTTCTTAATCTCTACCATCTCATTTGACATGGTTTTTAGGACTTTTTGCAGGCCTTCAAGATTGAAGCGATCCTTAGGGGCTTTCTTCCTTGATTCATCCTTAAATGTAACCTTTTTCATTTTCCTATATTCTTGGGTTGTTTTCTTTTCCAATGTAACTATTCTCTTTTCTAAAGACATGGCTTCTTTCATGTTTTCTACCAAAGTAGCCTTATTGGCTATATCTATAAAAATTGCTATATTGGAAGGAAGAGAAGAAATATACCACTCGATATGGAAACCAACACCATGGCTTGATGTGGTTGGGATTTTGTTTAGTAATTTATTGAATCTTGAATTGAAATCTTTGATATTTTCACTTTATTTAGATTTTAAATTAGATAGACAATTTACAAGGGATGAAATTGTGCAATCCTCACCAAATTTCGCTAAAAAATTCTCTTCAAACATGTCCCAATTAGTAATAGATCCTGGTGGTAATGAAAAATACCATGAGCCTGCTCATCCTTGGAGGGTGTAGGGAAATAATCCTACTACACAATCTTCTTCAACCACTCCATTAAGATTAATAGCTAACATATAATTATGGAGATGTTCTTTTGCAGGCAATCCATCATCAAGATTTAATTTCAGCAACCACCATTATGGATGCTTACTTAGATCATCAAGGGTTGGTGCCATTTTCACAGCTCCAAGATTGGCCCATGGTCTGACTAGTGGTGGTTGTTGTCCTACCATTATTGGAGTCTAAGGGGAAGTGGATATTGGTGGTGTTTGAATGGAAGAAGAGGGAGGTTGTGTACTTGGGCTAGATTAACTAGCACTAGTACCTTGAGAAGAATGGGTATGAATAGAAATGAATGGAGGGAATGAAGTTTTTTGTGTAGGGGGATTTGATAAAACCTCACTAGTTGATGTCTACAACTCAGATTTCTTAGTGTTCTTTCGAAAAGAAGTAAGAGGAAATTCAAATGGAGGAACTTCGAGATTTTCTCTTTGAGACCGAGTTAGAATCCGAGTGGGATGCAAAATAGAAGTGATACTTCCCTCAGATGCTTCAGATGACACATGATTTTCTGCTGAAATAGAGATTTCCTCTAGTTTCTATATTAAAGTCTAGACCTTGTGTGATTCAGGGTTATAATATGAAGAAGGTATTTTAGGAAAATAACTAGGAGATTTCAACGGTCATTGCTCAACTTATGATCTAGAAATAGGAGTTTTAGGTGAGGATCTAGAAGTTGGAGGTGATATTGATGGGGAGTGACTCTTGGAATGTCTTGTTAATTTAGATTGAGTTCTCTTTTCGATTCATAATATTTGAAAATCAATGCAACAACACGGGGGAAAACCACTCAATCGGGGACTTGAATACCCTCCCTTATCCATTTCGATTAGTGCCACTAACTCAATATAATGGGACCATTTTCCCAATAAAAATGTGATAGGATGGATAGGGTGTTGATTACCCAAAAGTAAGTGATAGATGGGATGGTTTTCAACTGAAATGCATGTATATTTAACCTATCTATTTATTTTTCGGGATTTTACTTATACTTATGTGATCTACAATGATTATAGTTAGTGTATGATAATGAAGATTAATCAAACAATAACAGAAATGAAAAGATTTTCAAAATAATTATTTTGATTAAATATTTAATCAAAATAATTGTTAAACATATATCGCATCAAATATAGCTAAAACATTTTCTCATCAATGTATTAAAGATAACAGTCCAAGCATGTTCAAAAGTGAATGAATATAAAACTACATGAAAAGAGATACATATGACAAACAATATAAAGAGAAATAGCTACCAATTCATAAACAAATAAATAAACAATGATAGAAGTACCCGATGCACATAACTTTTCTCATGAAGTAAATACCTGTAGTCTAGTCTTTTTCATTAAGATGATTTCCAAAATTACAAAAGTGCAAGCTTCCAAAATGCCTTCTTCACAAAAATTCAGGACTCTGATCCAGTTGTTCTACTAATATAAACTTTAAAAGTATAGAGGTGCAATACTTTAAAGTGTTCTTTATAAAATTAGGGACCCTTTCTTCAAAAACATGAACGGGTTTATATGATAAAAATAAAGTACAAAATATATATTACATGAATGTTTTGAGGAGGTTTAAACAACTCTCATTAAAATAAGTGACAAAATTACATAAAATATAAATTATTGTAATGACGATGTCAAGTTTCTAATGGTGTATATTCCTTCATTCGTTGTCTAAGCTCATAGATATCCATCATTGGCTTGACTTTAGGAGGCTAACCTATCCTCATGTGCAGTTGTCATGTATACACTACATTTGAGAGAGTATGAATCACGTGCATGGATGAGTAAGCGAGGTAGTGTAACATTAGCGACTGATTGTGTGGCTTCACCATAAGTCTCCAATATACTTCCCAGTCAATTTTTGTTAGTTGTTTAATCACTTCTTCTGTTTCTCTGGAAGTTTATTTCCATTGTGTTTCTAGGGCTCTATTATCAAGGAGACTCCTAGGTGGGCATTCCTATATCAAAATAGCATTGTGAAAATTATCATTGATGGTTTCAATGATATTATTTGCAACATCATTTGCTCTTGAAACTGCTCTTTCTGCCTGCTTTAGCGGAATATCCCAAGCGGTAAAGAGGATGTGTATATGGGATCTCTATTTTTGGAAGATATGTTGCTTTGCCCTCTGGAGTATCCTACCATGTTATGTGTCTTGATGTCTTATCATCAATCTCATTAAAAGTGATCCTCATATCGAATGCTTAATTCATCAGTGAATCACTTATCTTGCACATTCGATTAATGATACATAGCTTCTTATAGAATTTCGCATGTTGATTTGCTAATAAAGAATTAAGTTCTAATGCTTTTAATTGACTAACCAGAGAACCCACAGTAATAACCATTTTTCATCAACGTCTCAAATCCCAACAGGGATCCATCATCAGGATATTCTTGAATGATGATAGTAGAAGAGCTTAAATGAGGGTATTAAATAGTTTTTGATAGTTTGAAGTGTTAAGATTAAATGAATGTTGGTTGTTTTAATCATTTTTATTTATTACTATCCTATTCATATATTTATTTATTTATTTTTTAATTAATTCTAAGAATTTTAAAGTATTTTTCAAAAAATTATTTATTAATGTAATAATAAAATACTTTGATTGTTTAGTCCTTAATTATTTAAACAATCCTACTAAATGTTTAAATTTAATATAAAGATTTTAATACAGTTAATAGATTCAATAGTAGATCCAAATAATAATTAATTGAAATTATTAATGTTAGTAATTGATAATTAATAGCTAATAATTAATAATAATATTAATGTTAATGTATTAATAATAATTAATAATTAATAACCAATAATTATTAATAATATTAATGTTAATGTATAATGTATAATAATTATTTATTATTAATTATTAACTAATAAATATTAATAATATTAATGTTAAAGTATTAATAATAATTAATCACTAATCACTAATAATTATTAATAATATCAATGTTAATGTGTTAATAATAATTAATAACTAATATTTATTAATAATATTAATTTCAATGTGTTAATAATAATTAGTAATTAATAACTGATAATATTAATCTTAATGTATTAATAATAATTAATAATTGATAACTAATAATTAATAATAATTAATAATAAAATTAATGTTAATGTATTAGTAATAATCAATAATTAATAATAATATTAATGTTATAATTTATACCTAATAGTGGAGCAACTAACTACTAATTGCTAGAAAAGGAAAGAGAAATTTACCTACTGAGCTCTATACCTGAGATGTACTGGCACTCTTAATTTCTCTGACTAAGGGAAGCCAACTTCCACTAATCTCAATACCATTATCCCTGTTGAGATTATGTGGATCTTTGATAATTTCAAGAGCTTCTCGATCTTCCGCCTATGATGTTTTTCTTCACGTGCCATAATGTCTTCCGGATAAATCGTTCTTGCGGACAAGACCGATCTCCCTAGTATCAACTGATATCTAGCAACAAGCAGAACAAGCAAATCTACCTTTCTCTAAATATTGCAATTTATAAACAAAAACCAAGAGGTGTTTTAGACCCTACCTTAAGTCCAACGCTAGTTTGTGGCAGCCACGCTTCGACCATCCGAATGAGTTTCCTTTTAAGAACCAGCAAACACAAGCAAGCACACATCAAATAACACCTGCATAACTAATATAATAAATCATATTCATCATGGTGATCAAGGAATCCATGAAACAAACCATAAAAGATAGCTTATTGAGAAAAATAAACTTGATTGTATTAACTTTGAACAAAGAATAACTTTACAACCTTTGGTGCCTTGATGTTGTACAAGCTCCTCCGAGGGTCCAAGCAAGAATCTCCTCGACTTTGACAAGCCTCACACTCTTCCCAATGAGATCAAAAAAAGGTATGTAATCTCTCCTCTCAAGGTCAATTAGGAAGACTAAATTCCAACAGCATTTACCCTCAAAAGTATTCAGCTTTCAACCTCCTTAGTAACCAGCCCAATGCCTCATTTTATTGTGTAGAGGGAGGAGGTTATAGGTCCACCTATGAAGGGATAGAGTCCTCCTCCAAAGGGATAAGCTCCTCACATCAAGGGGTTAGCTCCTTTAGGTATGGGATGCATGCACCTTAAAGGAGGGAACTTGCCACCTCAAGATTCCCTCTAGAAGCTTCTAGAAATATCCCAAAGTGAGTTTTTAAGAATGTACTTCTGCCTTTTTTACTTTTACAGGGGTCCGCACCCATTACACAGAAACAGAGCGGTGAGGTATGCAGGAGACATGACCAGTGGGTATGAGACCACAGGTAATGGTAAGAGAAAGTGTAGAACTAGAGTTATAGAGATTTTTGAGGGCTTTCTCTCATTTTTCAAAGCTTGACATGAAGAGCTGAGGTTTAAGAATTGCAAAGGAGGAAATTATGAGCGGTGATAGACTCAAACTGATTGTAGAATGTCATGGTGACAATATTTTGTTCAACAGATTGCCCCCTAAAGTGCGAGTCTGTAATAGATGAGGATAATATTTGTCATCTAAGAAGATTGAAGTACTTTATCATTTCAAGGATCATCCTGTGGACAACCTAGTTAGAACCTGTAGAAACATTCAATACAAAATATATATATGTAATCATATCATCACTGAGGTAGGCATTCCCATGCCCAGATCAAAACTGACTATAGAACTAACTAAACTACTCTGATATATGAATGATTTATAATACATCACAAGTATAGACATATGTAGACACAGTATGGGCACAACCATATGTTTATGAATAGTCCACTGTATAATGAATAACAAAATTCCTCGCAGCCTGGATGGTGGAAACTAGATCTAGGGTCTTGATTTCTGCTTCCCAAACTAGTACGATTCTATACATGTGAATGAATGTTTCAAAGTCGAACATGGTAGAAACCACTTGATTACCAGTCAATGATGTAAATTGTTAACAAGTGTGAGAGAAACCACCAGTGATTTCAATGGCTCTCAAAGTAATCAGTACAATCCATGAAATGTGAATAGATGAGCTGATGTCAAACATATCATAGAATCCTTTGATCGAAGGTCAATGATGCAACCTGTCGTCGAAGGCGAGAAACCTGCCATTGAGGCATGCAGATTCCAAGGTATTGACGATTTCTAGATCATCTTTATAGATAATGAGCTGAAGTCGATAGAAAGCGATCCGTCGTAGGCAAGCCCACAACATGAAATCATAGATCAAGTTTGAAGAAATATATTTTGCAAGGACTAACTCAGGGATGGTCAAGATGGATGACAGATATTTTGTAGATGAATGGTTTATTTGGACTGACCTCTTGAACACATAACGACACTGCAGATGGTTTGGTGACAATTGACCCAAAGCTAATACCTAGAAACTGGTTGAAGACATTCAATATCGTTTGATTGACTGTTAGGCAAAGGATTTCCCAACCCAGGTGCACAAAAAGTGTCATGTTCAAGAGTGGTTGAATGTTTTTCTAAGACACAAAATATAACAAACAGGTTCATTTTTCTCTCTTTTCCCCCACCATTTCTAGCAAGTACCTCTTTATTTTTGACAAGCTTGAGGAGGATAACATTTTCTTGGTTATAAGCTCATCCTTCGGATGAGTCCAACTTAGTTTAAAATTAGAACACTAAGAAGGAGTGGTTCGTTCCTGTTTGAATTGAACATGTCCTTTACTGTTACATTTTAACGAGTCCAGTATAGGAGAAACTCAGTGCTTTTCAATTTTAGGGAGTCAGAAGAAAAACTTAAGAAAACTCCATGGTTTTCCTTTTTCTTAAATTTGTGTCTCCCAAGCCCGAAAAAGTATAAAATAATACTTGAGAGAATCACTTGACCATTATGATCAAGGAGTATTTTTCATAATTAGTGTCTTTGATCTGAAATAGTAAAAAAGCAACCAACGACACGCCATTTTATAACCAATATCGAACGTGAAATGACAAAAGCCCGAAAATATTTTCATGTTTATACGGTCAGAAAGAGCTATAAGTGGACTGTCCTTTTAATTCCGTTTTAATGAGCTTAAAAAGAAAAACTCGGCAATCTTTTCATATTTTATGAGTTAGAAAAAAGCTTAAAGAGGAATCCAATGTTTTTTGTTGAAAATGATCAATTTTGCCTGAAAAATCCAATATTCTCCACAAAAACTCAAGCATTACTCATACCTGTTTAAAATAAATAAAAATGCATCAAAAAGTTGCTTTCTTAAAATGGAAAATAAACAAATTAAAAATTCATTTATTCAAAAAAGCTTATAAAAAGGGCTTTTGTAAATTCATTTTTACCATTTGACTTCAGAGTGAGAAAAGAGAGCTTTTGGGTAAGAAACGTCCTCTGAAGATTGCGGAAAATCCATCCATTGGAAACAAAAACCGTCATCTCCAGGTAATCCACATAACTTTAATCTTACATTTCAACCGTTTTAATTTTGTTTTTATTCTTGAGAAAAATTAGTTGAAAAGACCGCTCACGGGGGTCCGCTGGCGCAACACACAAAACCTGTGGACCCGAACTTTTTCCTACAAAGGAAAGAGCTAGGGGCCTGCACCTGCTGCTTGGGCAGAGTGCGGACCTACTCACTGTCCCTAATTAGAGGGTGCGGACCCCGCGAAATAGGTTTTAAAACTTCAATTTTTTCATTTCCACCCAAAAATTTTTGAACTAAAATGTTCTAATCTGCCGTTTTTGCAATGTAGGATATACACAATGCTCATTTGGTGGGAACGAGAGCATGAATATGTGGACCTTGCCGCAATTAATCATCAGCCCTCAATAGATGCATTGAGAACATGCGAGCTATTTAAATTCTGGGCCATACCTGGCATGAGGGCCCAAGTAGACTTTTTGCAGTGGTTGGTGGACAGATGGAATATACAGGACTAGTGCTTCATTATTGGTGGCCACCGGCTCGAAATGGATCTAGAGGATAATTACTTCTTGACTGGTTTTCCCAAGAGAGGTGAACGATTATATCTATTCGAGACTAGGCCAGGTGGCCAGTCTGTCGATAGTCTCCGACTAGAGTTTTGTAATGACCAAAAAAAGGACAAAGGGATTGATATCAAAACTACCTCCCGTCCTGAACTTAAAGTGATTGCATTTACTATCACCAGACTCTGCAGAAGTGCAGCACTGTGTTATCACTGACAAAATTTCAAATAAAAAAGGTAATGGAAGAGTTAATTGATCCTGGACATATTCATGCTGATCTTGGTCGTGTTCATGCAATAGACATTTGGTACAATTCTTAGTTTGAGCAAACAAGCCCATGGTGAGCAGAGATCAGAAATCTTCATCAAATTCAAGCAAGGCAAGATACATTAGATGGATTAATAATAGGCTCAGAACCAACATCAGAATTATGAAGAGACAAATCGAGGATTTGAAGATACAACTAAGCCAACATAAAGGATTTCCTTAGCTAAGGAAAATCACAGACCAAACAATGTCAGTCCTAAAGTTTGATCACTTACCTTTTTGAAGTTTTCGTTAAATAGTGGTTCCTATGCATTCAGTTTTGAACAGCTTCAACGAACATGAAAATGGACATTTCAAGATAAAGAAGCTCAAGATTGTCAAGTTTTGGCATTAAAACTGCATTTTTGAAATTACACAACAATTTCGTAGCACGCTACGAAACTACTGAAGATGATGCCTAATGCACAGCAATTTCGTAGCGTGCTACGAAACTGCTGTAGCTGCATGTTATAATTCAGTTGATCAATTGAGAGTGACAAAGGGAAAATCATTAACAATGTATGAGCATCCGGCAAAGGCAGAACAAGTAGAAGAAGGACATATATGAACTCTAAAGCTATGTGTTATAAAATGGTCATTATTCATAGCTAGTTTTGTTCAAGATGCATCACGCAGCATTAAAGGGTTTTGTTTTCACATATACGTGGTCCAAGTCTACAATGTATGTAGAACAAGTTAATCCAATGCAATTTGATGAAGAACAACATGGATAATTGATTTCGAAGATCCTTGTGGAGACCAAAAGCAAAAAAGGAGGAACTTTCTCTCCTTGTTTTTACCAGTCAATGTCTAGAAGAGTTTATGGGCAGTTAAAAACTCATCTCTAAAAAGTGAAAGAGGTTTTCATTCTTAAGATGCTGAAGTAAAAAAACCTCTTCCACTTTCTTCAAATCCGTTATTATTTGAGAGAAATGAATGATCAAACTTGCGCTATGAAACTGTTGTAGGTGCATTTTTTCACAAGCATATTTTTACACTTGTTTTTCAAAGACTCATTCTGGGCAGTAGGAAAGATGTTTCAAAAAACAAAGAGAGGTTTTTGTTCAGCATGGATTGGCTCACAAAAGCCTCATTAATTTTCTCCAAATAAATTTTTTATGAGAAGTTATGAGCTTTGTTCCAAGACCTATTTTTCAGCTAGAACAGAGCAAGGGACAGTCTCCTAGTTTCTAGGAACAGCAAAAGGATGAGTCATCAAGGGCCAGCTGGAAGGTTATGAGCACCATAAAATTTGGCTTCATGGAGTTTTAGGTGTCAAATAATGCTTTAAATGTTTATATAAGGTTTTTGTAATCATATTAAGGAGTTACACTCCTAGTTGTATTAGGTCTCTAGGACTCCTAGTTAGCTGTCTTTTGTATTAAATAGTTAGTTTTAAGTGTCAATAGGTGTCAAATTAGAAGGAATTTAAATTCCCCTCATGATGGAGGAAGGAATCTACATGAAATATATATATGGGAGAAGAACTAATGTATTAAGGGTTGGAAATTTATTGAGAAAAGCTCTGATATTTGACTTTATGTAAAGACTCTGGTTTTAGTAATACAGTGCTTTGGCTTTGCTTCTCAGGAATCAGAAGGAATTTGATGCTTGGAATGGCTTGTATTGTTCTCTTCCTATTATATTCAGTGGTATGAATGTGTGATTACTTAGAAATCACTAACAGTGCTCTAATTTCCTTCATGCATTCATAAATTGTGTTGGTCCTTTGTATTCCTGGTCTTTTCCACATGCATTGAGTTCTAAATGCCCTGACTTCTATGTAGAGCTAACCTTACTATTAATACTAAAGCATATCTGACTCCATAAGCCCAATGGATACTTTCTAATTTTGTTTCCACCACTCACATTTTTATCTTTGTCTCATAAGAGTTAGTCGTCTTAATCATAATAAAAAAATCATTAATCCTTTGAGAGAACCCTATCAGGTTGGGGAGGCTAAGCCTCAGCCTAAAGTAGGTTTTAAATAGTTACTTAAGGTCTTCCTGGTTAGCAGCCTTCCAGGTTCTGGTTTTGAGATAACACATTGCATGTAGCTATCGGATACCAAATGTGAATGGCAGTAAACTATTATCGAGGCACCATCTTCAACTTGTGCGAAGTTGTGTTGGCGAATGTAAAAGGCCAACTGACTAGAGCAAAGAATGGACAACTAAAAAACTTTGGATATGGTTTCTTAGTTGTGAGCTTTGGTCTAGAGAGGGTTCTGATGTTGGTCCCACAGCAGCTTTCTGTTGGAGCTGGACTTCTCTAAGAGCCTAAGCTGATGCGCTAGGTTACATTTATGGCCCTTTATCCTGAGGAGGGTTTAGAGGTTATTTGATTTCTTCCTAAGTATTTCCATTGGTTGGAAAACCAAATTTTCATGATTCAGGATTTTCCTTATGCTGGGATGGATTATCATGGTGATCTAGACATGACTTTTCCACTAGGAGAGTAGTGGGATGATTCAGGTAAAATAATTCTCAACATTTTCTATGTTTTATTTTTATTTTTTGTTTTTAAATCGTCCAAAACTGATAGTAAAAAGTTTCAAATGCAGATGTGGGTCCACGACGACCAGCCACTCTTCGGCTCTATGAGAGGAGACACCTCGCTGCAATAGTACCGGCCCCACGAGATGAATCTACAAAGACCCTGACCGAATTGGAAAATCACCTAGAGTGTTTGACAACAAATATTCCAGAGACTAGCATAGATGACATTCCCCTTAAGTTACAACACTATGTGATTGGCGTCCCATGACCTTTCAGGAGGTTCGTTTGGAGGGTGGCCCGAGCAGTGGTTTCTTATTGTGATCATCACCAGTGATAGGATGATCGCCTTTGTACACTTGATATGACATTTTTGCTTTTTGTACTATCATTTTTGTCGATCATAAGGTGTTTTTCAACCTATGATCGAAGACGATGTATATTTGGCACACTTCTATGCTATGCTATATCACTATTACTACCTATCTTGTAAAACATGTTATGGAATGTTTTTAAATTTACTGTTTGATTATTGCAAATGTCTATTTAACATTCGAGAAGCAATTTCATCTGCTAATGTATTTAAATATCTTGGAATATGCTGATATTCAATGTCGTCAAATTCACGTTCCAAGAGACGAACTCTCAAAAATAATCTGAAGAACACTGGATTTCTAATGGCATAAACTCTATTAAGTTGCAATACAACGAGTTCCAAATCTAACCTAACAATCAAACTCCAAATCCCAAATGAGATGGATTCAGATAATAACTTAATCACTGCACTAGACTCTGCAATAATGTTCATTGTTTGACAGAGGCTTATCCCATGCATAGATACCAACTCATCAGAGGGTGAATAGATAACCCAAGCCGCGGAAGAAATGTTCTGTGTATTACAACAAGCACCATCAGCGAAACCAATGTATGTTTGAAGAGACGTCGACATCTGCAATATCAAGAGTAAAATCAAGATAAGCAGGAATAATGATAAAAGCACTCTCTAAACTAAGCACACTTTTCTAATCTATAATACACCAGCTAGAAAGAAAAAATAATCTAACTAAAATCTCCACACCTAGATTTAAGCATAATATCTCTTCAGATAAAGACCATTTATGGGTTTACCCAAAGAGACACCGTCAAAATCGACCAATTCATAGGACCCTTTTGCCAACTTTCGCTTAACAACATAAGGACCATGCCACATAGGTACAAACTTTCTAGCCCCTAGCTTATCGTTTTCTTGATCATATAGTAAGACTAGGTCCCCTTCCGAAAAATTACAAGGTGTAACATTTTGATCGTACTGAGCTTTAATTCGTTTGGCATGAGTTTCGATTGCTAATGCAGCATCATGTCGACTCTCATCTAGCTGAGCTAAGTACAACAAATGTTTCTTCTCTTCGGATGTGGTTGGTAGCAACTCTATGCCTATTTGTAATGATGAAATTTCGCATTCAATGGGTAACACAACTTCTAGACTATAAACCAGTTGAAAAGGAGTGAAACCAGTTGATGTTTTTACTGAGGTTTGATACGCCCAAAGCACTAAAAGTAACATGTTACGCCAATTTGACCTATGAATACCAATGATTCATCGGATCATAATGACTAGAACTTTGTTGATGGCTTCAACCAGACCATTAGCCTATGGGTAATATGGAGTAGAACTATCGTGACGCAGGCCAAGTTGATCTGTTAGTTCAGTCATCATGATGTTTCAGAAACGACTCCCATGATCAGTAATAATCGCTTGAGGAACACCAAATCTAGTAATTATATGATTGAAAATGAAAATTGCAGCAATTTTGCCATCTGTCGAAAATGTAGGCATCGCCTTGACCCACTTAGTAAAATAATCTACCGCAAGAATGATATACGCATGCCCCCCGGCCGAGTGAGGGTTACATGTAATAAATTCGATACCCCACTTTTCAAAAGGGCCGACGACAATTATAGGGTGGAGAGGAGCAGGTCGAGCATGCATCTTTCGATAAAAAATTTGACAATTGTGGCATTTTCGGACCACATAAATACAATCTTTAAATAAAGATGGCCAGAAATAACCAGCGCGCAATATATTTTTGGTTGTGGCATACCCAGACATATGACCGCCACATGCTCTAGAGTGACAGTCATTTAGAACTTTTTCAGCTTCCTCATGAGTTAAACAATGTCGAAAAACAGAAACTGCTCCACGACAATGGAGTGTATCTCCAATAATTTTATATTGTTGGGATTGGAATCATATTTTCCGTCACTGAGATCATGAAATTTTAGGCCAAAAAGATTGGGTTTGGAGATAAACAATGATATTTCCATACCATGGATCAAGAGTACTGATAAGAAAAAAGGATTCGTCCACGATGGGCTCTTCCACCACAGTTTCAGTATGAGCACGCGGGAAATCACACATCAGTTCTGCAAATACCAAAGATTTCTTTACCTTTGATTTTTCAAATTCCAAGCCAAGTTCCTGTAGGATAACAATCCATTTGGAATGCTTTCCCCCTAGCAATTTTTTGGTCAGAATATATATCATAGGGTTACAGTCAGAAATTACAGTAGTTTTTCATAGTAAGATGTAATGACAAAATCTTTGGATAGCTTGAACAGCTGCCAAGGCCAATTCCTCCACATGTGAATATTTAAGCTTAGTCAGATTCAAAGTTTGACTAAGATAGTAAATTACATGTTCACTATTGAATTCATCTTCCTGAACTAAAACCATCCCGATGGTGGAATGAGAAGCAGCGAGGTACAAGAAGTAATCCTGGTTGTAGTTGGGAGGATGCAATAATGGTGCATGGGTCAACGTGTGTTTAAGTGCATCAAAATATTTGTCAGCTATCTCATCCCAAAAGAATGGAGTATTCTATTTCAACAACCTGGTAAAACCCCTTGTTATCTTGGCGTAGTTATGAATGAAACGACGTAAGAAGTTTGCTTTCCCTTGCAAACTTTGGAGTTGGCGAAGAGTCAAAGGAGGAGGCAATTTGACAATAGCTTCAGCCTTCGAGGGATCGACACGGATGCTAGATTTTGAAACAACGAATCCCAGTAAACAACTCGTTTCTATATAGAAAACACATTTGTGTGGATTCAACCTAATTCGATAATTCCTACATCTCATAAAGATTGCTCGTAAATGAGTGAGATGATCGGCTCTACGTAATGAATGGGTAGGTAAATCATCGAGATAAGGTTGCACAATGTGCTTGATGTCATGAAACGCGTAAGACATAGCTCTTTGAAAAGTTTCTCTGGCATTCTTTAATCCAAAAGGTAGTTTGTAATAAGCAAATGTCCCCCATGGGAAAATGAAAGTTGTTTTTGGTTGATCAGCAGGGAGTATGTTAATTTGATTGTAACCGGAAAAACCATCCATAAAGGAGAAAATTTCACTGTCGGCACAATCATCAATGATTTGATCGATATAGGGGGTTGGATAATTGTCTTTAGGACAAGCTCGATTAATATCCCTATAATCGATACATATTCTTATCGTTCCTTGCTTTTTGTTAACAGGAACAATATTCGATACCCAATCCGTTAAGGGAATTGGATAAATGAAACCTGCTTGAAGTAATTTCTCAACTTCTGCTTTAATAGTAGTAGCTTTTCGCGGACGTATCTGACGCAAATGTTGTGGGACAAGTTTAGCATCTGGGTAAGTTTTGATTTCATGAACAACAATTGCTAGATTTATTCCTAGCATCTCTTCGTATGACTAGGCCAACACGTCACGAAATTCTTGAAATAGGGCTTTATAAGTTTGGAGTTCGTTGTCCATACAAGAAGCACCTATATGAATGTTTTCAACAATTCCTGGTTTAACTGAAATGTCAATAGGAACTGTTCGAGAAATATTTCCCAAATTTAACTCAGAATTAGGATGTTGCAATGGATTCTATGGTTCTTTGACATAATGAGTAGTAAAAATAGATGAAAAATCATTTTCAAAATGATCAAGCTCAGGTAAAAAAGAAGATTGATGATGAAGATCTTCTCATGGTAAATCATCAACAGACAAAATTTCATGAATCTGCTCATCCATATGAACAAGCTTGGAAAAGGTTGTTGAATCTAAGGTTCATATTGAAAGTGATTCTCCATGGACTGCATTCATTAGATCAATTTTTGTTGAAGAAGGGTCAGAAAATGACTGTACAGCCTGATATGGAATTTCATAGGGACTCAAAGGAATCGCATCACCAAATGAATGCACCTCAGATTCAGAAGGTACGATCCAAGGATCATCCAAAACAATAGTGTTTGATGAAATCATATGAATGGTTGCAGTAGAAGGCGATACATTAGGAGGAGGAAAGGAAAAAGTTCTTATTAAACCAGAATCTTTAACTAATCCTACACCAACATCCTTATAAGGGATAGTTGTTTTCCCGACATGATGGATACTTTCAGAAGAGGTTGGGTCAGATGAAAAATAAGTTAGCTGGTCTATGGTTACGATATTTCCATTATGAGGAAATTTTATAAGCCAAAAGATCGATGAAACAACAGCAGTCATAGCGTAAGACCAGCTGCAACCCAGGAGAAGGTTGTAATCTAGAGGGGCATCAACTACTTCCACATCTAGATTAACAATTTTGCCTTCAACCCCTATAGGTAAATCCTGTAGAATGCCAAAACGATGGAACCCATGGCCATCAAAAGCCTTTAGAATCATCGGGGATTGATTTAATGTAGGAGAACCAAGCGATCTCCAACACTGGATCGACATAATACACGTAGAATCTCCCTCATCACTTACAGTCCTAAAGCAAGGTTTGTTTTTTACTAACACTGGAATCTGGAAAGCCATTTGATGAGGTAAGCGAGGTGTACTATTCTCTAAATCAAAGATTATAAGGTTTGAGTCCTGAATATCAACAACTCCTATGGCTGCCAAAAGTAATTTACGCTGTGCTGGGCATGATTTCAACACCTCCAAAGCCGACATTGCTAAAGGGGAAATAGCTAAATCTTCAACAATGTTATAATTCTGAGAAGCTCTCGCATGCTGATTGAAAGCTGACTTCCGAAGTATACCTTTAGCAAGCGGTTTGATTACTAAGTCTGGGTTAGGTTTCTCGATCTGTAGTGGATTAGAACCAGAAGGAGTTGAAGTTGATGGGTTTGAATTAGAAGATTCTTCTTGCTTACCACCAATAGGACTTTTACTACCATAATCTTGCAATTGCGTCACAATCCTAACATGAGAAATCATCATTATGGTTTCTTCTGAGGCATTTGAGGAAGAACCGACCATCTTACTATCTTGACTAGGAAAAGGATCCTTCAAGAGAGCAGGTGTTTGAGAACCTTTGACGATTTTCGCAACCTTAGCGCGATGAGGGCAGTCTCTTGTAAAATTCTCTTCATGACAAATGAGACAAGGATAGCGAGGTTTACGTTTCTCATCAGTAGATTCAGTTTTATCTGATTTCCCTTTCGAATTTTTGTTTATTTTTCTTCTTCCCTTTCTTTTTACCGCCGAATTTCGATTTGGCCGTAGATGATTCCACGACATGAATATCGGCAGGAATTTTAGCGGAAGAGTATCTTGTCGGTGAATATAGTAAAGCTATAATTGGAGAAGAATTCTTTGAAGATTTCTTCTTACTTTTGGTGTTAACTGAAACAATCATACCGTTAGTGGCATGAGACCCTAAAGGAGCTCTAGTTGTTTGATTTTGTTTCGAAAGGTCGGGGATTTTTTCGTGTAAAGTACCCGACTGCGTATAAACGAGGTCAAGGTACTGAGCTTGAGCAATTACTTGCTCTTCAGTAACAAATCCTGCCTTAGTTACATCCTCAGTGATTTTAGGTAACAATGATTTAAAAAACCATTATGCTAAAATTTGATCCGGAATAAAAGCTTTCACTAAATGTCATCGACGTCGCCATTCATGAATATGATCCGATATATATGTGGATGTTGACTGTTTTAGTGAAGTTAATAATTCTGTGCCATTGTCATATCTGACAGAAAACTGAAAGTGAGTTAAGAATGAAGTGGCTAACTAACTAAAATATAAAAAGAGGCTTGTGGCAACTCAATGTACCACTTGGCCGCAAGACCAATAAGAGTGAATTGAAAAAGACGTAAGTGAATTGAATCATCTATAATGGAGTTAGATGCACACCAGAGGTGATAGGTCATCACATCGTTTGACAGGTCCTCTCCTGATTTACCTTCAAACTTTGGGATATCACTGGGCAACTTATTCGGCATTGGCGGCAACAATGGAAGATGATTTAACCGGATCGTTAGTAAGGCACAACAAATCAGCCAAGTCTAAAGTTGCAATAAACGGTAACTAATGGTTAGGGTCACAAAAACCCTGGGTCATAAGACTAGCCCCAGGAGGAGGATATCCAGGATAACTTGGAATTGGAATTTCATTTGGGATATTATATCCTCCCGGAAAACCAGGATTAACCGAACCATACTGGGGTTTTTGAGGTTGCTGATAAGTATATCAAGGGTATGGTTGAT
The DNA here is from genome assembly GCA_031772625.1 of Pinus tabuliformis. Lineage (NCBI taxonomy): Eukaryota > Viridiplantae > Streptophyta > Pinopsida > Pinales > Pinaceae > Pinus > Pinus tabuliformis. The sequence continues at coordinate 848,163,911 of CM062814.1, forward strand.
ACTGGTAAACTGGGCTTTGCACAGCAGGACCGAATTGGTACTATCCCTAGTACGGTTGATAAGTGAACTGTGGTTGACTTGTGACAACCGTACTTGGACCAGGTTTCCCTACAGGTGTCTGAACCGAAGTCTGAATTGTGGGTCCGAAATGAGGTAAAGATGCTTGAGGAGTTGATGCAAGAATAGTAGAAACCAGAGCTGTTGATACTCCAGAAGTAGGTGGGGTATATTGCACAGAAGCTACAGTAGTTGTAGCAGTCGTTTGAGGCTGAGTTTGAGGCAAACTAGGCCCAAATTGATGAGCTACACCAGGTGCAGAAGTTTGAATAGTAGGCTGGACAAGTTGCTGGGTTGAACTAGAAACCAAAGGTTGTCCAGATTGAGATGACAACTACACATTAGGTTTCAAAATCTATTGAGTTTGAGATGGATCCCACACCATGTTCATTCCAGGGTAGGGACCCATAGAGGGTTGAGCATATTGAGGACCATAACCAGGTTGAGCATAGGGCTAATAATTCAAAGGTACATTTCCATCTCCTTGTACAAATGATTGACTAGAAGGTGGTTGGAAACCTTGTGTTGGGTATTGACCTTGAGGTTGATAACCTTGAGGCATGTACTGAAACTGGGGTTGACCTTGAGGTATATATTGATACTGGGGTTGACCTTGAGGTATGTACTGAGTCTGGGGTTGACCTTGAGGAATGTACTGTCCTGAAGGAATGTACTGTCCTTGAGGTTGCCCCCCAGGCGGTAATTGACTACCCTGAGGTTGCCCCCCAGGCGATAATTGAGTACCTTGAGGTTGCCCCCCAGGCGGTAACTGACTACCTTGAGGTTACGGATTTGGAATAGTATCAGACATCATAAGGATTTATTCTACGCTCAACGGTTTAGTTCTGTTATTACCAGTTGATAGCCCATTTTTCAATGGGTTGAGGAGATGCTCTTGAAAAAGTACCAGTGAGTGACTGATACCGAGAAGGAACAGAAGGACCACCATATAAAAAATTTTCCGTTGATTGGGAAAACATTGATAACTATCTCGACATATTCAAAGGAGGATAATAACCTCTAGGTATTGGATGAAAAGAAACCCGAGGTGGTGAAAAACTAAAACCTGGATTTTCTAAAAAGTTGGTCAATGGGAGGTACCAAGCATCCCTCCTAGGTGGCCTATAGAAAATTGATTCACGCTCCCTAAGTTCTAAATCTAGTTGATTTTCAGGGAGACTTATATCTTCCTCTAGACTAACAAGTTCTTCAATAGAAATAAGTCTCGAAGGAAGATTTTGGATAATGATCCTTCCTACCCTGGGTGAACCAGGACCGCTGGAAGTTGGAGAAGCAAATCCTGAGGATGGAGTAGTAGCAGGTTCAGTTTTAGGCTCAGAAATTTTAGGTTCTTCCGCGAATTCTCTAATAGAAGAAACACTACCAGTATCTTTGGAAAATGAAATTGGTTCATAAATGTACTATGTTGCTTGAACTTGATAATTAGGATGAACAACTAAAGAGGATTCTCTTTCTTCCAGTGACCCAACCCTACTGTCACTAAGAGTTACAACAGCTCATATCCCTTCAAGCTGGCTTGGTGAATACTCGGGAGGTTGCCCCTGAAGTCTACTGGATTGTCTCAGTAATTCAGCCATGATTAAATATTTTAATTACTTCACATGCAAACAAAGAAAATCTCAATAAAACCACCTAAAGTCTATAAAGAAACAAGCAATTGAATCACACGCCTAAAAAATATAAGAGATAAAACCACACACAAACAGTAAATTTACGTACCAAAAACACTAGTTGGTGATGAAACTCAACATCGCAGAATTCAATACAGAAAGGGCGGTTGGAACAGTTACCCCGACAACCTGCTTAATGAAACGGACTGGCACAAGTTTCTTCACAAAACCTTCTCGACTGAAGAGAACCCCCCAGAGAGTCCAAGTGAGTCTAGTCGACGTCTGCTCCAGGTACAGTCTCCACCATCACCTTAGGAAAGAATCGTATAGATTATTGTCATTATGTTTACCAACATAAACAAATATACCTGGGGGAATAGTCTACGATCCGACACACACGCAAGGGCAGAGTAACAAATATCAATCCCCTTGAAGGCTCCTTGACAGAATCCAAGGTTTACCAATAAGTGACCCCAGGCTCCTCGACAATGGTCAATCCCAGGTTTACTGTTTTTAATACATGTATATCTGCTATTGTTCCCAATGAGGAAGGATTAATTACCCCACTGGTTCAGATATGATCTCATGCTTGACTCCTTTAAGAGGAGCTTCCCAGAGCATAGATGTAACAATTGGAATTTATTTCCTACCACAAGATATAGCTACTTGTTTGTTTTAACTATCTTGGAGAGTTAATTACGCCCTACTCCAGCATACTAGGCTAAGCTATATTGGTGATAAGAGCCATAGAAATAAAAAGATTGCTAGATCAATTTTACTTTAAGCGTTATTTTTATAGGTTGTTTCTTAAGTCAAAATGTATGGAGATGGAACTTTATGGTGTGAAGACTCGACTCCAAAACACAAAAAATGCACCTAAGATGATAAAGAATTCTTTTTCTTCAATGAATTTCTAGCTAAAGAAAGAGTTGAGAATGAAATTCTTCAAAAAAAAAAACTTTCTTCAACATATAAATGAAAATAAAATCTTTTTTCTTTTTCAATAAACTCAAAACGAGACTACTAATTATGCTCATGAAAAAATCCTTTTCTTTTTCAACACTCAAAAACTACAGAAAACAATTTCTTTCAAAAGAGATTCTAAAATTTCTAAAAAGCACTGAAAACTATAAAAAACTATGCTTGACATCTAAATATTTCTAAAAAATTAATTGAAGTAAAAGCTTCAAAAAATTCTTTTTGAGGACATTTTACTTAGTTATTTAGTAAACTAAGGACTAATTCGTTCAGGAAACAAATTTTTCAAAAAACACCCAGCTATGTTTTCTTTTTTTAAAAATGAAATACGAAACTTTCAAACAAGCTCTTTCAAAGCTTTGCAAAGAGAAAATGAGATCTATTTCTCAATCAAGGGAAGATTTCACAAATCAGTCAAACTCATCAAGAAGACCAAAAAGACCAGGGTAATCTGAGGTTTCTTAGGCTTCTAATATCTGATTTACTACAAAGACCAAGCGAAAATCAAACCAGGCACGCAAAATTTTTAGAAAATCACCTAAAACCAAAATGCCAATGGAATCCACTTACAAGGAACTTTTGACAAGACACATGCAGATCTAGGCAGAGGCTAAAAAACGTAAACAAATCCTAAGCTTAACTAGATGAAAATATTTTAGGTTTCTCAAAAATTTGACAGGGTCCGCAGGCTTCCGGTATAACTAGATATGGTACCGCTCTGTGTAGTAAAGTACCAATGTGGGTATGTCCGCAGTGTGTTACAAACAGAACGTGCGGTCCTCTTTCAAAAACGTGAAAAAACAAAAAAAAAAATTAGAATCTAAACCTACCCAACCCACACAGATCAAGCAAAAAACTAGAAACAAGAAAAATTTTCTCAAGCCAAAGTAAAAGTAAAGGCAAAAAACCAAAAATTCAAGTCCCCAGTGGAGTCGCCATTTTGTCGGCTGGATAAATCATTCTTGCAGACAAGACTGATCTCCCTAGTATCAACCGATATCTAGTGACAAGCAGAACAAGAAAATCCACCTTTCTCTAAATATTGCAATTTATAAATAAAAACTAAGATGTGTTTTAGACCCTACCTTAAGTCCAATGGTAGTTTGTGGCAGCCACACTTTGACCGTCTGAATGAGTTTCCATTTAAGAACCTACAAACACAAACAAGCACACATCAAATAACACCTCCATAGCCAATATAATAAATCATATTCATCATGGTGATCAAGGAATCCATGAAACAAACCATAAAAGACAGCTTATTGAGAAAAATAAATTTGATTGTATTAACTTTGAACAAAGAAGAACTTTACAACCTTTGGTGCCTTGATTTTGTACAAGCTCCTCCTAGGGTCCAAGCAAGAATCTCCTCTACTTTGACAAGCCTCACACTCTTCCCAATGAGATCAAAAAAGGTATGTAATCTCTCCTCCAAAGATCAATTAAGAAGACTAAATTCCAACAACATTTACCCTAAAAAAATATTCATCTTCCAACCTCCTTAAGAACCATCTTAATGCCTCATTTTATAGTGCAGAGAGAGGAGGTTACAGGTACACCTATGAAGGGATAGAGTCCTCCTTCAAAGGGATAAGCTCCTCACCTCAAGTGGTTATCTCCTTTGGGTATGGGATGCATGCACCTTAAAGGAGCAAACTTGGCACCTCAAGATTCCCTCTAGAAGCTTCCAAAAATAACCCAAAGTGAGTTTCTAAGAATGTACTTGTGCCTTTTTGACTTTTAGAGGGGTCCACACCCATTACACAAAAACAGAGCGGTCAGGTACACAGGGGACATGACCAGTGGGTGCGGGATCGCAGGTAATGCTAAGAGAAAGTGCAAAACCAGAGTTTTAGAGATTTTTAAGGGCTTTCTCTCATTTTTCAAAGCTTTACATGAAGAGCTAAGGTTTAAGACTCACAAAGGAGGAAAGTATGAGTGGTGATAGACTCACATTGATTGCAGAATGTCATGGTGACAATATTTTGTGCAACAGATAATTGAAGCGTTTTCCAAGCAGTCGTGGTGCTTGGTTTTTGAGGAATGTTTTGCAAGGGCTGAAGTTCAAGACCTTTCATTCGTAGTATTAGCTCCATGTTCCTTGAGTCTAGTGTGCAAGGATCGACCTGTTTCACCAATGTAACATTTTCCACATGAGCAATCTATTTTGTAGACTCCCTTAAGCTGATGTCTATTAATATTATCCTTGATAGACCTCATACCTTGCCTAATAGTTCCAGGTGTTGAGAATTGTGTGATTATGTTTTTATTTCTAAGGATTTTAGCAATTTTATCTATCACTCCTTGAATATAAAGAAGAAAAACCCTTCCACACTGAGGTTGGTCTTGATTGTTAGGCTTATGAGATAACACCTTTCTTTCATCTCTCTTTATGTCTACTTTAATTTCTTTTTCATTGTAGCCTATACCTTCAAAAGTTGAGACTAAATGATTCTTTTCTTCATCCAAATGCTTAGAGTCAGAAATTCAAAGGGCTCTGATGGCGAGAGTGTTTAGAATGCCAAAATTTTGGGTTGGGTGATGGTGGGAATCATTGTGGAGGTAGTTTTCTATGTGGGTTGACTTCTTGAAAACCTTATGACCTAAAGAGCCATCCTTCTCTCTGATGATGAACACATCTAAAAATGGGATGCTCATGTTTTCTTCAAGCTCCATAGTGAATTTTATCTCTAGAGAGATAGAGTTGAGATGAATAAAAAACTTATCAAGCTTTGTTTTACCATGATTCCATTTTATATTCGTATCATCAACAAATCGCTTCCACCAAGCTAGCTTCAAAGGGTATGATTCGAAGGCTTTCTTTTCAAATTATTCCATGTATAAGTTGGCCACAATTGGTGAAAGGGGTGATCCCATTGCCACACCAGATGTCTAATTATAATATTCTCCTTGGAAGGTGAAAATAGTTGATCGTAAACAAATTTCAGCCAGTTTTGTTATTCTTGGATCAGTAACAAATTTTATAACCTAAATGGCTTCGTCAAGAGGGATCTTGGTGAATAAGGATACTACGTCAAAGATAACAAGGATGTCATCAGGGTCTAACCTCTCAATTTTAATAAGATTTACAAAGTCATGAGAGTCCTTAATGAAAGAATCAGTATTCCCAACAAGGGGTCTAAAGATTTTAGCAACATACTTAGCGAACTCATAGGTAGGGGAGCCAATGGTATTGACTATTGGTCTAAGAGGAAAACCCTCTTTATGGATCATGGGTAAACCATAAATTCTTGGGATTGTTTCACAAGAAGGAATTAATTTCTTCTTTAACTTATCCTCAAGGTTGGAATCTGCAATTGTCTTTTATGAAATCCTCAACCTTAGGATTATCTTTCTACTGATCCATAGAAAACTGCAGCTGTTGTATTTGAATATATTTGGCACTTGTTTTTTCTTGGTACTCGAGCTTCAATTGTTCAAAGCTCTACTATAATTGGATCATTTTTTCCTTCATTCGATGGTCAATAATCTGTCTCTCTTCTGCCAACTACTACTCTAGTTGTTGTATTCTTTATTCTTTCTCCCTGAAAAATTCTTTGACTTCCATTGCTTTTTCAATAGTGGCAAATGCATAAGCACTTGCAAACTATGATAGTTTTTTCAAATGGTCTAAAGGATCCATAGGGGTATCCTTCCATACTACATCCATGTGTTCATTATCAGAAATTATTGTTGATGAATGTTCCTCTTTCCTCCTTTTCCTCTAGATCTTCTTACCACATCTCGATACTTGGGACTATAAAATACCTCAAGCGGAGTAATTTCCTCCACTCTGAGAATGATTTCAGTTGAAGGGATGGTCAGGATGATCTGAACTTCGTTTGTGGTGGCAGCATTGTCAGTAGCCCTTCTAGTGAGCGATATTTGTCTAGTGTTTTGGGGTGTGTTGAATGTTGTTTCCATTTCAAGACATTTTTCCCCTTTCTCTCCTCTTAGATGTTGGTCAAACTATTTCCATGCCTCATTTAGTTAAATTTTTAGAGGGGATTCATTTGTATGCACTTTTGTGGAAAAATATTTCACTTCTTTCTCCTTCGAGACCTTTTCAGATTCCTTCTCAGTTTCCTTTTCTAGACACTTCTCTGGGCTCTTATGTGAGTTGTGCTTTGAGTTATGCTCTGAGCCTTGCTCTGAATCATGTTCTGAACTTTGTGCCAATTTTTGCTCTGAAGTTTTTTTGAAACTTTGTTTGGATTTCTCCTCTAAATTACGCTCGAAACTATGTTTCGAGTCCTTTTCTGGGTTTTGGCTTGAGCTGTGCTCCTTTTGAACATTTCGCCAAGTGATCTCCAACAGATCCAAAGGGACCTTTTGGAACCTTTTCCTCATGTGGTGGTGGAATTGGGCTAGCTTTCATGGGTCCAATCTCAGATTAGGCAAATGTTGCACTTGTGAAAACAGATTAGCTAACTCAAACAAGTCATCAAAATCATCATCCTCATGGTTGAACTATCTTATTTTCACTTGGGCAGTGAAGTTTTGAGCAACTGTATTGGGGTCAAACTGTTTTCCAGAAATGGTGGCAATTTTTAAATAGGTAACGTTATCGATTTCAAGTGTAGCATGCTCGAAATAGTGTAATGCATAAACACCGCATTGGTGGGGAAAGGAAGGACAAAGATATTTTTTAAATTCCTTTAGGGTCTTGGTTATCCCATCCCTTAAAATTTGGTAATTAATTTCTCTAGCAAGTAGTTTATCCAGTACATACCATGGGAGAATATGGGGAGGTGCTATGCTTCCAAAGACTCGGACATAAGTAAACAATTCTTCCCCAAAGAACCTGCTTATTGGAATAAAATCAATCTTGGCCTTATCAGATAACCTTGGGGCCCTCTTGTCAACAATAACTTGGTGGATGGGTAGCATAACCCCTTGGCAGACTTTGTAGAAATGGGTATGGAATCTGGATTCCCATAGGATCTTGTGAGATATATGAATGGGGGTAGGATTTTGAATAGTCCATTTCCACCCCATAGTTGGGAAGCTGGTAGTGAAATAGAGTGCATCCATACTGTAGGTGCTCATAAAAAATGGTGGGACTATTATAGAGGTGACATATATGTGTTGTCTACATTCCCAAATTTGTAAGGCAAGGTTATTATACAAGATAGCATCCCAATCCATTATAAAAGAATTTACTGTTGCATCGATTAGGGGAACCCACTCAACATAGAACTTGGCGGTGTTGGCATATCCAAATAATCTACGAATCATAGTTGTGACATAAGAGTAGGAAGCAGCGAGAGATGATATAAAATACATAACCGATTTCTCATTTTTGTGCTTGTTTGAATTGGACCTCCATTGTTTAATTGGTTCTGATGGTTCCTCATTCCTAGCCGTGAAATTATTGAGGAAGGCTTTATCATACACCTTCTGTGGATCTAGTATATTATACATTCTCTTCAAGTATTATTTTGTGAAGGACCCAATACCCATTTTCCTTGAAGTCTATAATGCCCTGTCAGCAATGTTAATATTTTCTATTATCTATTTTTCCGTGTTAGTGTAAGGTAAAATCTTGGGTATAGAAGTAATTCTATGAAGGAAACAACTTGCAACTTCAAAGTGGGAGGCTTCATAAGAGTTAGTAGCGTTTTTCGTTTCTTTAATTTGAATTATCCTATGGCCCTCGCTCTCTAGAAACTGCTACATGGTTTTCCATGAGGAAGTACCGCTGTCGATAGTGCGTTTCGTGTCTAAGAGAAATGGGGGAATTTCTATTACATCAGTTGTAGAAGCTATGTGGCTTCACTCGGTTTCTTTCATTTTTTTGACTTAGTCACCTTATTACACAATTATTTCTCAGGAAAAACTTGCAAATTGAGAATATAGAGGAATGAAGAGTAATAAGAGTTAAACGAGGAATCATAGAAACAAGAAAGACCTTGAAATGATGGGAAGGGAAGCATAAATATGAATCAATATAAATATGCCATCAAATCTCTTTCGTCTTTGAAATCATAAATACCATTAGAATCCTTTAATAACCAAAATCATTCCTTCATGTGGTTATTTATTATTAATATATCGTATCGCAAAACCTTCTCTAACAGTAAATAAAACCTATCTTCAAGTACTTCGTTGATATTCGATAGTGAAATCGTTGTGTCAGTGTATTAAGTATGAGAGATGTGCGACTATGATAGTTGCAATATCGCAATCAGAGGTTTCGGGAGTAGCGGAGAATGGATTTGACCAAAAGCTTTGAGCGATTACGAAATTATGAGAACTAACATGATATTGTAGCGGGCCCGTGGGTTTATTTTTTATGCGTAGATTTTGTTTTTTTAGCTTTATGATTTTCCTTAGGCGTGCTCTTCAAGAAAGCTTTATTGCAATCGGGGGAAATTGGGAATCATACAAGTGGTGAGCATGTTGATACTCTTGCGATCTATCTGGATGATATGTTTTTAGGGAGTATGTTTTTTTTTTTTTTTTGGGTCTGGTAGTTTATCACATTTCGCAATATGGATTTTCCTCGTTCTTATGATATATCACTTTTGTTATAAGGTTACAATGCGAGGAATCTTTGTCGTGAATTAATTTCATCAATACTTAATCTTTTGAAGGAATAGTTATGTTTGGGTTCCTAGGGGCTATCTTTTATCGCAATCGCAAGTTTTTAAAGGGTAAATTAAAATTTATTTCTTTAAAACTCTGTGACATGTGATATTGTCAGGTTTTCTTTAAGGTAACCTTTATTCATGTAATTCAAGCTTTAATGAGAATTTTTTTATTAAAAAATAAAATTTCTTTTTAACAAAAAACCTTAAACTAAACAATATTCCTATGTTTTCTAATTTTTTAAGGGTCCCTATTTATTTATACAATAATATCCTAAGTTATTTATGTAAAATAAATGGGGGCTTGTTGAACAACATAACAATTTTCAATTCACCAAAAGAACCAGTTTTCTCTGATAATAGTGAAATTTTAAAAACTTTTCTAAGTAAAAATAATTGAGGAAATGAGGACTAATTTTGAAATATTCAAATAAGCAACATTACTTTGAATATAAAAACGCAGTTAATTATAATTATTTTTCTATCCTCTTTATATATGAAATTCATTTTTGGCTATATCAGTCCTTAATTAGTTGTAAACATAAAGTAGGGGATTTTTACAACTTAGCATTTTTAATATACTCATTTGTCATAGGTAGAGCCACTACTGCTAGCATGCATTCATAGCCTCGACATGGTTACCTTTTAACCATCAATGATTCAAAATACCATCCATATCAGAGTGAAATTTTTAGAGATATTTTCAAAAGTATATACATATTTCAGTTTTATTTTTTATTTATTTACTTTTCTTTTAACAATTTTTTATTACCTAAAAGCCATTGTCATGGTTCAGTGACTAGAAGGTGGCAATGCCATTCATTGGTTGTAACTGAACTGAACAATCTAGCTCGTGATGAGACCCCTTGTCTTACGATTAAAATAGTCATAAGCCATTACCTTGGTTTGGTATTCAGTGTTGGTAACGTAAGTTTATTATTTCCCTATGAATATGGTAAGAAGGCTCGTGATGAGACCCCTTATCTTTTAAGGTTAATATGTTTTTGAGTTACACTCTAAAAAGAGTAAAGTTAATGGATGGGGGGAATCATTGACTCCTTAAGAGTTTTGGATGAAAATTTTAGAGTTGAAGATTCTTAGCTATAAATAGTCTTTCCTTTGTTAAAAATAACCTTTCTTGACTAAAAATAGAATAAAATGATTTTATAAAGTTGAGGTTTTTAAAGAATTTACAACTTCAAAGAAAAAGGAAATTTCAGAGTTTTATGACTCTTAGCTGATTTTCAAATGTTGTGATCATTTCCTTAAGTACTCCTAGTTTAAAAGCGAAAGATCATAAAATGTTTCAAGAGATTTTATTGTAAAGCCAAAAGTGATTCTATTTAAAATTATTTTTCTAAGAAAATACAAAAAGGAAATCCAATAATGTCGTAGTAGAAGATGTAATCTTCTAAGAAAATATTTTTTTCAAAATAAGCCCATTGACAAGAAGAGAATCTCTCTTTCGTGATAAATATTGCAATATGAATGTTGGTGGCCATACTTGTTCAACAACTTGAAATGGTCCAAGCCACATTTTCTGGAACTTAGTATGATTTCCTTTTTCTTCATGTGCCTTCTCCCATTTAAGGACGAGACCTCCAATTTGAAAAGATGTTGTGGAAACAGAAATTGAATGAAAGAAATATTTGATTAGTTTTTGATGGTGAGTATGTGTAAGTTTGGCTTTCTCCCTTTCTTCTTCTAGTTTAAAATTTTATTATTGTCTTAGTTGTAAAGGAGAAGAAGGTGTTTCTTCAACAAATTTGACTAGGGCTAATGAGGGAAGGGCTAGATTTGAAAGGATGATAGCTTCTTTCCAATATTCTAGATTGAATGGAGAAGTGCCTATTGAGGTCTTCTAGGTTATTCGATCTGCCCATAGAGAAAATGTCAAAGATTTATTCCAATTATTTTGGCTTTGATCAATAGTTATTTTAATAATTCTTATGAGTTTCTTGTTGGTTGAATCTGCTAAACCATTTCCTTGAGGGTAGTAGTTAGCAGGGTACGTAAGTTTAAAACCCATCTTAAGAGAAAATTCGTTCATATTATTTTCTGAAAAGTAAGATGCATTATCAGACATAAATGAAGTTGGTAAGCCAAATATAGTAATAATGAATTGATAAAATAATTCATTGATAGCATCAAAATTTTCTACCTTTAGTGAAATTTCTTCCACCCACTTAGTAAAATAGTTTGTAGTTGTAAGGATATACTTATGTTGCTTTGAGGAATGATGAACAATCTCACCTATGATATTCAATCCCTATTGTTCAAAAGGTTATTGAATGTTGACTGGTTGCAGAGGTAAGGCAGGTTTCCGTTGTCTTCCAGTAGCAGTTTGACATATTTTTCATTTCCTCACGTATTCATGGGTATCATTGAAAAAAGTTAGCCAATAATACCCATCATGAAGGATCTTATGTGAAGTAGTATCTCCTCCAAAATCTCCACCAGTTGGTCCATCATCGACTTCCTACAAAACCTTTTGTGCTTCAGATTTTTCAAGGAATTTAACAATACAAAATCGTAATTTCTACTTAATAACACATCGTTAATGATTTCATATTGATTTTATTTCAATCTTAAAGACCTTTTCCTTTTATGATTGAGTTCCGGGGGAGCATATCCATTTTTCAAATAGAAAATGAGATTAGCATATTGGGACTCTAAATCATTTAAGATTACCTCCGATATATGTATAATACTACCTAAGTGCTCATATTCTAGTAGGTTGGAAGCTCCTGTAAGAAATCTACAAAAACCATGTCCTTTGACCATTTTGGCTGGTTTAATGTCAATATCATATTCTTGTCGATTTGTTGCCCAATTTTCCCTTTTTTCTGCTACTACCATTTGCATAAGTAACTTTCTCACTACTAAGAACGGGACTATTATTTTAGTATGGTTTTTTAGTAGAAAAGGCCTAAAGTTCTTTACAGATTCAAAAGCAAGAAAAGCTTTCTTTTCGACCTCTAAATAATTTAGATCAACACCTTGAAAATTAGAACTAAAGAAGGAGATGGGTGCTTCAATTTGTTGATCATTAAGTTGCGCTAAAAAAAACATCATAATATATTTCAGAAGCGAATGTATACAAGATTAAATGATTTGAAAATTTTGGAATTTTTATGGAGGGAGCATTCATAATGGCTCATTTGATCAAATCAAAAGCTTCTCTTTCGTTATGTCCCCACTTAAAGATTGAATTTTTCTTAATCATGGTTTGTAATGGTAAAAGGTTTTGTGAAAAGTCAGGGACAAATTATTTAACAAAATTTATCTTACCTAGAAAATACTAAATAGGTTTTTTATTATGGGATAAAGAAATTTCAGAAAATTATTTTACTTTGCCTGGATCAATAAAAATGCCCCTTTTGGATATAATAAATCCTAGAAGCTTAACTTCATCTAGAGAAAAATAAGACTTCTTTGGATTTAATGAAATTCCATACTTTTTGCATCTTTCAAAGATCTACTTTAATTCATGTAAATAGTTATTTCTCTTCTTGGAATAAACAGTTATGTCATCCAAATAAAAGAGACAACAATTTTGTTTATCAGAGTTGCGAAGGCTATATCCATAGCTCTTTAGAAAGTTTCTGAAAAGGTATTTTTTGGTAGGCATACGTTCCCCATTTCGTCGTGTATGTAGTCTTTAATCCATAATTTGGATGAACCAAGATTTGATTATATCTTGAAAATCCATCAAGAAAGGCACTAGTTCCGTATTAGCTACTGATTGTGGGATTTTCTCCATAGTTGGTAATGGGAAATTATGCTCCTGACAAGCTTTGTTGGGATTTCTAAAGTCTATACAGATGTGAATGTCACCATTCTTCTTCTTGATAGGTACTAAGTTTGAAACCCATTTTGAATGCCTACTAGGAAAGGTAATATTGGCTTTAAGGAGTTTATTCATCTCAAACTTAATTTGACTTTCTAAATTGGGATGAATTTTCCTTAATTTCTATTGTATAGGTTTTTCATTGGATATCATGGGAATGGTGTGTTCCATGATGGAGGTACCATATCTTTTTAGATCATCATATTTCCAAGCAAATATACCTTTATACTTTTTCAACAAATAAATAAAGGGCGATCTCTCATCAGGTGAGAGACCAAGTCCTAGATTGATGTTTTGAGGTTTGGTATTAGTTCAAACCTTAAGGTTAAACTCTGGAGTTTAGAATTAGAAACCTTCTTAAATATGTCTTTTATATCGCAAAGATCTTCAAGTCTTAACATAGATTTAGGAATGGGATTCTCATTGGACTTATTTTTAAACTCATTATCATGCTCACTCTCATCAATTATCTGATCACCATATGACCCTTCAGATGTTAAAAATCTTATGATATCCTCGTCATCATTAAAAACTCGCCAATTTATCACATTATCATAATGGATGGTCAAAAAATTAATTTTATGGAGAACCTATTTGGGTTGTAATCCTCTGATGGTATAAGCTTGGATGATATATTAGCTAGAACTTCAGTACTTTCATATTGAGGTCTTGGGATAGGAGAGATGTTGAATCCTAAAGAATATGAAGTAAGATCCTGGACTAATGACTGGTAATGTTTTAAATGTCTAGAGAGACAATGAATGGTGTTTCTTACTTGTTTGATAACTATTTCTAGATCTCAAAAAAATCGAAGATATTTGATAACAAGGGATATTGCTTTATACAAACCTTGAATCAATGCCTCATATTCAGTGGTATTGTTTGTGCATTCAAATTCTAACCTACATGCTAGCATGTTTTTTTCTCCTTCTGGACTAATTAATATACAACTGACTCCTACACTGTCATTGGATTTAGATCAATCAAAATATAATGTCCGAAACAAAGTTTTAACTAATGGTCTGTTTTCAAGATTTACACATCTTGAAAAGTGTGCTTCAAAAAAATTCTCAATCTAGGAAGTAACAGAGTTATCTAAAAAAGGTGAATTTTGAGCATTGAAATTTCCTAAAAATGACTCAGTAGAGTATTTTCCAATGATATTTTTGTTAAGAGTTACTGGCTTATTTTCATTCTCAAAATCAGTTATTGTGTGCTCTAAATGATTTTCTAGGTCAATTCTAATTTGATTTGGAATTTCATTGTAATGGAGCCACATGTGATACTAGTATGTTGCAAAATAGGCGTGAATTTTCTCAGACCAGTTTCTACTAAGAATTAAACCATAAAACTAGGGAATATCAACAACTAGTATGTCAATTACTTGACAAACTTTCAGATTAGAAGAGAGTCTAATGATGATTGAATTCATTTCTCCTAATACCTCAACGTTTGTTCTATCAAATGGCACAATGTGAACGATATAATTTTGGTGTGAAACATTTAATTTAGTGTAGACTGTTCTTGGCATAATGTTTGAAGAAGCCCCTAAGTCCATTAAGTAGTTGTGTAGATTTTATGGAAGATTTCATAAGTCAAGAGGAAAGGGGCAGTATGTGATTTGGATCTATCGCCAATTTAGATAAAATCAGTAGGATTGACGTTATTTGATGAGTCATTGGGAGGTTTACACATTCCTCTAGCAGCTTGGGACATCACAGCAACATGAAGAGGAGAAGTAGGAACTGCACTCAATTGTTTCAGTAATAACTTCTACTATTGTTTAAGCTTACTAAGCTCATGAAGAGAGATATTCACTTTGATTTTATTCATTTCCTGCACTATGTTATACTCCTTGGTATAAATAACTACCAAGGTTTTAGATGGATGGAGGATTAGATGAGGATGGAGTTGCTTGAGGAGATTTAGAAGAAGACCTTTTACTGGCCACTTTATCCTTTGTAGGAGAGGGCGAGGGATTTTTTATTTTGATTTGATTGTGATGTATCAGCAAGGCCCTTACTGCTAGTGCTAATAGGCAGAGATTCTTACTCATTCTCATCATTAGAAGAAGGCAGTATAAAATCCCACATTCCATGTACTTCAACCAATTCTTCATCTTCAGTCTCTTCATCAACCAATGAAGTTTCTTCTTCATCTTCATCTAAATTAGCTTTTGCATAGCATATTGTGTTTGGCAGTTGAGAATTAGATGCTTCATTCCTCTAGTAGGATCTAAAATGTTTGTTAGAAGAGGATTCAACTGCCTATTGCTTAATCTCTACCATCTCATTTGACATGATTTTAAGGATTTTTTGCAGGCTTTCAAGATCTAAATGATCCTTAGGGGATTTCTTCTTTGCTTCATCCTTAAGTGTAACCATTTTTGTTTTCTTATCTTCTTGGGTTGTTTTCTTTTCCAATGCAACTATTCTCTTTTGTACAGGCAGGGATTCTTTCATGTTTTATACCAAAGTAGGCTTATTTTCTCTATCTACAAAAAATTATATATTGAAAGGAAGAGAAGAAATATGCCACTCAATCTGGACATCAAAATGGCTTGATGTCTCTAGTATTCTGTTTATCAATTTATTGAATCTGGAATTGGAATCTTTGATATTTTCACCTGATTTAGCTCTTAAATTAGAAAGATCATTGATAAGGGATGCAACTGTGCAGTCATCACCAAATTTGGCTAAAAATTGCTCTTCAAACATGTCCCAATTAGTAATAGATCCTGTTGGTAGTGAAAAATACCATGAGCCTGCTAATCCTTGGAGGGTGTAGGGAAATAATCTTACTACACAATCTTCTTCAGCCACTACATTAAGATTAATAGCTCACACATAGTTATGGAGATGTTCTTCAGCACACAATCCATCATCAGGATTAAATTTTGGCTATCGTCTTTATGGATTCTTAGGTAGATCATTGAGGGTTGGTGCCATTTACACAACTCCAGGATTGACCCATGTTCTGACTAGTGGTGGTTGTTGTCCTACCATTATTGTAGTTTGAGGGGAAGTCGATATTCAGGGAGTTTGGATGAAAGAAGAGGCAGGTTGTGTACTAGGTCTAGATGAACTAGCACTAGTACCTTGAGAGGAATGGGTATGAACAAGAATGGATGGAGGGAGTGAAGGTGTTTGTGTAGGGCGATTTGATAAAACCTCACTAGTTGATGTCTACGACTCAGATTTCTTAGTCTTCCTTCGGAAAGACCAAAGAGGAAATTCAAATGGAGGAACTCAGAGCCTTTCTCTTTGATAATGTGTTAGAATCTGTGTGGGCTACAAAATAGAAGTGATACTTCCTTCGGATTCTTCAGATGGCATAACCTTTTCTGCTAAAATAGAGATTTCCTCTAGTTTCTTTATTAAATTCTGGACCTAGGGTGATTCAAGGTTATAATATGTGGAAGGTATTCCAGGAAATGAACTACGACATTTCCGAGGTAACTGCACAACTTCTGATCTAGAAATAGGAGTTTTAGATGAGGATCTATAAGTTGGAGGTGATCTTGATGGGGAGTCATGCTTGGAATTGCTTGTTAATTTACATTGAGTTCTCCTTTCCACTCATAGTCTTGGCCCTCCTTCTAATGCCAAAATGTTGAAGCCTCGAAAATCATTGAAACAACATGGGGGAAAGCCACCCTATCAGGGACTTGAATACTCTCCCTTATCCTTTTGGATTAGTGGCTTTAATTGGATACAATGGTAGTAGTTTCCCAATAAAAGTGTGATAGGATAGATAGGGTGTTGATTACCAAAAGATAAGTGATATATGGGGTGGATTTCAAGTGAAATACATGTATATTTAACCTATCTATTTATTACCTATGATATTACTTATACTTATTCGACCTCCAATGATTATATTTAGTGTATGATAATGAAGATTAACCAAACACTAATAGAAATGAAAATGGTTATTAAAATAATTATTTTGATTAAATAGTTAACTAAAATAATTGTTAAACATATATCACATCAAATATCATTCAAACATTTTCTCATCAATGTATTAAAGATAACACTCCAAGCATGTTCAAAAGTGAATGAATACATAACTGCATGAAAAGAGATACATATGACAAAAAATATAAAGAGAAATGGCTATCGATTTATAAAAAAATAAATACACAATCATAGAGGTACTTGATGCATATAACTATCCTCATGAAGTAAATAGCTCGAGTCCAAACTTTTTAATTAATATGGTTTCCAAAAGTACAAAAGTACTAGATTCCAAAAAACTTTCTACAAAAAAATTGCGGACTATGATCCAGTCGTTCTACTAAGATAAACTTTAAAAGTATAGAAGTCAAATGTTTTAAAGTGTTTCATTATAAAATTGGGGACCCTCTCTTCAAAGCCATGAAAGGGTTTATATAATAAAATAGAATATAAAAATAGATATTACATGAAAGTTCTTGGGATATTTAAACAACTCTCCTTAAAATAAGTGACAGAATTACATAAAATAGAAATTATTGTAATGACAAGCTCAAGGTTTCAATGGTGTCTATTCCTTAATTCATTGTTTGAGCTCATAGATATCCATCATCGACTTGGCTTCAGGAGGGTGACCTATCCTCATGCGTAGTTGTCTTCTATACGTTGCATCTATGAGAGTAGGAAGCATATGCATGGATCAGTCAGCAAGGAAGTGCAACATTAGCCACTGACTATGTGGCTTCACCAGATATCTCCAATATACCTCCCAGTCTAGTTTTGTTAGCTTTTTAATCACTTATTCTCTTGATCTTGAAGCTTCATGCCATTGTGTTTCTAGGGCTCTGATATCAGCAAGACTCCCAGGTGTGCATTTTTGTATCAAATTAGCGTTGTCCAAATTATCATTGATGGTTTCAATGATATTATTTGCAGCATCAGTTTCTCTTGAAACTTCCCTTTTTGCCTATTTTAACTGAATATCCCAATCAGTAAAGAGGATGTCTTTATG
The DNA here is from genome assembly GCA_031772625.1 of Pinus tabuliformis. Classification (NCBI taxonomy): domain Eukaryota; kingdom Viridiplantae; phylum Streptophyta; class Pinopsida; order Pinales; family Pinaceae; genus Pinus; species Pinus tabuliformis. The sequence continues at coordinate 848,181,985 of CM062814.1, forward strand.
GACTTCCTCTATCTTGGGAATATCTGTTGCTCTGCCCTCTAGAGCATCCTGCCATGTTATGTATCCTGAAATCTTATCATCAATCTCATCAAAACTGATCCTTAGATCAGATGTTTCAATCATGAGTGAATCACTTGTCTTGCACATTAGATTGGTGACAAAGATCTTCTGACAAAATGTTGCATGTTGCTTTGATAATAAAGAATGGAGTTATAATGCTTCTTTTATAAAATCCTCAACCTTAGGATTATATTTCAATTGATCCACAGAGAATTGCAGCTGTTGTATTTAAATATCTTTTGCACTTCTTTTTTCTTGGTACTGGCACTTCAATTGGTCAAAGCTCTACTATAATTGGGATATTTGTGCCTTCATTTGACGGTTGACACTCTGTCTCTCTTCTGCCAAATATTGCTCTAGTTGTTGCATTCTTCCTTCTTTCTCCCTTACCAATTGTTTGACTGCCATTACTTTGTCAATAGTGGAGGATGCATAATAACCTACAAACTGTGATGGTTTTGTCAAATTGTCTGAAGGATCCATGAGGTTATCCTTCCATACTACGTCCATGGGTTCATTATCAAGAATTATTGTTGTTTATTATTATTTTTTCCTCCTTTTTGTCTGTCTTTTTACCACAACGCAATGCTTAAGACTGTAAAGGAAATCAAGAGGAGGAATTTCCTACACTCAGAGATCATTCTCAGTTGAAAGGAAGGCTGGGATGATATCAAATTCTTCTATGGTGATAACTTTGTTAGTAGCCCTTCAAGTGAGTGACCTCTGTCCAATGTTTTAGGGTGTGTTCAATTTTGTTTCCATTTCAAAATATTTTTCCCCTTGTTGTCCACTTAGTTGTTGGTCATACTGTTTCCATGCCTCATCTAGTTGATTTTTTAGAGGGGATTCATCTATATGCACTTTAGTGGAAACATCTTCCACTTCTTTCTCCTTTGAGCCCCTTTCATATTCCTTGTCAGTGTCATTTTCTAGACTCTTCTCTATGCTCCTCTGCGAGATGTACTGTGAGATATTGTTTGAGCCTTGCTCTGGATCACGTTCTAAACTTTCTGTTGATTTCTACTCTAAATTTCGTTCAGAACCTTGGTCTGATTTCTCCTCTGAATTGTGCTCAGAAATATGTTCTAAGCCCTTTTCTGAGTTTTAACTTGAGCTCTATTCCGTTTGAACATTTGGCTACGGGATCTCTAACACATCCAAAGGGACCTTTTGTAACCTTTTCCTCATGTACTGGAGGAATTAGGATAACTTTTTTGGGCCCAATCTTAGAGTATCCAAATGTTTCACTTGTGAAAACAAATCAGCTGACTCAAACAAGTCATTAAAATCATCATACTCATGGTTGAATTTTCTTATTTTCACTTGGGCAGTCAAGATTTGAGCAACCTTATTGGGGTCAAACTGTCTACAGGGAATGGTGGCCAGTTTTAAACAGCTAATGTCATTGATTTCAAGCACAACATGCTTGAAATAATGTAATGCATAAACACTGCATTAGAGGGGAAAGGAAGGCCAAAGATATTTTTTAGATTCTTTTAGGGTCTTGGTTATCCCATCCCCTACAGTTTGGTAAGAAATTTCTCTAACATGTAGTTTATCTAGTACATACCATCAGAGAACATGGGGAGGTACCATGCTTCCAAATACTCAAACATAAGTAAACAATTATTGCCCAAACCACCTACTTATTGGTATAAAATCAATCTTGGCCTCATCAAATAATTTTGGGGCCCTATTGTCAAAAAAATATTGGTGGATGGGTAGCATAACTCCTTGGCATATTTTGTAGAAATGGGTGTGGAAATTGGATTCCGACAAGATCTTTTGATATATATGAATTGGGTAGGATCTTTAATCATCCATTTCCACCACATAGTTGGGAAACTGGTAGTGAAATAGATTGCATCCATGATGCAGGCACTGATAAGAAATTGTGCGGTTATTCTAGCGGTGACATATATGTGTTGTTTGTATTCCTGAATTTGTAAGGCAAGGTTGTTAGACAAGATAATACCCTAATGCATGATAAAATAATTTACTGCTACATCAATTAGGGGAACCAACCTAACATAGGACTTGGTAATATCTACATATCCAAACAATCTAAACATCATAGCTGTGATATAAGAGTAGGGAGCAACGAGAGAAGATATAGAATACATACCTAATATCTCATATTTGTGCTTGTTTGAATTGGACCTCCATTACGTAATTGGGTCTGATCGTTCCTCATTCTGGGTTGCGAAATGCTCAAGGAAGCCTTTATCATACACCTTTTGTGGGTCTGGTATATTATAAATTCTTTTCAACTCTTTTATTGTGAAGGATCCAATAATCGCTTTCCTTGAAGTGTGGAACGCCTGGTCGGCAATGTTAATATTGCCTATTATCCATTTTATGATATCGGCGTAAGGTAAAATATTGGGTCTAGTAGCAATTCTGTGGAGGAAAGAACTTGTACCGTCAAAGAGGGAGGCTTTAGAAGAGGTGGTAGCATTTGTTGTTGCTTTAATTTGAATTATCCTTGGACCCTCAATCTCCAGCAACTGGTACATGGTTTCCCACGTGGAAGTACCACTTTCGATAGTGCATATAATGTTTGTGAACAATGGGGGCATTTATATTACATCAGATGTAGAAGGCTGTGTGGCTTCATTGGGTTTCTTTCCTTTCTTCGGCTTAGTCATCTTGTTACACAATTCTTTCTCGGGCAAAACCTGCAAATTGAGAATACAAAGGAATGAAGAGCAATATGAGTTAAACTTGGAATCATACAAACACACAAGTCCTTGGAATGATGGGAAGGGAAGTTTAAATGCAAATCAATCTAAATAGGCCATCAAGTCTCCATGGGATTTGAAATCATAAATACCATTAGAATTCTTTAATAACCGAAATCATGGCTTCATATGGTTATTTATTATGCATTAATATATCGCATCGCAAAACCTTTTGCAACGGTAAATACAACTTATCTTCAAGTACTCCGCTAATATGCCATAGCGATATCGCTATATCATTTTATTAAGTATGAGAGATGTGCGACTTCAATAGTTGCAATATCGCAATATCATAATCGAAGGTTTCAGGAGTAGCAGAGAATGGATATTGGTGAAAGCTTTGAGAAATTGTGAAATTAAGAGAAGGGATGTGGAATTGTAGCGAGCCCATGGGTTTATTATTTAAGTGTGGATTTTGTTTTTTAGCTTGATGATTTTCCTTAGGCATACTCTTTAAGAAAGATTTATCGCAATCGATAGAAATTGGGAATGATACAAGCAGGGAGCATGTTGATACTCTTATGATCTATCCAGACGCGATGTCTTTAGAGAGTATGTTTTATTATTTTGTCTTGTCCAGTAGCTTATCACATTTCGCAATAAGGGTGTTCCTCAGTCTTATGATATATCTATTTTGTTATAAGGTTGCAATGCAGGGGATCTCCATCATGAAGGAATTTCATCAATACTCAAGCTTTTTAAGGAATAAGTATGTTTTAGTTCCTTGGGGCTATCTTTTATTGCAATTGCAAGTTTCTAAAGGGTAAATGAAACATTGTTTCTTTGAAACTTTGTGACATGTGACATTGTCAAGCTTTATTTAAGGTAACATTTATGCAGGTGATTCAAGATGTAGTGAGGATTTGTTTATTAAAAAGTCAAATTTGTTTTTAACAAAAAACCTTAAACTAAACTATATTCGTATGTTTTTTTATTTTTTAAGGGTCCATATTTATTTATACAATAATCTCATACAATATTTATGTAAAATAAATGGGGGGTTGTTGCACAACATAACACATTGTTAAGTGCATGAGACTTGTAGAAAATAGAATCACTTATTAGTTCAGGCTTCAAGTCATATGGCAACATGATAACTTTAGTTGTTAACTTTCCTAGTTGCATCTGTGGAATATATAAGTGAGGTATCATATTCTATCAAAGGGTTGGGGAAGTGTTGGTTTTATAAGAAACCTGGAAATAAACAACAACATAAAACAAATATGTTAATTGACCTCTACTCTACATAAATTCAATAACAAGTGAGGGAAAAAAATTTCTTCAGATTTCAACTGAATAGTTACACCATCGTTTTTGGACAATATCCCATGGAATTTCTTCTGTTTGGACACTAAAGTTGCCAGTCCCTAGAATAGAATATGTCTTCAAGACGACTCACTGAGAATAGAGGCCATATACAATTAATGGGGGATTTCTATGCATAGTAAAAATATGTGGTGGTATCTTGCATTGGACTAGTCATTGTTCATACCTTAGTTAACAATATTTTATTTGCTACTCAATTTTCAAATATTTGTTCTTGGAGTATTGATAATCATTGGATGTTTCAATTCGTAGCACATAAATGTTTTCACCTTCATCCTTGTTTCCCAATTTAGAAGTTAGAGTACTGGACTAGTAAGCTATAAAGAGTAGACTTTATTTCCCTTGATGGCAAGAAAAACAATTGTGGACAACTCCATTGTTGAGTATCGACCTTGGAAAATTAATCCAATAACACATCAAGACCTCGACAGCATATTAATAGATATTATTTCTACTCTTTACTATAACACAATGAATAGGTATGCGAAGAATTTATACATCTGTTGTTTAGTACTAAGTTACTAACAATGATTTTCATTTCTATTTCTGGTGGCCTATTTATTGTGAACTCACAACTCTACCTATGAGTACTTCTCATAAGCCAATCTTTAATGTTAGTGTGAAGTAATTTCAATAGAATTATTAACTAATAATTATAATAATCAGTGTTTGCACAAACTCATCAAAAGGACTCAAAGTATTTTATCAGTTCCCTCAAATATTTTAATATTAGCAAGCTAAAGTATGTATGTGTATTCTTACAATTTTTTTCATTTGTTTGAAAACACTCTGTGGGAATGTACAACTATTCAGCTTCTTTGAGTACCACCCAAGAGGGTTGGTTCCAAAATAGGCCATACATGACAAAACTAACATCAAAAAATGTTCATGAATTATTAATTCCCAAGAATAAAGCTTCGGACAATTACCATTGAAAGGTCTGTACAACCTACTTAATTTTTGTTACTATGCATCCGATTTGCTGATTTTGATATGAAAAATTATTTCACATGAAAACTGGGCCTAATCAGTTTTTACAAACTAACTAAGTTATTGCTAACTAACTTGATGAAGAGGCACAATTTCGATCTCAATGGAAAGATTAAAAAAACCAATATCATAATTTTATTTGGTGTAAACCCATAAAATTAAAGTAGATTGGATTCTTAATAAAAAGTAGACATGTTTGCACAATTCTTAGTACAATAGTGGTCTCAATTCGTAGGAATGAATGTGCTATGTGTTCTTGGAATCTTAACAACTCCATATGCTATTTGAAAAGAAGGATAGTTGGGATTGGGTGTGTTATTCAGATTTTCAGTACTCTACTGCTACATAGGTGTACTCTTAAATTGATGTTTGGAAAGTCAACCAAGACTGGAGACCTATACTGACATAGGCTAATGTACCTTTGGAACTAAGGGCCAAATACTAATTTTAGCATGATCTTTTTACTTCTCTTATTGTAATTGTGAATAAATCATTGTTGAGAAGGGATAAGGCTTGTTATTTTCTTAATTTATAGAATGGTACAATAGATAGTTTTACATAGTACTATAGGACCTTTGGGAATGTCCTCATAATTAATATGTAATGGTTCTAAGTTCATACTATAAACCTTATTATGGGAGAGTGGGGTTGTAGTTGCAAAATTCATTGAGCCACCTGAACATCCAGCAAAAACAAAATCACCAAGGATACGTTGAATATTGTTAGCAGGAAAGTGAAACATGGCACATAATATATCCTTGAACTGGTAAATAAGTTCTAATTTTTATGCTTTATTTTCTCTTTTCTTGACGGATTTCATATTGTATTTGGTGTTTAAATTTATAGAATAGTGGAGAATAGTTTGAAAAAATTTAAAAGGAGATTTTGGTTTGGAAATTAATTCGAGAATCTCTCATTACATGGTATTTTGATTCGATGAGCATAAGGAATTTGTGGTTCTGGAATCAATACTTCAAGTAGTTTTTGTTGATCAACAATTCCCTTGTAAGGTACTTATAATTCTCTTAAGCATTGAAATGATCTTCATATTCATTTGTCTTTCTAAAATATCTTTGCTTCTAAGGGTTGTATTCAAGAATATACTGGCACAGACACTTATAACAAAATCATGGTTTGCTATGACCTAAATGTCTCAAATCTTGAGGATGCATATATCTACTTCTAATTTTCAAGGTTGGGTATATTCCATTTGTATGAACTCCAGATATGTTTTATTAAACTTCAGAACCTTAGGTTTATATCAGAACGTAGGATGTTGTTTGAGGCTTCTATGTTTTATTTTTTTAGTGGGCTAATGGGCTATTGATGGTTTGGTCGATTTGTCATTTCAAATAAGAACTCCTTGTCAAGAGTCTCCTACATGGTGGTGACAATTGTGAATATATAATTTATTCTAAATCTATATCCTAATAGAGTCTTCAATATTACCACTACTTTGTATATATGACTTGTGTTTATAGTTTTCTATCACATTTCAAATATTTTGAGATAATGCTTCATAGTAACTAAGGATTGTTACTCATTTCACATGGTTGGTTAGTTTGTTTAGTATGACTGATAAATAGAAAACATTTCCTACTCTATCAAATAAATTTGTGGTCGATTGCTTGAATATGCTTGATAAATAGAAAACATTCCATGTTTTGTCAAAGAAAGTGGTAGTATCATTGTTTTCCTATAGTAAAATGTGATTATACTCGATACAAAAAGGTATAACTGATTACAGACCAATGCTCATTAACATATTAATGCTTTTGATTATGTTGATTAACTCTCTTTTGCTTAGAACAGAGTGAACAAGACAAGAATAAGTTTCAACCCAATTGTTATGTACCTAAACACCAAGTATTGGGTCGACTTTCATTAGGCTTAATAATGCCTAAAGAAAAGCTTTGTGTGCTCAATACATTTCATTAATACCACATTAGTCCTAACCTTTAAATATGATATAATTACCCTTTATCGACATAATTTTATGTGTTTTTTGATCATATGAATGCACTATTGGTCCATTTATAGGCTATATAATAAGGCACCATTTTCATTACCATTTATAACAAGCTCATCATGGAAAGTTAGAAAAGGAGGTGTTTCATACTAAAAATGTATGTTTCATCTCAGATACATATAAAGTTTGGAGCGATCGCATGGAGCTAATCTTCAAGGTTTTCCCTCATCTTCCATCTATGAACTTAAAAAAAGGATGATGTGTGAATTAATTAAGTGGAAAATGAGATTTTAGTTTAATGTGACTAATCATTATTTTTCCCTATGATCAAACGTTGCCATGTGAATGCATATGGGTCCTATTTCAATTGTTTAAACTACTAGGAGGACATCCTCCATGCTAGACTGGCCAAAGCTTCTTTCACTTTCCTTCCCACTATGAAGGCATTTAGTATGAGGTTCTTTGCTCATGCCATTCTCTATTGTGTTCATTAGGAGGAATGGGGATGGTTAAACTTGGTTTGCTCACTTTAAGTGATAAGTTAGTTATAGGTGTGTGTTGAACCTCAATAACCTTTGATTGAAAAGCACATTCAACAAGGATTGGTTGTTAAAATTTATAAATGAACACTTGAAAAGGTTGATAATATATTTGTTCTTGGAAAATATATTGTTGATTTTCCAAAGCACCAACCGAACTCATTGAGTTGAGCTTGAAACTTATAGTATGGTGGAAAAATTACTTAAGCACGGTCATACTATGTTAATCAATACTCAATAGTTCTGTTTAACAAAACTTGACTTAAATTTGTGGTGTATGCTCTTCAAGGGTTATAACATGGTTTTGTTAATATGAACTATCTGATGTAACTTAAATGGACATAGCTATCATCCACTTAGAAGAGAGTTATTGTGAATATAGTACATTATTAATTTAGAATGAAACCCCATAGGGATTTCCTATGAAAATACAGTAATAACTTTGAGTCTGATACATTATATAAATAATAATAATAATAAGGAATTCATGATTATGTAGAAACATACATTCTCCAACTTCATCCTAGATACATATTGGTCTCAATTCCCCATACGTATTAGTGTTAACACCCCATACATTGGAGGGGAAGATTCTGAAGGATAGTGCAAATATGACAAGAACATACGACATATTTGTAATGTAGTAAATTTAAGACCAAGAACTGTAGCATCTTGGATCTTGTGTGAACAGATTTCTAAGAGTTGCCCAATGTGTCGAAGAATGTTTGATATATGCAAAAATGTATGAGACACATTATAGTTTGTTGTTTCTCATAAGAATTGAGAGGCAACATCCATGCAATTCCTCCTTAAATCCCTATATTGAGATGGAACTATAACAAGCTAATACATCACTATTAGGGATCCAAAAGCATTCAACTAGGAAAACATAATTGGAGGAAAACTCTTTGAATCCAAAGAATGATGGTCTTTTTCTGGAGTATATATATCCAACAAATGTTCTTATGACAGAAAAGAGTTCCAAGGTTGTGAGGAATCTTGTTTGGAGGGATACTATGCCTTAAAACAAAGGGAACTGCATACTATTAGAGATATAGATGCATTCAACAGGCAGGAAACACCTTGAATCCAAAGAATGATGGTCTTTTCTTTGAGTATATATATCCAACAAATGTGCTTGTGAGAGCATAGAGTCCATGGTTTTGAGGAATCCTTGGTAGAGGCTACTCTGCCCTTTTATTTCAAATAATTTCATCTGCACAAATATACTTTCAACCAAATAAACTAAATATTATATGAACACAACCCATGTATACAAATAAGTAGTGACATCCCATTATGTGGCTCTTGTTCATAATTGCATCATATATACTCATTATTTTTCACATTTTGGCATGCAAAATCGGTCTTTTAGAGGCAGATTTTAAAGATGTTACAACAAATTCACATGATTCACAAGGTGAGGAATCAATCTTCGGTGTAATTGAAGATTAGAGGTTTCATTATTATAGGTAATTTATAGGGTATAAATGTCTTCAAATTTTCACTTCTAATAGAGTATTCAACTGAACATACTAAGTATCTTATATGTAACCATTTTCCCTCCACCCACTTTTCATAACTTCCATAACAATTAGGTAGGGACCTACAAATTTGATTCTATTTTGCTTGCTTACTAAATGAATATCCAAGACATTAAAAAGTTTTATAATTTATTGAAAGTTGTATAATTTACAATTTAGAAAGTTTCAAGGTCTATTTTTTCAAATTCTAATTCTTTAAAGGGTGCTAGCTCAATGGAAGAACACCTGCATTACAAGTAGGAGGTTGGTGGTTCGATTCCATGCCTTGATATTCATATGGAATGAAGAAAATTTGTTTTTGATGGTGGAGGCTCTTTTGGCCATCACCAATGAGCTTATGGTGACATTTTTCAACCGTCACCAAAATATGGAATGGTGACAGTAAACGAATGTGACCATACATATGCATCAATAGTGACGACCGTAAAATGTCCATCATGATAAATCACTTTTGTTCATTTGAAATGGTGACGTTCAATGAACGTCACCATATACATGCATAAAATGTGACGACCATTAAATTTCCATCACATAAATCATTGTTTTCCATATGAAATGGTGGCAGTCACTATTTGTCATTATAATAATTATTTGTGAGACATTGAATGTCACCACAGCACTTATACTTTTGGTGATGCCACCTTTGGTGATGTTCACTTTTTTGGTGATGGAGGCTAACGTTCATAACCATTTCTCATATGAAATGGTGATGTTCATTATCTGTCATTATAGATCATTATTAGTGACGGACCTTGAATGTCAGTACAACACCTGTAGTTTTGGCAACACCACCTTTGGTGACGTTCATTTTTTGGTGACATAGGCTCTTTTGACTGTCACTAATGAGCTTATGGTGACATTTTTTGTCCCTCGCAAATGTCATTTTTTCTTGTAGTGACTACATATCCAATAAATTCATAGCACAATCCATACCCATCACTACATATGAAATATTCACACAACACTATGTGTACCATCCTATACATAACATTGCATAAGAAACATGCACATGCACTATGTATACACAACATCACATGCACACAATATCACAGATGCAACATGTACAACATATACACCATGTGCACAACAATAGTACCACAAATTAAAAACCACATTGTCATTACCAAGAAACCTTGGTTTGAGTGTTTTATCCATGCTTATCCTCCCATGACCAAGACCACACTACTTTCATTTCGATGTTGTATCCCTCGGTATAACATGTCCATAACATAAATATCATATAATCACATGGTATCAACTCATAACCATATAATATTGACCTTGTATATTTGTCATGACTGTTCTTCCCAAATGATTCCTTGTAAGACCAGGACCCTCTTCATGTCATTCACCTACGTAAGAAATCATTCCTCCACAAAGATGATTCCTGATGACCCTGTCAGACAGTGACATAGATACATGCATACATACATATATAATCATTATCAGAAAACAATCATCATTTTTTCAGAAAATGACATACATACATACATGTATACATATATAAACATCATCATAATCATAACAACCACAAAATTGCTAGATATTTTAAGATCTAGGTTAAGAGAACTTCCTTATTGGTGCACAACATGCACAACATTGAGAACCATACTTCCCAACTTAGCCACGACATATGACACCTCAAATCCATTTACTTTACATTTTATTTTTACCCTTCTCATGTTTGTATAGCCACCATCCATTTATCACGATGGACCAACTAGTCCAACCGACTATCATAGTCTTACCTTTCATTGTGCTTACACATCCACAAAGCTTCATCTGAGTTTTACCTTACCTGTTGGGTACCACACAACTCTCCCAAGATCCATTAACTTCCTCCTTTCCCAACCAATTATCAATACTTAAAACATAAAAGGTAAGCTAAGAAACAAACAAGAATAAAACCATGAAAATTAATAGGAAGATGGTACAACAACCAAAGTGCCAAGGCCGTGCACCAAACATAAAAAATCCATAAATAAAGCTCAATAAATCATAAAAATAACAAAATAAAAAGATTAGCAACAAACACTATGACTCAATCCCCATGGTTCCTAGGGAAAGCTTGACCTGAGCCTTATTCGAGATTTCGTTGTAGTCTCTTCGCCATGCAATCCCCTGCATCATATTTCCATAAACCCATAACCTTCAATGCATAAATAAACATAACAATACACCAATTACCTCATCTTATTGTGTCAAGAACGTTTCTTGCAACTGAACACATCCACACCATCTCTCAAGCAACTCCAAACCTTTGACAAATCCAATTGTAACTAAAGACTAGCTAATATACCTGTCAAGTAGACTTTCATGAATCTAGCACATATCCACATAATGTCAAACAAAATCAAGGTTAAGAACACTTCTTGTATGTAAAGCACTCATTTGTTTTGAATTAGGGTTTCCAAACATAGCCAAAGGAATTCTTACCTAATTCCTTTATTTTACCTTTACGCTACTGCAACTGAGTCTAACTATATCCTGTCACGTCATCCAACTATTAGTTATATAAACACACCAATTATTACCTTGTCACACTAATACCAAGCATGTTTCCTAAAACTGCTCACACATATCAACCACATGATCCAAATATTAGGACAAGCTTATCTACCAATTTGAAATCCACCGTTACCAACACTAACAATCATGTCATAATCCATAGTCAACTCATAGTCATTAGACATAATGCTACAACTATCACCTACTATACTCAAGGACATATAAGTTGTATCAACACGTATATATTAGTACAATCATCTAAAAAAAGATCATTTCTTCATGCATTGTTATAGAGTCATACTCATATCATGTAATTAATCAATGTTGGCATTATGATACATGTATTGTACTTGATGGAAACCCACTTGTAGCAGAACAACTCACTTTTATATGGTAACTAGATGAATCTACAGGACAAATATCAGATTTGACAGAATGCATGGCAGTCCAAAGGAATCATTTCAGAAGTAATATGGAAAATTATAGTGTAACAGGTCTATTCAGAAGTAACAATACACTGGTACAGAAGAACAGGAAGATGGAACTTAGGTCTACTGATCAAAATAAAGAATGTAAAAGAATAGTTTGATGTAAAGTAGTTTAAGAAGTATATGGAGGTCCATTCAGTCAAAAAAACATACACACACTGGTCCACAGAACAAAAAGAGCGTATACGTATACACACATCTTCTCAAGAGGAAAAGCGTGTACATGTTGGAAAACCAAGGTTTTGGTCCAAGATATTTGGTCCAAAGTATTTTGGTCCAAGGTATTTGGTCTGAGATATTGACCCTAAGTATTTGGTCCAAGGTATCGGTCTTAAGTTTTTTTGGTCTAAGGTATTGACAAAGGATCTAAGTATATAAGGAGGAGAAGATCAAAGGGCTAAGTGTATAAGCAATGAATCTATTGTGAAGTGTCATATCAAAACCAAATATACATGTTATGGGTTTTGATGCTTTACTTGATCTAGACTAAATATACACCTGAGAATTTGATGATGGATGAGATCTAATGATAGATCAAGATCATAATGACTTATTGTTTTTGAATGATCTGATATTAGGCTAGATCTGATTATGTAAACCTATTTTATTCTTTAAATATCGTGATCTAGGTTTGTTTGAAGTCTAGAGGTGCAACAATTTTTTGAAGTAAGTATTTGCATATATTTACGCTGGTTCGGCTCTTCAAAGTAGCAAAAGAAAAGATTGATGTTCAAGGATGACTGATCTATCATATCAGTGATGTTGTTTTATTATTGTCTGTCAATGAAGTCTTCTTATATCTCAATGAAAAATTGAATGCATAAGGAGCCTGGTATATGATTGGTTGATTATATAAATGAGAAGTAGTGGTCTCTGTCGCTACCTATGTAAAGCTCCGTAAGTTGATAGTAGATATTCAGTATATTGCGGGTTGGTACAAACTTGATTCAAAAGTCTATGCTTGTAGTAGTTTTGAAGGTATACACAGGTTTGATTAATGGAAGTAGTGTATAGACACAGTTTGGATTCAGCCAATTAGCGTATACACTGTGATGCATGGTTTTTGAGGTTACAGCTGGTTCTGAATGATGATGCAGGTTTTTAGGTTCAACACAATGTTCTGGTGTCAGTGGTCTGATTGTTCAGATTAACTGAATGTTCGTTGATGTGGTTTAAGTTTAAAATTTTTTTATGGGTCCAGCATGAAAATTGGATGAAATGTGGCCTTCAGATTGTGGATCATGATCGAGGATTATCCAGTCTGAAAATCCATGAAACATTGTCCCTCGAGGAAGAAAGAAGGGCGTAGCCTTCTGTAGGTCTGCTCCTATGTACTAGTAAATGGATCAGCTAGTACAAGAGCTAGGGGGTTGTAGCTCCCTTCCAGAAGAAGCTGGAGAATGGGAGAAGGTTGTAGCCTTATGTAGGTGGGTGCCTTCATATTATTATGAGTCTACACTAGTATAATATTGTAAATAGATTTTCTTATTACTAAAAGAAGATAGAGATGACAGCAACAGGTGGTTTTCACCCACATTAGGTTTCCACCTTAAATATTGGTGTTCATGTGTATTACTTATGTGTGATGGTTTATTCTATTATTAGTGCACATGGTTATTGTTTAATGTTTAATAAAGTACTGATGCACTGATTAAAGATCAACATATGATGAATTAACTAAATCATAATTTCCGTAGATATACGATGGTTGCCTTAACAACAGTTGTGTACACACGTGAGTTCCTTTCTCTAATGTAGCGTATATGAATCTGATTATGGAAATGAAAAAGTTATTGATTTGTAAATACTGATTCACCCCCCTCTCAATATTACTTCCAACAATTGGTATCAGAGCAGGTCCTTCAAGAGAAGCTTGATTACTTGAAGGAAGATCCGTCAAGATGAGTCATCATAAAAGCATGGGATCCATCAGACCGCGAATCTTTGATGGGAGCAACTTTGTTTATTAGAAAATAAGAACCACAGCCAATTTACAATCTCTTGGAACAGATATCTGGGAAATTGTGAAAGGAGGATATAAATTTCCAACAGCAATTCCTACAAACACGGTAAGTAAAAGGAAATATGAAACCAATGCCAAAGCTGTCAATATTTTATTGGGAATTTTGTTGCAACCAGACTTTGTCAAATTCATGCAGCTTAAATCAGCCAAAGAAATATGGGACAAAATCTTTCAGAGATACGAAGGAGACTCTCAGGTAAAACGTGCTAAGCTTCAAACTCTCAATATTCAATATGAAACTCTCAAGATGCATAGTGATGAGAGTATAGCTAGTTACTTCTTACGTATAGATGAGGTTGTTAATGGTAGAAGAATTTGGGTGAAGAAATAAAGGAAGTTACCTTAGTTGAGAAAATTTTGAGATCCTTCTCTACTAAATTTGAATCAAAAGTGTATTCCATAGAAGAAAAACAGGATCTACAAAATATCACTATGACACAACTTCACGGAATCCTGACTTCTTTTGATATGAGAAAAGGAGGTCCATCAGATATGAGATAATCTACATTTAAAGCTTCAACAAGTGGAAAAGAAAAGGAAGAACACAATGAATCGGGACACATTTTAGAAGAAGAAGATGAGGTAAATTTTGTTAAGAAGCTTGAACGCGGTTCTGGAAGGTTTAGAGGTAAGCTACCTTTCAAACGCTTTGCTTTTGGTAGAGTCGGTCATTATGCTGTCAGATGTCCTCATAAAGATAAATATGAAAAAGGAAAGGAATATGCAAAACGGAATAGGAAACAAGTTGTGAATAGAAGGAGTTACTATACTCATGAAGATAGTGATGGCTTATCTAATAGTGATGAAGATGAAACTGGTCAAGATTACAGACTTCTCATGGCTTATGATAGCGATGATTTTTGGATAGTTTAGAAGAGGATAGTGATAGTTTATCTAATAGTGATGATTATAGAATTCTCATGGCTTATGACAATGATGATTTTTTGGGATGCCTTAGAAGGGAAAAAGGTTCATGAAGAAACCTCTAAACTCAAAATCGTTTTAGAAGAAAAGAATATGATCATAGATTCCTTGACATACCAACTTGCTGAAAAAGAAAAACACAATGAAAAACTAGAATGTGAAATTGTGGATCTAAGAAAATATCTTGAGAAAATAAAATCTCTCAATCTTAGATTTTCTAAAGGATCAGAAACTTTAAATGAAATTATCAAAGCTTAGCATTCTCCTCTAATAAAGACAGTTCTTGGATATACTGAAGAAGCATCTCAATCACAGAAGCTGTCATCCTCCACCAAAAGCTATTTTGATGTAACAAAGACCAATAAATAGTATGACAATTGTCAACAAAGGTATATAGTTGATCACCAGGTAAATCATACTCAATTTTCTCTAAGTATGAATATCAATAGAAACTACAGTCAATAGGTAAATATATTCGATAGTCACAAAAACTTCTTAAATGGGAAATTTTTTTCATGTTATAATTTTGGGCACAAAGCTGCTCAATGCTTTGCTTACAAAACCATCAGGACTAGAGAAGCACGAAATCAAAGGAATGTAATAGGGATCACGAGAAGTTCATATAATAACTTTTCTCCTCTTAAAAATGAAATAGAATCCTCAATTTGTAACAAGTTTGGTCATGAAGAATTTGAATGCAAGAGCAAATTTTGGCAAACACCTCAAAGGGAGAAAACACCATTAAATCCCAAAAAATGGAGAAGGAAAGAATCTCAAGCAGAAATATGTGGTATAGCCTTGTATGCAGAAGGGAAATAAAATTAGTGGTACATTGGCAGTGGATGCTCCAAACATATGATAGGTGACAAAGAGAAACTTCACTCATATAATGCCTTAGAAAAGGAAAATAATGTCTCATTTGGAAATGACACTCCAGCTGTTATAAAAGGTAAAGGTTATGTTTTCTTGAAAGAAAAGGTTGAAGATGGAAATGTTAGTATGTAGATGGTTTAAAGCATAACCTATTGAGTGTTAGTCAAATGTGTGATCAAGGAAATGAAGTGGTGTTTCGATCAAATAGATGTGTTGTTCACGAGCTTGATATAGGAGAGACGATGACCAAAGGTACAAGAACTCCAAACAACTTATACATACTCAAAGGAGGACAACAACAGTGCTATCTAAACAAAAATGATGAAAACTGGCTATGGCATAGAAGATTGGGACATATAAGTTTTTCTCAAATAAGAAAAGCATGAAGACTCAAGGCTGTTAGTGATCTTCCAGATATCAGCATCCTAGAAAATACAATATGCAAACCATGTTAAATCGATAAGCAAACCAGAGTTCACTTCATGGAAAAAGAAGGGTCAGCTAGTAAGCCTCTTGAACTTATCCATATTGATTTATGTGGACCAACAAGGAAAAATTCACCTCATGGAGAAGAACACTTTATTTTATTCATTGATGATTTTTCCAGAATGTTTTGGATAGGTCTTCTAAAGCATAAATATGAAGCATTTGAAAAGTTCCAAGCCTTAAAAGCTTTGGATGAAAATGAATCAGACTGAAAAATCAAATGCCTTAGGTCTGATCGAGGAGGGGAATTTATATCGGATGAATTATTTGACTTTTGTGAGAAACATGGAATAAAAAGGTGATTCTCCACCGCAAGAACTCCTTAGCAAAATGGTGTGGTAGAAAGGATGAATAGAATAGTTCAACAAATGGCTCGAGCTATGCCAGATGAATCTGGAACTCTTGCAAACTTTTGGGGTGAAGCTGCAATTACTGCCATGACTATTCTCAACAATGAAATTGATCAGGTAAATAGCATTGAAACTCCACATGAACTTTGGTATGGTATGACTCCTACTGTAAAATACTTTAAAGTTTTTGGAAGCAAATGTTTTATCAAAAGGACTGATGAAAAACTTGGTAAGTTTGAACCCAGAGCAGATGAAGGGATTCTTCTCAGTTATTCTTCCAAAAGTAAATGATATAAATGTTATAATATAGTACTTGAGAAAATTGTTGAAAACACTGATGTTG
Source organism: Pinus tabuliformis (assembly GCA_031772625.1). NCBI lineage: Eukaryota > Viridiplantae > Streptophyta > Pinopsida > Pinales > Pinaceae > Pinus > Pinus tabuliformis. Next base: position 848,199,149 of record CM062814.1, read on the forward strand.
TAGTTGTTGAAGCATGCATAAATTCAAAACAGATAAAATCAATAGAAGATTATGATAATGAGGAAGATGGGGATTAATTTCCCACATCAAATACAAATTATATTGAAGAAGAAACTAATGAAGCACCAAAAGAAGATATAATGGTAGAAGAAAAGACTCCATCCAGCTATGCTCAGAAAAATCATCTAGAAACTCAAATTTTAGGAGAAAGGGAGGCTGGTGTACATACAAGAAGAACTATTATAAGGACCTCAAGCTATCTAGCATTATTATCCTCAGCCAAACCTCAAAATGTAAATGAAGCATCCAAAGATGAATTTTGGGTCAAGGCCATGGATGAAGAACTTGAAGAAATTGAAAAAAATGACACTTGGGAATTAGGTCCTAGACCTCATGATAAAAATATTATAGGAACTAAATGGATATTCAAGAAAAATCTGAATGAAAATGGAGAAGTCTTTAGAAACAAGGCCAGACTTATTTTTAAAGTGTATGCTCAACAAGAAGGTATAGATTTTGAAGAAAATTTTGCAATTGTTGCCAGACTTGAAGCCATAAGAATGCTTCTTGCTCTTTCTAGTTTTCGAAAATTCAAAGTGTACCAAATGGATGTAAAATTAGCCTTCCTTAATGGAGATTTAGAAGAAGAAGTTGATATTGAATAACCATATGGATTCATTCTTAGAAATGATACAAAACTTTTATGCAGATTCAAAAAGGCTCTCTATGGTCTGACACAGGCTCCAAGGGCTTGGTATTATTTCCTTGACAAATATCTACACCAGCAAGGTTTTACAAAAGGTTTCGTAGATAGAAATTTATATACAAAGATTGAAAATGATAAATTGCTAATTATTATTGTTTATGCCGATGATATCATTTTTTGTGGCAATGAAGAATCCATGAGTTAGAATTTTTCTTCAGTAATGTAGCAAGAATTTGAAATTTCCTTTCTTCGTGAACTCGCCTATTTCCTTGGTCTACAAGTTCAACAAACTAAATATGGTATTTTTCTTTCAAAAACCAAATACCTCAAGCAGATCTTGAAAAAGTATGAAATGGAAGATTATAAACTTGTTTGTACTCCAATGGTAATAGGATGCAGTCTCAGCTCAAATGGTGAATCAGCAGCAGTACATCAACTAACTTACAGATCCATGATTGGTAGTCTGCTTTATCTAACAGGTACCTGACCTGACATCATGCATGGAGTAGTAATAGTTGGAAGATTCCAAGCAAATCCAAATGAATCACACCTTCAAGCAGTCAAAATAATTTTCAAATATCTTAAAGGAACTGAGGACTTTGGACCATGGTATCGTATAGATGCAAATCTTACTCTTCATGCATATATAGATGCAGATTGGGCAGGAAGTGTTGATGATAGAAAAAGCACTAGTGGTGGTGCATTCTATATGGGTTCCAGGTTAGTGTCTTGGTTTAGCAAGAAACAAAGTTCAATTGCCTTATCTATAGCTAAATCAAAATATGTGGCTACTGCATCTTGCTGCACACAACTACTTTGGATGATGCAAAATTTGCAAGACATTCAGATTAGATGTACTCCACCCATCTCCATTCTATGCAATAGTACAAGTGCCATCAGTATTTCAAAGAATCCAGTCATGCTCTCCAAGACTAAGTACATACCCATCAGGTACCATTTTCTACGAGAACAAGTGCTTGAACAAAAGGTCACATTAGAGTATGTCCCATCCAAAGAATAGGTTGTTGATATATTCACTAAACCATTGGCCAAAGAAACATTTGAATATCTTAGACAAAAGCTGGGAGTAGTCGCTGCATCATCCTGCTGTTAAATCCAGTTTTTTTCAGAGAAAGGTTATTATACGTGGGTTTCATGAAGTATAGTCACATATACATCTGGGTTTCGGAGGCTGAATAAGCGTATATGTTTTTCTAATAAGAAAAAAATGGGTCAGACTCTGATATGGGTGCTCTGTCTGGTATTGATGGTTACAGTCTAATCATATGTTTTGTTCATTAAGTTTTTATGTGACTGACAAAGATGCCTTGACTAATGACTTGTTAACAATGCACAGGTAGCACAGCTTTAGGGGGATCATTAGCCTTCACATGCATTCTAAATTGTTGGCATTATGATTTCTAAGTCCAACTATGGCTTTAGATATTTATATCATTTGTTGCTTAAGTCAAGTAAAATTCTAGGGTGTGATATGACTTCTCATACATTTAGATGAGTCCTATTGGAAAAATGATGTAATTTGTATCCCCCCTTTGCATGGGATGGATGATGTAATATTTATTATATTTCGGCCATGTATAAACAATTGGTATATCCCCACTTGGTTGGCTGGATGAGTCAAATTTGGTATATCCCCACTTGATTGGGAGATTGGTGTATGTATGAGTCATTGGTGATAGGAAGGTCAAACTCACACAATTGAGTTATAGAGTCATGTTATTCTTTCGGAAAATATTTTTGCAGACTCTGCATGTGCTCAAGGGGAGCATGGACACTTAGTGCATCACAGCATGTACAATGATATCAAAACATGCACAAAAAGTGAGTTTAATCAAAGAATTCAACATGTATCAAGGGGGAGCATGATCAATGTTTATATTCAGTTGTTCAAATATGGCATTCTTCATATCAGAGGGGGAGAATATCTGGGTCCACCCTTTGTTGTTGATGTCAAAGGGGGAGAGTATTTTGGTGTTTCTTGTTATCTCTAACAATTTGTACAGCTTGCAGTAATCAACACGAACATGGTTGCCATCAAGTCCAAAGGGGGAGATTGTTGGCATTATGATACATGTGTTGTACTTGATGGAAACCCACTTGTAGCAGAACAACTCACTTGTATATGGTAACTAGATGAATCTACATGAGAGATATTAGATGTGACAGAATGTATCGTACTTCAAAGGAATCATTTCAGAATTAATATGGGAAATTATATTGTAAGAGGTCTATTCAGAAGTAACAGTACATTAGTACAAAAGAACAGGAAGATGGAACTTGGGTCTACTAATCAGAATAAAGAATGTAAAAGAAAAGATTGATGTCAAGCAGTTTAAGAAGTATATGCAGGTCCACTCAGTCAAAACAGCGTATACACGCTGGTCCGCAGAAGAAAAAGAGCATATACGTATACACACACTTTCTTAGGAGGTAAAGCGCATACATGTTGGAAAACCAAGGTTTTGGTCTGAGGTATTTTGTCCAAGGTATTTTGGTCCAAGGTATTGGTCCAAGTTATTTGGTCCAAGGTATGGACAAAGGATATAAGTATATAAGGAGGAGAAGATCAAAGGGCTAAGTGTGCAAGCAATGAATATCTTATGAAGTGTCATATCAAAAGCAAATATACATGTTATGGTTTCTGATGCTTTGCTTGATCTAGACTAAATATACACATGAGCATTTGATGATGGATGAGATCTAATGATGGATCGAGATCATAATGACTTATTATTATTAAGTGATCTGATATTGTGCTAGATTTGATTATGTACACCTGTTTTATTCTTTAAGTATCATGATCTAGGTTTGTCTGAAGTCCGGAGGTGTAATGAAGTTTTGAAGTAAGTATTTGAAGATCTGTACGCTGGTTCGCTTTAATGAAGGTGCGTATACACGCTGGTTCGGCTCTTCCAAGTAGCAAAAGAAAAGCTTGATGTTCAAGGATGACTGATCTATTAGATCAGTGCTACTGTTTTACTACTCTCTGTCAATGAAGTATTCTTAGATCTGAATGCAAAATTGAATGCATAAGGAGGCTGGTATTTCATTAATTGATTGTATAAGTGACAAGAAGTGTCTCTGTCACTACTTGTGTAAAGCTTTGTAAGTTGACAGTAGATATTCAGTATATTGTTGGTTGGTATAGACTTGATTCAAAATTTTATTTTTGCAGTAGTTTTGATGGTATACACAGGTTTGATTAATGGAAGTAACATATACACGCAGCTTGGGTTAAGCCAAGTAACATATACACTCTGATGCATGGTTTTTGGGGTTACAACTGATTCTGAATGATGATGCAAGTTTCTGGGTTCAACACAGTGTTCTGGTGTTAGTGATCTGATTGTTCAGATTAACTGAATGTTAGTTGATGTAGTTTAAGTTTAAAATTTTTTTATGGGTCCAGCATGAAAATTGAATGAAACATGGCCTTCAGATTGTGGGTTGTGATGCAGGAGTATCTAATCTGAAAATTGATGAAACGTTGTCCCTGGAGGAAGAAAGAAGGTGGTAAACTTTTTTAGGTCGACGCCTACTTACTAGTAAATGGATCTGCTAGTACAAGAGCTAGGGGGTTGTAGCTCCCTTCCAGAAGAATATGGAGAATAAGAGAAGGTTGTAGCCTTCCGCAGGTGGGAACTTGCGTACTGGTATGGGTCTACACCCGTATAAGATTGTAAGAAAATTTTCTTATTATTAAAGGAGACAAAGACAACAACAACAGGTGGTTTCACCCACATTGGGTTTCCACCTTAGATCTTGGTGTTCATGTGTGTTGCTTATGTGTGATGGTTTATTCTATTATTACTGCACGTGGTTACTGTTTAATGTTTAATAAAGTATTGATGCACTGATTAATGATCAACATATGATGAATTAACTAAATCATAAGTTCACTAGATATACACTCATTTCCTTAAGAACAATTGCATACACACATGATTTTCCTTATTTGAAGTAGCGTATACAAATATGATTATGGAAATGAAAACTTTATTGATTTTTAAATACTGATTCGCTCCCCTCCCAGTATTATTTCCAACAATCAATCATTCAAGCAAGCTATGAGTGCACCATGCCAGATAAGTCACATAGATGACATAATAGGCACCAAATTCTCAAACACCGAATAGACGACATAATCAACAATGAAGCACCTAATATATTGCATAAGAAAATTCGTACCTTACTGTGTTTCAGGGGAGGATATCTTGTTTTCAAAACCAATCTAGGTTAGCATAATACAACTTCATAACACATCCACTCAAACATAAATCATGATATTCATAAGAGTAACTAACTAACATGTTTACATCATAAGCTTATAGGAATTTCTCATTCATGTATAACAATAACATATGTATGATCAGTTTAGATTAATATGACACCATATTGCAAATATGTCGTCTCATACCTGAATACCACAACCATAACCATGTGCATAGGTCAAACTAGGTTACCACAATACATATAACATCAATATCTTCAATTCAATGAAAATAACCATCACGCATATGACCAATTCAAATTACAACATCAATATGTCAATGAAATAACCCTAATCTTTAAGTTAATAGCATATAGCAAAAATAAGCTATATATCATGTTCATCAACAACATATAACCTAATCATCAAGTTATCTAACATAAATCAACAATAGTGATGCATACAACCACGAGTTACCATCATTCTTGACTATCTGACTCATGTGCATATAACTACACTAATCAACTAACATCTATCATGAATGTAACCATAACATCAAAAGACTTGTGCACAAACCTAATGTATATAAACCTAATGCTTATAAAAATCCTTGACTTACATACCTGCATGCCAAACATATAATACTTGTATGGAAATCTGCTCTTACCCCAAATTCCAATGCTGCAACCTCACTATGGTGATCTGCATCTCTTGCTCTATCTTAGCCACCACATTATCCAATAGCAACATGATGACCTAAATTACATACCATGACTTCACAAGGTATGTTTGACCTACTATTCATGCATAACTATAACTAGGACCATACATGCATAATGACTACATATAGACATATAACACATGAGTACAAAACCATATACACATCCTTCTAGCTAGAGTGATGTCATCAACGCATGACGATATCAACTTCACAAACCACCACCTCATGCATGGAAACAACCATTACTCCATTGTATGAAATGCCACATGCAATCATCAACATGCATAAGCAGTTCTTAATCAACTACACATATTCATGAACACATGTAGTTGAGCATAAGCAATCAATTCTTGTAACCAACCTACAAGACTAATACATGCAATCAAAATATTCAAGAATGTAACCTAACATACCGAAATGTAAGTAGGATACATATAGTCAACATGTAAGTGACATATGATCCATATGTAACTAGTCATATACTCATGACAAATACATTTCATGAAATCAATATAAAATTCTACATGATAACCATATTACAACCATAATCAATCATCAAGAAAATGCAACAAGCACATGAAATGAAAGTGTAAGAGACACACATGAAACTAACATTCATGCATGACTAACACACATCGACCATCCATTCCAAGAGCTGAGCCATGCTTTGATACCACTTTGTAACACCCTCCCCCCACTTCCACCCAAGTAACCATGCCAACCAGGGTAAACATGAGATGAGAAGCTACTATTGTCAGATTTGACATTCTAGGTGACCTTAAGGAAGTAGAATTAGCTAAACATCACACACAATCATCCAACATCATCAACATATTTCTTAGGGGACAAGTCAGCCACTCAGACAACCTGTCCCTGGGTCCCACTTCTGTTCTAGACCTCTTAGGCCATAGTCGCTCTCATGCTATTGGAAGGGGAGAGACCACAAATCTAAAGTTTCTATCATAAGCCTGCTTGCCACCAAGTGTGGACCATAATTGCCAATTCTCTACCAGCAACCCTAGGATTTAAACCACTTTTTCAGGCCCAGAGCCGAGGCCACTGCCCAAAATGGAATGATAGCATGAAATCAATTAAAGTCCACGGAAACAATGATGCAAAATAAATATGTTGATTAAGACCTTAACCAAACCCCTAATAGCCATGAAAAACATATGTCAAACATGTAACCTACATGTGTAAACAAAAAAATTAAGTGTAGGGATCTCATACTGATCTGAGAATTAATATGAACCATTGTGCCCTCATGTCATTTGATGCATTATCATCTATAAGGTCATAGACACATCATCTATTTATGTACAAGGAAAAACATGTTTAGAGCCATAAATAACCACTGTCACAAAATGTACACATAACCAACATAATAGGAACAAAAATACCATAAACATATCAGCCATCAAAATCCATATATACATCAATACATTTTTAGATGAAAATCAAGGGAATGAATTTCTCATTAATGAATGCAATAAACCAACCAGAGATGGGACTACCGTGTTCATCCTGACAATAGAATAGTTGAGCCAAATATCTCTTCAACCATTCACCTCCATGCCATATTCCAAGCATGAATGTGGGACTCAAACCAAAGGAACTCAACCAGGGCATACCAACGCTAAACCATAGAAACTAGGCTTTACTAAAATCCATCCTGGATGACTAGGCCAACATAATGAAAACATCATAATAGGATTTATTGTGATCTCCACTCGATCACTAGAGCAAACAACGATGGATGCCACTAGATTTCTCCACCTAGAGCATGAGAAATTCTCCTATATGCTAGTATCTCAGACTTTACTGCAAATTAAGCTCAGATCACTAGGCCCTAAATTGAGAACCAATCTCAAGGCTTTACTGTATATCCCAAACCTGAGATTGATAGGCCCAATGGAGAGAAAACCACCTCTAGGCTTTAACGTATATCCTGGCATTCATGGGAAAGGATTCCTAGGCCATTCAAGGCAACACCAAATCTGGCTTTACCACAACCCATAGTCTAGTTCAGGGTTTACTAGGCCATGTCTTCTATCATTTCGCAAATCCATGTCACTCAAATTTGAATCCATCCATCAATCCATATAAAGCAAACATGAGTAACCCATCACACCATGGCTATCCAGAAATGACAAGGCTAGGTTGAAAACACTATCACACTTGGCAGAACCCATTCCATGATAGAAAAGAACCACACACAATACCATGCATGCCAAATCTGGTAAGGAAAATACACATGCAAGTCGATACTTACAATGAAGCCCATTGTAGCTGCTTTATGCTTTCTTTCCATGCTTGATCTTTGCTTCCTCTTGCCTTCTTTTCTATCCTTGCTCTAATGCCAAAGTTCTCCAAAAAAAAACTCTATCCAAAAGTATGAGAGACAAAGAATAATGAAAGTTCTCCAAAATTGAACTGACAAAAAGGTTATCAACTGATCCTCACAAGCTTTTTTATGAATGAGGCCTCTATTTTATTCATTTTCCATTATATTCCTTCATTTTCCTCCTCGCATGCAACCTGTGGCCTTTCACCTCCCTTTTCTCCTAATTTCCATTATTTTCATAAATAATTATGCCAAAAAACCATTTTACCTTTCCAAAGCCTTAGCCATAAACAACCAAATGAACACCCACACCAGGATGTCCTACCCAACATTCAACTTTGAATACATGTCCCATCATTTGTGGCATTTATATATTTTTACATGGAATTTTCACCAAGGTTCTTACATTAATCTACACTTAATTGTGTGGAAATGCAGGTATGGTTTTGTAGTTCATGCAATTATGTATGGAATATTTTACCTCTCGTTTTGTCCAAGGTTCTGAATTATGGTGTCACGATGCTACCAGGTTGTATTTCTACTAGAATCATCTCATTATCCCTACACTAGGGTTTTGGTTGTTCGAGGACATGAATGTCCAAATCGTACCTAGTGTTTTTTTCCCTCTGGATAGTTTTGTAGTAATGTAGCCTATGATTTTATTTTTTATGCAGCCCTTCACATCCATAGTTAGTTTTTGATACCAAAATGATTTGGTTTAAGTTTGGCCCATTTTTGGTGCAACTATATGAAGGTAACCCTTTTCTGTATTTATTTGATCATCACACACACACATATATATATATATATATATATATATATATATATATATATATATATATATATATATATATATATATATATATATATATATATATATATATATATATATATATATATATATAGATATAGATATAGATATATAGTGTTGATTCACAACATTTAAACTACATATATTTGTTTCCTTATTATCAAATGTTTCCTTATTTCTTATCGTTCATATGGATTCCTCATAGATATAGGCTACATAATTAATATTTTGGGTTTTTTTCTCACAGTTCATATTGAAATATTAATTCAATTTTTATCTTTCCCTTTTCTTCTCATTTACATGCTAGATTATGTTACTTATTAAGGAGTTCCATACGATTCGAGAAGGTAATATCTTGATTTGTTTTTCTACTGGCATGTAGATATAGTGTTTCATTAACTTATTTATAGAGGTCGTCGATTCAAATTAGGAAGCTTTAGCTCAACCCTATTAAAGGTTTTGTTGACCCACTAACGTAATTTGCAGTTGTATTATTGATATACTTAATGAGTCAATGCAAGCTTATTCATTTATGCTTATCAAATGTAATGGTTATGTTCCTATATTAATTATATAATACTCCTCTTTGCAAATTGTTACTTTCCTTCACTTCTTTCCAAACTTGAATTTCATATTTCTTTCATAGTCACATCTAGTTACACATCTAGATATAATGTTATTGCAGACAAAATTGGTAATTCCAGTGTAATAGTACAAGAATATAATTTTATAACTCATACTTGGAATAAAATAGTAGCTTATTTAAGTGGAATATAATTGGTAATTCATGTTTCCTTCCTGAAATAGAAAAATAATACTGAGTCTAGTATTCATCATTCCTCCATGAAAATACATGGTTTTTTTTTTCTCTCAATTAACACTAATATATTAGAAGTCTATTCTGGCTCTTATTATTTCGATGTAACATATTCTTTTACAATTTTCATTATTGGTGTTATAATAAACACATTTGAAGTAATGAACCCATAAGGCTATTGTACTTTAAGTATATCACTCTCTTCTAAACTACTTCTTTATAAAATAAACATAATTATTCAGTGTACAAGCTAGACTCACAAAGGGAAAAATTAGTTCTTAAGATTTTCAAGAACAACATAGACATACCATATCTAGTTTAGCTTATTTTTATCAACTCATGTTACAAAAATTTGAAGGAAAATTTATATATTTATACAACTAATTAAAACATATAAAAGTTCTCTCCTATTCATTCTAGGCATTCACTTTCATCAATACAAATTATTTCTTTCTACTATAAGCATCTCTTCATAAATTCTTGCTAATCATAATTTCTCTGAGCATCTAATCTTAAAATACTTCTCAAGTTTCTAACTCGTATATGCATTCACATGATTCTCAAAGCTATGACTTGTACATGCATGCAAAATATAATAATACTATAATATACAATCTATCACCATTTCACCATCAAATCTATTATTAATTGGAAAAAACTTTTGTAATATAATATACATTAACTTCATGCATCATATTCCAATTTTCAATTTGTAATAATTCAAATCCAATAGAAATAGATCAAATAGAACAAAAAAATTGTCTAACCGTAATAGGTTCCTTGGGGAATATTCAAGAACTGAGCATGTTCCACCCAACCATGAACTTCCTCCACCATTTCCCCTTAAGCTAATATCTCCTTGCCCTCTAGAATCTATTTTATATATTTCTTCCCAATAAATTTTGAGTAGTGTTGTGCTTTAAAGTCTATTATTCTTTTCCCTTAGCCTTTTTGTTTTAGTTTTTTCGAAAATGATTGTTTTCTTTTTCTTTAAAGCATGTATTTCTCTCCTACAATGCTTTATTCCACCTGAATTAGTATTTGTCTCCAACTAGGTGATTAAAATAATATTTCTATCCAATTATGTTAATTTAATTTATTTTAATAAATTTCTTGTGGGTATTTTTAGGAGATGTTTAGGGAAGGTCCATCATGTGGAATTTACAACGAACAATTTTTTCTAAGCTAGCAAGGACTCTTCTAAACTTTAGTGCTCTTGTTTGCATATTTCCAAGCAATTTATTTATTAACTCAATTAAAAATAAAATAATAATTACTCCTCATATAAGTCCCATCATGGCTTTCATAGTCATTCAGTCTAGTAATACTTCATTGTCCACAAATAGTAAATGTTTAAAAATCAAAGTCGTAGGGGTGTTACAACATCATCCAACAAGTGGCACATAGTTACTAGCTCATTTATGAACTCTACTTTCCACTCCCAATGACAACATCTTGTATTTTAAAGAAGCTATGGATCAACCATATCCACAATCATAATCAATCCAATCATTCAAATTATATTCCTATGGCTTAATGAACGGCTAATTAAAAACCATCATTAGCTTGCAATATTTCTCTCTTTCAACCAGACAGTTTTTGTACTAATTTCCAAAATCTTTATTTCTATTAACAACATAATAATAGTTACAAATTTACATTTAACGTTTACCAATTTTATCACACTGATAAAATATTTATACATAAGTCTTTAAAGTTAAAGTACAACAACACTTAACCCTATATACAAACTTACAATATAAAATCCAAGTTAGGGGATATCACATCATCCCCATCATTAGATGAGAAGATAATGTTTACTAATTGTTTAGCCATGATGGTGGGTTTGTAGTGTATGTGATCTAACTTGTCTTCCATTTCCTTGATTCTAATCACATTCTATTGTTGTGTATCATCACAACCAATCGAGACTCTTTCGTTAAGGATTTTGGTGTTCTAGTAGACGTTGATGGCCTGCATATATCATGATCAATGGGAGTGGGAAGAGGGACCCATGTTTAGTATCTAGCCTTTGGTGGCATTCTCGACATGCGGGCATGGATAAAATGTCAACTATAATGCACCTTTGCTTCAATATTTTCAATTTCCTTGCGAACCAATTCAAGTATGATCTCTTAAATTCACTTAGAGGTATTAGGTGCTTAGGCTTAAGACCTATGTTGGGAGGATGATATAGACTTATTATCAGAATAAGTAAATACAAAATAACATCCTTGACACCTACCTTTTCTTCTTATTTCCAAATACCTTGAAAAACATATCTACAAGTAATAAATGAAAAAACATATGAAATAATAACTATGAATAAAAATAGAGAAAACTTTACTAAAAACATCATTATCTATCCAAATAACATAATTTCGTCGTAAGGCATTTCCCTCTCAAAACAACTCCCCAAATTGTCCCCGTGTCAATTAGTAAACCGTTGATTCTATATGTTAGACGATTAGAACATTTTCAGCCTTTAGATGATGTTAGGTGGAGGTTATTATCTGATAACTAATCTCCAGAATCGAAAGGGAAAGGGTTCATATATTTGACATACCATCAGAGAAACTCTGCAAATTTACTCATTGCATTGATTTTCCTCTTCGCGGAAACGCGCCTAAATCTGGAGTGCAACCCAAACAACACTGTCAAAGAAAGGCCTGGGTCGATTCATAGGTACTTGTTTCTAAGATCATCCAATTCACTATTGTAGACTTAACAATGAAGCTATGAGATTCTTGAATTATGAAAGTGTCCCATCTACTCCCAAGTCTGAAGGGGAGATCCTCTCTTCATCAAATTTGAAGTTTTTCACTTTCAATGAGCTCAGAAATGCAACAAGAAATTTCCATCCCTACAACCTTTTGGGTGAGGGTGGATTTGGGTCAGTGTTCACGGGTTGGATTGATGAGCATGGATTGGGGGCTTCGAGGCCTGGTGTGGGAATTGTTACTACTGTGAAAAAGATCAACCTAGAAGGTTATCAAGGCCATAGAGAATGGTTGGTAATTTTGTGACTGTCTCAAACTTAGTCATCTATTTTTTCTTTCGATGCCTTTCTATGGCAGGAAGATGTATGCCAGAATTGGAGTTACCTAGTAGCTTGAAAATTCCTGTAGGTCCATTTCTAGATTCAATACCTCTTATTTGTAGCCATACTAGATTCAGAATCATTAACTCTAACTTCCATTCTCGAGGTAGTTCTAACTAGAAGAGACCTCATGACCAAGTCTCTATTACAAGGTTAGTCAGGCAGTGCAGATACTATAGCACCCAACTTGTTGTCAATGGGAATATTACTACCAACTTCTTGTTTCTTTTGGGTGTTGGAGATCTACTAATTGATGGCATTTTCGGTTAAAACTTTCTTCCTGGTACTCTTCAAATCCTCACCCATTTTTTTGTTAGGTTATGTATTTCTTGATCATATCATCTTTAAAGCCTTCTTTTCTTCTCTTGCTCTCTTCAGGATTTTTTTTAGGACCTAGAGCTGTTTCTGGAACTACTGATGTTTCCATTTGTTTTTGTTCTACTGCAGTTCTCCTGGAGATGCTTTGGAACTCCCAATGTTCACTTTATACATTATCATTCCCTGATTGGTGGACATTAATATTTAAATTGAATTAAATTAAGATGTGGTAAATGCTCTAAGGATAATCAAATCCAAAGCAATTCTATATATTGTTGATCATCATATGTACTTTTACTATACACTTGTATCAAGAAGGGAATGCTACTTCTTATCTCTACAAAATGATTCAGGTTCCTTTATGGCATCATCTCTTTATTTTCTTACAGACCAATACGATAGATATTGGTTTCAAGTTTTCATTTTCAGGTGAGACTATTTCTTGCTGAAGACACCTGATTGCAGTCTAGACTCGCTGACCAAGGGCATCTACAAACAAAACAATCTCGATTGTGGCATGCATATGGCTCTGGATTTGAAGGTAATTAGTTGCAGGGCATTGGAAACAATTATACAAACCAAAATATACAAGAAGATTCCATTGTACCTGTGACAACATTGTGTTCCCCCCTAGGGTATGCAAACATAATTTCTTGCTCTTATATGGGATTTGGAACTATCACTCATATGTTCTGTTATGCAACAATAAATGGTTAATCATGTGTGGGATAAATTTTAAAACATTCAAAATGCATAAAGTAGATTAAAACAATGCCAATTATGAAGATTTCTGGATGTATATCAAGTATATTTTATACAGTCATGTGAATGTTTGTTCTTAATAAGGTCATTCGATTAGGATTGGTCTTCTTAAATATTTTCTTTCCATTAGAGATCTTATCACTAGCCCTTTTTAAATGTTTGTGTAGTTTTTCATTAGTCCTTCATGGTGAGTAGTTGTTGGGGATGAATGTTTAGAAGTTAAAGTACGGTGTGAATGAGAAGTCGGGAATTTGGAGGCCATATACCCACACCCATCTTTTATTCCACCAAGGTAGCTACATTTTTTTTATGTTTTTAGGCCATTTATGATTTTGGGTTGGATAGCTATGAATAAAATGTTCTATGAGACTTGCAATGAATTACTTGTAGCTCCATAGAGCCACTGGAGCCATAGGAGGACTCGTGCGATTCTGATACACCTACAATTCCATTGAATCCCATAGAAAAAGATGAAACTGGAGAGTTGAATGAAGTGCCTCCTTTGCAAGATTTCCAAGAGTTGGGTAGGTGATGCTAGTCATCTCCCTGCTATATGATTATTGCTCTAGGGATTATAGTTGTTGTAGATCTAATTCTTGCCTGAGATGATTAATATGTTATGAAAATGTTGCACTTTTATGATCTAAATTCTTTATTTTACTTATAAAATCACAGGGTAGCTAACGAATAATTGATTGGAAACCATAACAGGAATAGATTTATATGATTCTATCGAGATTATGCATAATATGAGATAAATGCTACCAAATTCTACAGGAATATCATCCCAAGGTGGCGTCTCTATCTCTATGGTCCCTCCTAGTGTTGATCAGCAAAAACAGTAGTCCTTATCCATATCTAAACCTACAGCAGGACCTCACATAACTGCAACTGCACCAGATGTTGCTACTTTTGTTGCGATAGAAGAACCAAATGAAAAGGGAAACATGATTGATCATGAACCCCATCAGGCACCATCCCATTCTTTATCCCCAATGGTCAACAACTCAATCTGTATCCACCAAAGAATTTCCAACATTCTTTGGGATTTCTATTTGTGTCTGGCATGTGGCATGTGCAAACTCTGAACGACTAGATTTTGTCACTTTGTAGCCTTCATCATATGGAAAATCCTCATATATCCTTTTTTTCCAAACTTTACTCTATTTTCTTCTTTTCAATAAGGGTTGCTACCTATTTATACCACATAATTACTGCAAGTTTGATCACAAGGAGTTTGATCTAATAACGCTTACAAGCAAGCCTTTTAATGGGTTTGGCCTACTCCAAGAATAGGGTAAAACAGAAAACACAGGACTTTAGAAAGAGTAAAAAACTCAACCCTATTTAGAAGTTAAAGTATAGTGTGAACAAGAAGTCATGAATTTGGAGGCCATATACCCACGCCCATCTTCTATGCCACCAAGGTAGCTGCATATTTTGATGTTTTTAGGCCTTTTATGTTTGTGGTTGGATAGCTATGGAATAAGATTTTTAAAAGTAAGCGTTTTGTTAAATTATTTTAATATGCCAAACACTAAGTTAGTTCATTTATGCATTAAAAACCAAAATTCAGTAGAGCGTCAAAACACTATGATAACTCAATTATAAACACATGAAAATATGAAACCACTTTGATTAAGTCCAGTTAAGCGTTGCAATGTATTGAAGGATTAGAATGAAAATGAACAAAAAATGAGAAAAATGATATACATCCTAGGAAAATGTAACAAAACAATAAGCTTTCGTGATGATTTATCACTAAAATCGTGATCGTTATTCAAAAAATATGAAACCATTTTGACTAAGTTCAAATAAAATGTTTGAATAATATTGAATTATTAAAATCCAAACATTATTCAAATGATACGAACATTATGGATGGCAAGAAAAAGAAATAAAGCAATAAACCTGTGTGGTGCTTCCTAATGAATTGTTTTTTGCACATTTGAACTAAATTCAACAAAAACTGCATGGTTAACATAGATTTGTTACATACTTGAAATAGTTCGATGGAAATAGATCTATACTATAATTGAATCACGCACATGTATCCATAACTCATAGCAATGATGAATACAAAATTATTCAGAAAGTCGATGCACTATCAGTTGTGCTTGAATTCAATAAGGATGAATGTTTAGAAGTTAAAGTACAGTGTGAACGAGAAGTCAGGAAATTGGAGGCCATATACAAACACCCATCTTTTATTCCACCAAGGTAGCCGCAATTTTTTTTTTATGTTTTTAGGCCTTTTACTTTTTTTGGTTGGATAGCTATGAATGAAATGTTCTATCAGACTTGCAATGAATTACTTGTAGCCCCATAGAGCCACTGGAGCCACAGGAGGACTTGTGTGATTCTGATACACCTACAATAATGAAGAAGTTGACGTAAAAATATAAGAATTTGATCTATTTCAAAGGAGTATATTCATGTTCCTATTTCCCTAATATAATACTTTCTGGCTGGATATTTTCATTAATATATAGTCTCATTCCTACCTATTCTTGCATCCTTTATTTCCATAGCTTTGGATTCCATTGAATCCCATAGAAGAGGATGAAACTAGAGAGTTGAATGAAGTGCCTCCCCTGCAAGATTCAAGTATGTACTAGTTAATTGATCGAAGGAGGAAACATAGGAAAAAAACCATGATACTAACATGAGCTCTCAACCTAGGGATGCCTCTTGAAATTCAAGCAATGTAGACAATCTGAAGGTACAGAAGAGGGAATGTGATATATATGCAACCTACAACTAAGCATAGAAGAACCATCTTTAGTTTCAACTCCTAATGCATGAACAATATAAAATAGCAAATATAGAGAGAGAAAAGTCCAGCATTCTTTTAGAGAACCTGATATAATTTTATAAACATAGTGTGAATCTAATTAGTTTGAAAAAAGAACCACCCAAAAATAAAATAAAAATCACTAAGGTATGCCCAAACACACAGGCACAAAATCCCAGTTTTCAATTCCATAAGTCATTACAAACCAGTGCTTCAAAGAGAACATGTCCATTGTGTTTCCTATGTTTTAAGGATAAGGGGACGCCTTAGAGATGATCCCAGCCATCCTCGATATTTCTCTTTCCATATTAAGCATGGCCCCACAATAAATTTTAACTAATTACAAACATTTCTGAAGCCTACTCACAATAAATCCCACCGCATCAACTTCAGAGTTATTGAAAGGCCTATGTATAGGCCTCCACAACCTTGAAGATCTGCTCTCTGTTGCTCTTCTAAAACGCCTTACAGGCCTGCGACCTAAGTTACTCACATCAACAAATCTGTACTGAGACAATCACTGTAAACTTTCCTCTATTTTCTTCTTTTCAATAAGGGTTGCTGCCTATTTATACCACATAATTACCACAATTTTGATCACAAGAAGTTTGATCTGATAAGGCTTACAAGCAAGCCTTTTAATGGGTTCGACCTACTCCAAGAATAGGGTAAAACATAAAACACAGGACTCCTGCAAGAGTAGAAAACTCAACCCTATTTAGAAGTTAAAGTACAGTGTGAACGAGAAGTCAGGAATTTGGTGGCCATATACCCATGCCCATCTTCTATTCCACCAAGGTAGTTTCATTTTTCAATGTTTTTAGGCCTTTTATGTTTGTGGTTGGATAGCTATGGAATAAGATTTTTAAAACAAAGCTTTCTGTTAAATTATTTTAATCTGCCAAACACCGAGTTAGTTCATTTATGCATTAAAAACCAAAATTCAGTAGAGTGTCAAAACACTATGATAACTCAATTATAAACACACAAAAATATGAAACCACTTTGATTAAGTCTAGGTAAGCGTTGCAATTTATTGAAGGATTAGAATGCAAATGAATGAAAATGAGAAATGATATACATCACAGGAAAATGTAACAAAACAATAAGCTTTCGTGATGAAACAAGTTTATCACTAAAATCGTGATCGTTATTCAAAAAATATGAAACCAATTTGACTAAGTTCAAATAAAACATTTGAATAATATTGAATTATTAAAATGTAAACATTATTGGAATGATACGAAGGTTATGGATGGCAAGAAAAAGCAATAAAACAATAAACATGTGTGGTGTTGCCTAATGAATTGTTTTTTTGCACATTTGAACTAAATTCAACAAAAACTGCATGGTTAACATAGATTTGTTACAGACTTGAAATAGTTCGATGGAAATAGATCTATACTATAAATGAATCACGTACATGTATCGACAACTCATAGCAATGATGAATACAAAATTATTCAGAAAGTCGATGCACTATCAGTTGTGCTTGAATTCAATAAGTTTCATAATTCCTTTCTTGAAAACATTGGAAAAAACCAACATAAATCAAAGAGCACAATTTCTAATTCCTTACCTGAAAATATTGGAAAAAACCAACATAAATTTAAGAGCACAATTACTACACATAAAGTTCAAGTCTCACATGCAAGAGTCAACTCAAACCATCAACTGCTCTTTGTGCGTGTTGGGTCTATCACATATTGCGAAACCTATTTACCCTTTTCAAAACTATGTGTAAATCCAATAATACAATTCCAAAAAAGCAAAAAATTATCTATTTGTACAATAATATAACTCCAAGCATTCTATTCACAAAACATAAATTCAATATCTATTTCTACAATAATATAACTCCAAGAATTTTATTCACAAAACATAAATTCAATATAGTTTCGTTTCAATATACCAAGCCAATCATTTTTTATATTTGAATAATTGTATATTAAGAATCAATGTATTTCTATGATTAAAGTGAATTTTCACATTCGTTTTCTTAATCCATAACCTTATGCATAATGTTATGTACATGGGTAGTGAATTTTTCTAAACCATAGTCACTCTCACAATTGGTGACTTTTTACACAACTTTTAAAAGAATCTTACCTGTCGTATCTATTCTTCAACAAATCTCACTCTGGAATCATGGTACTCAACAACCATGAATTTGGATAGTTTGAGTCAGACTCCCACATTCTCGATCAAAAATTGATAACCGGTTTTATGAGTAAAGTACATTGCAAACATTGTGACTGTAAAATTAATGATCACAATTATATAACTTCAAGTACCATAAATATTTTGTTTTTCCTTACTATAGTAGATCAGGCCATCATATTATAATATTAGTTTCATGTTTTTTCGATGCAAGTGTTGCAACTGGGACAACAATTGTGCAGAGAGAAAATTCAGGTTGTTTTTGTGCAAATATTACTAATCCGATTTATTAATATAGGTCGCTTGATAATCAGGGTTACCCTATCCAAATTTAAGATTGTGAATGTTGGATGATTCGTTAAAAATGTGTCAGAATTTTTTGCTTGTGTTCTCTTAGTCGATCGTAACTAACATTATAACATGATAATCTGAATTGTTTGTTACTCAAAAAAATAACTGAATTATTTACTTAGACTACACTACTGAGAATTGTTGCAAACAAATACAGAGATCTGAACTTAAAAATCTGCGGCAGCTTCTGTGAGTTGGCAATGTCTAAGCTTTCAATTATCTCTTGTTAGTACACCTATGTTTGGTGCATTAATCACTAGATGCCATTGAAGGAATCTGGTGGCATTCTCGATCAAAACTATTGCTTGACTGAAAACATCGTGAGTTATTTTAGTCAAAATTTGTAATGATAGGACAGACGCCCTTGTATAGAAACTGCAACGAGATTCTGGTTAAAGGTGAATTAATTGTATCGCATTGATTTTGACATGCCAATATTAGTAAAACGATATAAGTCATTGTAGCTGGTACACCTATGTTTGGTGTATTAATCATAGATTACATTGAAGGAATTTGGTGGCATTCTCGATCAGAACTATTGCTTGATTGACAACATCATGAACCTTGTGTTGTACAACATTTGTATTGACTGTGAAGGATTTAAGGAGGAGTAATGTTGTTTTTGTTGAGCCTAACAAGGATTATCAAATACACTGTTTATTGGTCCCTATGGTATACATTCTTTGGATCTTGTTTTCTCCCTTAATTGTAAGTGCATAAAAATATTAGATTCATAGGATAGGGTACCATTAATCATGTGAGCCAATGATCTTGGATGTTTTCTGATTGAATTCTTCAAAACTTATTTCCATTTGATCTTCCAAAATGTGCAAATAGTTTTATTGGTTGGAATAATGTTACAAGTTATAACAATAGAGATTATGTTCTATAGAATGCTTTCCACCTTGCATTCTTTTTGTGAATATGGGTAAGCAATATGCTCTTCCAATAAAGAATAAATTCTTGTGTGTAGAGTCATTGGGTTTACTATGGTAATGATCATAACATTTTGCAGTCTTTTGTTTGCTAGTGTGTGGTTTAGTAGTTAAGACTGGCCATCACCATGTTAAAGACCCAAAGTAAAACTTAGAGATGAGAACCTTGAATTATAAGTTGGTTGTATTTTATGAGATTTATATGCAATATTAATTCAATAATTAATCACCCTAAATCAACTTTTCTTTATACATCTTTAGAATTTCATTTATGCTATATCTCTGCATCTTATTTAGATTTTCCCATTCCCATATTGTGAATGTTCCTCAATTAATACCTTACAGCATTTCCTTTGCATATGATCAAATAAAAAAAATATAATAAACCATCCAAATCAGAAATAGCCCCCACCCATATTATAAATAACAAATATAAATTACCCATATTATAAATAACAAATATAAATTTTACAGGTAACAAATCAATTTTCTAAAACATTAAGCAAAATTAATATATGGAAATTTTTTAAAACATTAAACAGTGTTAATAGAGGCAACCAATACCATTAATACGTGATACGTGGGGCTATATGCCGACTATTAAATTAAAAGAGATACATTGAGATACATTATCCAGTGGTAAACATATACTACCCGCGTATTAATTATGTGATAAGCTTATGAATATGCCTTAATAGCTTGTTCAATGCCAATATGAGAGGAATCTACCTTTCCAATAACGTTGACATAATTATCAATCAGAGGAGTCAAATGTGTTTTATTAGTACCTCATTCAATCCTAAAATGTAACGGTGGCGTATCCATTGATTTATATGTTTTGAAAACAAAAAGTTATATGATTTTTAATTAATTATACTGATAATTATATTTATTTTCGAATAAAATGTTTTAGGTTTTAATTTTATTATTATTAAAGGAGTAATAAACCTTTAATTTTCAGAAAATATTTTATAAAATTTTAGTAGTAATTATTAATTAAACGTTACAATTTATGTCAAAAAATAGTTATATTTTTTTATTGTTGAATTGAGGCTTATGTGATCCATATCAAGTTTAAGAAAAAAAATTCGGAGTAAATCACAAGATAAATCATTTGTCGAGCGTTTCGAACCAACAAGTGTGGTCCATCGTCAGGACAAGTTGAAGAAACAGATCCAGCTTAGCAAGTTAAATAGTCTATCTCGACTAATGACTAATTTTGAGTTTAGGACCAGAGTCAAAATTTAATGGAAATTAGTTAAATTATGTGAATATATAAATATAAATTAATTTAAAAGTTGTTAAAGGTTAGTTAAAAAGGTATTGTTTAGTAATTAAAAATTATAATTCGTTATTTAAATGGGACTTAAAGTATATATATATATATATATATATATATATATACACACACACACACGAAGGTTAGTTAGAAACTTATTGGAACGAGAAAATAATTTAAAAATAAAAATGGAATATACATAAAAAATAATATTATATAAAGTTTAATTAAAAAAATAAAATAAAATAAATAAATAATAGATATAAAAAAAATTCATAATAATAATAATAATAATACTAATAAAAGTTAAAAATTGAATAAATAAATTAATGAATGAATCAAGTGAGCGAATTACTCAAAAAAAATACATAAATAAATAAATAAATTCATAATAATAATAGTATTAATAAAAAATAAAAAATAAAAATTGAATAAAATTATTTATATATATATATATATATATATATATATATAAGGAGTAACACTAGGAGGAAGGAAAGATAAGGCTCCAAGGAAAAAAACAGCGAAATAAAGGGGGAACCAACGAAATCTAGAAAAGGTAAGACTAGGAGGAAAGGGTCAGAATCCAGCAGCTACTGATCTTCCAACCGTCATCTCTATTGAGATTGCTCGGCCTTCTTTCAATTTCAATAGCTTCCCTAAATTTATGATGATGGAACTGAGCAACCCTGACAATAACCTTGGCCTCCTCAATACACACTTATGCTTGGTCTTCTCTGCATGCTCTGCTAACGCTGAAGACTTGGTTCTTCCACGTCTTAGGTCCGCTGCATGTTCGCTAATCCTTTGATGGATGGAGCACCCCGTTTCCCCGATATAGGGGGTCCCACAAGAACAAGGGATCAAGTAGACACCCTTCATATCTTTAGGATCAATGGGATCTTTCACTGATCGGAGGGATTTGTGAATAGTGTTGAGGGGCCTAAAGGTTGAGGGAATATCATACTTCTTAAGAATCCGAGCAATTTTGTCGGTGGTTCCTTGGACATAGGGAAGATGGACCCCTAGCCGGCGATATTTAGGTTCTTTTTTTATTAACGAGATCTTAGAGGCTATTAGGAACACCTTCTAACCTAGGCGCCTACTATAGCCATTCTCCATAAAGACATTAAGGATATGGGATTTCTCCTTATCCAAGCTCTCTCTATCCGAAATCCTCAGGGCTCGAGTAGCGAGGGTGTTAAGAACACCCAAATTTTGAGCAGGGAAATGATGGGAATCTGCATGAAGATATTGCTCAGTATGTGTTTTCTTCCGGAATACTGAGTGGGAGAGAGAACTATCACTATACCTCGATATAAGAATATCCAAGAAATGGAGGCAACCATTGACCTCTTTTTCCATAGTGAACTAAATGGCAGACGACTGACAGTTGAGGTGGTTGAAGAAGAGATCCAACTCCTTTTGGTGTACCACATGGCCATCCTCGACCTTCTTCAATTCTCGTCTTGAATAGAAGATACCATGGACAAAGAAGGAGATCAATCGCTCGCTCACTGTCACACTATAAATACTGTTAGCAAGGCTGCTGCACAACAAGAAGCTGCCAACGCCGGTAGAATCGTAATGGAAGAGAGTTGTGATAGGGAGACAGGGAGGCTCGTGGACGCCCCTTTTCTGGTGAAGACGTATCGTTTCGTGGATGATCCCTCTACAGACCGCATTGTTTCATGGGGAAACAATAATAACACGTTCGTGGTATGGCGCCCCAAAGAATTCTCCACGTCTATACTGCCGCGTTATTTCAACCACACCAATTTTTCTAGTTTCGTTCGACAGCTCAATACTTATGTAAGTATTCTTTCAATTTAATGTAACGCATCATTAATGCAGATCAAAAGCAAAATGTGGGTGTGTTCATGTAATTCATAAGGTTGGTGATTTAGATTTTTCTACTGGATCCATCACATTGATATTTTTATGTTCTTAGCGTTGAGGTGAGGTTTCTAACTATCCAGTGTAGGTTTTTTTTTTGGACAAATGAATGATGAAAATCTGATGAATGGAGATTGGTAATTAAAATAAATGGAATTGTATTTTACGATTCCAATTTTCTATGAGTTTTGAAAGAAAAGTTCTACACAAAATACAAAAAATTACAGAAGCGTCTGAAAAAAAAATTAAAATTAATGATGCAGGGATTTCGAAAGGTAGTTCGAGGGCGCTCCGAGTTTCCGCACGAGTTATTCAGGAAGGGCCAGAAGCAACTGCTCTCTCATATCCAGAGAAGAAAGTCCTGCACTACGTCTGCAACGAAGGCATCTCAGATGGTGGAGCGTGATAAAACGTTATCACTAATCCCTACCTCACCATCCACAGCACCACACTCCGGCGTTCCGGCGGCGGCCGCTTCTCTGTCGGAGGAGAACGACATACTAAAAAGAAATAATTCGTTGCTGTTATCGGAGATTGCCCGCCTGCAGAATACATGTACAGCCATATCACGCTCTTTATTCGGCAGAACATCCGGAATGTTAGTGGACAGATTGCCTTCCTTGATCGACATGAACAGATCAAAAGTACTCGACAACGCCATGAATAGAAATATGGACAACTTGCGGAGTCGCAGTAGTTTCATGGCAGATGTTGCAGAGAAGAACAATACGAACCCTCCAGAACTGTTTGGAGTCCGCCTTTACTAGGAAAATAGGTTGCCTTCTTAGAGGGCTTCCGTCACTTTTCAGGTCGTCTGTTCTCACTTTTTTATAATAAGATGAGGGTCACCATCATTTTACAGCGGCAAAGCTATCAATACGATGCTGTTGATTGGTTGAATAATATATTTTTCCAGTCTTCCGGACATGTGGCTTTGATGTGATTACTGTTATCGATCGTATAAAATAGACCCCATAGAATAGTCAAAGCCATTTCCAACGGGACAGGCGTTGTTTAACGACGCCACAATTTATTGGGCGGATGGTTTTTAATTTTTGGGAAAATGAATTGAATTTTTTGATGGTGAAAATGAATTGTTTTTTTTTAAATGAAAATAAATTTAATATTATTAATAATTTCTGGACAGCCAAAATTATGTATTTTTTAATTTAATTTTTTATTCACATAAAATTTCTTAAAATCATACGGAAATTTCTATAATTTCCAGATGAAAATTATATCCTTATTCAGCTAAACTTACAATCTTTTGTTTCTGACTGATTATTAATAATTTATAAACACCCAAAATTCTCTAGCATTTTTAATTAAACTTTCCATTCAGATAATTTTTCTCAAAATCATACCAAAATTTACGTAATTTTCCGATGAGAATTATATCTCATTCACTTAGACTTACAATCTTCTTGTCTCTAGATAACGGAAACGCCACTCTCGCAGGATACATTTCCTATATTAAATGGTTTTGATCTATTTATTCCCTAGTTGATATTTAATGCAATGTCACGGATCAATTCAATTGTTTTAAAGCCAATTTCGGAGAGCCCAGAAAGCCTGGTCTAGGAGTACCTCGGTACAGGATCTTAACTTTCATAAAAGTTTATAAAAAATCCAAAGCACGCCTAATAATTATTCACATTTATAAAATTTAATAAACTAAATAAATGATAATGATTACTAATGTTTTAATACTGTGTTTGTTTGGTTAAGAGTTAGTTCTTTTAAGATTTAAACAGGTTAGTAGTCCAAAATTCACAAATATCTAGGGAACCAAAGCCTGTAGCTTTACATATCACCAGCTGATTATTCCAGATTATTACAAGTCACATAATTTTCTTTGTCCTCATTCTTAGTTTAACAACTGAATTATGCTAATTTGACAATTAAATTATGATAAATTTTCCCATCATAAAAAAATTTAATAAATAAACAAACAAACATTTTAAATAAAATTATTTAAATTTTATAAAAAAAATTATAATAATATCCTTTATCATTTACTAATTCAATTAAAACCCTTATCCAAACAACTTATTTTTAAATTGTTAAAAAAAAAAGTTGAATTATTTAAATATAAAAACAATATAATTGAACAAAATAAATATTATTAAATGAAATGTTCATATCCTTAATCCATATTTTAGTTTTTGCTGCAATGGATGGTATGAAATCATGTGTATTGAGATAACCTTTGAAGTGTCTCTCTATTATTTTCTTAGTTAACAAAAGACAGGTGGAATTTATTAATGAAGGATCCAGGATGGGTGAACATGATGTATATGTTTTTGCTCTTACATTTATTTTTAACATTATATATATATATATATATATATATATATATATATATATTATTTTATTTTATTTTATTTTATTTTATGTGAGAGAATTTATATATTATTTTAAAATTTTAATTAATAATTCAAATTTAAATAGAAATTAAATTAAATATGATGTATATGTTTTTTCTTAAATTTATTTTTAACATTAAATATTTATTTTATAAATATTTAATATATATATATTATTTGGAAGAATTTATAAGTATTATTTTAAAATTTTAATTAATAATTTAAATTTAAATAAAAATTAATGTTGTAATCTTTCGAGATTTCTGTATAGCTAGGGATTTAGTTTAGGGATTTAGTTATAAATTAGCTATTTCTACTTATAGCTATTTTCAGTTATTGTTTTCAAGTATAAATGTAACCTTCATTG
Organism: Pinus tabuliformis; assembly: GCA_031772625.1. NCBI lineage: Eukaryota > Viridiplantae > Streptophyta > Pinopsida > Pinales > Pinaceae > Pinus > Pinus tabuliformis. The sequence continues at coordinate 848,225,107 of CM062814.1, forward strand.
AATGAATTAATATATAGATCGCAGCATTTGAATCAATGGAATTCTCCAGACTTCTTATCAGTGGTCTCAGAGCTTGGATCGAACTCCATTGAGCTAGAATGCTTAGATCCTCCATTATTGTAAACCAGCAAAGAAGGTGTGCTTGCTGACCTAAATACTTAATTGTCAACAACGTTGGTAGAGGTGTGACCTGGTAGTGTGCGCAGCAACATTGGTAGAGGTGTGCTTGGTGGAGATTCTGCTCTGGTTGCTTTTAATATAAAGCCATTGGTTTTTTTTTTTTTTTTTTTAATCTATAAGTTAATACAATTTTATTTTTTTTAAAGGAAATTTATGTTGTAATGATTGAAACAATTTTTTTTAAAAGAAATTTTTTCTTGTATTCATAATAGTTTTTTTAAGAATTCTGTCATTATCTGAAAAAAAGATGAACTCCTTGGTATCTTTAATTGGGATTATTCTGTCTGGAAAGGAAAATTACCTGGAATGGTTTAGGAAGGTTAAAAATACACTTATTTTTAATGATTTATGGGATGGAATCTGTGAAGGAAAAGAAGGGAATTCACCAGATGAGCTTGGCGAGGAGAAACACTTAGAAATGTGGCAAAGTAAGGATAAAAAGGCCTATGCCTTAATTTCCACTTCAGTCTTCGAAGAGGTAAAAAGAGACATTGCTTAGAATAAAATAGCATATGATGCCATAACAAAACTAAAAGAGATTTATGATTCACGTTCTAAATTGGAGATAATTCAATTATTGTTGAAGTTATTTAATTTGGAAATAAAAGATAATGATCCTCTCAAACTTGCTTTTGAAATTAAAGCCATCAATCATGAAATTCAATCTACTGGATTTAAAGTTGATCTACAACTCACTACCTTTATAAAAGCTCTTAACCCCAGTTATTCACACTACTTGGAATCTCTCCAAGCTAGTGGGAAGTTAAAAGATTTAGATTTTGATAAATTAGTAGGGAAAATTGAAAAAAGGGAGAAGGATTTTGGCAAGAAAGAAACATCACACAATTCTAATACTGAAACCGTATGTCTTCCTCAAAAAGACCAAAACCCTCAAGAAGAATCTGAAATAAATAATGAGGGTAATATAGGTCGAGGTAGGAAGAATTATAGAGGTAGGGGGGCAGAATTATTCAAGGAGATAGACAGCAAAATGATAAACAAAGAAATTTTCTTGCTAAAACAACTGTAAACTTCTTTAGATGTGGTAAAATTGGACATACAGCTGCAAATTGTAGAATTCCCTGGGAGAAAATTAATCAAAGAAGAGAACAAATTCTTGAAAAGAAAGATCATCTAATTCCAGAAAAAGGGCAGTCTTCTGAGAATGCACATTATGTTGCTACTCATTGTAATTTTCATATGGAAGATATATTTGGTACCTCTTTTTCTTCATGGCATGACAGTTGGATTTTAGACACAAGTGGCACTTGTCATATGACCTTTAAAAGAGATTTGTTTGAACAATTCAATGATAATATTGCTGGAGTAGTGTATTTTGCTAATAAGTCTCAAATCAAACCATTGGGGATTGGTTCTATTTAGTTAAAAATTCTTGGACTTTCTGATTATAATTTGAATGATGTTCTTTACATTACTCAGTTCCAAAGAAATTTATTATCTCTTGTAAAAATAAGACAATGGGGACATTCCATCCACATATTTGATGGTAAAGTGGAAATTCGAAGAGAAACTGACAATAACACTGTAATGACTGGTGTAGAAGAAGATAAATTGTTGAAATTGAAAGGTGTCTCCTCTGTTACATTGAACACAAATTATTTGGTTCAACAAAATGATACTTTCTCATCTTCTTTACTGTGGCATGCACGCTTTGGTCATATTAATTATGAAAGTATTATAATTATGAGATAGCAGGGGATTGAAGGACTTCCAACAGTTCCCAAAAAATTGACACCATGTAATGCTTACATATTGGGCAAGTATCACAAATCTTTTCAGAATTCTACTTCTCGAGCTATAGGAAAATTAAGTCTCATACACTTTGATTTGTGTGGACCTATGCCTGTACCAACAGCAAATGACAATAAATACATACTGACTTTTATTGATGATTATTCGAGGATGTGTTGGGTTTATTTGCTTAAGGAAAAATCACAAGTTTTTTATGTGTTTAAAAAATTTCATCTCTTGATTACAAATGAAGCTCAACTAAATATTGATACTATAAGAACTAATAATGGAGGATAATATACGTCACATGTCTTTGAAAAATATTTGTAAGAGAATGGAATCAAACACTAAACCACAATACCATATAATCCACAACAAAACAGTGTTGCAGAATGAATGAACAGAACATGGCTTAATATGGTAAGCTCAATGATGTTTTTTAAGAATGAAAAATTGATTTTTTGGGGAGAAGAAATGCTCTGTGCAGCATATATTAGAAATCGTTGCCCATCCTCTGTCATTAATAACAAAACTCCATATGAAATGTGGTATAATCGTCTTCCTACTATTAAACATTTCAGAGTTTTTGGTTCTCAATGTTATGCTTTGATCCCTAAACAATAGAGGAATAAGTTGATGAATGGAGCAGAAAATGTATTTTTTTAGGGTATTCTATGACTTCTAAGGCATACCGATTATATGATGAAGATAACAAGAAATTTATTTTGTCAAGAGATGTAAATTTTCTTGAATTTGATAAATATTTCCTCACTGTTGATAGAAAACTTAATCAAATAGAAAAGTTTGTGCTTAAAGGGTTCTATTATAAATCAGATAATATACGTCCACATCCTAAAGGGGGGATACCTATATTAGTTCACTAGACAAACACAAGGAAACACTTGTAGCGAAGGGATATGCACAAAAATAGGGTATTGACTATACAGAGACATTTGCTCCTACAGCTAAATGGGGCGCTATTAGATCTTTGTTTGCTATTGTAACTCAGAAAGAATGGAAAATTCATCATATGGATGTCAAAATTACTTTTTTAAATGGAGATTTGAAAGAAGATGTTTACATGTTTTAGCCAGAAGGTTTTTCCGTTAAAGGGAAAGAACAAAAGGTTTGCAAACTAATGAAGTCTTTGTATGGCTTGAAGCAAGTGCCACGAGCATGGTATGAGAAACTAACTAGACATCTTCTAAAGTTAAATTATAAACATTTTGACCTAGATGATGCAACTCTTTTCGTCGAGAAAGTTGGAAGATCAGTTGTATATCTAGTTGTATATGTTGATGATTTGATGATCACAAGAAACAATGATGAATATATATCATCTATTAAGAAGGAATTGAAAAAGGTTTTTGATATGAAAGATTTAGGTTTACTTCATTATTATCTTGGAATTGAAGTTGATCGAAAACCACAACATATTTTCATCTCTGAGAAGAAGTATGTTGGTAAGTTATTGAAAATATATAGTATGATGGCTTGTAATCCTCTTTCTACACCAATGGAGAAGAATTTGAAACTTACTTCAGAAGAAGGAAAATCATTTGAAGATCCAACAAAGTATAGGCAACTTGTTGGAAGTTTGATTTATTTATCTACTACTCATCCTAATATAACATTTGTTGTAGGAATACTTTCTAGATTTATTCATCATCCTTTTGAGGGGAATTAGGTAGCAGCAAAAAGAGTACTGAAATATTTTAATGGAACCCAAACTTACGACATCAAATATACTAAAGTTTTAGACTTCCATCTTGTTGGTTATTCAGATTCAGATTTTGATGGAGATAAAGAGAATGGAGACTCTACTTTTGGCTATTTGATGAATCTTAGATTAGCAACCATCAGCTGGATATCACCTAAGCAATCGGTCCCTACTCATTCTACCACCGAAGCTGAATATGTTCCAGCAGCTCAAGCCACTAAGGAAATCATTTGGCTTCGTAAAATACTTGAAGATTTGTAGGAGAAACAAAAAGCTTCAAATCCTTTATTTGTTGACAACTCTTCTACAATTCAATTGGCCAAGAATCCAAAGTTTCATGATCGAACCAAACATATCAACACCAAGTATCATTTTGATTCGACATCATGTACAGGCCAAAACAATTCATCTCACAGATTGTCAAACATCAGAACAAATTGCAGATATCTTTAGTAAAGCATTGGGATGTGAAAAGTTCGAAAAATTTAGATATTTACTTGGTATGTGAGATGTCCCTTTAGATTAGGGGGGAAATGTTATAATCCTTCAGGATTTTTGTATAGTTATGGATTTAGTTTAGGGATTTAGTTATAGATTAGGTATTTCTAGTTATAACAGTTTTCTGTTATTGTTTTCAAGTATAAATGTAACCTTCATTGAAAGAATTAATATACAGATCATAGCATTTGAATCAATGGAATTCTCCAGACTTCTTATCAATTAAATTATCTAAAATGTAATTTTTTAATAAAATTTTTAAAGAAATATTTGTATTTTTTAATCTTTAACTAATCTAGATATATTTTAATTTTGGATCTACCAAGCATTGAGAAGGACCAAAGCTTTTTTCACTCAAAAAAATGATTTGCATCATGAGAAATTTGATCTCTCTAAACCTAATAATGCATAGTAAAAATGCATCTAAGCTTGTTTAGTTATTAATTATAATTATAATTATAATTATAATTATAATTATTAATTCTATATTTTATTTTGTTTTATTTTTAAT